>JAQMRL010000013.1:14702846-15902846 GCA_035578175.1 Catonia carolina
GTCTTGTACAGACCCAAGCCGACCATTCCTGAGAGAGTATGGTTAATTAAACCCCAACCATCAAAGTACACCGGTAACCACTGTCTAGTATTCCAATCCGTATAAAAGTAACTACCTTTACTAGGGATGACATACTAACTGAAAACTTTACAATGAATTACTATACTAAACTAAAAAGATATTACAAATTGTACAAATTTTTTAAAAAATACAAAATAAAATGCTCGACTTTAAACATAAATTTAGATCTGAATATTTTCCTGTAATTAAAATAAGAAATGCTCCCTTTCATGAGGTGACTTGGGAATTGTACTCTAGTAACTTTTATAGTAAAAAATTAAAAACAAAATAAAAATATTTAACTGAGAAACAACGTGATTTTCCTTATTTTTAAGCCGAACTGAGGTTGATTTTCATTTTGCATCTTTCACTCATGATTAAAATAAGGTTATGTTTTTTGAGGTTAGTTTTTGTTTATTTCTAATGTTTTATTAGTAATATTAGGGTTAATTATTTGCATTGGCAAGAGAAAGTTGTGTGAGTGTTTCACACCAGGTTTTTAAGTCGTGTGTTAATAATGTGTTTTCAAAAGCTATGGCTTCAGAGTGATATTTTACACTTAATTATTTAAATACTTGGTCTTTTTCATGTAGTTTTCATGTTGTCCTGTACTAAAATGCTGCAGTTCTTTTAAATTGTATTATTTCTTTTGCTTATTTTGGTCGATTGAACGCAACTGGCTACTTTCTTTTGCTTATTTTGGTGATTCAGCGCAACTGGCTACTATGCCGGGGTCCCGGGTTCAATTCCTGGTCAGGTCTCGCATTTTTTTTCATCTGTAAATCACCACATATCATTACCTCGCACAAGCCCAGGGCTTATGCAGGCATCATCACTCAATAAAAAAAATAAATAAATCAATAAATAAAGTTTCAATTGCGCTACTTCTCTGGTGTATAAGTTACGAAATTTAGTGTGTTTTGAAAGGTCGTCGTGGCGGAAATTTTTTATAATGTGCATAGTTATCTTCTTTTTTTTAAATAACATTATTTGCAATCAGTTAGTTATCTTATGCCATAAATAATACTGATACATAACATCGCGTTATAAGACTATTAAGTATTGTTGTTTTTTTAGTTCCTAATATTTTGTGTACGTTGCAATCTGTTCAATTCAGAACAATAAGCAACCACATGAGATGAGGATAATGTGAATGACGTGTAAATGAGGTGTAGTCTTGTACAGACCCAGGCTGACTATTCCTGAGGGAGTATGGTTAATTGAACCCCCAACCATCAAAGTACACCGGTAACTACTTACTGTCTAGTATTTAAATCCGTAAAAAAGTAACTACCTTTACTAGGATCTGAACCAGGAACCTTCGTCTCCGAAATCAGCTGTTAAAACAGCTGACTCGCGGCGACGACGTTACCTGTAGACCAATCTGGTGGGTCAAGTGTTAATGTAATATTGTGAAATTTGTTGTTATGCATAAACTAGTATTACTGTGCAAATTAATTCGGACGAATCAGCTAGTAATACACATTTTGCAAGGTTCCAAAATTTATAAAAATGATTATAATTAAATAAAAATTATCATCAAATTTTTTAGAACAAGATAACTGTTTAAATACTTCACGAAAATTTTATTTTTTCAAAATTTAAAAATATTTACATTAGTGCTTGTGAAAATATAGTTCTTTTTCGTTCAAATAAAAACAAATAATTTTCTGTCTTAAATAATGCTAATAAGTATTTTAATATTTTATTTTAACTACAAAATATAAGCATTAAAGAAACTTCAGGTCAATTAACGAAATTTATGAAGTTATTTTTATAAATTCAGGTACACTACATTCACAATTTAAAATTCTTTATGCTCCATCCGTAGCGTAGTGGTTAGCGCGCTAGCTTACAACGCGGAGCTCCCGGTTCGATTCCCGGCTAGGGTCAGAAAATTTTCACCAGTAAAAATCCACTGTTCTAGATACATAATACACAGTGGTTCCTAATAAACAAGCAGTTGATGCGACTTTAAATAAACAAAAATCTCTTTATTACTAACAGAAGTTATTAATTAGAACTTGAGAAAATTTTACAAACTAACAACTTGAACATAATTTCTTATAAAATTAGTTCATTTAAAAATTTTCTGTCTAAATATTTTTCCAGTTTTTATGCTGTAGTTCTTTTTGAGTGTTTAGTACAATTAAGGGCCACACCTTTCAACTAAAACAAGAAGGTAAATTTTTCAACGTTTCAGAAATGTTTTGACTATATATTTTTTGTTTGGATTTAAATATTATCAAATAAAAGATAAAAAGTTAAAAAAAATTAAATAAAAAGATAAAAAATTTAAGCTTGTTGAAGTAGAAGTATGTGTTATCAATAAATATAAAAGTAATTTGCACTTTTACTTACCACAGTTAATATTAATTTATAAGTGTAGGCATAATGGGGTTTTATTAATGAAATCTAATTTATACGAATTCTTGTAAATTAAAAAAAAATTAGTTTTTACTCACATGATGCGAAGATTTTAATAAATTTGATAGAAATATACCGGCTCTATAAAAAATATTCATTATTCATTCTTAAAAATACAAAACAAAAAAATTTCTATTTACAAGACACTTAGATAATCTTTATAAAATCACTAATAAATTTGGTTCGATGATTAAAAATATTATAATAAATTAATCTCTTTGTAAGAGTTCATGTAAAGCGGATATATAAGTTTGTGCCATTTGTAAGGTTTCAAATTTAGATAATTTTCTATCATTACCGAGCGATGGAACAACGTCTCGTAACCTGTCAAACGCGTCGTTTAAACTGTTCATACGTCGACGTTCTCTTGCATTAGCCGCAAGTCGTCTTCTTTTCATAACGTCAGAAGATGCTGATGTAGAGGAAGATGAAGAAGATAATGAAGTTTTTTCCATATTATGAAGATCAGAGTCTTGATAATGATGATTTGAATATCTATTTATTGAAGATTGTTGTTGATACCACGTGTTTTCTTGAGGATTATGACACGTGGTATACCAAGATTGATTTGATGCATTTGTAGAATAATCATGAAGTTTATTATTACTATTATTATAATGTCGATTATCTTTTCTGTTAGAACTTATTGAAGGAGGTGGAGTAGATGTCATCGTGTAATAACTATCAGGACTCGACGCAGGACTATGACATCCATCTGAACTACTATCAATCGAAGTCCATCTTGAATGATACATTTTGTAATTAATTATTTATTAATTTAAATAAAATCGCACCAAAATTTTTTAACGTTCAGGAGAATGACATATTAATATATATTACAAAAAAATTTATATGTAGAATATTATTTATAAAATTTCATTTTATCATTTTGATAACACCAAAATTTAAATTTTTATCATTGTTTTAAACTAAATCGATGTCAACTTTGTAAAAGATTTGGATGAATTTATTCAATAATTATGTCACAACCAATAAAGATACGCACATCAACAAATTACACCGGTTATTCTTTCAGACAAGTAAACAACCTGTGACCGGTTGGAAGCCGCACTGCAAACTGAGAGCTATACAAGATACAGCTTCCGTAGAAGACAAAATCTTTCTCGTCTGTTTCATATACTACCTGGTATACACCACCTATACCAAAGAGGTCACGTGGATTGCAATCAAAGCATTGCCGACAGTCCATCCTTCTTGTTATGCCCCTCCTTCTTCTTTGATTTCTTTCCCTCTTCATTCTCTTTTCTGATTCGATTGTCTTTGGTTCTCGTTAGCCACTTCTTTCTTTTCTACCTTTCTTTGACTTTCTCATAAGAAAAAAAATTTGGTGTGAAACACTCACACAACTTTCTCTTGCCAATGCAAATAATTAACAATAAACCTAACATTAGTAATAAAACATTAGATATAAACAAAAAACTAACGTCAATAAACATAACCTTATTTTAATCATGAGTGAAAAACGCAAAATGAAAATCAACCTCAGTTTGGCTTTAAAATACGGAAAATCACTCTTTCATGCTAAACTAGGCTCTGTAGAGAAAAATGCTCTAAATAAAAGTCGTAGATCTTTTAATTTCCTATAAATTTTATTATATACATTTTTGTCGTAAAATGCATACTAATGCTGAATTCTTTAAAAAATCGATTTTTCACACGTTTTCGTGAGAAAAAAGTAAAAAATCGCTAATTACTGCTAAATTAAGCGTTACGTATACAAAAAAATGTTTGAAATAAAAGTTGTATGATTTTTAATTACTCTAAATTTTTTATTATATAAATTTTTCCGCTAAAATGCATATTAAAGCCATACACTTAAAAAAACAATTTCTTTACGTGAAAACAGCCTCACGGAGAATTTCAGCAAACATGGCACCTACTCTATCTTGTAGAGCATAAAAAATTAAGTAAACCAGGTGGTTTTAAAAAAAAATCATGGGACCAGTTTTTGAGAAAATCGCAAAAAAAGTGAAAAATTACATGAATAAGTTACTAGGCCTACTTCCGGTTGATCGATTTTGATGAAAGTGTTCGTGTCGGGTCCGGAAGTGGTATGTAACTTAAGTTTCAAGTTTCAAGTTCGTACGATGTTCCGTTCTTGAGATATTTTGTATACACACACAGACCAATCGCTATAAACATGTTTTTTGGGTTCAGGAACGTGTAGATCCGGTGAAAACTCGATTTCGAAAAATCGACATGAAAACAATACTTTCCTTCCTATATATTCATATAGGCAAGAGAAAGTAAAAAAGAGGGAATCAAATTTTATTTACTTCTAATAACTATTAGACAAGATTTTGTAAAATAGTTTTGGAATAATAAAAAAAAATAGAATCGCGTACGATATGTTTTATTCCTCTTTCTAATAATTTACTTGTTTCTGTAAAATAAAAAATCTGATGTGAAACACTCACACAACTTCTCTTGCCAATCCCAATAATGAACATTATAACCCCCTAACATGAGTAATAAAAGATTAAAAATCTGGTGTGAAACACTCACACAACTTTCTCTTGCCAATGCAAATAATTAACAATAAAACATTACAGATATTTATTTTTTAATTAGTAATAAAACATTACAAATAAATAAAAAACTAACCTCAAAAAACATAACCTTATTTTAATTATGAGTGACAGACGCAAATGAACATCGACCTCAGTTTTGCTTAGAAATTCGGAAAATCACTCTTTCACGCTAAACTAGGCTCTGTAGAGAAAAATGCTTTAAGTAAAAGATGTCGTTTTTTTAATTTCCTATAAATTTAATTATATACACTTTTGTCGTAAAATGCATACTAAGGCAGAAATCTTAAAAAGATCGATTTTTCACGTTTTCGTGAGAAAAAAAACTGAAAATCGCTAATTATTGCTAAACTAAGTTATACAAAAAAATTTTGGAAATAAAAGTTGTAGGATTTTAAATTCTCTACATTTTTTATTATATAAATTTTTGCGCTAAAATGCATATTAAATCAGAATTCTTAAAAAAACAATTTCTTTACGTTAAAACAGCCTCACCAAGAATTTCAGCAAACATGGTGCCTACCCTATTTTGTTGAGCATAAAAAATTTAGTAAACCAAGCGATTTTTAAAAAAATCGTAGGATCATTTTTTGAGAAAATCGCAAAGAAGTGAAAAATTACACGAATAAACTACTACTTCCGGTTGACCGATTTTGATGAGCTACTTTTTAAAAAAAATTAATATAAAGGAAAATTTGAATGTCAAGTATTATACATCATTGGATTCAGAAAGTCATGAACTATAAAGGCGCTAAAATTAAAAAGTCGAAAAAAATTGTTTTGCTTTCCGTCTCCCCTTAAGTACGAGGGCAATCCAGAAAGTAACAGACGTTTTGGCCTGGCGCGGGAGTGGGCGGAGCTAGCGCCGCCATCTTGGCGTCAAAGTGTTTCTACATTCAGTACGCAACCAGGCGTGGTAGCTAGAGCATCATGCGTATTGTACTTTTTGTACAGTGGAGTTTTAAACGAGCGCTGCGGTTGAAAATACCGCCAGTTGTGAAGTGCGTGGTTAGTTGTGAAGTGGAAACCATGTTATCGATCGTATCGTAACTGGTGACGAGACTTGGGTAAAGCACGTCAACTGTGAAACAAAATGGCAGTCGATGGAGTGGGGTTACACGCATTCGCCCAAGAAACCGAGGAAGTGTCTGCAGACGCTATCAGCAAAATCATGGCTACTGTGTTTTGGGACGCTCACAGAGTGATTTTTGTTGATTTTCTTGAACGAGGCCAAACAATCAATTTAGAGAGGTATTGCGAAACAATCAGAAAATTAAGATGCGCGATACAAAACAAGCGTCGGGGGAAACTTAGTGGGAAAGTTTTGTTTTTCCACAACAACGCCCGTCCACACATGGCCAAACGTACTCAAGAGCTCTTGGAAGGTTTTGGATGGGAAGTTTTTAATCATCCACCGTACAGCCCGAATTTGGCGTCGAGCGATTACCATCTGTTCCCAGCAATGACACATGGCTCGCTACGCAACGCTTCGACACTGACGCTGAACTCCATGCCGGTGTAAACCTGTGGTTGAACTCGCAGGCGGCCGATTACTACAAAGAGGGCATTGAAAAGCTTGTACCACATTACGATAAATGCTTTAATTTACTTGGCGATTACGAAGAAAAATAGCCTAAGAGTTAACCTTCAAAATTTAAGTAATAAAAATCTGGTGTGAAACACTCACACAACTTTCTCTTGTCAATGCAAATAATTAACAATAAACCTAACATTAGTATTAAAACATTAGAAATGAACAAAAACTAACCTCAAAAACATAACCTTATTTTAATCATGAGTGAATGACGCAAAATGACAATCGAACTCAGTTTGGCTTAAAAATACGGAAAATCACGCTTTCACGCTAAACTAGGCTCTGTAGAGAAAAATGCTTTAAACAAAAGTTGTAGATCTTTTGATTTTTTATAAATTTAATTATATACACTTTTGTCGTAAAATGCATACTAAGACCGAAATGTTTAAAAAATCGATTTTTCTCACGTTTTCGTGAGAAAAAAAACAGAAAATCGCAAATTACCGCTAAACTAAGCGTTATACAAAAAAATGTTTGAAACAGAAGTTGTAGGTTTTTAAATTCTCTACAACTTTTATTATATAACGTTTTGCGCTAAAATGCATATTAAAGCCGTAATCTTAAAAAAACAACGTTTTTACGTGAAAACAGCCTCACCGAGAATTTCAGCAAACATGGCGCCTACCCTGTCTTGTAGAGAATAAAAAATTGAGTAAAATAGGCGATTTTTAAAAAAATCGTAGGACCAGTTTTTGAGAAAATCGCAAAAAAGTGAAAAATTATACGAATAAACTACTACTTCCGGTTGACCGATTTTGATGAAAATGTTCGTGTCGCGTCCGGTAGTGGTATGTAACTTAAGTTTCAAGTTTCAAGTTCGTATGATGTTCCGTTCTTGAGATATTCTGTTCACACACAGACACACAGAGACACACACACACAGACACACACACAGACCAATCGCTAAAAACATGTTTTTTGGGTTCAGGGGGTCTGAAAACGTATAGATCCGGTGAAAACTCGATTTCGAAAAATCAACATGAAAACAATAGCCTACTTTCCTTCCTATATATTCATATAGGCAAGAGAAAGTAAAAATTGGTTTTTTTTACTTAGTATATTTTTTATTTCAAAACGTCTGTTACTTTCTGGACAGCCCTCATACTTTCGGATTGACAATGTGAAATAAAATTAAATATTTTTATTCAACTCTACACCTTTCTTCACAAGATAAAACTGAAAAAAAAAAAAAAATTTTAAAGACCAACAATTTCTTTGAAGTAATTTTTATTTATAAATAAGTGTGTCAAATTTTATCTTCCTTATTATTAACGTTCATACTAGGTATATTTTATTATTAATTATTTAAATATTTATCTGTTTGTTTTTATAGGAAAGTTTAATAACTATTTTAATTTCTTTTCATTAATTAATATTATGAATTTGATCGCATAAGATTCTGTTATAATTTATTACAGAATAAAATATTGTTGGAATAAATATAATAACGGTGAAGGGTATGCAAATTGATTCAATCATCCGTAACCAAAGTACGTAGAACTAGCATTCAACAGTTTAATCGTAGAACACATCTATCTGCAAATTAATTATTATTTATCCACATAAAATCTATTATTAATGACTATGATATTATATCAAATAACTAACAAACCCTCCTATGTGTATTTAGTACGTTCATATTGTATGTATATGAATAGGGGATAAAAAGGAATGGATACTTTCTAATTTTTCTAATACAGGCATCATTTGTTTAAGCGGTAATTCGTTCCGAAAAATCGGCGCGTAATTCAAAACCGCGTAAATCAAGACTACGTTATAGTACTAATTTATTTATTTGTGTTTATTTTTATTTAAACTTTTTTGTAATCTAGTTTATGTACGTTGCAATCTGTTTAGTTCAGAACAATAAGCAACCCCATGACCCAATGAGATGAGGATGATGTGTATGACGTGTAAATGAGGTGTAGTCTTGTACAGACTCAGGTCGGCCATTACTAAGAGAGTATGGTCAATTGGTAATGGTTAATTGAACCCCAACCATCAAAGTACACCGGTTACCACTGTCTAGTATTCAAATCCGTATAAAAGTAACTACCTTTACTAGGATTTGAACCAGGAACCTTCGTCTCCGAAAATTAGCTGATTTTGACGACGACTTTACCTCTAAACCAACCCGGTAGGTTGTTTTTATAATTTGTTATTATAGTAAGTAATTTTATTGAAACATTATTTTATTTTTATGAGAAAAGGAGAGAAAAAGTGTATTAGCATGTATATTTTGTAAATAAAATAGTTATCAGCAAACTGTTTTGTAAATATGTACATTTTTTATGTCAATAAGGCTTATATGGATAAGTTCTGTTAGCCTTTATATTGTTATAAATAAATAAATAAATAAATAAATAAATAATTTACATTGGCAAGAGAAAATCGTGCGAGCATTTCGCACCAGATATTTCGTATAATTGAAGGGAAAGGTTTCGTTTACCATTAGCCTACTTCCACAGTTTCTTTATCAATGGTTAAATACAACGTAAAAGGTAGATTGTTTTAGTTTTTTTGCCAATATATTTAATTCTGTCAAATGAAAATGATTAATTTAGTTAGAAAATATTTTGCCTATTTGCGGTAAGATCATAAATAAAATCTATTAATAAATTTACCGTTAGAATTTTGCGATTTATAGAACTAGTGTTGGTTGGTGGATGGATGCAGGTCAAGAGGGTGTTGCTCACGGGGGTTGGTTGATGGTCAATGTAATAACGTAGCGGTTACTAATAATAACAGGGTATTAGGGATGACCAAGCACGTGCTGTTTGTCTTGGACCCTCCCTCTCTCTGTCAAGTTCAGATTTATTAACCATAAACAGTAAAACTTAACAATCTTTCCCCTCGAAATATAGTGTTAATATCTTCAGGATCATTAGCTACTACTTAATTAGGTTGGACTTGTTTTTATATAATAACGGTCTTGTAATTAAATCAATTTATTAGTATTTTTACGGCAATCATTCATTTCCAGAAATTCAGTAATATATTTTTGGACTTATGTTGTTGTTTAGGTCATCAGCCAAAAGGCTGGTTTGAACCTTAGAGGTTTTACTAAGTAAATCGAGGAGTGAGGTGGTTTACCATTGCCTTCCTCACTGAGTGGAAAAGTACACTTATCAGCATGCCAGGCCCTCTGAAAAGCATATATTTTCCACTCTGCAAATGACACTTTCACTTCATTCACCACAGAGTCTGGCTGTATAATGAAATCCATTACTTTCAGACGAGATAACTCTGATTAGTGTCTTTTACACCTCTACCTCTTCTGTTCTTAAATGATTCAGGCATTTAATTGGCTGACCATGTGATAAGAAACAGAACTATTTACTTTAGCCCTGCAACTAACAGATTGAGTGTAAATAATTTGACACTCCACCTGTCTGTTATGAGCATTATGGACTTATAACAGTTCTAAATCGTACCTACTCAGTAATGAAACTTCGAATAACATTCACAATCAAAATGCCTGAGACTGATCACTGCAGCCCCATGGTACGTAACAAATGAAATACTACACAATGACCTAAACCTGCCCTTCATAAAAGAAGAAATTAAACAACATAGCGAAAAACATTTACAAAAACTAAAAGTCCATCAGAATCCATTAGCGATTAGCCTTCTTGACAACAGCGAAGATACTTACAGACTGAAACGCTTTAAACCATTGGACTTACCTCTACGATTTTGTTAGTCATTTAAATTTTTTTATCTTTTCTACTTCAACTCCTAATCATCAGCATCTCATAATTGGCGTCGTTTTCATCTCTACCATCGTCATTGTCATCTCCAACTTCAACACTTTGTGTTTCGGGATGTTGATTCACAGTTCATCAAATTTGATTTTGTATAGATATATTTTTTGTTTCTTCACAGTTTGGTCTTCTTCAAACACACTACTGAGTGTCGTTTGTGTTTTAATTCTAAGGTAATTACTCAGATTTTCTCATATTTACTTAAAGTTATTGTATGTATTTATTAACTGATTGCAAAAGAAAAACTATACTGTTTGTTAAGGCATTTTGTACCGGGTTTGCACTATTTTGTAATCCTCTGTGTTTTTTCTTCCTCTTCCTTCTTTCTTTTTCTTTTTGTTGGCCTACTGCTAACCTGCATCCGTTTCTCCCTCGACCACTTATGCAACTGAATTCATCACGGACAGACGCGTCCTTCGTTTGAGGCTTAATATTTCGGCCTAGCAACTAGCGTGATGCTGACAACGGCTTATGTATTTCGAAACGAGGCTTTAAACTGTGCTTATGTCGGTTAATATAATTATTTATCATTGTGTTTGTGTATTTGCTAAACTGTCTGCTAACGTATTAATAGTAATTCTTCGTCGGTCGCCATCTTGGGCTCACGCACATGTTTCTGCTGCTGGACTTGAGACTATTGTGTTCGGTAACAAGTAAGTGGACGTTTTATGTTTGTTCTACTTAATTTAGTTGCTCAAGTGGTCATTCTCCTATGTTGTTTGTGTTCCTATGTTTTACTACCACGGTCTTGTACGCGGACCCCTATAAATGCGTACTGGTCCTCCTATAAACATAATTTCGAGCCAAATTCCTTTTCTTACTTTACAAAAGTGGTGGAGTGTCAAATTATTTACACTCAATCTGTTAGTTACAGGGCTAAAATAAATAGTTCTGTTTCTTGTCACATGGTCAGCCAATTAAATGACTGAATCATTTAAGAACAGAAGAGGTAGAGGTGTAAAAGACACTAATCAGAGTTATCTTCTTTGAAAGTAATGAATTTCATTATACAGCCAGACCCTGTGGTGAATGAAGTGAAGGTGTCATTTGCAGAGTGGAAAATATGTGCTTTTCAGAGGGCCCGGCATGCTGATAAGTGAACTTTTCCATTCAGTGAGGAAGGCAATGGTAAACCACCTCACTCCTCGTTTTTACTTAGTAAAACCTCTACAGGTTCAAACCAGCCTTTCGGCTGATGACCTAAACAACAACACTTTACAAAACCATTCAGGCATTTTTACAAGGGGCTATCCTGAACACTGTTAAAAAAAAAGATTCACAGAATTGTGAGCTTGCACGTAGCAGCTGTAGTTGCCACACTTACCAGCCACACTGGTGGCAACCAGTGTAGTTGCCACACAGAGGTGTTCAGCCTATAACAGTTTTGTTTTACTATTATTGCTTTTTGGAAGATTAAGCTGTAAAATTATTTCCTCATCAATATTCTTTTCACTTACTCCTTGCCCTATATGAATATATAGGGAAGAAAAGTATTGTTTTCATGTCCATTTTTAGAAATCGGGTTTTCACCGGAAATGCACGTTTTCAGACCCCCTGAACCCAAAAACAAAATGTTTAGATAGATACTGAAGTCACAAGATTGCCTTTGCGTATGTATGGGCTGTGAGGAAGGGAAGTGAAATATTTGCAGTGCTGCCAACCTCAACAGTGAGACACTACTCGTACATTCCACTACCGTCCAGTTTCTAGATACATTTTGTAAGCTGTGGTTTATTCCGAGAAAATGTTTTCTTCATAAACCTTATAAGAAGTAAATATGACTTACTAAGTACTATGACTTATTTATATACTTAGTATTACTTATATAATATACTTATATATACTATGACCTCAACGTTTTCGAGAAACCGACATTTGTGTTTACGGTAACAAACAGTTATATTCGTACAGTTAACCCTTAATAGGGCAGTACTACGGGGAAAATACACATGTTGTAAAATGTTAAATTTTGGTTTTTAAGGACTTGAATAATGTATTTCTAATGCCAGAACAGTAAGATATTTCTTTTTTTTATGTTATGCCCTGGTAAGTACACTTACCAAGGAATGTTTATTGAAATGGGATCAAATAATATTTAGTGGTAAGAATGCTTATTAAAACAACTTGTCGCCTTATATAACAGAAAAATATGTCGAATAACTCATCTTTACTTTATATTAGCATGAATGCTTGCTTTCCCGTAAAAAACTGGAATTTTCTAAGCACTGTACAAAAGTAACAACAAAACAACATGGGAGTTTACGCTTGTATGAATCCTCACCACATTCGTGCAACTCACGAAGCAAATGGTCGCTGCGCGCTAATTTCAAAATGTGGATAGCCTACTTACCGGAGAACACCTATAAAACCGTAAAATGCCAATAGGGTTCAACTGCATAGGTTATTCTTTAAAAAATCGACTTTATTGCCAGTGGTAAGTATATCTACCACAGACCTATAAAGGGTTAACCTACCAAAGGTTCCCCGATATATTGTATGTGCTCTGAGTATAATATAAGTTATGTTTGTCGTATGACTTATATGATACATATATGATTTACTTAGTAAATATATTGCCTATATCTTAATTACATGACTAGTAATTAATCAAAAATTTAATGTTTGATTTACTGTAATTACGAATGAATCACCGAATCGCCTTCTTTACTATTGCTGTCATCGCCGTTTTCATAATCAGTCTCTAGTATCTACCTAACCGCTTTCTTCTTTTACCAGGTGTCAACAAAACTGTTAAAGAATAGCTTCTTCACGTTCATAATTTCCTTTTTTATTTTTCAAATTATGGAAAGAGAAACATTACAGTAGTTAGCCGCTCGCTCACTCCTTTTGTTAAGAGACACGGATAGGCATTTTTGTTTAGCTTTAACTTCACAACATTTTATTACATTGCGTTCACCTCTGTGAATAGTTCAACCACGTTTTCGAGAAACCGACATTTGAGTTTACGGTAACATACAGTTATATTCGTACAGTTAACCTACAAAAGGTTCGGCGATTTACTGTATATGCTCCGGATATAATATAAGTTGTTATGTTTGTCGCACTGAAATTAAAGCAGTCGCGCATGCGCACTGATGCTTTCCTTCTTTACCCCCTCGTTGCAAACAAGTGCAAAATCGTGACTCAAGTAACTATAGTAGTACAGTAAAACCTCACTAATTCGGACTAATTGGGGGAAAGTGAAGTCCGAATTATCGCGAATATTTGTTAACATCTAAAAAATTGAATAATTTAGGCAATTAAAATTAAAAAATAAACGTTACTTGTCTGAAATATTGATATTTAATGAATTTACAGTACAGTATATTGAAAAAAAACAAAGTTAAAAGTATAGAAATAAAAATATTTACGGCAGTAAAAATATTGTTAAATAATAAATGTCCAGTGTAAAATGATATTTAATTAAAACACTGTACCGATTATTAGGCACTTGTTGAAGTAGAGGGTTGACAAATATCCTCAAGGATCCTTTAAGGTTGCTTAGAAAAAAAATTTGTTATTTTTTTCTGTGATTCTTTGCTACACTGTTTTCTTATAACTTGTTGGCGCCTCTCTCTTAGGACAAGATAATAGTCATTGAATTCCGGATTGAAATCTGCAAATTCAATAAGTTCGTCTATGTGGTTTCTCACGTCACTAGCTTAAATTGTGGAACGTTTTCTTCACAGAGTAACCAATAATGTATTACAGGATGAAACAATTTTTATTAGACGGTTAAAAGTTATTATTTTTTGAAGTAGCACTTTATTAATTTTTAACTAAAAAACTTCTAAAAAAATTAAAAAAGCTGCTCTTCTTGGAGTAGTCCGAAATATCGCGAATTTCGAATTAGAGAAGTCCGAATAAGTGAGGTTTTACTACTTTATTCATGCGATTTTTCACTTTTGTCCGACTTTCTCAAAATGGCTCCTAAGATTAATATTATAAATCGCCTCATATACTAAAAATTTTTTATGATCTACAACATACAGTAAGACCCATGTCTGCTGAAATTTTTGGGAAGGCTTTCCTCTCGTGGTAATTTTTCTTTTTTAAGATTGTGGCCTTAACATAAATTTTAGGGAAAAGTATTCATAGTTAAAATTGTAGGAAATTAAAACACTTACAACTTATATTCTAAGCATTTTTTTCTACAATGCTTAGTTTAGCGTCAATTAGTGATTTTCTGTATTTGGTTATCAAAATAAAACATTTTTATAAAAGTTTTGTTAGAATAGTGAGTTATTAGACCCCGGTTTGGTCTAGAGGTAAAGTCGTCACCGAAATCATCTGTTAAACAGCTGATTTTCGGAGACGAAGGTTCCTGGTTCAAATCCTAGTAAAGGTAGTTACTTTTATACGGATTTGAATGCTAGACAGTGGTTACCGGTGTACTTTGATGGTTGGGGTTCAATTAACCATACCTCTCAGGAATGGTCGACCTGAGTCTGTACAAGACTACGCCTCATTTACATGTCATACACATCATCTTCATCTCATTGGGTCATGGGGTTGCTTATTGTTCTGAATTGAACAGATTGCAACGTACACAAATTAGGGATTACAAAAAAAATTAGACCCCGAAACTCAATTTCTGACGTCACTTATACGTGTATAAAACTTTCTTTCAGGTGGTTTATAATCTACACTGTGATGTCATTTGCTAAATGTAGGGCATTAGGTTTCTAACTAATGAAATTTTGTACCATGTCCTTGTAATTATTGTTGACTAAATTAAAATATATTCCAGTAAAAAAATGACGTACGTTTATTCAATTATATAAGTTGTCACTAACATTATAGAACAATACAAATAACTTTAAAAAATCTGGTGTGAAACACTCACACAACTTTCTCTTGCCAATGCAAATAATTAACAATAAACCTAACATTAGTATTAAAACATTAGAAATGAACAAAAACTAACCTCAAAAACATAACCTTATTTTAATCATGAGTGAATGACGCAAAATGACAATCGAACTCAGTTTGGCTTAAAAATACGGAAAATCACGCTTTCACGCTAAACTAGGCTCTGTAGAGAAAAATGCTCTAAACAAAAGTTGTAGATCTTTTAATTTTCTATAAATTTAATTATATACACTTTTGTCGTAAAATGCATACTAAGACCGAAATGTTAAAAAAATCGATTTTTCTCACGTTTTCGTGAGAAAAAAAACAGAAAACCGCAAATTACCGCTAAACTAAGCGTTATACAAACAAATGTTTGAAACAAAAGTTTTAGGTTTTTAAATTCTCTACAACTTTTATTATATAGGTTTTTGCGCTAAAATTTATATTAAAGCCGTAATCTTAAAAAAACAACGTTTTTACGTGAAAACAGCCTCACCGAGAATTTCAGCAAACATGGCGCCTACCCTATCTTGTAGAGAATAAAAAATTGAGTAAAATAGGCGATTTTAAAAAAAATCGTACGACCAGTTTTTGAGAAAATCGCAAAAAAGTGAAAAATTATACGAATAAACTACTACTTCCGGTTGACCGATTTTGATGAAAATGTTCGTGTCGCGTCCGGTAGTGGTATGTAACTTAAGTTTCAAGTTTCAAGTTCGTACGATGTTCCGTTCTTGAGATATTCTGTTCACACACACACACACACACGCGCGCGCACACACACACACACACACACACACACACACACACACACACACACACACACACACACACACACAGACACACACACAGACCAATCGCTAAAAACATGTTTTTTGGGTTCAGGGGGTCTGAAAACGTATAGATCCGGTGAAAACTCGATTTCGAAAAATCGACATGAAAACAATACTTTCCTTCCTATATATTCATATAGGCAAGAGAAAGTAAAAATAAATGAGTGTAGGGAATTTTTATCGTAGTTTGTTGATAAGTTTTCTCCCTGCACGTATTTATAATATTTTTTTTTTAAATTCCTAATATATGTGCACGTTGCAATCTGTTCAATTCAGAACAATAAGCAACCCCACGACCCAATGAGATAAATATGATGTGTATGACGTGTAAATGAGGTGTAATCTTGTACAGACTCAGGCCGACCATTCCTGAGAGAGTATGGTTAATTGAACCCAACCTTCAAAGTACACCGGTAACCACTGTCTAGCATTCAAATCAGTATAAAAGTAACTACCTTTACTAGGATTTGAACCAGGAACCATTGTCTCCGAAAATCAGCTGTTAAACAGCTGATTTTGGCGACAACTTTACTTCTAGACCAACCCGGTATTTATAATAAATAGCGCGTTTGTGTTGCTACCATTGCTTGCCAAGGTTTCGTTTCTTTAAGAGATTAATTTATTCCAGGGCTATTCCAGTATTATTCGTTGTCGCAATTTTTTTTTTTTTTTTTTTTCCTTATACTGTTTTCATTGTTAAGGTTAACTGAGAGATTTTATTTATTTATGCAGTAAGTATTATTATCTATCAGTTATTAATTTAAATAAAGAAATTACTGTCAGTTTAATTTCTGTCAATGTTATGAAAAAATCAAATGTACTTGCTATTACCATTCCGTTACCAAATTATATTCATTAAAACACTTTTTTCTGGCTTTTGTTTACAGCAGTGTAACAAACTGATGGACATGACATTTTTTTAACTGCTTTGTTGTTTTCTAAACATTTCTAAATGAAATACTGAAATCTGAGTGCAGTGATAGTCTCCTCAAAAGTTTTAATGGAAAACGCAGAATACCATTCTCAGTCTCATAACCTAAGCCAGTTATGCATCAGTCAAAACGGCCGGTCCCTCGGTTTTCTTCTTGAATGTAACTTATCCACATTCCCGGGAACGAGTAAATTGTAAAATTGTCAGGCACTGCAGCATCTGGATATTTTCGACATAGTTCATCTACAACAGGTTGTTATAACGACTGAAAAAACATTTCAACAATCAAAACTCGTTGCTCTTGGGAAATTAACATGTTTAGTGCAGACGTCATGTAATCAGTCATAATGGTGTCTAGATTTGTTGTTGATAATATCTGTGGTGCGACCTGCGGCAGCAGATGGAACTAATACTTACAGAACGGTTCTTCGATAAATCTGAATTAATTGATTTAACTATAGATAAAAGAATGAAATGCTGACAAATAAAACTGCAGTGATCATGTGGTAAATATTTAATCAATTTTTTGATTACATTAAATGTAGCTTAATTGAAGTGTTCCATGAAGAACATTTTTGTCAATTATTGAGACAATCGCGG
Source organism: Catonia carolina (assembly GCA_035578175.1). Classification (NCBI taxonomy): domain Eukaryota; kingdom Metazoa; phylum Arthropoda; class Insecta; order Hemiptera; family Achilidae; genus Catonia; species Catonia carolina. Next base: position 14,720,459 of record JAQMRL010000013.1, read on the forward strand.
CCCCAACATGGAGCACACGTGATAAAATTCTTGATGGTTCCGATTAGCATCATACAGTAACCGTCCGCGCAACCTCCTCTATAATATGGATCAGTGCCGGAGCACATAATTAAAAGGTCGCAACAAGCAGCCGCTATGAAAATTACGGACATTATATACGTCACATATCCGAACCCTAAGAGTTTAATTCCCGCTAATATGGATACAAGGGGTATGCCATTTATCGCCCACACTACTGTGTTACCCACTCCAGTAAGCACCGAGCTTGCTGCAGAATACGCGTAACTGGTCAGAGCAGAGAACCCATATCCGCCACTTTGGGAATTTGAAGATTCATCTGGCTTTGGTTGTGGAATCGGATGCCCATTTGCAACGTCCTGTAAACCATAAATTAACATATTTAGAAAATCATGACCAGTCGGGAGTTAAAGATAATTGTGTGTCTAAACTAAATGCAGTAGTTATCGCGTACAGTAGCCTAATATCGGATACAATGACCAATCGGTTAGTGTGACCAATATTCGATGGAAAGATTGGTCCGCTATCACGTGCAATATAAAATAATATCGTTTACAGTGACATCGGTTAAAATGACATATCGGTTTTAGTGATAACTGTACGAATTTTCAACTATGCCGGTTATCTGTCAAAAGTATGAGTCAGCGAGTTACTCAGTTTTGTCTAGTTTTAACGTGTTTTTTTCTTAATAGCATTAGTCTCAACGTGCATTTACAGAAATACAGTAATCCCTCAGTATCCGCGGGGGTTACGCTCCGGATGGTTACCGCGGTTCGCAAAACCGCGGATAATGATACCTTAGGCCTATATGAACGAAAAGATAGAGGTTAGGTTCTGAAGGAAAAGTCCTGCAGTCGTTTTTAATATTTAATAGTTTTAGGAACATTTTACCATTATTAAAACCTATGAATATAATATATAATAAATATATACTGTAACATCTGTTTACAGATTGTTACGTGTTTTAGGGTTTTGTCGGCGTAATTTATTGTGTTGGTTTCCTTAACTGTTTTGCTTGTGATGTAGAACTGTCTGCCGTCCGGTGGCGCGCTCTTCGTTTCTCGTACGAACTGTTTCTGCCCCTCGCGACAAGCTGCCTAGATGAGTTGCCTGGCTACACTCTTTGTCGTCGCTTCACCGAGTATAGTGATACCGTAATGTTGTAATTTTTACGTGATTAATTTATCAGTTTATTACTTTTGGCTAAAGTAAAACGTCTGCCCATTCATTGAAATGGTAAGATTATTTATTTTCTTTGTATTCCAAAAGTTGTGAGTTTTGCTACGAGCTGTTTAATATCATATTTTTGTAAAAGTAAGCTACTCTGTTTAGGCTTGCTTCAGTTTGCTGAATACGTGTCACATCCAACAAAACTAAATTTTAATTTCGATTATTTCATTTGTAAAAGTTATTATGTTTTCTAATTAAGATCATTTTGCAATAGTAATTGCTCAAAATTGTATTTTGTCTTGTACTTTTAATTTTATTGTATTACGGCTCGTAGAAATTCTTACTTCATTAAGTTACTTAACCTAATTCATAAAACAACTAAATCTTATTGTATAACTTATGACTTGTGCTGATGTTAAGATCGTTTATTTTTATATAAATTATTGACACTGGCCCGATCTTTGCTACAGGGTTCGAGTACACAGTTCGAGTGTACGGTTCGAGTGCACGGTTCGAGTGCATGATTTGGAGTACCGGGTTCGAGGTAACAAGTTCTAACCAAAATAAAACTGCAATCCAGAATTTCAATGTCTACTTCCTTCAGTTTACTGATCATCATTTAGATATTCGATTCTCGAATATGATTTTCATCATTCGCCAACATTCTGTGTCTTGATGGGATTTTCAAATGTCTGGAGCTTTTCAAATACTGTTATTTCTACCATTTTGAGAATAAGATTACCTGTGGGATTCGTGAGTGTTTTTTTTACAACATAAGTGTTATTAACATGAGGTATGTGACCATCATCTTTTTTATATTTTTGTGAAATTCTCAGTTCCGGTCAACAGTTAATCGGTGAAATGTTTAATTATCTTGCATGAAAGATTCTGTAGTCGAAACCTTAATATAAATTGCAAGTAATGGACAAGAAAATCTTTGTCGAGACATTACCTTATATATATATATTTTCATGTCGTTTCATAATCACTAATTAACTTATTTAAATGTTAAAAAATTTAAAATATTTTTGTTTGCACAACCTAGCGTAACACATAAAAATTTTTTTATATATTAAAATTTAAAAATAACTAGCTTAGTTCTAGTTTTGTTTTTCTTTGAAATTCTTATGTAAATCAAAATAATCTTAAATTTTGCTGCTTTATTTAACGTCAATACGAAAGTAATAATGATCCTAAATTATTTATTTAATAGTTATGTAGTAATTCTGAAAATTAAACATAATAGTTGCTAAGTCATTAGAAAACCGAATCAATATATGCATATGTTGGCCAACAAACAAATGCTATTATTAGTTTGTATAAAAGCATTATTTTACAACTTATAAAGTTATTAATTTTGAATTACCCATATTGTAATTATTTGGATTTGTTGCTAATGTTCGGTCTTTACCGATTTAAAATTTTGTTATTGAAATATTTACTGTTTAATACTTTATAATATGATAGTCTTATTCTGTTATTAATTAAATTTTTGCAACCTACTGTGAATGAGTTTATTTTTCACTCATGCAACGATCCCCGTGTTTGTTTACCGCTTCCTAAATTTTTTTATTTTGTCTACACCCCGTCCGACCTGTCGCTTGTTTTTTTTGTGGCCGTGTGTGTGTTATCGGCAGCGATAGGGGTGTTTACAAATTGGTACCAGAACAATTGGTTTTATAATCAGGTCGGTCTATTTTATTTATTAGTATTTTGTTTCATTAACCTGACATATTACTGTAATTATGTAAATCGTTGCATAGTGAAATAATAACTGAAATAAACATTGTAATATTTTCAAAATTTACAGCTTTTGGAATACCATATCTTATATTACGTTTTCTTCACTTGTCAGTTTATTTTATAAACTTGAATGTATCGTCAGGCAGCCATGGAGTCAGCTGATGACAACATTTACATTGATTATCTGACCAAGGACGACCTCTTGTACGAATTACGTTGTAGGGGAGTAAATGTATCCGGGTCCGTATCCGAACTGAGGGTTAAGTTACGGAGGGTCATTGCCCAAAATATAAAACCCGCCCCTGAATATCTTAAAATTTTTCCTCTAGAAAAAGAAATTCAACTATTAACCTTGCGCTTGCATACTTTTGTCTATGAATTGGAGAATATTGAAGCTCAGATTACTGTTAGATATTATAATGGCCTGAAAGGCCGGTTATCTTCCGTAACTAAACGTTTTAACATGTTATTATCCTTATGCGGCGAAGATTTGTTGAACTCCGATAAAATAAAAGAGTTTGGCGAACATATTTCAAACCTTGAAAGCTCTATTAAGGCCGTAAGCAGTATGTGTATTGATAACGATCCTCCCGGTAACACTACCAATACGGACGTTAATAAAAATACTAATAATGCCATAAATAATATTGATAGCAGTCCTTCTTCTAATATTGTTAATAACACTAACAGCGTCACTGTGCTGGAAGGAGTACGACCTACATACTCCTTATATGGTAAATTGCCCCACCCGGCTGAAAAATTTTTAAGCAAACTACCGGTCTGTAATGGTTTTAGTGTGGACGATTTATTAAAATTGTTTCGTATAGCAATCAACTTACACGATTCATTTCCTGATATCAGGAAAAGCATCGTTTCCCTACTATTGCCTTACGCCGTAAGTCCATTACGCGACGTACTAATTAAACACACTTCTTCACAAAACTTTAGTGAATTTCAACGTGAAGCTATCCTTACTTTTATACCTACCCGGCAGTTCGTCGAGTTAAAGCAAAACTTGTTTTTTAGGAGTCAGATGGTTGGAGAGGATCTGCATAGATATATCTCTGAAATCAAAGAATCTGCCGCTATTTTGCAGTTAGGTTTGAGTGAAGCTGAAATTGTCAGCAATATTGTGGATGGTTTGTCGCCAGAAACGAGGTCTTGTCTGGTCATGAGCAATCGGCCGCGTGATTTCACCGAATTAAATTTATTATGCGTTCAAGTCATGAACACATTGTTCACCGATCACAGGCGTCTGAAAGTGAACGAGAGTGGCAAATTATTAACACGTGATAGTAATGTACCCGTCTGTCACTTTTGCCATAAACCAGGGCACATCGTTGCGAATTGTTCTAGAAAGGCTGCAATAGGGAGAAATGTTTCTTCGTCTTCAAATAATAATAACAATATTCCAAAAAACTAGTGTGTAGTGGGGTAGATACGGTTAGCCTACCTCACTGTTCGAAATTTAAGTCTAACTTTAATAATAAATTTCCTCCTCAATGTTTCTTGTGTAATGTTATGGGACATTACATATGGGATTGTTCTCGTTTCAGGTGCAAGCGTATTTATACCGCTCGTGTTAGTCGCAATTATTCTAACGATGTTAGGCGGAATTTTGTTTCCGATTCGCACTTAGGTAATAATTATTCAAGATTGGTCCGTTGGCCTAAAGCTGTTGATGGCATACTGCAGCCTAATCGTAGTAATATTATAAATGTTTGTCCTGTTAGGAGTCGCCCCAGAGTGAATCTCAAATTTAATTCATGTGACATTCCTGCTCTTCTTGATTCCGGATCTGTAAGATCGTTTATGAGTTTGAATACCTTTAATTCTTTAAATAACTCTCGCAACTTCAAATCTGTAAAAGTGTCAAACGTTGTGTGTTCATCAGCTACCAGCTCCAAATTGGACATTATGTATGAAGTCTTATGTAAAATAAAAGTTGATTGTTTTACTTGGAATTTTCCCATCCTTGTAGCAAGTAATCTGGCCTGTTCTTTTATTCTTGGATCAGATTTCTTCATTCATACTGGTCTAGTACTTGATTTATCTTCTTGTCTTCTTCATTTCAAATTCCGTCCCAAATATAAAATACCCTTATTCGGTAGTCCGATTTCTGCTAATTCTATAGATCACCAAGTAGAATCTCTTGATTCTGATAGTATGGACTGGGGGAAACTTATTTCTCATCTTAACATTGAACAACGTGAACGCGCTGTGGAGTTGTTTAATGAATTTTCCGAGGTACTTACGACTCGTTTAGGTCTGACCCACCTTGTTGAATATGACGTCAAATTAGATAGTAAAGTTCCCGTGAAATCACATCCTTATGTTTTAGCCCCACCTAAGATGTTGCTTTTGCGCAATTTGGTCGACAAATTGCTCGAACAAGGTATAATCGAGCCGAGCAATTCATCCTACGCTAGTCCCGCTTTTGTCGTTACTCGTGACGACAGGAAACCGCGCATGGTGATCGACTATAGGAAACTCAATCAGCATGTTGATGTTGAAGCAGTTCCCCTTCCCAATCTCCACTCCTGTTTCGATTGGTTCGGTAAGGCCAAATTTTTCACGATACTTGACCTTAATTCCGCTTACCACCAAATCCCTCTTTCTCAAGAATCCAAGCATGTGACTAGCTTTTGCACTCCTTGGATGTTATATCAGTTCACACGTATTCCTTTTGGCTTAGCCACCGGCGGTCAAGTATTGTCTCGACTTTTAGACAAAATTTTCCATGACGTCAAATTTCAGTATGTGTTTAATTTCTTGGATGATGTTTTGATTTTTTCTAACGATTTCGATGCTCATGTTGAACACGTGCGTGACATACTTCAACGTTTGTCTAAAGCAGGTCTAACTGTAAATCCGGATAAGGTGAAGTTCGCTGTTAGCGAAGTTGGTTTTCTTGGGCACCTTATTTCAGCAGGTGGTGTTAAGGTTAACCCCGACCGTACATCTGCTATTTTAAATTTTCCTACACCTAAGAACGCCAAGGCCGTGTCGAGATTTGTGGGCATGGTGAACTTCTTTAGGAAGTTTATCCCAAAGTTTGCTGAAATTGCCGTTCCTCTGAATGCTCTTCGTGGAAAAAGGAGCAAGTTTTGTTGGAGTGAAGATGCACAAAAGGCGTTTGATACCTTGAAAAGCGCTATTAGCAACCCGCCTGTGCTAAGGATACCCGACTTTGAAAATGGTTTCATTTTGCAAACCGACGCCAGCTCTTGCGCTTTAGGCGCTGTTCTTCTACAGGAAATCGACGGCTCACGTCAACCCGTGGCGTATGCATCCAGAAGTTTAACGCAGCAAGAAAGAAAAGCTTCCGCTTACGAACTGGAATGCCTCGCGGTGGTGTATGGCATGGAGAAATTTCGCCCCTATTTGGAACACCGCGAATTTGCTCTGGAAACGGACAACCAAGCGTTATCCTGGTTGTTAGCTCGACCCAGATCTCTTGGAAAGTTAGGGCGCTGGATCGCAAAAATTATGTCCTTGAAATTTACTGTAACACATATAAAAGGAACGCAAAATGTGATCGCCGATACCTTGTCTCGAATGTTCGAGGAGAACGAAGCTGTTGGAGCTGAAGACGATATAGAATGTTTCCCTATCCTCAATAATTTCCCTTTGGCCTTCGGTGATATTAGCTCCTATCAAAACCAAGATCCCGAGCTGTTGTCTATTATTTCTTCTCTAAAGGACGGTGTTGTTTCATCCAAATTTTACCTTTCTAAAGGTGTCCTATGTATTAAACCTTTAGGTACCTTCCCTTCGCGTATTGTTCTCCCTTCTGTATTAGTTGACATGGTGTTTGCTTATTTTCACGACTCTGTGTTAGGAGGTCATTTCGGTTTCATGAAAACTCGTCGTAAAATTTCACAGTATTTCTATTGGCCCTCTATGTCCAAAGACATCGAAAATCGTATCAAGTCCTGTAACATCTGCGCCACTAGTAAGCCTTCTCGCAACACCAAAATAGGTCTCTTAGCCTCCACCGTCCCCACTCGCCCCTTCCATGTTCTTCACATCGATTATGTAGGTCCTTTACCCCGTACCCGTTGTGGGTATCGTTATATTTTGGTCATTGTCGATTCCTTTTCGAAATTTACCTGGCTTTGTCCTGTACGCGACGCTACTTCTGCTAACACTATTAAATCCCTTAAGGATCACGTTTTTCAAAGTTTTGGCTTTCCTGATATTGTTATCTCCGATAACGCTACCTGTTTTACTTCCCATCTTTTCAGAAACTTTCTGTTCTCGCTGGGTATTAAGTTTTCTACTCTATCCCCTTATCATCCCCAACCTTCTAATGCCGAGAGATTCAACCGAAATCTTAAGGCGGCTCTTATTGCCTTTCATTCTGATTCTCAATCTAATTGGGACCAATCCCTCACATGGTTACAGCTCGCCTTCAATTCTTCTTTTCACGATTCCATTAAGAATTCTCCGTTCAATATTATTTTTAAAATCCTTCCCTCCTGTCCCCTATCCAATATTTGGAAAATAAATGATTTATTGCCGCACGATGCTAGCTCTGCCACCGAAGTATGGAAAAGTGCCAAGGATAATTTAATAAAGGCGCGAAAGCGTTTCGCACAGAGCTATAACAAAGGAAGAACTGAGAACAATTTTAAAGTTGGAGACCTGGTATGGTGCATGAAGCATAATTTGAGCTCCGCTATTAACAAACAATCGGCCAAGCTCATGACGCGCTGGTTTGGGCCGTTTACTATTTCTAAATTCCTTACTCCCGTCACAGTGGAATTGGCTCGTCCTGGCTGTTCCGAGTGTGTTCGGAAAGCTCATCTGTCCCAACTCAAGGTTGCTTATGGGCCTGTGCGACATAAGGACATTCCCGTATCTGATGAAGAAGTTTCCGATTGCGACGATTTGGACGTATCCACTGTGGATTTTGTCCGCTCTTGTTAAATATTTGTTTTGTTGTTTGTTTGGATTTACCCCTGTTTATGTCTTGGATAGGTATGTTTACCTTTTCTTTTGACTTGTCTTTTATTTCCTTTTGGAAAAACCCTTTTTTTCTACTTTGTTTTGTTGCCCTCGTTTTGTTGGGTCACCCTTGTAGGGAATTGCCTCGTTTTACCTGATTTGTCTTAGCTAGGGTCTTTGTGCCCTGTGTTAGGTGCGTTTGGGGTTGGTGCCTCACGCATTTTTGGGATACTTCGGGGAGACGTCCTCGCATCCCTCACCTTGATCTTCTGATCAATTGGCTTTCTCAAGCCATCTTTGGGTTTCTTGCCCGTCGGACATAGTGAGTCCTCTGTCTTAGGTTAGTTTATTTGTGTCTTGGACTTAGGTTGGTTATGTTTTTGGGTTTTGGTGATGGTAAGGTGTTTGGTGGTGCTGTATTTGCCGCATCTTCCCTTAGTTGGGCGGATGTGTCAGTGCAGTCACCAAGGACTTGTGGGGTCTCTTGAGCCTTCGGTCTCTTCCCTTAGCTGGGCGGACGATGGAGGGTTACGGAGACCTTTACGGTCCTCCTTCTTTCGATTTTGTCGGTCACGCGAAGGAGATGACCTTAACTACTCCTGTGGGGTTTTTGGGGGGTCGATGTCGGTCACGCGAAGGAGATGACCTTAACTACTCCTGTGGGGTTCTGTTGGGGGGGTTGATGTCAGTCGCGCTAGGGGACGACTTTAAACTCCCCGTTGTTGTTGTTTCTCCTCTCGGCTGGGGCAAACAAAACCTTTTCTTGGTTTTGTTTGTTCTTGGCGGGGGGAGTCTGTAACATCTGTTTACAGATTGTTACGTGTTTTAGGGTTTTGTCGGCGTAATTTATTGTGTTGGTTTCCTTAACTGTTTTGCTTGTGATGTAGAACTGTCTGCCGTCCGGTGGCGCGCTCTTCGTTTCTCGTACGAACTGTTTCTGCCCCTCGCGACAAGCTGCCTAGATGAGTTGCCTGGCTACACTCTTTGTCGTCGCTTCACCGAGTATAGTGATACCGTAATGTTGTAATTTTTACGTGATTAATTTATCAGTTTATTACTTTTGGCTAAAGTAAAACGTCTGCCCATTCATTGAAATGGTAAGATTATTTATTTTCTTTGTATTCCAAAAGTTGTGAGTTTTGCTACGAGCTGTTTAATATCATATTTTTGTAAAAGTAAGCTACTTTGTTTAGGCTTGCTTCAGTTTGCTGAATACGTGTCACATCCAACAAAACTAAATTTTAATTTCGATTATTTCATTTGTAAAAGTTATTATGTTTTCTAATTAAGATCATTTTGCAATAGTAATTGCTCAAAATTGTATTTTGTCTTGTACTTTTAATTTTATTGTATTACGGCTCGTAGAAATTCTTACTTCATTAAGTTACTTAACCTAATTCATAAAACAACTAAATCTTATTGTATAACTTATGACTTGTGCTGATGTTAAGATCGTTTATTTTTATATAAATTATTGACACTGGCCCGATCTTTGCTACAGGGTTCGAGTACACAGTTCGAGTGTACGGTTCGAGTGCACGGTTCGAGTGCATGATTTGGAGTACCGGGTTCGAGGTAACAAGTTCTAACCAAAATAAAACTGCAATCCAGAATTTCAATGTCTACTTCCTTCAGTTTACTGATCATCATTTAGATATTCGATTCTCGAATATGATTTTCATCATTCGCCAACATTCTGTGTCTTGATGGGATTTTCAAATGTCTGGAGCTTTTCAAATACTGTTATTTCTACCATTTTGAGAATAAGATTACCTGTGGGATTCGTGAGTGTTTTTTTTTACAACATAAGTGTTATTAACATGAGGTATGTGACCATCATCTTTTTTATATTTTTGTGAAATTCTCAGTTCCGGTCAACAGTTAATCGGTGAAATGTTTAATTATCTTGCATGAAAGATTCTGTAGTCGAAACCTTAATATAAATTGCAAGTAATGGACAAGAAAATCTTTGTCGAGACATTACCTTATATATATATATTTTCATGTCGTTTCATAATCACTAATTAACTTATTTAAATGTTAAAAAAATTAAAATATTTTTGTTTGCACAACCTAGCGTAACACATAAAAATTTTTTTATATATTAAAATTTAAAAATAACTAGCTTAGTTCTAGTTTTGTTTTTCTTTGAAATTCTTATGTAAATCAAAATAATCTTAAATTTTGCTGCTTTATTTAACGTCAATACGAAAGTAATAATGATCCTAAATTATTTATTTAATAGTTATGTAGTAATTCTGAAAATTAAACATAATAGTTGCTAAGTCATTAGAAAACCGAATCAATATATGCATATGTTGGCCAACAAACAAATGCTATTATTAGTTTGTATAAAAGCATTATTTTACAACTTATAAAGTTATTAATTTTGAATTACCCATATTGTAATTATTTGGATTTGTTGCTAATGTTCGGTCTTTACCGATTTAAAATTTTGTTATTGAAATATTTACTGTTTAATACTTTATAATATGATAGTCTTATTCTGTTATTAATTAAATTTTTGCAACCTACTGTGAATGAGTTTATTTTTCACTCATGCAACGATCCCCGTGTTTGTTTACCGCTTCCTAAATTTTTTTATTTTGTCTACACCCCGTCCGACCTGTCGCTTGTTTTTTTTGTGGCCGTGTGTGTGTTATCGGCAGCGATAGGGGTGTTTACAATACTGTATAATAAATACAGTACTGTACGCATAAAAAATGAAAGTTGCTTTAAAATAGTTAGTTATGGCCGTTTGCTTCTTCTTTGCAAACTCCTTGTGGACTTCTTAATATAGTATCATCAGCTCTTGAAGTCCTCTTTTAATTAAAGGGCCCTTTCCATGACGGGATCAGCAAGCTGCGTTGCAATGCTGAGGATCTCGTTGATGGTTTGTGAAGAAAGGCTTTGCTTGGTTGGTGTCGATATTACAAAACTTAACTTTTAAAATAAGAATTGATCTCTACGGATTTCTAGAAACTTCATTTTTATGACAACGATGGATTAATATAAAATATTTGAGCTCAATTAAAGAGAAGTATGGTTGGAGGATATCCCGCATTTGGTAAAGTAGCTTAAAATTTATTATATGGATGTCTACCGTCTTTTGAATGTCACAGTGCTGGTCCTAAAATTGGTTTTTTCCATTTTTTTTAATATATATTAAAAAAAATTTTTAATGAATTTGTTGCTTTATTTTTTGAATTTTTAAGTGATGTGAAATAGTAGCCTACTATTGAACTTTGATTTTTGTTAATAGTTTGTTTTTTATGGGTGCACCCTCATAAATTTGTCTTCAAAATTTTTTTTATTTATCTTTATTTTTAAATTATTATAATATATGGTAATTTAAAAAAAACGATTTTTCTGCATGAGCCATTCTGTCGACACTAAATATTTTCAGTTCAACTTAAATTTTCTTAAATTTCAAATATTATTTTTATTAAAATTCATTTTGGCGTTAATTTTGTTTTTATAATTTCTGAAACAACCACCTTCCACGTTATCGTGTTGTTTTTTTTTTAATGTACTGTCCGCCTTTTGTACGCTACCTCCTTATGAGACGTGACAATGTAATAGAAGTGTTTCATGAAGAAAATTTTCGTCAAGTATTAAAAAATCGTGGTGCAACATGGACCACACGTGAGAAAATTGACGATGATTTCGATTAGGATCCTAGAGTAGCCGTCCATACAATCCCCAGTAAAATTGCGAGGGCTGAAGCGCGCAACAAAAAGCCGCTGTAAAAATTAAGATCATTATATAAAACAGAACAGCCGAACCCATAGGCTGAAATTCCCTTTACTATGGAGACAATGGTTATGCCATTTATCACCCAAAGTACTGTGGTACTTACTTCACGCCTACGCACCATGGTTCCCGAAGGCGATGTGATTACGACAAACGGTAAACTGTCCCTTCCGGAATTTGAAGATATAATTGGTACTTGTTGAATCTGGCGCCCATCTGGAACGCTCTGAAAACCATACATTAATATATTTAGAAAATTATGACCAGTCGGGAGTTAAAAGAAAATTGTGTGTCCAAACTAAATGCAGTACTTATCGCGTACAGTGATATCGGATACAATGACCAATCGGTTAGTATGACCAATATTCGATGGAAAGGTTGGTCCGCTATCACGTGCAATATAATATAATATCGTTTACAGTGACATCGGTTGAAATGATATATCGGTTTTAGTGACAACTGTACAAATTTTCAACTATGCCGGTTATCTGTCAAAAGTACCAGTCAGCGAGTTACTCAGTTTTGTCTAGTTTTAACGTGTTTTCTTCTTAATAGCGTTAGTCTCAACGTGCATTTACAGTAATACAGTAATCCCTCAATATCCACGGGGGTTACGCTCCGGATGGTTACCGCGGTTCGTAAAACCGCGGATAATGATACCTTAGGCCTATATGAACGAAAAGATGGAGGTTAGGTTCTGAAGGAAAAGTCCTGCAGTCGTTTTAAATGTTTAATGGTTTTAGGAACATTTTACCATTATTAAAACCTATGAATATAATATATAATAAATACAGTACTATACGCATAAAAAATGCAAGTTGCTTTAAAATAGTTAGTTATGGCTGTTTGCTTCTTCTTTTCAAACTCCTTGTGGACTTCTTTGTATGGTACTATCAGCTCCTGGAGTCCTCTTTTGAATTGAAGGGCCCTTTACTTGGCGGGATCAGCAAGCTGCGTTGTCTTGCTGAGGATCTCTTTGATTGTTTGTGTAGAAATGCTTGGCTTCGTTTCAAGATCGTCAAACAAACAAAGAACTGTTCGTACGTACGAATAAGTTAGACTGACACATGGAGGAACACTTACGGAGAAATTACAGTATGGCGTCTGAGCGTAGCCTACGTATAATGGTTGAGGTGGGGGTTGTACTGGCTGGGCCCGGTAAAATCAAAAATTAGCAGCCTAATATTAAGTTTTAGCATGATTTCCATATCTAAATTTTTACAGTCGGCAAGGTAGGCCAATGGAAAGGTCTGAAGTTGGCCGGACTGTGGAAGTCTCATCGAAATTTACAACGGACCTTCAAAAAATTTAGTTTATGACCACTGATGTACATCTACGTTTTTCGTTATCCGAAAGTTGGTTTAAAATGCTGAACACTGTGAACAGGATATGCATGAATTGGTTTTAACTGCTTTGTTGTTTTCTAAACATTTTTAATGAAATACCGAAATCTGAGTGCACTGACAGTCTCCTCAAGAGTTTTAACGAAAAACGCAGAATACCATTCTCAGTCTCATAACCTAAGCCAGTTAAGCATCAGTCAAAACGGCCGGTTCCTCGGTTTTTATTCTTGAATGTAACTGATCCACATTCCCGGGAACGAGTAAATTATAAAATTGTCAGGCACTACAGCATCTGGATATTGTCGACAAAGTTAATCTGATACAGGTTGATATAAAGACTGAAAAACAGTGTTCAACAATCAAAACTCGTTGCTCTTGGGAAATCAACATGTTTAGTGCAGACGTCATGTGATCAGTCCCCATTATAGTGGTGTCTAGATTTGTTGTTGATAATATCTGTGGTGCTACCTGCGGTAGCAGATAGAACTAATACGTACAGAACGGTTCTTCGATAAATCTGAATTAATTGATCTAACTATAGAAAAAGGAATGGAATGTTGACAAATAAATATGCAGTGATCACGTGATAAATATTTAATCAATTTTGTTGATTACATTGAATGTAATTGAAGTGTTTCATGAAGAAAATTTTCGTCAAGTATTAAAAAAATCGTAGCCGAAACATGGACCTCACGTGAGTAAATTGATGATGGTTCCGTTTGTAATCCTACAGTAGCCGTCCATCCAATTCCCAGTAAAATTGCGAGGGCTGAAGCTCACAACAAAAAGCCGCTGTAAAAATTAGGATCATTATATAAAACACATATCCGAACCATTAGGCTAAATGTCTCTTTACTTTGGAGACACGGGTATGCCATTTATCGCTCATACTACTGTGGTACTTACTGTAGTAACCGATGTTCTTGTCGAAGATCTCGTCACGAAGTAATAGTAACCGTCGCTTCCGGTTTTTGAATTACTTTGTTCTTGTTGTGGAATCGGACGCCCATCGGCAACGTTCTGCAAAAACATAAATTAATATATTTAGAAAATCATGACCAGTCGGAAGTTAAAATAAAATTATGTGTCCAAACTAAATGCAGTAGTAATCGCGTACAGTGATATCGGATACAATGACCAATCGGTTAGTGTGACCAATATTCGATGGAAAGGTTGGTCCACTATTACATGCAATATAAAATAATATAGTATACAGTGACGTCGGTTAAAATGACATATCGGTTTTAGTGACAACTGTACGAATTTTAAACTATGCCGGCTGTCAACAGTATTAGCGGATAACTGAAACCGGCAGATATTAAGGGATTACTTTAGTTCGTGTCGGAAGTGTGATTATTAATAATAGGCCTATCCTTTCTTTTGTGACCTAAATACATGACTGATCTATAGTTTTATTGTCCTATTTACTGAAGTTTAGTTCAAATCTTTTGCGTAGCCCTAAACCCGTTCGTTATTCATATTAGCATCCGTTATTTTTGCGCTTTGCACAAACGTAAATATGGCGTTAAACAGACTTCCAAATATATTGGCGAGGAAGGCATTAAGAATGCTATTGGAATGGGTTAACAGGTTGAAAGTATTATTTGATGTCTTTAATAGAAACTTCAATGTAAATATGAAAACCAGTGAACAATGGCGGGATGACTGTGAGGGTGTGATTGAGGGTATTAAGCAACGAGAAACGGCAGATGGTTGGAAAGGGGTAATAGGTCCAAATTTCATTCGTTTTATAGTAAATTAAATAGAGATTTAGGTGACGTGCAATACATTACCGACCGATACAAGTAGCAATTTATTAATGTAATTTTTAGGGCAAGAAGTGGTATGGTGCCACTGAATAAGGCACCTCATAGAGAGCCAGATAGATGGAGATTTTAATTATAATTATTAATTATAGAATAAAATGGTTAAATAACGATGTACTAAGCGGAGACGAAATTAGAGTGCTAAATGGAGACAACTGGGTTAGCTTAGTTGCATACGAGTATTCAACTTAGTGCCTCGTATATCAGAGAGGCAATAAAATACCGCAAGATACTGGTGCAGGAATTTAACTACTAATTAGTAAAGATCATGTAGTGCTATTTATATATGTAATGTTTTGTTGTTTTCTTTTGTTTTAATTAAGGAATAAGAGAGAAAAGTATTATAATACAGTTTTATGTTTTGTTTTATTTTTTGTTACTTGATGAACTATAATAGAGGACTGTTTTTATTATTATATTATATAAATTCGTTGGTGATATAACGAGTAATATATATTCACTCGTGATTAAAATTAGGTTGTTTTCTATATTACATTGTTTACTCATAATTAAACATATTGAATTATATCTTCATTATTTACATTGGCAAGAGAAAGTCGTTTCACATAAGATTAGTAATATTTCCCTAAATTCATTGAATCCAGTGAACAGAATAAGCGGCACTTATTGTACTACAAACAGAAAGGACTTACCGTAATGCTGATAAAGATGAGAACAGAAGCGACGATGAAAAGTTTTTCGCCAGAGGGAAAAATCTCGATCATATTCTTTCTCATCGTCAGCCAAGACAACATCTATTGGCCTCAAATACTGAAACAAACACGATTACAAATTAAAATAATAATTCATAGCGACTCAGAATTTTCCACTTACAGATGTCATAAATAACTAAGGAATAGTCAATAAAGTACTTGGGAAAAACAGTCGACTTTTTGCTTCGATGGGAGGAACACATTAATCAATTATCATGTCAGCACCTGAGGAAAACTATAATATATTTATTTGAGAAACTTAGAAGTGTTCGTAAAATAAAACCCTGAATAATTATTTACCCTGAAAATTGCTATCTTTTTTATTCGGTGCAGTCACTCTTGATTTATGTGGATAGTGGACTTAGTGGATCAACCTTTTCCAAAACGCATCTGCCGTGCATCAAACGTGTGTAATGCTCGTAACGTGGTCAGGAAAATTTTTGTATTACCTAAAAACTGAATGCTTAGTCTGATAGGGACTTCTAAAGTGCCTATTGACTACGCCACCAGGCGGTGCAGCCAGCCACGACACTGGTGACCTGCTAGTCACTGGGCATCGATTGTTATGAAGCCTATTCGATTAGAGCAGCCAGCGGCGTTGCCATAAACTGGCTGCCGTGCCCCGCGACCACATTGGCAGCCAAGGGTTGTGAAGAGTCGTGGTAGAATATTGCATCTGATCGAGTCTATTACACTGGCCTGCCTGCCAGGCGCTACAACCAGTGCCACCAGAATCTCGGTTAACATAGAAAGGAGAAACAACTTATCCTCCTCTGTTACATAGAAAATGCGAGATTTCTCTTCCGATGCAATCGTTTTCTTTAGAATTTCAATTCGCTCATGGTTGTCGCATGTTTTTTTTTTGAGAATTACTACATGTAGCCCCACTATCAAACGAAACTGAAGTTTCATTTTCTTCATCATTCACTTCGTTTGTAGTAGTTTCTTCACTGCAGTTTCTAGTTTCTTTAACTTCTTGCCAGAAGTTAAAGAACACCCTTTAAGGGTTTCTTCTTGCATCTTTTTTTTCCTATTTGTTATCTACATTTCACTTCCACTCCTTTCCAGAATGGAAATCTTCAATCACTAGACATACTGAAGTACACAGATAAAACAGAGCGCGGAAAAGTGTGCGAGAAAAACAGTAAGCAGACTGCTCGGCTGGCGAGAACTACCAAACTACTGAATGACCGCACAACCAGCGATTGGCGAGCCATCGGTTGCCCTGCTCGTGTCACCAACTAATCACCGGTGGTGCAGCTGATTGCGCCACCTGGCGGCCTGGTCTAATAGCAATTTAATCTTAAAAAATTATAATTTTTTTACCGATATTGGTAAGAAAAATAGAGAAAATCACTAATTCCCGCTAACCTAAGTATTGCAGAAAAATAATTGAAATAAAAGTTGTAGGTTTTTATGTTCTTCAATTTTGATTATATCTTACATTTTTCACCTAAAATGTAACGCCAAAATCTTTAAAAAAACAATTTTTGCCACGAGAGCTCGGCCCCCTCCAAGAATTTCAGCAGATATCGCGCTTACCTTAGCTTTTTTTTAATACTATAGTATTTCTTTTGCAATCAGTTAATAAATACAATAACTTTAAGCAAATATGAGAAAATCTTAGTAATGTCCTTAGTATTAAAACACAAACGACACTCAGTATTGTGTTTGAAAAAGACCAAACTGTGAAGAAACAAAAAAATATATCTACACAAAACCAAACTTGATGAACCGTGAATCAACATCCCGAAACACAAAGTGTTGAAGCTGGAGATGACAATGACGATGGTAGAGATGAAAACGACGCCAATTATGAGACGCCGATGATTAGGAGTTTAAGTAGAAAGATAAAAAAATTTAAATGACTAACAAAATCGTAGAGGTAAGTCCAATGGTTTAAAGCGTTTCAGTCTGTAAGTATCTTCGCTGTTGTCCAGGAGGCTAATCGCTAGTGGATTCTGATGGTCTTCTAGTTTTTGTAAATGTTTTTCGCTATATTGTTTAATTTCTTCTTTTATGAAGGGCAGGTTTAGGTCATTTTGTAGTATTTCATTTGTTACTACCATGGGGCTGCAGTGATCAGTCTCAGGCATTTTGATTGAAAGCGCTGCAGTATTTCTATATACCTTAGCTTTTAGAGTTATAAATTAAGGAAAAGAGGCATTTTTGTTAGAAAAAAATAGTTTGAGCCATTTTTGAGAAAATCGCAGTGTGAAAAATCTTAAAAATAAACTACTCTTCGGTTCGACCGATTTTGATGAAAGTGTTTGTGTCAGGTCCCCCAGTGGTTTTGAACTGTTCGAAGTTTCAATTTTGTACGTTATTCCGTTCTCATTATTAAGTATTATTTATTTCACACATAAACTCACACGCAAAAAGACCAATAGCTAATAGTGAGATAAGGTTAGGACATGTAAATAGACCCTGCATGGTAAAATCTCCATTTAAACTTTAGACTACAAAAAACCTTCTGTGGTTCATTGGAAAAGCTTAGTTTTCAAATTTTTAGCTGTATTGATTGAGTAGTGTTTTTACAGCAGAATGAATAACTCTTACATTTCACATGGTGGCCTTCGAAAAGTCACATGTTTTTCTTTAAGGGGCACTAATACAATCATTTCTATTTTATAGTAAAACCTCGATATTTGAGTAGAAAAAATAAAATAAAGTCATTTTACTCACATCGTTCTCTGGTAGTGATAATGTGGTCGATAGGTAACCGAACAGAACTATGTGATTATATAAATTTCGATTTTAATTTATACTGCAAAAAATTATTAACAAATGTTAATAAACAACATTTAATTGGCTGACGAGTATCAACGCATTAATATGGTAATCGATGAATACGATCATCTTTACAAGTTGAGCTTAGTTAAGCTAAGGACAAATCATGGGTTCTCCACCAAGAAAATGCGCCAGCTCATTCCGCGTTATCTGTCAAGAGGTTCCTAGCCAAGTACAGCATCTCCGTGTTAGAACATCCACCTTTTTCACCAGTTCATGCACCCTGTGACGTTCTACCTGTTCCCTAAGGTGAAATCTGCATTAAAAGGGAAAAGATTTGAGTCTGTGGAAGGTGTAAAGGTAAGTAGCACGTGTCCTGAAGGAGCTGACAGAAGATGACTTCCAGCACTGTTTCCAACAATGGAAAATTCGCATGGAGCGTTGTAGGAATAGAGAAGGAGTGTATATTGAAGGTGACAATAAGTGATTTTACTTTAATTCTTAATATGTGTACGTTGCAATCTGTTCAATTCAGAACAATAAGCAACCCCATTACCCAATGAAATGAGGATGATATGTATGACGTGTAAATGAGGTGTAGTCTTGTACAGACTCAGGCCTGAGAGAGTATGGTTAATTGAAACCCAACCATCAAAGAACACGGGTAACCACTGCCTAGCATTCAAATCCGTATAAAAGTAACTACCTTGACTAGGATTTGAACCAGGAACCTTCGTCTTCGAAAATCAGCTGTTAAACAGCTAATTTTGGCGACGACGTTACCTCTAGACCAACCCGGTTGGTCAATTAGTGATTATGTATAAAATAAAACTAAAATCTTTTACAACGTCAGTCTCGTTATTTAATAGCCACACCTCGTATTGTTCCGTATTAAAGTAAAGCACGTAGTGTAGCGCAAGACAAAAAGCATGTGAGCATTAAAAAAAAAAGAATGCGCATTTAGAAAAATTAGAAATATTTTCTGAAATGGTTTTACAATCCGGATGTTGCTCCTCTCTACCGGTGGCCATGAAGTTACAGACACTATGTGAGTCGGGGAACAGTATGCCTTGTTTGAAACAACCAGCAGAATACAATATTGCAATCACTATAATGCAACTAAAGAGAGAAAAGTAAAAATGTATATAATTTCTGCAAAGAGTTCAGAATATTGGGTATGAAAAAGATTCCAAGGCATTGAAATCGATTTGTGAATAAGGCGTAGTAGCAATCATTTGAAAAACAGCTTAGGCCTATTTGTTTCTTTGTCAAGCTCGATTAGAATGACGTCCAATATTAGGCTAATTGAATAAAACGTTACATATTAATGAACACGTTGTTAAAAAATTCCCACTCAACTAATTTAAAAACATAAACTAGCAATTACGACCGCGCTTCGCGTGGGATTATTGCTAGCGTAAGAGGATTTTTGTGTTAGAATATTTATTGTCACCATGTGAATTGGGTACCGCATTTAATATTAAAATTTAGGGTTTTCTTCTTTAGCTGTATGTTTTGACTACCCTTACTCCATGATAGTTGTGCTGCAAATTAAGGATTTTATCTGTTCTGCTACCTTTCTTCCACTAAGTAGGTCCGTCACTCACACAACTTTCTCTTGCCAATGCAAATTATTAACAATAAACCTAACATTATTATTTAAAGATTAGAAATAAACAAAAAACTAACCTCAATAAACATAACCTAATTTAACTCATCAGTGAAAAACGCAAAATGAAAATCAACCTGTTTGGCTTAAAAATACGGAAAATCACTCTTTCACGCTAAAGTAGGCTTTTTAAAGTAAAATGCTTTAAATAAAAGTTGTACATCTTTTAATTTCCTATAAAATTGGTTATATACACTTTTGTCGTAAAATGCACACTAAGGCGGAAATCTTTAAAAAACGACTTTTCACACGTTTTCGTGAGAAAAAACAGAAAATTGCTCATTACTGCTAAACTAAGCGTTATACAAAAAAATATTAAAAATAAAATTTGTAGAATTTTTAATTTTCTACAACTTTTGTCATAAAAATTTTTGCGCTAAAATGCAAATTAAAGCCGCTATCTTACAAAAGCAATTTTTTACGTGAAAACAGCCTCACGAAGAATGTCAGCAAACATGGCGCCTACCCTATCTTAAAGAGCATAAAAAATTTAGTAAACCAGGCGATTTTTAAAAAAAGTCGTAGGACCAGTTTTTGAGAAAATCACAAAAAAGTGAAACATTACACGAATAAACTACTAACGGGTGATTCAAAAAGAGCGCCGGTTTTTAAACGGCTGGTAAATTTTTGTTTATCGGTTGGCAACATTGTTAGACCTCATTTCTATTTCGGAGAACATTCCGATTGACGATTCAGTTGTAGTTTCTCTTGTTCGCAGAGTAGTAATCTCGCAGTCTGTGTCTAACCATGGAGAAGTTTACTATTGCACAACGAGTGTTAATCGTCAAAACATTTTACCAGAGTGGAGAGAGTTATACGGCTACTGTCAGGCGACTTCGCGGTACTCTAGGACGTAATGAAGCACCGAATGAATCAACAGTTCGCAGGCTCATGAAAAAGTTTTTTCAGACGGGTTCAACAGTCGACCTTAAAAGTTCTGGACGTCGTCGTTCTGGCCGAACTGAGCAGAACGTTGCGTTGGTTCGTGACAGTGTGGCTGTTAGCCCAGCAAAATCAATACGTCGCCGTTCTCAACAATTGGGTTTACGATGTTCTTCTGTACGGAGAATTCTTCGGTACGATCTCCAATATCACCCGTATAAAATTCAGTTGCTGCACGAGAAACAATGTTGTTGCTCCGTGAACGGTTCCAGGATCGCACCATTTCTCGTAATTCCGACCATCAATGGCCACCAAGGTCGTGTGACTTGACGCCTTGTGACTTTCATCTTTGGGGTCATCTGAAGTCATTGGTGTATGCCAATAAACCCCGAAACATCAATGACTTGAAGGAGGAAATTCGACGGGTTGTCGGGCAAATGGAAGTCGAAACTTGTCGTGCAGTAATATCCAATTTCATGGACAGAGTTGATGCGTGCCAGCGCAGTAGAGGAGGACACATGCATGACATCATTTTTCATACATGAAATCGGAAGGTAAGATGAACTTGTTGATGTATTTATTTTCAGTTTTTCAATAAAAGAAATCTCTTAATTTGATATATCAAAACCGGCGCTCTTTTTGAATCACCCTATACTTCCGGTTGACCGATTTTTATGAAAATGTTCGTGTCGTGTCCGGTAGTGGTATGTAACTTAAGTTTCAAGTTCGTGCGATGTTCCGTTCTTGAGATATTCTGTTCACACACACACACACTCACAGACACACACACAGAACAATCGCTAAAAACATGTTTTTTGGGGTTCAGGGGGTCTGAAAACGTGTAGATCCGGTGAAAACTCGATTTCGAAAAATCGACATGAAAACAATACTTTCCTTCCTACATATCCATATAGGCAAGAGAAAGTAAAAAATTAACTGACCTAAGCAAATCAGTGAGGCTTGCCCTGTTATTCAAGAAATTCATAATTGATTTGAATAAGCAATACACAGCAATTGTTGAAAAACACACTTACAAGTAAGAAAACATGCTTCAAATATTGTTACTCACACACAGAATAACAATTTTTGATATTATTAAAAAATAATATCTTGTTATGAATTGGTTTTTACATTACGCAAGTGATCTATGGAATAACATTTTTATTTTACTGTTAAAAAATATGGCATGATAACTTATGTAAATCAATGTATGAATTAATTAGATTGCACAAAAGATTGTTTTGTGTTGAAATGTGTTTAATATTTTGTACTGCCTTATACATACATACGTGGGTTTAGGCCATCAGCCAAAAAGCTGGTTTGAACCTGTAGAGGTTTTACTAAGTAAATCGAGGAGTAAGGTGGTTTACCATTGCCTTCCTCACTGAATGGAAAAGTACGCTTATCAGCATGCCGGGCCCTCTGAAAAGCACATATTTTCCACTCTGCAAATGACACCTTCACTTCATTCACCACAGGGTCTGGCTGTATAATGAAATTCATTACTTTCAGAGGATATAACTCTGATTAGTGTCTTTTACATCTCTACCTCTTCTGTTCTTAAATGGTCCAGTCATTTAATTGGCTGACTATGTGATAAGAAACAGAACTATTTATTTTAGTCCTGCAACGAACAGATTGAGTGTAAATAATTTGACACTCCACCTATCTGTTACGGGCAGACATACATACATAAACCCTTAAAACACCTATTTTACCGGGTTCATATCATAAAAATTTAGAAAATCTATATAATTAATCTATAAATACATAATTATAATATAATTATTTTTATAATTATTTTAAATATATAATAAAAATGTATATATAATTCATATCGTAAACTTAGTGAAAAAATTTAGATTTATTTTTCCTTTTAGTCTATACAAAGTCGCATCAACTGCTTAGTGCGTGACTCGTGTAAGTTAGGTATCTAGAACAGTGAGTTTCGACTTGTGAACATTTCCAGACTCCAGCTAGGAATCGAACCCAGGACCTGCACGTTGTCAGAGCTTTGTTATTTGTTGATGATACTTCAGTAATCAGTAACAGTTTACTGGTAGATGCTCCAACCAAAAGTAAATACATATGTTAACATAGAGTCGGTAGAACAGTTCTTGAATCAAATGTTATTAACAGTTAATGGAAAAAGTGTATGTATTTTCAGCTCAAAAACAAACATAACGTTAAAGAAAGTAGAGAAGTGGATGTATTTATTCATAATATTAGTTTAGAGCATGTAGAAACAGTGAAGTTCCTAGGAGTATCACTAGATAAATTATTGTCTTGGGTCTTCTATACCAATCAAGTTTATAGTAAAATTTCATCTGGGGTATTTGCATTAAAACAAATTCCAGATTAAATGATAAAAAATTAAGAATGGCAGCTTATCATGGCCTCATTCTGTCTCATATCTGTTATGGTATCTTAGTGTGGGGTAACTCTAGCATGGTGAATATGAATAAAAGAAAGCTATTAGGTGTATGGTGGGAGCAAACCAGCTAACCACTTGCAAACCTTTCTTTAAAGAGCTTAAATTTTTTACAATTCCCTCTCTTTACGTTTTTGAGGTGATTATGTATGTTAGGCAAAATAATTTTATGCAGAATTTCAATGTTCACAATCATAATACGAGAAATAGAAATGATTATTATGTGGCTAATCACTCCACAAAATTGTTTGAACAAAAACCTACTTATGCAGGGAGAAAATTCATGAATAAATTACCCCAATTTTTAAAATGTTGTGAGGATTTGAATTCCTTTAAAAGGAATCTGAAAAATTACTTGATCGGTGAAACTTTTTATAGCGTACAATAATTTCTTTCTTGATAGTAGTGATACATTGTGTGATTTTTATATGTATTCCAGGTGTGGTGTTACAACTGACATGTGCTATACTCCTCCTGAAGTCTCCTGGACGCAAAAAAAAAAGGCTAGCGGGCTAGCCACTATGCAAACGGACCCGGGCAATTTAGGATTTGGATGTAAATTTTTATTTATACTGTACAATCAACTAAACCCAGTAGCGATAAAGTTAGTATAAGTTGTGTTTTATGATCACATTCGAGGCTTAGTAGTTAGTGAGTTACTCAACAAAGCGGAAGGTCCCAAGTTTGATTCCTGGCTAGAGTCTGGAGATTATTAAAAGTTAAAACTCACCGTTTCAGTTCTATAACCCACTGTAATCGCTAATCATCAAGCTATTGTTGCAACTTTAAATAAATAAAATATTGTTCTTTGTTAGTTGCATCCATATGTGTAGTGTTTATGATGAATTTTTCATTTTTACTTTCTTTTGTCTTATATGAATATCTAGGGAAGGAAAGTATTGTTTCATACATTGCTAAAATATAATAAAAACAGGGTGTAGCACAATAGACTCTTTTTAGATCTTTTCCTATCTTTTTAAAATCCAAAAAGTCCATGTATGTTAATGTATAATATAGTAAATGGTTTGCTAGTTTAAATATGGGGTTTAGGTATGATGGTCAAAACTAATTGCCAGAAAAACACATCGCTGTGGAGATCACTGAGTGTGCTGAACTTTGGCCATGATACGGCTCAAAGAAATTGAGTGTAATTATTCGAATATTACTTATTTTTGAAACAGAATCAACCAGCATTACATGAGTGTTTTTGTTCTGTCTTGTACATCCATCGGAAAAAGAAAATTTCTTCAAATCCTTTTTCATTTAGCTGAGTGAGATAATTGAAAATACAGGATTCAATCTCACAGGATCCCCTTCTGCTCATACCTTCATACCAACTACAGAAATGGCATTCCTTTGTTTTTATATATACTAATACCTATTACAAAGACAAAGCGTGTTTTTGTGCACAGTAATTTCCAAAACTACTGAACGGATTTTCATGAAATTTTGACACCATATTCGTATTAATATTCACAGAAACATTTCATTTTTGAATTGACAACCCTTAGGGCCCTAATGAAGATTTTCGTAACTATGTATGTGTGTGTGTGTGTGTGTGTGTGTGTACATATGAGTACATATTGTTGTTAAAGAAGATGAAGGGGTTTGATAAAAGCGAGAGAAGAAGGCGGGAGGAAATAATCAAAACGTTGTGTGTGTATGTGCGTGCTAATGTTAAAATACAGTACATGCGTATAACGACTAGTGAGAGACGTTCACAGGACAATTTCCAAAACGTTTTATAAGTGTGTGTACGCACGCGCGCGCACGTGTACGTTTGGGGTATACAGTCGACTAGCAGTTACACAATTTCTGTTACATATTTATTTAAAAAACAATTTTCTACACTTTTCGGTGCGAAGCTGCGCAGTCTATGCTACAATATATATTTTGTGAAGTTGTTGTTTAGGTCAACAGCCGAAAGGCTGGTTTGAACCTCTAGAGGTTTTACAGTAAAAACTAGAGTGAAGTGGTTTACTATTGCCCTCCTCACTGAGTTAAAAGAGTATGGTTACCAGGAAGAGAGGTCTTCCGAAAAGCACCTACTTTCCACCTTTCAAATGACATCTTCACTTCATTCTTTTGTACTGCATTACTAAATAAAAGAAAAGACTACCTACCCTAGGACATGGTTTTTATCCATTGACAATGGCCAATGATAGGTAGGGCAATTTCCTCCACATCGTACATTGTAAATTGTTGTAAACTAATTTATAGCTTTTGGAATAAATGTGTTTGAGTTAATGTTGTGAAAAATTATGGAAATAGTTTTATTATTATTATTATTATTATTCACCACAGGCTCTGGCTGTATAGTGAAATTCACTACTCTCAGAGGTGATAACGCTGACTGGTTTCTTTTATAACTTCACCTCTTCTGTTTATAAATAGTTCAGTCATAATTGGCTGACTATGTGATAAAAAAAACATAACTGGTTTTTGTAGCCCTGGAACTAGCAGATTAAGCGCAATTAATTTACCACTCCAACTGCCTGTTTTGGGAAAAATAAATTATGACGTCATAATTTGCTAAACGTCTCTTGTAAAACAGTTTACCTTTATTTTTTAGGCAAATAAATAACTTGTAAATCGAAAACCACTGGTGTTCTTCTGTTTCACTGCAAGCTCTGGTGTAAGATGTACCACAGGTCTACAACTGACGGACCGCCGGCTCATTTTTTGCAGACCGCGAGTTCTAGAAAATATTTCTTTTTTGCTGTTGTTGTTTAGGTCATCAGCCGAAAGGTTGGTTTGAACCTCCAGAGGTTTTACTAAGTAAAACGAAGAGTGAGGTGGTACACTATTACCTTCCTCACTGAGTGGAAAAGTATGCTTATCAGCTTGCGGGTCCTCTGAAAAGTATCTACTTTCCATCTTGAAAATGAAACCTTCACATCATTTACCACTGGGTCTGGCTGTATAATGAAATTTTTACTCTCAGGGGAGATAACTCTGACTAGTGTCTTTTTCACCTCCTTCTTCTGTTCTTAAATGCTTAAGTCATATAACTGGCTGACTATGTGATAAGAAACAGAACTATTTTTTCAAGCCCTGAAACTAGCAGATCGAAAACAAATAGTTTAAAACGCCACCTCCTGCTATAGGCATGATTTCTTTTGTATGCATATTTTATTTTCGTGTGTGATTTAAAGCTTTTTACCTTAAGGCTGTTTGCGTGCTGAGAGCAACTGGTGATGTTACCAAGACTTATACTCAAGTTTCTCTGAAGAGAGTTGATACTCGCTGTACAATTTTACGGCCGCGATCATCGTCATAGCCCCGCGTTACAGAATACAAAAAATAGCTACAACTTTTGTATAGTTATTTGAATTACGAGTTTGCCTTTGGTTTTAACGAGGGGTAGAGGAGGAAAAGCATCAGTGCGCATGCGCGACTGCTTTGGTATCAGTTCGCCACCACAAAAACGTAAACTATACTTAGAGAACATACAGTATATGGCGGAACCTTTTGTAGGTTAACTGTAAGAACTGTTTGTTACCGTAAACGGAAATGTCGGTTTCTTAAAAACGCGGTCGAACTGTACACAGTGCTGAAGGAAATATAATATGCAATGTAATAAAATGTTGCGAAGTTGAAGCTAAAAAAATATACTTTTCCATCCTTCTAAACAAAAGCCGTGAGCGAGAGGCTAACTATTGTGTTGTTTCTCTTTCCACTATTTTAAATATAAAAAAAGAAAGTCAAAGACAGTGAAGGAGATAATCTTTCATCAACAGTTTTCTTCACACCTGGTGAAAAAAGGAAACAGTTTCGCTGATAAGTGATGCCGACATGTGAAAAGGTATTAACGGTTTTGAAAGAAAGGTTATATTTTAGTTGGAAACTTTGTAGGCCTACGTAAAGAAAATGGGGTTTAAGTGGAAAAAGTGTCAGTCACAACAAAGTATATTAATTGAAAGGCAACATGTGGTTAACTAACAGTCCAATTGCACGGTAGTAAAATAGTATCTTACTGTTGAGGTTGGCAGCACTGTCACATTTCTCTTATCTTCCTTATAGCCCATCCATATGCAAAAGGTATTCTAGTGACTCAAAATCTATATAGTACTGTCCTACTGTAGTTTTAAACTGACGTTACATTTTATTGCTCAACCCTTTTCAAAATCAAAAATTAGTAGCCTAATATTAAGTTTTAGCATGATTTCCATATCAAAATTTTTACAGTCGGCAAGGTAGGCGTAAGTATAGGTCTAAATTTGGCCGGACTGTGGAAGTCTCACCGAAATTTACAACGGACCTTGAAAAAATTTAGTTTATGACCACTGATGCACACTATGCGTTTTTCATTATCCGGTAGTTTTTTTTTAAATGCTGAACACTATGAACAGGGTATGCATGACATTATTTAAACTGCTTTGTTGTTTTCTAAACATTTCTAAATGAAATACCGAAATCTGAGTGCACTGATAGTCTCCTCAAGAGTTTTCACGGAAAATGCAGAATACCATTCTCAGTCTCATAAACTAAGTCAGTTATGCATCAGTCAAAACGGCCGGTCCTTCGGTTTTTTCTTCTCTGTAACTGATCCACATTCCCGGGAACGAGTTAATTATAAAATTTTCAGGCACTACAGCATCTGTATATTGTCGACAAAGTTCATCTAAAACAGGTTGATATAACGACTGAAAAAACAGTGTTCAACAATCAAAACTCGTTACTCATGGGAAATCAACATGTTTAGTGCAGACGTCATGTGATCAGTCATAATGGTGTCTAGATTTGTTGTTAATAATATCTGTGATGCTACCTGCGGTAGCAGATAGAACTAATACTTACAGAACGGTTCTTCGATAAATCTGAATTAATTGATTTAACTATAGATAAAAGAATGGAATGTTGACAAATAAAAATGCAGTGATCATGTGGTAAATATTTAATCAATTTTTTGATTACATTGAATGTAATTGAAGTGTTTCATGAAGAAAATTTTCGTCAATAATTGAGATAATCGTGGCCCCAACATGGAGCACACGTGATAAAATTCTTGATGGTTCCGATTAGCATCATACAGTAACCGTCCGCGCAACCTCCTCTATAATATGGATCAGTGCCGACGCACATAATTAAAAGGTCGCAACAAACAGCCGCTATTAAAAATACGGACATTATATACGTCACATATCCGAACCCAAAGAGTTCAATTCCCGCTACTATGGATACAAGGGGTATGCCATTTATCGCCCACACTACTGTGTTACCCACTCCAGTAAGCACCGAGCTTGCTGCCGAATACGCGTAACTGGTCAGAGCAGAGAACCCATATCCGCCACTTTGGGAATTTGAAGATTCATCTGGCTTTGGTTGTGGAATCGGATGCCCATTTGCAACGTCCTGTAAACCATAAATTAACATATTTAGAAAGATTTTTTTTACAGAGCTTAGTTTAGTCGTCAATTCATGAAATTGTAGTTTTTTTATTATTAAAATTAGTAAAAAATTGTTTTTTAAAAAGATAACTGTCTTAGTAGACCGATGCACTTTACGACCAAAATGTATAGGCTACGTGCCTAACTAAAATTTGAGAAATTTACAAATTCTACGACTTTTATTTCAAGCGTTTTCTGCCGAGTTAAGTTTAGCGTAAATAAGAGATTTTCCATATTTTGAAGTCTAACAGAGATTGATTTTCATTTAGCGTCATTCATTCGTGATCAAAATTAGGTTATGTTTTTAAGAACTATATGATGCATTATTTATATTGGCAAGAGAAAGTCGTGTGAGTATTGAACACCACACTAGATTGTTTACGTTCTCTTACACTATGTCAGATATACGGAAGAAAAGTATTGTTTTTATTTTGAATTTTCACCTAAAATACACGTTTTCAGTATCCTGAACCCAAAAAACATAGTAATATTACCGATTAGTGTGTGTGTGTGTGTGTGTGTGAGTGTATGTGTGTGTGTGTGTGTGTGTGTGTGTGTATGTCTGGGACTGCGCGCGCGCGTGCAAAATATTGTAAGAAGTTGAAACGTGAAATTAAGTTAGGTACCATGAGGGTACCCGACAAGAACAATTTTTATAAAAATCGCTCAACAAAATGTTGTAGTTTTATCGGGCAATTTTTCAATTTTATGCGACTTTCTCACGATTTTTTAAATCCTTACGATTATTAACTAAATTTGTTGTGCTCTACAAGATAGGTTAAGCAGCACGTCTGCTGAAATTCTTGGGGTATGTGCTCTTGTGGCAAATATTGTTTTTTTTTTTTAAGATTGCACCCTTAATATGTGTTTCAGAGTAAAGGCGTACAAATTATTAGAGTTCTAGGAAATGAAAAACTAACCACTTTTAATCCAGTTTTATTTAGTTAAACGTCAAATATTGAAATTTTCGTTTTTTGATTTAATTGAAATTTGTAAAATTTGTGAAATTTGTATGGGGGTTTTTTAAATATAACGCCCTTAGTATGCATTTTACGACAAAATTGTATACAAGCCTAACTAAAATTTTAGAAATTTACAAATTTTACAACCTTTATTTCAAGCCTTTGTTTCTGCAGAGCTGTTAAGCGTCAATTAGTGATTTTTCGTATTTTTCAAGTCGGAAAAGGGTTAATTTTCATTTAGCGTTACTCACTCATGATTGAAATTAGGTTAGAAACGGTTCCTACCATTTTTTAAACTCCGCCTCATTTCCCATATTTTTTATGTTTTACAAAATAAGTTAGGGTAAGCGCCATGTCTGCTGAAATTCTTGGGGAATCTGTGCTCCCGTTGTTAAAAATGTTATTTTAAATATGGGTGCCTTAATATGCATTTCTGGGTAAAATAATATACAAATAAAGTTATAGAGAATTAAGAAACATACAATTTTTATTTCACATATTTTTTTTTCTACAACGCTTAGTTTAGCATCAATTAGTGATTTTCTGTATTTAGTCAGTAAAATCGGTCAGCTATGGTGTTTTTTAAGATTGCGGCCTTAGTATGCATTTTAAGACAAAAGTATAATAATCAAAGTTATAGTAATTAAAAACCAACTTACAACATTTATTTAAATCATATCTTCTTACATAGCCAATTTTAGCGTGGATTAGTGATTTTCCGTATTTTTAAGTCAAACGGGGGTTGATTTTCATTTAACGTCATTCTCTCATGATTAAAATTAGGTTAATGTTTTCCATATTACATTGTTTACTCATGATTAAACGTATTGAATTATATCTACATTTTTTACATTGGCAAGAGAAAGTCGTTTCACATCAGATTTTTCCGCCCATAACAGACAGGTGGAAAGTCAACTTATTTACTCTCAATCTGTTCGTTGCTGGGCTAAAATAAATAGTTCTATAACTTATCACATGGTCAGCCAATTATATGACTGAAACATTTAAGAACAGAAGAGGTAGAGGTGTAAAAGACACTAATCAGAGTTATCTCCTCTGAAAGTAATGGATTTCATTATACAGCCAGACCCTGTGGTGAAGGAAGTGAAGGTGTCATTTGCAGAGTGGAAATACGTGCTTTTCAGAGGGCCTGGCATGCTGATAAGCGTTACTTTTCTATTCAGTGAGGAAGGCACTGGTAAACCACCTCACTCCTCATTTCACTTAGTAAAACCTCTACAGATTCAAACCAGCCTTTCGGCTGATGACCTAAACAACAACAATCCGATTTTTAATATTTCCCTAAATCCATTGAATCCAGTGAACAGAATAAGCGGCACTTATTGTACTACAAACAAATAGGACTTACCGTAATGCTGATAAAGATGATAACAGAAGCGACGATGAAAAGTTTACCGCCGGAGGGAAAAATCTCGATCATATTCTTTCTCATCGTCAGTGAAAAGAACATCTATTGGCCTCAAATACTGAAACAAACACAATTACAAATTAAAATAATAATTCATAGCGACTCAGAATTTTCCACTTACAGTTGTAATTAACCAAGGAATAGTCAATTAAGTACTTGGGGAAACATTCGATTTTTTGCTTCGATGGGAGGAACACATTAATCAATTATCATGTCAGCACCTGAGGAAAACTATAATATATTTATTTGAGAAACTTAGAAGTGTTCGTAAAATAAAACCCTGAATAATTATTTACCCTGAAAACTGTTATCTCTTTTATTCGGTGCAGTCACTCTTGATTTATGTGGATAGTGGACTTAGTAGATCAACCTTTTCCAAAACGCATCTGCTCGGCACTAACGTGCGTAGTGCTCGTAACGTGGTCAGGGAATTTTTTGTATTACCTAAAAACTGAATGCTTAGTCTGATAGGGACTTCTGAAGTGCCTATTGATTAGGCCGCTAGGCGGTGCAGCCAGCCACAACGCTGGTGACGCTCAGCGTCACTGGGCATCGATTGTTTTGAAGCCTATTAGATTAGATTAGAGCAGCCAGCGGCGTCGAACAGAGCAGCCAGCGTACCTGAAAACGTAGGGTATATTACCGGTGAATACTCGATATTTAAAAATCTACGTAAAATCAATCTTCCCTATAAATTCACATCAGGCAAGAGAAAGTAAAAATAATTATAAAATTTAATAAAAGAAAATTGTGCAAACCTGGACGTCTCTGAATTGATCGTATAGTAAGAACAGGTTACGACATTTAAACAGACCCTGCATGGTAAAATCTCCCTTTAAATTTTAGACTACAAAGAATTTTCTGGGGTTCATTGGAAAAGCTTAGTTTTCAAATTTTTAGCTAAATTGATTGAGTAGTGTTTTTACAGCTTAATGAATAATTCTTACATTTTACATGGTGGCCTTCGAAAAGCCACATGTTTTTCTTTAAGGGGCACTAATACAATAATTTCTATTTAATAGTAAAACCCAGGTATTTGAGTAGAAAAAATAAAATATAAAGTCATTTTACTCACTTCGTTCACTGGTAGTGATAATGTGATCGATAGGTAACCGAACAGAACTATGTGGTTATATAAATTTTGATTTTAATTTATACTGCAAAAAATTATTAACAAATGTTAATAAACAACATTTAATTGGCTGATGAGTATCAACGCATTAATATGGTAATCGATGAATACGATCATCTTTACAAGTTGAGCTTAGTATGTGCCTGTATAATTTGCTGTTACTGAAAAATCGCAAAGACTCGTTCAAAAAAACTAAACTTTCTTCACAAATTATCTTGCCCTACGTGAATATATAGAGAAGGAAATTATTGATTTTGTTTCGATTTGTCTAAAAAAAAAACGCGTTTCAGGCTCCCTGAAGGAAATACATGAATTTCAACAATATTAGTCTGTGTGCGTGTGAACTAAATATTTCAAGAACGGAACAGTGTACAAATGAAAACTTTTAACTTTAATTAAAGAACCACTAGGGGACACGACACGACATTTTCATCAAAATCGGTCGACTGGAGGAGGTTGTTTATTTGTGAGATTTTCTCAAAAACAGCTTCTACTATTTTTTTAAATCGCCTAATTTACTACATTTAAATACTCTACAAGATAGGGTAAGCAGAATGTTTGCTGAAATTCTTGGAGGTTGTGCTCTTGTAGTAAAAAAATGTTTTTTTTAAGATTGCGGAATTATATTCTGAATTACCTACATTCGGAATTTTATTTTAGGACAAAAGTGTATACATGATCGAAGTTGTAGAACATTTAAAAACATACAACTTTTATTTCAAACTTTTTTTGTACTACGCTTAGTTAAACGGTAGCTAATTAGTGATTTTCTGTTTTTTCATCAAAATCTGTAAAAAATGGGATTCTTTGAGATTACGGCCTTAGTATTCATTTTACGACAAAACTCTAAATAGACAAAGTTGTAGAACATGTAAAATCCTTTAAATTTTATTTTAAGCATTTTTTACAGTGCTTAGTTTAGCGCCAAAATTACTGATTTTCCGTATTTTAGTTCTGCAGAGGTTGATTTTCATTTTGCGTCATTCACTCATGATTAAAGTTAGATTATATTTTTCATTATCTACATTGGCAAAAGAACGTCGCGTGAGTGTTTCACACCAGATTATTTTTTTATCACGGCAAAATAACAGTAAGCACAAATAACGATAATAACGCATTTAAAACAGTGTACAAAATTTGATTGATTACTTTTCTAAACAAATGCGTATTTATTTAAATTTTTATATTATACGAGATGTGGCTATTAAATAACGAGACTGACGTTGTAAAAAAATTTTCATTTTACACATAATCACTTATTGTCACTTTCAATATACGTTCCTTCTCTATTCCTACAACGCTCCATCCGAATTTTCCATTGATGGAAACAGTGCTGGAAGTCATCTTTTATCAGCTCCTTGAGGACACGTGCTGCTTTCTCTTTTACAGCTTCCACAGACTCAAATCTTGTCCCTTTTAATGCAGATTTCACCTTAGGGAATAGGTAGAAGTCACATGGTGCAAGAACTGGTGAATAAGGTGGATGTTCTAACAATGAAATGCTGTACCTGGCTAGGAACCTCTTGACAGATAACGTGGAATGAGCTGGCGCATTGTCTTGGTGGAGAACCCATGATTTGCCCTTTCACATTTCGGGGCGTTTTTTCCTTACTCTTTGGCGTAGTTTAGAAAGTACCTCAAGGTAGTAATATTGATTAATTGTTTGACCTTCAAGAACCCAGTGAAGGTACACAATCCCATGGATACAAAAAAAAAAACAATCATCATTGCTTTAAATTTTGACTTGCTCATTCGAGCTTCTTTGGCCCTCGATGAAGTTCGGCTCTTCCAGTGCATGGATTGGCGCTTCGTTTCCGGATTATATGTAAAAAGCCACGTTTAATTTCATGTTATTATCGGTTCCAAAAAATTTGGGTCATTTCCAATCGCGTACGAAGTTCCAGTACAAACATTTTTGCGAGCTTCATTTCAAACATTTTTGAGCGGCACGAGTCCTGAAGGAGCTGACAGAAGATGATTTACAGCACTGTTTCCAACAATGGAAAATTCGCATGTAATAGAGCTTTGTAGGGATAGAGAAGGAGTGTATATTGAAGGTGACAATAAGTTATTATGTATAAAATTAAAATAAAATTTTTTACGTCAGTGTCGTTATTTAATAGCCACACCTCAAAATTGAGGTCAAAATTAGCGATTTTGACTAAGGCCGAAATCTAAAAAAAATCAATTTTTTACACGTTTTCGTGAGAAAAAACAAAAAATCGCTAATTACCGCTAAACTAAGCGTTATACAAAAAAATGTTTGAAATAAAAGTTGTAGAATTTTAAATTCTCTACATTTTTATTGTATTAATTTTTGCGCTATAATACATATTAAAGCTGTAATCTTAAAAAAACACTTTTCTTACGTGAAAACAGCCTCACCAAGAATTTCAGCAAACATGGCGCTTATCTTATCTTGTAGAGCATAAAAAATTAAGTAAATGAGGCGATTTTTAAAAAAAATCGTAGGAACAGTTTTTGAGAAAATCGCAAAAAAGTGAAAAATTATACAAATAAACCTACTTCCGGTTGACCGATTTTGATGGAAATGTTCGTGTCGGGTCCGGTAGTGGTATGTAACTTAAGTTTCAAGTTTCAAGTTCGTACGATGTTTCGTTCTAGAGACATTTTGTACACACACACGCGCGTACACACACACACACACACACACAGACCAATCGCTAAAAACATTTTTTTTGGGTTCAGGGGGTCTGAAAACGTGTAGATCCGGTGAAAACTCGATTTCTTAAAATCGACATGAAAACAATACTTTCCTTCCTATTTATTCATATTGGCAAGAGAAAGTAAAAATGTGTATAATTTTTCCCAAGAATAAAGAATATTCGTTATGAAAAAGATTTCAAGCCATTGAAATCGATTTGTGAATTAGGCGTAGTTGCAAACATTTGAAAAACATCTTATTTGTTTTCTTATCATGCTAGAATAAAATGACGTCAAATATTAGGCTAACTGAATAAAACGTTGAACTAATGAACACGTTGTTAAAAAATCCCAACTTAATTAATTTGTAAACTAGCGATTACGGCCGCACTACGCACGGGATTATTGCTAGCATAACAGGGGTTGCCATTTTAAATTATTAAACACTTAAAAAATAAAAGGCCGGTGATTATGCCAAACTCTACCCTTTCCGTCTCCCCTAAAATCATAAACTAACCCCTACCTTAAATTATACTATTTGTCCATGTTAAGTGCGATGCGTGCCTTCCCCTCCCCAAGACAAAAAAACTCCCACATAACTGAAAAAGGCCACTGAAAAACAAAATAAAGAAAAGAGCCGCTCCTAAACCCACTTGTCCCTTAATATAAATTTTCATCCACGAGTAGCTTCTTAAAATAGCTACATTACCTCCTTTGAAGTCCCAGTCCCAATCCCGCAAGAGCCAGAATCCTATTTCCTAATTATAAACTATAAAATTCCCCCTAAATTTCATGAGGTTGCAATTATTCTGTTATATTGTTCCCCGAGCGACCAGGTGTTCCTTAACACGATGTCGCCATCATAGGGCTTCTCAGCCCTCTCAACCAGGATTCAGGATTCAGGATTCAGGAATTGCACTAATTTGTGGGTTAAAAATACCAAATAGTCGAGTAGACCAGTGGAGCGCAACGTTTAATTTTTTAGCAGCACCCTTACCAAAGGAACCCACATCCCACAGTTATGCACCTGTAACGGCACCCACAACTGTAATTTATTATATCGTTCATTAGCTATTAGATTTTAATAAAGGTTAAAAAACGATTTAATAATGTTTAAATAAAGAGTTCAACCCTATAAGTAACAAAGTCCGGAAAACAGGACGTCGATATATTTTACGTAGTTGTAACATCCGGTTTACCGGACGCCCGTAAGTTTTCCATAAAGTAGTGGATTTTTCTCTAAAATAATGTAAAGTAAACTGGTAGAGGGTTTTTTCGTATTTTATTATCGCTATTTTATAACTTTGCTGATGTTTGTATTATAATTTATTAACATTTTAGTTTTGTTATCATAAGTTTTAAATTTTATTTAAATTTGTTTTCTGCCTATTTTTTTATTTTTTTATTTTATACTAACGTGTTTTTTAATGTTATTTGTTCATTTTCTCTTTTGTGTGACTTATTTTTTTATGTAATAAGTGATGTATTGGTATTAACTGTTTTTTTACATTCTCTTGCCTATATGAATATATAGGAAGGAAAGTATTGTTTTCATGTCGATTTTAAGAAAACGAGTTTTCACCGGATCTACACGTTTTCAGACCCCCTGAATCCAAAAAACATGTTTTTAGCGATTGGTCTGTGTGTGTGCCTGTGTGTGTGTGTGTGTGTGTGTGTGTGTGTGTGCGCGCGCGCGCGCGCGCGTGTGTGAACAGAATATCTTAAGAACGGAACATCGTACGAACTTGAAACTTGAAACTTAAGTTACATATCACTACCGGACCCGACACGAACATTTTCATCAAAATCGGTCAACCGGAAGTAGTAGTTTATTCGTATAATTTTTCACTTTTTTGCGATTTTCTCAAAAACTAGTCCTACGATTTTTTTTTAAAATCAACTGGTTTACTACATTTTTTATGCTCTACAATATAAGATAGGCGCCATGTTTGCTGAAATTCTGCTTGAGGCTGTTTTTACGTAAAAACATTTTTTCTTTTTAAGATTGCGGCTTTAATATGCAATTTAGCGCAAAACGTTATATAATAAAAGTTGTAGAGAATGTAAAATTCTACAACTTTTATTTCAAACATTTTTTTGTATAACGCTTAGTTTAGCGGTAATTTACGATTTTCTGGTTTTTTTTCTAATTGTGAGAAAAATCGATTTTTTTAACATTTCGGTGTTAGTATGCATTTTACGACAAAAGTGTATATAATTAAATTTATAGAAAATTAAAAGATCTAGAACTTTTGTTTAAAGCATTTGTCTCTACAGAGCCTAGTTTAGCGTGAAAGCGTGATTTTCCGTATTTTTAAGCCAAACTGAGTTCGATTGTCATTTTGCGTCATTCACTCATGATTAAAATAAGGTTATGTTTTTGAGGTTAGTTTTTGTTTATTTCTAATATTTTATTAATAATGTTAGGTTTATTATTAATTATTTGCATTGGCAAGAGAAAGTTGTGTGAGTGTTTCACACCAGATTTTTTTGTTATAGTTTCCGCTATTCGCGGTGAGCTAAATTCGATATTCGCGGTTTGTTCTGAATGAAAAAGAATCAAACGTTCAAGAAATGAACTGCGGAATGAAAGAAAAATTCAAGCATACAAACTGTAGTACGTAAGGTGTACATTTAAAATAATTTTAGACGCTATGGATGATGATACTGAGCTAGATATTATTAAGAGTTGGAAATAATTTAACATAGCTGATTGTATTTCATGCATTAAATCTTCTCTTAAGGGACTGAAGCAGTATACATTAAATTCTTCCTGGAAAAAGCTATATGACTTTACTGATTTGAGCTAACAAAAGCTAACGAAACCGAAAGTACTTGTGCAAAAATCTTGTCCGTTGTGATTTATGTTTTTGAGTGGTTAGTTAGATTAGTAATTAGTAACATGTCAATAAATTATCTGTACATCATTCCTGAATAACGTACTTTTATTAGGTAGGTACATAAATACAGTACCTACAAAACATCGAGTTTCTAGTTTTAAAATAGTCAGTTTAGCAAGTTTTATAAATATCACATAAATAAAATAGTACGCACACTACAGTATGTGTAAATACTACATGAAGGCATTACTCATTAATTTAATTCAATTTCCGTATTTGCGGTTTTTTGTATGTATTCCTTATTCGCGGCGAAATTTCGGAACCTAACCCACGCGAATACGGAGAGTTTACTATATTATATGTACCTATTCAAAAGGAAGCAAGTAACAAAAATGGCGGCTAGCCTTTTTTTCGTATTGGGCAAATTTTAGACCACTTGAGGTGACTTTAAATAGTTCTGGAAGCTCTTTTTGCAGCCCACATTCTCAGCATTCGCTCACTGTACGCTTTTCTCCTTTCTTCTATCCACCCAGTGTTTTGTTTTTTCTTTTCATGGAATCCCTTAAAGTCCGTAGTTAATTGTCTGAATTTGATTCGGTTCGTTAAGTTTCTCGATTTATTCCGGTTTTCTCAAATTATAGTTGCTTCAAACAAACTTCAGGAATGTTTAGATCAAATCCAATCATGGCTTCAAAAATGGAGAGTGAAGATTAATACTGCAAAATCGCAGCATGTTACATTTTACGGTGAAATACTTGTCCACCATTAAAACTTGGAGGTGTTGATTTACCACAAAGTGAAGTTGTGAAGTACCTGGGTATGCATCTTGACAGGCGGTTAACTTGGAAAACCCATGTGAGAATGAAGAGAAATGAATTAAATTTAAAATACAAAAGGATGTACTGGCTGATTGGCGGGAACTCTTTACTCTCTCTTGAGAATAAGTTGCTGCTTTACAAAACGTTACTTAAACCAGTTTGGTTGTACGGCGTTCAACTTTGGGGAGCTACCAGCAGAAGTAACATAGAGGTAATTCAAAGGTTCCAAAATAAGGTTCTTCGAGCTATAACAAGGGCGCCATGGTTTGCAAGGAATGCAGAAATACAAAATTCCTGCAACCATCTTGATGTAATGGACGAAGTCAGGCGTTTCAATAGAAAATATTAGGCAAGACTTTGAAAGTCACGAAAATGAATTAGCCATAAATCTTCTAAACAATGCTGTAGAAGTTAGGCGTCTGAAACGTTACCATGTTTTGGACTTGTCTGAAAGAGTTTAAATGTACAAAAAATTATAGTGAAAAGTATTCCATATTGTAAAATGTAAAATATCTTTGTACATAGATCTAGTAATTTTCTCTTTTAACACATGAGTAGTCCTAATTGATATAATAAGAGGTACTCAGGGTAATGAGGCCTCAACTTGTGATTTATAAATTCAAAAGATTTGCTTATAGTTTATTTTTTAAAAACTGATTGCATTTATAATGTTATTTAAAAATAAATCCTGTTTTCTCAATATCCTTTCTGGCTTATTCTGTGCAGTGGAGAAATGGGCAGTGGAGAATGTGTCCAACAAAGTTGTTTACAGGGAGCTTGAACCCATTACCGACACCATGCGTAAGAGAAGACTGGGATTCTTTGGTCATATCATGGGATGCAAGACTCAAGGCTCCTAAAGCAGTTGGTTGAGTACAACCTCAACTCCAAAAACACCACAACAGGATGCAGATGGATCAGGGAAATAAGAGAGGATCTGAAGGAAATTGGCCTTACTCCAGACGATACAACAGACAAGAAAACATTAAACAATAAAATCCAAAACAAATATACCCGCTTCACACTTACAAAAATAAAACTCACAACACGAATTTTTTCAACACCAGAAAGGGCACAAAGATCGGAACGTATGAAGTATTGGGAGGACCGCAAGGCTCGAACAATCCCATCGAAGAGATGTGGTTAATGGACTGACTAAAGTGATCCTATGTGGTCATAAAAAAGAAAAAAACTGATTGTATTTATAATGTTATTTAAAAAAAATCCTGTTTTCTCAATATCCTTTCTGACTTATTCTGACTCTGAATATCCTTACCTATATTTAATAAAATATAGATTAAGAGTAGCCTATCTAAAATGATGGGGTAATAAGTCCTATGCTAACATTTAGACATTTTAAATAATTGACCTTATTGAGGATGACAATTAAGCCTATACCTACCACTATCTATCTATCTATCTATCTATCTGTAAAAACTTTGCTACGTGCGATTATTGAAACTGATGAATAAATTTTTCAAAAAACGTGACAGGATTTACGGGTAACATAATTACAAACGTACGTTATGATACGTACGTACTTACAGATTTACAATTCAACAAGCAACAACATAGCAACTTAGGCCAATTTAACAAGCAACATAGGCCATATGCGTACCCAATCGTTTAACAAACAGGTAGGCCTAGTAACAAAAGTATCAAAAACATTGTAATTCTTATGCCACACTAGAACGTAATTTAAACTTTTTAACATTTTATGATGGATTTAATAAACAACTTTGAAATTTTTAATCGTTATATGAAAAATCGGGTGTGAAAAACTCATTACCTACGACTTTTTCTTGCTAATAACAATAAAAAAAACAATATGTTTTGTTTAATCAGAAGTAAACAATGTAAAATGAAAAACATAACCAAATTTTAATCATGAGTGAATGATTTAAAATGGAAATTAACTTCTGTTCGACTTTAAAATATGGAAAATCTAAATTGTTTCTAAACTAAGCTCTGTAGAAGAAAATACAGCAGGTAGTAGGCCTGCTTGAAATAAAAGTTAGATTTTTTAATTTTCTGTAACTTTTATTAGGCCTACACGTTTTTTGTAAAATGTGTATTAAGGCTGCAGTGTTAAAATAAACCATTTATTTACCGATTTTTATGAGCAAAATAGAGAAAATCATTAATTGATGTTAAACTAAGCGTTGTATTAAAAGAAAGTTAGATATTTTTAATTTTCTACAATTCGAACTAGGCTATATATGCTACACTTTTGCCGTAGACTGCATATTAAGGGCGCAATTATTAAAAAAAAGAAGTTTTTTACTACGATAGCACAGGCCCCCTAGAATTTCAGCAGACACCCTATCTTGTAAAGCATATAGAATGTATAAGAGGCAATTTTTAAAAAAATTTTAAGAGCAGTTTTTGAGAAAACTGCACAAATAAAGTACTACTTGCGGTTGAACGATTTTGATAAAAATGTTCGTGTTGGGTTTTGTAGTGATACCTTATCTAACTTAAGTTCCAAATTCCAACTTTGTACGCTATAACGTTATTTATATTGTTCACACACAGACACACACATCAATAGCTAAAAACAAGTTTTAGGTTCAGAGGGCCTGGAAACTTGTATTTCCGGTGAAAACTCGATTTTGAAAAATGAACATGAAAACAATGCTTCCTTCCCTATTATAACCATACGAGGGTTGCCTTTTATATTTCGGAATGGACAATACTGGTGCTGCAATCTGTTAGCCAATATCGTTATCTTAAAGTTCGACTTTTTTCGATAGATTGCACTCTGTTTCGCTCGTACAGTCCATTGTTGTGCTGTTTAACCCTTTATAGGGCAGTACTACGGGGAAAAATAAAAACATGTTGTAAAATGTTAAATTTGGGCTTTATAGGGACTTAAATAATGTATTTCTAGTGCCAGAACAGTAAGATATTTGTTTTTTTTATGTTAAGGCCTGGTAACTATACTTACCAAAGACCTTTTACTGAAATGGGAATCACATAATGTTTGGTGGTAAGAATGCTTATTAAAACAACATGTAGCCCTGTTTAACAGAAAAATGTGCAGAATAACTTATCTTAACGTTATATTAACACGGTTGCGTACGCTGGTATGAATCTTTACCACATTCGTGTAACTCACAAAGCAAATGGTCGCGCATTAATTTTACAATGTGGTTACCCTACTAATCAGAGAACTTCTATGAAACCGTAAAATGCCAATAGGGTTCAACTGCATATCTTATTCTTAAAATAAATCGACCTTACTGCTAGTGGTAAGTATACTTACCAAAGACCTATAAAGGGTTAATAGTGACTTGAAATTGTTATCTCGGTCAGAAAAGGAGTTGTCGTGAACATTTTTGTGCAATTATTTTATAAAACTTTCGACGTGGATTATCTGAACACAGTGCACCAATGAACTTTATTCGACATTTGGCGATGAAGCATCATCGAAAACCACTGTATATCAGTATTATACGGAATTCAATCGTGGCCGTGGTTTGCTCAGTGATGAATTTTGCGAAGGTCGTCTAAAAGCGGTTGTTGTTCAAGAAAATGTTGATGCTGTGCGTGAACTGATTACGCAAGATCGTCATATAACATATCGTGAGATTACGGCATCCGTGGGCATTAGTGGGACCAGCATACATTCAATATTGCATGAACATTTGGGTACCAGGGAGATTTGTTCGCGTTGGATTCCCCATAATTTGACAATCACTGAGAAAAAGGCTCGTGTCGATTAGTCGAAAGAAATGCTCACGAAATACAATAGCGGTGCTTCAAAACACGTTTATGACATCATCACGGGTGACGAATCATGGATATATGCCTATGAACCCGAAACTAAACAGCAGTCGGCCGTATGGGTCTTTTAAGACGAGCCAAATCCCACAAAAGTTGTTTGTGCACGAAGCACCTCCAAGAAAATGGTCGCTTGTTTTTTTTTTGGAAAAACCTGGCATGTGGCGACTGTACCACTAGTGGAACGTCGGACGGTCAATTCTGAATGGTACACAACCATTTGTTTGCCAGAAGTTTTTGGAATAATAAAGGAAACCAACCCCCGAAGACGAATCATTCTCCACCAGGACAATACGAGCTCTCACACGTCGGCTGAAACAATGAACTTTTTGAGGAATAAAAAAATCGAAATGATGGGCCATCTGCCATACAGCCCTGATTTGGCACCCAGCGACTTCTTCTTATTCCCCCTCATCAAAAATGAATTAAGAGGTCAACGTTTTTCGACGCCTGAAGAAGCAGTTGATGCATTCAGAAAGCACATTTTGGAGGTACCTCAATCGGAGTGGAACAAGTGCTTCGAAAATTGGTTCAAAGCGCATGAAAAATTGTATTTATCATCATGGAGAATATTTTGAAAAACAATAAAAACATTTACATTGATTAATTTGTTTATATTTTTGTTTTCTATTCCCGAAATATAAAAGGCAACCCTTGTATAGGTTCGATACGTCCTAGATTAGTCCGGGGTTAACGAATGTCCGGGATTTTCGGATATCTGTGTAAAGGACCGAAGGCCGAGAAATTCCGATCTGTTTTGAGTTTTTGATTTAGAAGTTGATAATATTGTATGCAGCGATGCTAGACTGTTAAAAGTTGATTCAAAGATGTCTTGTGTGAAATTTTACAAACAAATTAAAACAGCTTCTTCTATGTCTTAATTTTTTGACCGAGTCGAAGTCTCTTCGAGTTTTCTTTACCTTCATCAAAACTATTCTGAATTTTGTATCTTTTACTTTTTTAAAGCAACTTGCATTTGTTATGCGTATAGTACTGTATTTATTATATATTCATAGGTTTTTTTAACAGTATTGTTTTTCTTTTGCAATCAGTTAATAAATACAATAACTTTAAGCAATAATGTCCTTAGAATTAAAACACAAACGGCACTCAGTAGTGTGTTTGAAAAAGACCAAACTGTGAAGAAACAAAAAATATATCTATACAAAATCAAACTTGATGAACCGTGAATCAACATCCCGAAACACAAAGTGTTGAAGGTGGAGATGACAATGACGATGGTAGAGATGAAAACGACGCCAATTATGAAATGCTGATGATTAGGAGTTGAAGTAGAAAAGATAAAAAAAATTTAAATGACTAACAAAATCGTAGAGGTAAGTCCAATGGTTTAAAGCGTTTCAGTCTGTGAGTATCTTCGCTGTTGTCAAGGAGGCTAATCGCTAATGGATTCTGATGGTCTTCTAGTTTTTGTAAATGTTTTTCATTTGTTACGTACCATGGGGCTGCAGTGATCAGTCTCAGGCATTTTGATTGAAAGCGCTGCAGTATTTCTATATTTGACGAACTAGCTGTACCCCATAGCTCTAATAATGGTAGGTTTTAATAATGGTAAAATGTTCCTAAAACCATTAAACATTTAAAACGACTGCAGGACTTTTCCTTCAGAACCTAACCTCCATCTTATCGTTCATATAAGGTATCATTATCCGCGGTTTTACGAACCGCGGTAACCATCCGGAACGTAACCCCTGCGGATACTGACGGCCTACTGTATTTCTGTAAATGCACGTTGAGACTAATGCTATTAAGAAAAAAACACGTTAAAACTAGACAAAACTGAGTAACTC
The DNA here is from genome assembly GCA_035578175.1 of Catonia carolina. Classification (NCBI taxonomy): domain Eukaryota; kingdom Metazoa; phylum Arthropoda; class Insecta; order Hemiptera; family Achilidae; genus Catonia; species Catonia carolina. The sequence goes on from JAQMRL010000013.1 coordinate 14,764,516, forward strand.
GCTGACTCATACTTTTGACAGATAACCGGCATAGTTGGAAATTCATACAGTTGTCACTAAAACCAATATGTCATTTTAACCGATGTCACTGTTAATGATATTATTTTATATTGCACATGATAGCGGAACAACCTTTCCATCGAATATTGGTCACACTAACCGATTGGTCCTTGTATCCGATATCACTGTTCGCGATAACTACTGCATTTAGTTTGGACACACAATTATCTTTTAACTCCCGATCTGTCATGATTTTCTAAATATATTAATTTATGGTTTGCAGAACGTTGCAAATGGGCATCCGATTCCACAACATGAACCAGATGAATTTTCAAATTCCGAGACCGGCGATTACGGGTTTTCTGCTCTGAAGAGTTACGCGTATTCGGCAGCAAGGACGGTGTGTAAGGGAGTAGCTGCCACAGCAGTGTGGGCGATAAGTGGCATACCGAATGTCTCCATAATAAAGGGAATTTTAGCCTTTGGGTAGGGATATGTGTTTTATAAAATAATCCTAAGTTTTATAGCGGCCATTTGTTACGACCTTATTATTGCGCGCGTCAGCCCTCGCAATTTTACTGGGGATTGCATGGACAACTACTGTAACATCCTATTGTTAAACTCCATAAGCTTTTGCTGCTGTATTCCCTGTTGTATTGTTTTAAAAGAACCGTGTCCGCAAGCCGACGATACTTGACGAAAATTTTCTTCATGAAAAACTTCAATTACATTCAATGTAATCAAAAAAAATGATTAAATATTTATCACGTGATCACTGCATTTTTATTTGTCAACATTCCATTCCTTTTTCTATAGTAAAATCAATTAATTCAAATTTATCGAAGAGCCGTTCTGTAATTATTACATCTATCTGCTACCGCAGGTAGCACCACAGATATTATCAACAACAAATCTAGACACCATTATGACTGATTACATGACGTCTGCACTAAACATGTTGATTTCCCAAGAGCAACGAGTTTTAATTGTTGAACACTGTTTTTTCAGTCGTTATATCATTTTGTTGTAGATGAACTTTGTCGACAATAACCAGATGCTGCAGGGCCTGACAATTTTACAATTTACTCGTTCCCGGGAATTTGGATCAGTTACATTCAAGAATAAAAAACCGAGGGACCGGCCGTTTTGACTGATGCTTAACTGGCTTAGGTTATGAGCCTGTATGAATATACAGGAAGAAAAGTATTGTTTTCATGTCGATTTTTTGAAATCGAGTTTTCACCGGGTCTACAAGTTATCGGACCCCCTGAACCCAAAAAACATGTTTTTAGCGATTGGTGTGTGTGTGTGTGTGTGCGCGCGCGCGTGCGTGCGCGCGTGTGTGTGAACAGAATATCTCAAGAACGGAACATTATACGAACTTGAAACTTGAAACTTAAGTTACATACCACCACCGGACCTGACACGAAGATTTTTATTAATATCGGTCAACCAAAAGTAGTAGGTTATTCGTGTAAGTTCTCACTTTTTTGCGATTTTCTCAAAAACGGGTCCTACGATTTTTTTAAAAATTGTCTGGTATACTAAATTTTTGATGCTCTACAAGATACGGTAGGGGCCATGTTTGTTGACATTCTTGGTAAGGCCGTTTTTACGTAAAAAATTTGCTTTTGTAAAATTGCGGCTTTAATATGCATTTAAGCGCAAAAATTTTTATAATAAAAAATGTAGAGAATTAAAAATAGAGAATGAAAAGTTTTATAACCTTTATTAAAACCTAATAGCTAATTAACTATGTAATATTACGGTAATGGGTGCCGTTACAGGTTGGTACCATTGGCAAGTGTGTCGCGAAAAAAATGTACGTGGCGCACCACTGGTCTACACGATCATTTGGTATTACAAACCCACAAATTAGTGCAACTCCTCTTACGCTAGTAATAATCCCGCGCTTAGCGCGGCCGTAATCGCTAGATTATGTTTTTAAATTAGTTGAGTGGGGATTTTTTAACAACGTGTTCATTAATATGTAACGTTTTCTTCAATTAGCCTATTATTGGACGTCATTCTAACCGAGCTTGACAAAGAAACAAATAGGCCTAAGCTGTTTTTCAAATGATTGCAACTACGCCTTATTCACAAATCGATTTCAATGCTTCGGAATCTTTTTCATACCCAATATTCTGAACTCTTGGCAGAATTTTTATACATTTTTACTTTTCTCTCTTTAGTTACATTATAGTGATTGCAATATTGTACTCTTATGCTTGTTTCAAACAAGCCACACTGTTCCCCGACTCACATAATGTCTCTGTAACTTGATGGCCTCCGGTAGAGAGGAGCAACATCCGGATTGTAAAACCATTTCAGAAAATATTTTTAATATTTTTAAATACTCATTCTTTTTTTTAATACTTTTCTTGTTTTTTAAAATACGCACATTCTTTTTGTCTTGCGCTACACTACGTGCTTTACTTTAATACGGAACAATACGAGGTGTGGCTATTAAATAACGAGACTGACGTTGTAAAAGATTTTAGTTTTATTTTATACATAATCACTAATTGACACCTTTTATATACACTCCTTCTCTATCCCTACAACCCTCCATGCGAATTTTCCAACGTTGGAAACAGTGCTGGAAGTCATTTTCTGTCAGCTCCTTCAGGACACGTGCCGCTCAAAAATGTTTGAAATGAAGCTCGCAAAAATGTTTGTACTGGCACTTTGTACGCGATTGAAAATGACCCAAATTTTTTTGGAAACGATAGTAACATGTGATGAAACGTGGTTTTTTACTTATGATCCGGAAACGAAGCGCCAATCCATGCACTGGAAGAGCCGAACTACATCGAGAGCCAAAAACGCTCCAATGAGAAAGTCAAAATTTAAAACAATGAGGATTTGAGTAAGGAAAAAACGCCCCGAAATGTGGAAGGACAAATAATGGGTTCTCCACCAAGACAATGCGCCAGCTCATTCCACGTTATCTGTCAAAAGGTTCCTAGCCAAGTACAGCATCTCATTGTTAGAACATCCACCTTATTCACCAGTTCTTGCACCATGTGACTTCTACCTGTTCCCTAAGGTGAAATCTGCATTAAAAGGGACAAGATTTGAGTGTTATACAACTTCGATCATGTATACACTTTTGTCCTAATATGCAATTTTGAATGTAGGTAATTTAGAATATAATTCCGCAATCTTAAAAAAACATTTTTTTATTAGAAGAGCACAACCCCCAAGAATTTCAGCAAACATTCTGCTTACCCTATCTTGATGATCATTAAAATTTAGTAAATTAGGCGATTTAAAAAAAATGGTGGGAGCCGTTTTTGTGAAAATCTCACGAATAAACGACCTCCTCCAGTGACCGATTTTGATGAAAATGTCGTGTCGGGTCCCCTAGTGGTTCTTTAATTTAAGTTAAAAGTATTCATTTGTACACTGTTCCGTTCTTGAAATATCGCGTTCACACCCACACAGACTAATATTAATGAAATTCATGTTTTTCGTTCAGGGAGCCAGAAAACGCGTTTTTTTGTGAAAAATCGATACAAAACAAATAATTTCCTTCTCTATATATTCACGTAGGGCAATATAATTTGTGAAGAAAGTTTAGTTTTTTTGAACGAGTCTTTACTATTTTTCAGTAACAGCAAATTATACAGGCACATACTAAGCTCAACTTGCAAAGATGGTCGTATTCATCGATTACCATATTAATGCGTTGATACTCATCAGCCAATTAAATGTTGTTCATTAACATTTGTTAATAATTTTTTACAGTATAAATTAAAATCGAAATTTATATAATCACATAGTTCTGTTCGGTTACCTATCGACCACATTATCACTACCAGTGAACGAAGTGAGTAAAATAACTTTATATTTTATTTTTTCTACTCAAATACCGGGGTTTTACTGTAAAATAGAAGTGATTGTATTAGTGCTCCTTAAAGAAAAACATGTGGCTTTTCGAATGCCACCATCTGAAATGTAAGAGTTCTTCATTCTGCTGAAAAAACACTACTCAATCAATTCAGCTAAAAATTTGAAAACTAAGCGTTTCCAATGGACACCAGAAGGTTCTTTGTAGTCTAAAATTCAAAGGGAGATTTTAAAATGGAGGGTCTATTTACAAGTCCTAACTTTTTCTCACTATTTGATCAATTCAGAGACGTGCACAATTTTCTTTTATTAAATTTTATAATTATTTTTACTTTCTCTTGCCTGATGTGAATTTATAGGGAAGATTGATTTTACGTAGATTTTTAAATATCGAGTATTCACAGGTAATATACCCTACGTTTTCAGGTACGCTGGCTGCTCTGTTCGACGCCGCTGGCTGCTCTAATTTAATCTAATAGGCTTCATAACAATCGATGCCCAGTGACGCTGAGCGTCACCAGTGTCGTGGCTGGCTGCACTGCCTGGTGGCCTAGTCAATAGGCACTTTAGAAGTCCCTATTAGACTAAGCATTCAGGTTTAAGGTAATACAAAAAATTCCCTGACCACGTTACGAGCACTACGCACGTTAGTGTCGAGCAGATGCGTTTTGGAAAAGGTTGATCTACTAAGTCCACTATCCACATAAATCAAGAGTGACTGCACCGAATAAAAAAGATAACAGTTTTAAGGTAAATAATTATTCAGGGTTTTATTTTAAGAACACTTCTTAGTTTCTTAAATATATATATATATATATTATAGTTTTCCTCATGTGCTGACATAATAGTTGATTAATATGTTCCCCCCATCGAAGCAAAAAATCGATTGTTATTCCCAAGTACTTTATTGACTATTCCTTAGTTATTTACGACATCCTGTGAGTGGAAATTTCTGAGTCGCTATGAATTATATTTTTAATTTGTAATCGTGTTTGTTTCAGTATTTGAGGCCAATAGATATTCTCTTGGCTGACGATGAGAAAGAATATGATCGAGATTTTTCCCTCCGGCGGTAAACTTTTCATCGTCGCTTCTGTTATCATCTTTATCAGCATTACGGTAAGTCCTATTTGTTTGTAGTACAATAAGTGCCGCTTATTCTGTTCACTGGATTCAATGGATTTAGGGAAATATTAAGAATCTGATGTGAAACGACTCTCTCTTGCCATTGTAAATAATGAAGATTTAATTCAATATGTTTAATCATGAGTAAACAATGTAATATGGAAAACATTTTGCCAATGTAAAAAATAATGAAGATATAATTCAATATGTTTAATCATAAAAAAACAATGTGGTATGGAAAACATTAACTTAAGTTTAATCACGAGTGAATGACGTTAAATGAAAATCAACCCCCTTTTGACTTAAAAATATGGAAAATCACTAATCGACGCTAAAATTGGCTATGTAAGAAGATATGATTTAAATAAATTTTGTAATTTCGTTTTTAATTACTAGTCTATAACTTTGATTATTATACTTTTGTCGTAAAATGCATACTAAGGCCGCAATATTAAAAAACACCATATCTGACCGATTTTAATGAGCAAAATACAGAAAATCACTAATTGATGCTAAGCTTTGTAGAAAAAAAATATTTGAAATAAAAATTATAGGTTTCTCTATTCTCTATAACTTTATTTGTATATGATTTTACCCAGAAATGTATATTTCGGCACACATGTTTAAAATAACATTTTTGACAACGGGAGCACAGTTTCCCCAAGAATTCAGCAGACATTGCGCTTACCCTAACTTATTTTGTAAATTATAAAAAATCTAGTAAATGAGATGTGGTTTAAAAAAAATCGTACGAACCGATTTTGACCTATTTTCAATCATGAGTGAGTGACGTTAAATGAAAATCAACCCCTGTTCGACTTGAAAAATACGAAAATCACTAATTGACGCTAAACAGCTCTGCAGAAACAAAGGCTTGAAATAAAGGTTGTAAAATTTGTAAGTTTCTAAAATTTTAGTTAGGCTTGTATACAATTTCATCATAAAATGCATTCTAAGGGCGTTATACTTAAAAAAACCCCATACAAATTTCACAAATTTCAATTAAATCAAAAAACGAAAATTTCAATATTTGACGTTTAACTAAATAAAACTGGATTAAAAGTGGTTAGTTTTTCATTTCCTAGAACTCTAATTATTTGTACGCCTTTACTCTGAAACACATATTAAGGGTGCAATCTTAAAAAAAAAACAATATTTGCCACAAGAGCACATACCCCAAGAATTTCAGCAGACGTGCTGCTTAACCTATCTTGTAGAGCACAACAAATTTAGTTAATAATCGTAAGGATTTAAAAAATCGTGAGAAAGTCGCATAAAATTGAAAAATTGCCCGATAAAACTACAACATTTTGTTGAGCGATTTTTATAAAAATTGTTCTTGTCGGGTACCCTCATGGTACCTAACTTAATTTCACGTTTCAACTTCTTACAATATTTTGCACGCGCGCGCGCAGTCCCACACACACACACACACACACACACACACACACACACACACACACACACACACACACACACACACACACACACACACACACACACACACACACACTAATCGGTAATATTACTATGTTTTTTGGGTTCAGGATACTGAAAACGTGTATTTCAGGTGAAAATTCGAAATAAAAACAATACTTTTCTTCCGTATATCTGACATAGTGTAAGAGAACGTAAACAATCTAGTATGGTGTTCAATACTTACACGACTTTCTCTTGCCAATATAAATAATGCATCATATAGTTCTTAAAAACATAACCTAATTTTGATCACGAATGAATGACGCTAAATGAAAATCAATCTCTGTTAGACTTCAAAATATGGAAAATCTCTTATTTACGCTAAACTTAACTCGGCAGAAAACGCTTGAAATAAAAGTCGTAGAATTTGTAAATTTCTCAAATTTTAGTTAGGCACGTAGCCTATACATTTTGGTCGTAAAGTGCATCGGCCTACTAAGACAGTTATCTTTTTAAAAAACAATTTTTTACTAATTTTAATAATAAAAAAACTACAATTTCATGAATTGACGACTAAACTAAGCTCTGTAAAAAAAATCTTTCTAAATATATTCATTTATGGTTTACAGGACGTTGCAAATGGGCATCCGATTCCACAACCAAAGCCAGATGAATCTTCAAATTCCACGGGTGGTGGGTATGGGTTCTCTGCTCTGACGAGTTACGCGTATTCGGCAGCAAGCTCGGTGCTTACTGGAGTGGGTAACACAGTAGTGTGGGCGATAAATGGCATACCCCTTGTATCCATATTAGCGGGAATTAAAGTCTTAGGAATCGGATATGTGACGTATATAATGTCCGCAATTTTAATAGCGGCTGCTTGTTGCGACCTTTTAATTATGTGCTCCGGCACTGGTCCATATTATAGAGGAGGTTGCGCGGACGGTTACTGTATGATGCTAATCGGAACCATCAAGAATTTTATCACGTGTGCTCCATGTTGGGGCCACGATTATCTCAAAATTGAAGAAAATTTTCTTCTTGAAACACTTCAATTACATTCAATGTAATCAAAAAATTTAAAATAAAAAAAAAATTTTTTAATTTTTGGTAAATATTTACCACATGATCACTGCATTTTTATTTGTCAACATTCCATTCTTTTCTCTATAGTTAAATCAATTAATTCAGATTTATCGAAGAGCCGTTCCGTAAGTATTAGTTCTATCTGCTGCCTCAGGTCGCACCACGTATATTATCAACAACAAAATGTAGACACCACTGTGATGGGTACTGATCACATGACGTCTGCACTAAACATGTTGATTTCCCAAGAGCAACGAGTTTTCATTGTTGAACACTGTTTTTTTCAGTCGTTATATCAACCTGGTTGTAGATGAGCTATGTCGACAATATCCAGATGCTGCAGTGCCTGACCATTTTACAATTTACTCGTTCCCGGGAATGTGGATCAGTTAAATTCAAGAAGAAAACCGAGGGACCGGCCGTTTTGACTGATGCATAACTGGCTTAGGTTATGAGACTGAGAATGGTATTCTGCTTTTTTCGTAAAAACTCTTAAGGAGACTATCAGTGCAATCAGATTTCGGTATTAATTTAGAAATGTTTAGAAAACAACAAAGCAGTTAAAAAAAATGGCATGCATACCCTGTTCACAGTGTTCAGCATTTTAAACCAACTACCGGATAACGAAAAACGCAGAGTGTACATCAGTGGTCATAAACAAAATTTTTTCAAGGTCCGTTGTAAATTTCGATGAGACTTCCACAGTCCGGCCAAATTTAGATCCATACTTAGGCCTACCTTGCCGTCTGTAAAAATTTAGGTATGGAAATCATGCTAAAACTTAATATTACGCTACTTATTTTTGATTTTGAAAAGGGTTGAGCAATAAAATGTAACGTCAGTTTAAAACTACAGTAGGACAGTACTATATAGATATTGAGTCACGAGAATACCTTTTGCATATGGATGGGCTGTAAGGAAGATAAGAGAAATGTGACAGTGCTGCCAACCTCAACAGTAAGATACTATTTTACTACCGTGCAATTGCACCGTTAGTCAACCACATGTTGCCTTTCATTTAATATACCTTTATACGTAATATTTACCGCTGACATGCCTCTAAACCAATCATTACTTACCGCTACGTACGCCGATGATACAGCAATTCTTTCATCTGACAATAACGCTACAGAAGCATCAAATAAAGCTCAAATATACTTAGACGAAGTGCTACTATGGTTGAACAAATGGAGACTAAAAGCCAACGCAAATAAATCCGTCCAAGTTACGTTTACTATGAGAAGAGAGGAATGCCCATCAGTACTCCTAGGTAATGATGTACTCACACAACAAGATCATGTGAAGTACCTTGGCTTGCATCTTGATCGGAGATTAACTTGGCGACATCACATAGTATGTAAACGGAACGAGCTTAATTTAAAATACATGAGGTTTAACTGGTTGTTAGGAAGAAGATCACAATTATCTGTTGAAAATAAGGTCTTGATCTACAATACAATTTTCAAGCCTGTTTGGAAGTATGGCGCTCAGCTTTGGGGTACATCCAGCAGATCCAATTTAGAAATGATACAACGCTTCCAAAATAAAGTACATATTAAGATCGACGAGTAACGCTGGGTGGTTTATAAGAAACTCGGAAATACATGACCATCTTCGTATCCGTACCGTAACAGAAGAGATAAGAGAGCTGAGCCTCCGGTACCAGCTAAGATTAAACAATCACCAGAACCACCTGGCATTAAATTTACTGGACAACAGTGAGGAAACGAAGCGCCTCAAAAGACATCACATCCTCGACTTAGACCAACGATTTTAATACATACACCAAGTTAAATTCACCACTCATCCTCATCACACTTTTTAATCTAAAGTGAAATTTCAAAATTTTATTTATTTTACTTTTTTATTGTTAACTTCTTTTCCATTGTTTACTTCATTTTTTTGTTTACTTCTTTTACATTGTTTTTGTTAATTTTGTAACTTTACAACATTTCTTAGTTTTTATTAACTTTATTTTCTAATTTTATTTAGTTGAAGTGAGAGCAAAGGCTGTCTACTTCACTCACGTAAGTTTAGTTCTTGTAAAATGATTTGCTTAAAGCCACATTGTAAGGCTGATTGTAAATAAATAAGTTAAAAAAAAAAAAAAAAAAAAAAAAAAAAAATTTAATATACTTCGTTGTGACTGACACTTTTTCCACTTAAACCCCATTTTCTTTAAACATTTTTCTTAACGTAGGCCTACAAAGTTTCCACCTAAAAAATAACCTTTCTTTCAAAACCGTTAATAACGTTTCACATGTCGGCATCACTTTCTTATTGATGTAAGCGAAACTGTTTCCTTTTTTCACCAGGTGTGAAGAAAACTGTTGATGAAAGATTATCTCCTTCACTGTCTTTGACTTTCTTTTTTATATTTAAAATAGTGGAAAGAGAAACAACACAATAGTTAGCCTTTCGCTCACGGCTTTTGTTTAGAAAGATAGAAAAGTATATTTTTTTAGCTTCAACTTCGCAACATTTTATTACATTGCATATTATATTTCGTTCAGCACTGTGTACAGTCGACCGCGTTTTTAAGAAACCGACATTTCCGTTTACGGTAACAAACAGTTCTTACAGTTAACCTACAAAAGGTTCCGCTATATACTGTATGTTCTATAAGTATAGTTTACGTTTTTGTGGTGGCGAACTGATACCAAAGCAGTCGCGCATGCGCACTGATGCTTTTCCCCCTCTACCCCTCGTTAAAACCAAAGCCAAACTCGTGATTCAAATAACTATACAAAAGTTGTATTTTTTGTATTATGTAACGCGGGGTAGGACGAGTTGCTTTCTACATGATCGCGGCCGTAAAATTGTACAACGAGTATCAACTCTCTTCAGAGAAACTTGAGTATAAGTCTTGCTAACATCACCAGTTGCACTCAGCACGCAGACAGCCTTAAGGTAAAAAGCTTTAAATCACACACGAAAATGAAATATGCATACAAAAGAAATCATGCCTATAACAGGAGGTGGAGTTTTTAATTATTTGCTGTCGATCTGCTAGTTCCAGGGCTTCAAAAAATAGTTCTGTTTCTTATCACATAGTCAGCCAATTATATGACTTAAGCATTTAAGAACAGAAGAAGGAGGTGAAAAAGACACTAGTCTTTTTCTTTTTCTCAGGGGAGTTATCTCCCCTGAGAGTAAAAATTTCATTATATAGCCAGACCCAGTGGTAAATGATGTGAAGGTGTCATTTTCAAGGTGGAAAGTAAATACTTTTCAGAGGACCCGCAAGCTGATAAGCATACTTTTCCACTCAGTGAGGAAGGTAATAGTGTACCACCTCACTCTTCGTTTTACTTAGTAAAACCTCTGGAGGTTCAAACCAGCCTTTCGGCTGATAACCTAAACAACAAAAGCAAAAAAGAAATATTTTCTAGAGCTCGCGGTCTGCAAAAAATGAGCCGGCGGTCTGCCAGTTGTAGATGCGGTACATCTTACACCAGAGCTTGCAGTGAAACAGAAGAACACCAGTGGTTTTCGATTTACAAGTTATTTATTTGCCTAAAAAATAAAGGTAAATTGTTTTACAAGAGACGTTTAGCAAATTATGACGTCATAATTTATTTTTCCCAAAACAGGCAGTTGGAGTGGTAAATTAATTGCGCTTAATCTGCTAGTTCCAGGGCTACAAAAACCAGTTATGTTTTTTTTATCACTTAGTCAGCCAATTATGACTGAACTATTTATAAACAGAAGAGGTGAAGTTATAAAAGAAACCAGTCAGCGTTATCACCTCTGAGAGTAGTGAATTTCACTATACAGCCAGAGCCTGTGGTGAATAATAATAATTTTTTTTTTTTTTTGGGGGCTCCCAAACTCCCCTACACCCCGCCGTCCCACCCACTACTATGGCTGGTCGCAAGGATGCGAGGTGGTACAGTAGAACAGCAAGATAATTTCGCCTTAGTATACCGCACCATTACAACTTAACGTAGTCATTCTTTCTTCTCTAAAAAACAGTCAGCCGCTGAGCTTAACATACACCACATAGACACAAATAACACATAAAAATACATAAAATAACATAAAGATCACGCAGTATTTGCAGCCTTCCTTCACAGTAACCTGTACAGTTTTTCTTTAATTTTGCTATCTCTGTGAAACAGATCTTCCTCTCCATTTATTTCATTGGTTGTAGCTATACATCTATTGATTGGAGCTATTTTACCCTTTGTAGCTCCAGCAAACAACCTAAAACTTCTTAAAGCTGTGCCAGGTACTCTCAGAAAAATCTTCGAGATATCCGGAACTTCAACTCGAGAGTGCAGAATGTTGTAAATGTAAAGTAATAAATGTTGTAAATAATAATAATAATAATAATAAAACTATTTCCATAATTTTTCACAACATTAACTCAAACACATTTATTCCAAAAGCTATAAATTAGTTTACAACAATTTACAATGTACGATGTGGAGGAAATTGCCCTACCTATCATTGGCCATTGTCAATGGATAAAAACCATGTCCTAGGGTAGGTAGTCTCTTCTTTTATTTAGTAAAGGAGTACAAAAGAATGAAGTGAAGATGTCATTTGAAAGGTGGAAAGTAGGTGCTTTTCGGAAGACCTCTCTTCCTGGTAACCATACTCTTTTAACTCAGTGAGGAGGGCAATAGTAAACCACTTCACTCTAGTTTTTACTGTGAAACCTCTAGAGGTTCAAACCAGCCTTTTGGCTGTTGACCTAAACAACAACTTCACAAAATATATATTGTAGCATAGACTGCGCAGCTTCGCACCGAAAAGTGTAGAAAAATTTTTTTAAAATAAATATGTAACAGAAATTGTGTAGCTGCTAGTTGACTGTATACTCCAAACGTACACGTGCGCGCGCGTGCCTACACACACTTATAAAACGTTTTGGAAATTGTCCTGTGAACGTCTCTCACTAGTCGTTATACGCATGTACTGTATTTTAACATTAGCACGCACATACACACACAACGTTTTGATTATTTCCTCCCGCCTTCTTCTCACACTTTTATCAAACCCCTTCATCTTCTTTAACAACAATACATACTCATATGTACTCACACACACATACATAGTTACGAAAATCTTCATTAGGGCCCTAAGGGTTGTCAATTTTGATAATTCAAAAATGAAATGTTTCTGTGAATATTAATACGAATATGGTGTCAAAATTTCATGAAAATCCGTTCAGTAGTTTTGGAAATTATCGTGCACAAAAACACGCTTTGTCTTTGTAATAGGTATTAGTATATATAAAAACAAAGGAATGCCATTTCTGTAGTTGGTATGAAGGTATGAGCAGAAGGGGATCCTGTGAGATTGAATCCTGTATTTTCAATTATCTCACTCAGCTAAATGAAAAAGGAAATTCACTTTCTCCGATGGATGTACAGGACAGAACAAAAACACTCATGTAATGCTGGTTGATTCTGTTTCAAAAATAAGTAATATTCAAATAATTACACTCAATTTCTTTGAGCCGTATCACAGCCAAAGTTCAGCACACTCAGTGATCTCACAGCCATGTGTTTTTCTGGCAATTAGTTTTGACCATCACACCTGAACCCCATATTTAAACTAGCAAACCATTTACTATATTATACATTAACATAAATGGACTTTTTGGATTTTAAAAAGATAGGAAAAGATCTAAAAAGAGTCTATTGTGCTACACCCTGTTTTTATTATATTTTAGCAATGTATGAAACAATACTTTCCTTCCCTAGATATTCATATAAGACAAAAGAAAGTAAAAATGAAAAATTCATCATAAATACTACACATATGGATGCAACTAACAAAGAAAAACTTTTTATTTATTTAAAGTTGCAACGTTAGCTTGATGATTAGCGATTACAGTGGGTTATAGAACTGAAACGGTGAGTTTTAACTTTTAATAATCTCCAGACTCTAGCCAGGAATCAAACTTGGGACCTTCCGCTTTGTTGAGTAACTCACTAACCACTAAGCCTCGAATGTGATCATAAAACACAACTTATACTGACTTTATCGCTACTGGGTTTAGTTGATTGTACAGTATAAATAAAAATTTACATCCAAATCCTAAATTGCCCGGGTCCGTTTGCATAGTGGCTAGCCCGCTAGCCTTTTTTTTTTGCGTCCAGGAGACTTCAGGAGGAGTATAGCACATGTCAGTTATAACACCACACCTGAAATACATATAAAAATCACACAATGTATCACTACTATCAAGAAAGAAATTATTGTACGCTATAAAAAGTTTCACCGATCAAGTAATTTTTCAGATTCCTTTTAAAGGAATTCAAATCCTCACAACATTTTAAAAATTGGGGTAATTTATTCATGAATTTTCTCCCTGCATAAGTAGGTTTTTGTTCAAACAATTTTGAGGAGTGATTAGCCACATAATAATCATTTCTATTTCTCGTATTATGATTGTGAACATTGAAATTCTGCATAAAATTATTTTGCCTAACATACATAATTACCTCAAAAACGTAAAGAGAGGGAATTGTAAAAAATTTAAGCTCTTTAAATAAAGGTTTGCAAGAGGTTAGCTGGTTAGCTCCCACCATACACCTAATAGCTTTCTTTTATTCATATTCACCATGCTAGAGTTACCCCATACTAAGATACCATAACAGATATGAGACAGAATGAGGCCATGATAAGCTGCCATTCTTAATTTTTTATCATTTAATCTGGAATTTGTTTTAATGCAAATATCCCAGATGAAATTTTACTACAAACTTGATTGGTATAGAAGACCCAAGACAATAATTTATCTAGTGATACTCCTAGGAACTTCACTGTTTCTACATGCTCTAAACTAATATTATGAATAAATACATCCACTTCTCTACTTTCTTTAATGTTATGTTTGTTTTTGAGCTGCAAATACATACACTTTTTTCCATTAACTGTTAAAATCATTTGATTCAAGAACTGTTCTACCGACTCTAATTTAACATATGTATTCACTTTTGGTTGGAGCATCTACCAGCAAACTGTTACTGATTACTGAAGTATCATCAGCAAATAACAAAGCTCTGACCATATGCAGGTCCTGGGTTCGATTCCTAGCTGGAGTCTGGAATTGTTCACAAGTCGAAACTCACTGTTCTAGATACCTAACCTACAGTAGTCGCACACTAAGCAGTTGATGCGACTTTGTGTAGACTAAAGGAAAAATAAATCTAAATTTTTTCACTAAGTTTACGATATGAATTATGTATACATTTTTATTATATATTTAAAATAATTATAAAAATAATTAAATTATAATTATGTATTTATAGATAAACGATATAGATTTTCTAAATTTTTATGATATGAACACGGTAAAATAGGTGTTTTAAGGGTTTATGTATGTATGTATAAGGCAGTACAAAATATTAAACACATTTCAACACAAAACAATCTTTTGTGCAATCTAATTAATTCATACATTGATTTACATAAGTTATCATGCCATATTTTTTAACAGTAAAATAAAAATGTTATTCCATAGATCACTTGCGTATTGTAAAAACCAATTCATAACAAGATATTATTTTTTAGTAATATTAAAAATTTTTATTCTGTGTGTGAGTAACAATATTTGAAGCATGTTTTCTTACTTGTAAGTGTGTTTTTCAACAATTTCTGTGTATTGCTTATTCAAATCAATTATGAATTTCTTGAATAACAGGGCAAGCCTCACTGATTTGCTTAGGCCAGTTAATTTTTTACTTTCTCTTGCCTATATGAATATATAGGAAGGAAAGTACTGTTTCATGTCGATTTTTCGAAATCGAGTTTTTACCGGATCTACACGTTTTCAGACCCCCTGAACCCAAAAAACATGTTTTTAGCGATTGGTCTGTGTGTGTGTGTGTGTCTGTGTGTGTGTGTGTGTGTGTGTGTGTGTGTGTGTGTGTGTGTGTGTGTGTGTGTGTGTGTGTGTGTGTGTGTGTGTGTGTGTGTGTGTGTGTGTGTGTGTGTGTGTGTGTGTGTGTGTGTATGTGTGTGTGTGTGTGTGTGTGTGTGTGTGTGTGTGTGTGTGTGTGTGTGTGTGTGTGTGTGTGTGAACAGAATATCTCAAGAACGGAACATCGTACGAACTTGAAACTTGAAACTTAAGTTACATACCACTACCGGACACGACACGAACATTTTCATAAAAATCGGTCAACCGGAAGTAGTAGTTTATTCGTGTAATGTTTCACTTTTTTGTGATTTTCTCAAAAACTGGTCCTACGATTTATTTTTAAATCGCCTGGTTTACAAAATTTGTTATGCTCTACAAGGTAGGGTAGGCGCCATGTTTGCTGACATTCTTGGTTGAGGCTGTTTTCACGTAAAACAATTGTTTTTTTAAGATTACGGCTTTAATATGCAATTTAGCGCAAAAACGTATATAATTAACGTTGTAAAGAATTTACTTTTCTTCCGTATATCTGACATAGTGAAAGATAACGTAACTAATCTAGCGAGGTGTGCAACACTCACGCGACTTTCTCTTGCCAATGTACATATATCATCACATAGGCCTACTCTATGTTTAATCATGAACAAAATATGTAAACTTAAAAACATAACCTAATTTTGATCACGAATGAATGACGCTAAATTAAAATCAATTTCTGTTAGACTTCAAAATATGGAAAATCTCTTATTTACGCTAAACTTAACTTGGCAGAAAACGCTTGAAATAAAAGTTGTAGGATTTGTAAATTTCTTAAATTTTAGTTAGACCGATGTAATTTTAGTAGGCCTTTTCACTTTACAACCAAAATGTATAGGCTACATATACGTTTTGGTCGTAAAGTGCATCGGCCTACTAAGGCAGTTATCTTTTTAAAAGCCATTTTTTACCAATTTTAATAATAAAAAAACTACAATTTCATGAATTGACGGCTAAACTAAGCCCTGTAAAAAAAATTCTTTAAATATACTAAATTAAAGGTTTTTAATTTTCTATGACTTTGATTATAAACGCTTTTGCTCTAAAATGCGTATTAAGGATACAATCTTAAACAGCATTTTTTACCACGAGATTACCTAACTTAAAATCAACGTTTCAAAATCGTATGATATTCCTTTCTTGAGAAACAGTTAGTAGTTATTGTATACATTGACTTCCAAGGGACCGGGTAGTTCCGGCCACTCTAACCGATGGCATTCTCTTGTAGCAAAGGTCCAGTTACGGTCACGTTGTTTGCCCGTTGCCAAGTAAACATCATTTTAAAACTGAAAAGGTGTTCCTTGGAAAAGTACTATCATCTAAGAAACATTACACCCGACCAAACTCTGGGGCAAGAAGAATAACCCGATGGTGCAGATGTTGTAATCGCAGGACCCAGTTCTAAGTAGGTAAACGTTTGGATGTTTTTTCTGCCTACTTTTAGTTAACATTTTTATTCTTAAAATAATAATTAAAAAAATAATTACTTAGAAATTAATTGTAAACCCATGTGTTTCAGTGGAAAAAATAATTATTAAATGAACAAAAAATTGTTTGTAGGTATGTTATTTAATAAAAACCAACCACTTTCAAAAAAATGTCTGGGGTTAGAGTCCAGAAATTATGGTAGACCTACATTATAGATTAAGAGAAAGTAAAAATTTACTATAAAATGTAACATGATTTTTTCCAGGCATGTAAGGTAAAGAATTAGATGATTGTATCAAAGTGAGAACTCAAGTTGATTCTCTTTCATCACCACCATTCAAGATAACAACTCATTCTGACTTTTTAATTGCTTATTCTACAATACCAGGTAAATATGGATGTTAAACATTTTGATATTTCTTGGCAATCAGAGTAAACTGTAATATTTTAATTTTAGAATGAACAGAAAACCTTTTACACACATTTTTACTTTCTCTTGCCTATATGAATATATAGGAAGGACAGCATTGTTTTCATGTAGATTTTTCCAAATCGAGTTTTCACCGATCTACACGTTTTCAGACCCCATGAACCCAAAAAACATGTTTTTAGCGATTGGTCTGTGTGTGTGTATACAAAATATCTCAAGAACGGAACATCGTACGAGCTTGAAATTTGAAACTTAAGTTACATACCACTACCGGACCCGACACGAACATTTTCATCAAAATCGGTCAACCGGAAGTAATAGTTTATTCGTGTCATTTTTCACTTTTTTGCGATTTTCTCAAAAACTGGTCCTACCATTTTTTTAAAATCGCCTGGTTTACTATATTTTTATGCTCTACAAGTTAGGGTAGGCGCCATGTTTGCTGACATTCTTGGTGAGGTTGTTTTCACGTAAAAAAATTGTTTTTAAGATAATGGCTTTATTATGCATTTTAGCGCAAAAGTTTATAAAATACAAAATGTAGAGAATTCAAAATCCTACAACTTTTATTGCAAACATTTTTTTGTATAACGCTTAGTCTAGCGGTAATTAGCGATTTTTTTGTTTTTTTCTCACGAAAACGTGTGAAAAATTTATTTTTTTAAGATTTCGGTCTTAGTATGCATTTAACGACAAAAGTGTATAATTAAATGTATAGGAAATTAAAAGATCTACTACTTTTATTTAGAGCATTTTTCTCTACAGAGCCTAGTTTAGCGTGAAAGAGTGATTATCCTTGTTTTTAAGCCAAACTGAGGTCGATTTTCATTTTGCGTCGTTCACTCATGATTAAAATTAGGTTGTGTTTATTGAGAAAAGTTTTTTGTTTATTTCTAATGTTTTATTACTAATGTTATTTTTTTTTTTTTTTTTTTTTTGGTTTAACGTCCGACTGTTCTGCAATTACTGCTAATGCAGACGGTGAATGATGAAATGATTTTTAGTAACGTATGAAAAAATGCCGTGCCTGAATGGGATTCGAACCCAAGACCGCATGATGAGAGGCGAGCACGTTACCAACTGCGCCAATGCGGCCTAACTAATGTTAGGTTTATTGTTTATTATTTGCATTGGCAAGAGAAAGTTGTGTGAGTGTTTCACACCAAATTTTGTTTAAATATTTATAGGTAGTTAACAGAATTATAGAGGATATGCAATTATGCAACAACCCCAATTACCTGAAATTTCAGATAATACAAACTGATACCTCATTTTGTAAAATGCGTAACATTCATTTTACATATAAACTGACTTTCACATGTAAAATTCATGTTATGCATTTTACATACATTGTAAATTTCATGTTTATGTAAAATTCATATGAATTTTACATAATGTAAAATTCTTTACATTCAATTTTTTCTTCCCTGCCTACATTGAAGATTTTCTTTGTATTAATAGATTATGTATGAATAGATTATAGGTGTCAGCTAGTATATTTGTTCGTATTTAACAAATTTGTATATTTTAATTTTATTTTATTCATGTCTAAGATTTATTTCAATTATTATAAATTAATATGTTAGTTGTAAATATGTGTACTAATTATTTTCAATTATTTTCAAAACTATCTTATAAAAGCACCACTATCTAACGGATTTTACTGAAACTACCTGAGTACAGCTACCGGTCTCTATCGTATATTTAAAAACTATCTTAGTATAGGGTGATTCAAAAAGAGCGCCGGTTTTGATATATCAAATTAAGAGATTTATTTTATTGAAAAACTGAAAATAAATACATCAACAAGTTCATCTTACCTTCCGATTTCATGTATGAAAAATGATGTCATGCATGTGTCCTCCTCTACTGCGCTGGCACGCATCAACTCTGTCCATGAAATTGGATATTACTGCACGACAAGTTTCGACTTCCATTTGCCCGATAACCCGTCAAATTTCCTCCTTCAAGTCATTGATGTTTCGGTGTTTATTGGCATACACCAATGACTTCAGATGATCCCAAAGATGAAAGTCACAAGGCGTCAAGTCACACGACCTTGGTGGCCATTGATGGTCGGAATTACAAGAAATGATGCGATCCTGGAACCGTTCACGGAGCAACAACATTGTTTCTCGTGCAGCGTGACAGGTGGCACCATCCTGCTGAAACCACAACTCGTCAATGTCCATTCCATCCAAATGACGCCACAAAAACTCCCTAATCATCGTACGGTATCGGTCTCCATTTACTGTCACGGCTGGTCCTTCTTGATTTTCAAAAAAGTAAGGGCCGATGACACCGCCCAACCAAAAGCCGCACCAAATTGTCACTCGCTGTGCATACATTTCCCTTTCATTAACCACGCGAGGGTTTTCTAAACCCCACATACGGCAGTTCTGTTTATTAACAAAACCGTTTAAGGGGAAGTGCGCCTCATCACTGAAAATGATTTTGTTTGCGAAGGTGTCATCATCCTGCCGTTTTCTCAATACCCAGTCAACAAACTGTCGTCTCTTCTGGTGGTCTGCCACTTTCAAATGTTGCGTCAACTGAATTTTATACGGGTGATATTGGAGATCGTACCGAAGAATTCTCCGTACAGAAGAACATCTTAAACTCAATTGTTGAGAACGGCGACGTATTGATTTTGCTGGGCTAACAGCCACACTGTCACGAACCAACGCAACGTTCTGCTCAGTTCGGCCAGAACGACGACGTCCAGAACTTTTAAGGTCGACTGTTGAACCCGTCTCAAAAAACTTTTTCATGAGCCTGCGAACTGTTGATTCATTCGGTGCTTCATTACGTCCTAGAGTACCGCGAAGTCGCCTGACAGTAGCCGCATAACTCTCTCCACTCTGGTAAAATGTTTTGACGATTAACACTCGTTGTGCAATAGTAAACTTCTCCATGGTTAGACACAGACTGCGAGAGTACTACACTGCGAACAAGAGAAACTACAACTGAATCGTCAATCGGAATGTTCTCCGAAATAGAAATGAGGTCTAACAATGTTGCCAACCGATAAACAAAAATTTACCAGCCGTTTAAAAACCGGCGCTCTTTTTGAATCACCCGTTATAAACAACTCTATCTATAGAATTTTATTGAAACAACCTGAGTACAGCTATCCGCACTCTATCTGAATTTTTTTAAACTACTAAGTCTTAAGACATGCCCCACTAGCCTATCGTATTTGTAGTATATTTTATCAATTAAGCAGGAAAAACAATTAAATTTTTAACTCCGATGTTCGAATTTTTGTAACTGAACTTACTGACTCTTTGGAGCACTATATAGTGTGCCGTTAGTATAATTTTACTACAAGTAAGTTTCGTGGCTGTATATTATATTAGCTTTTTTTATTACAGTAGATTACAACATAATTTTTTTATATTATGTTCATTGCAGTAAATTCATATATAAAATATCCATCATCGAAAATAATTTATACGAAACTAAAAACACCGTGAGGGAAATTTTCATCGTTGGCCGTTGTCAGTTTTACAACCTGCTTATGTGATGCGTTTTTCTCGAAAATAATAATTATTATTTGTGTTTTCCTGGAAGTAGTCGTTGAACTTTATTCAGCTGACTGTGATAACAATATACTTAGTTTATATAACAAAGTAAGTACTTTATTGAATACTAGTTACTGTTTAATAAAGCTGCCTTAAAATGAAACATGTGTTAACATCACATTTGAACTTTTGTTTGGGTACTTAGGTTAGTGTTGACTGTTCATTGTCTTTTCGTGGTTCGCTTACACATTGCAATAATAAGCTATGAGAATTCTGGTAGTGTTTTTTCCAATATGTATAACACAACTTGAATAAACCTATTTGCAAATATCTCTGCAAGAGTTATTTGCTACTGCTTCCTATCGTACTGAAACAATAACTTGATATTCCATTGTGAATCTTATTTGTAACAAAGAATTCGTGGTTAACATTTGATACTATTTTTTCCTTTTGGACAGTCATTTGAATTGATTTAGAGTGTAAAAATGAATCGTATGAAGGGTAAAAGAGAGTCATATCATACGGAGTCTAAACTGAACTGATTTTTGAGCTTAACATCTGGTAATATACCTGTGATGTTACTTGTTGACAGTTCATCCCACACTAAGTTAGATGCTTAAATTTTTTAGTAAAGCACGATGGTCGTTTGTAAAGTCCGTGCAAAAATAAAAACTACTTAATTGTTTGGGGTAAACCTTTTTTATTTTTCGACATAGTCTCCTTTTAGGCTTATACACTTCGTCCAACGCTGCTCTAGTTTGTTGATCCCTTCCGAATAATAAAATGTGTCCAAGTCTGAAAAATAGCCATTCGTTCCTGCAATCACCTCCTCGTTTGAATTAAATCTTTTTCCTGCTAGCCATTTCTTCAAATTGGGAAACAAATAGTAGTCCGAGGGAGCCAAGTCTGGAGAATAGGGGGGATGTGAAACAAGTTGAGGTTATCCAAGTTGAAACCCTATTTCCATTAATTTTGCGACCACAACTGCTGAGGCGTGAGCTGGAGCGTTGTCGTGATGGAAAAGGACTTTTTTGTGGGTCAATCGTGGGCGTTTTTTTTTGCAGCTCGGTTTTCAAATGGTCCAATAACTATGAATAATATGCACCTGTAACAGTTTTACCTTTTTCCAGATAATCGATGAAGATTATTCCTTGTGAATCCCAAAAGACAGTCGCCATAATCTTTCCGGCCGAAGGAATTGTCTTCGCCCTTTTTTGGCGCAGATTCCCCCTTCATAACCCATTGTTTAGATTGTTCTTTGGTCTCAGGAGTGTAGTGATGTATCCATGTTTCATCCACAGTGACGAAACGACGCTTAAAGTCCTGCGAATTCTTCTGGAACAGCTGCAAACCGTCCTTGCAACACTTCACACGAAATTCTTTTCCATCCATTTTTTGAAAATCACTCGACTTCCTCGATTAAAACGAATTTCAAACACAAAGAAATAGACCGATCTGGCTGAAACTACACATGTGTTTTTCCAACAGATGCTACTAACTAAACATATGCTTGATATGCGCCAGTAGTGCCATATATCTGACTTTGCATGGACTTATCAAACGACCCTCGTAGTTTTTACTATTGGTGAAGACTGTTTAGATACAACTCTTTTAAAAGTGTTTCCCTCCCAGTGCATCACTTGAACTTATTGGTAATTTTTGTGAAGTTTTGTATTCGTGTTAGCACAATTTGTTTTATATTTTTGTCTATTAATAAATTTTATCAAACCAACATGGTGGCCTAATAAAGTTATTCGCACTGTATTTAAATATTATCCTGTTCTTTTCAAGGCAGAGGTGCCAACTACTATGGATCATCTGTTATTATTACATATTTACAGAAGGCTCTTTGAAAATACAGATTAGAAGGAAATGATTTATTTGAAATTGTAATAGATGGTTTGGTTGTTGGATGCACTTTACTGTTAGGTGTAGGAATGTTTTCACGTTCAGTGACTGAGTTTTTACACTTAACAAGAAAGCTAAAAATCTGGTGTAAAACACTCACACAACTTTCTCTTGCCAATGCAAATAATTAACAATATAACCTAACATTAGTAATAAAACATTAAAAATAAACAAAAAATTAACCTCAAAAAACATAACCTTATTTTTAATTATGAGTGAAAGACACAAAATGAAAATCGACCAGTTTGGCTTAAAAATACGGAAAATCACTCTTTCACACTAAACGAGGCTCTGTAGATAAAAATGCTATTAATAAAAGTTGTAGATCTTTTTATTTTGTATAAAATTAATTATATACTTTTTTTGTCGTAAAATGCATTTCTCTCTACAGAGCCTAGTTTAGCATGAAAGAGTGATTTTCAGTATTTTTAAGCCAAACTGAGTTCGATTTTCATTTTGCCTCTTTCACTCATGATTAAAATAAGGTTATGTTTATTGAGGTTAGTTTTTTGTTTATTTCTAATGTTTTATTACTAATGTTAGGTTTATTGTTAATTATTTGCATTGGCAAAAGAAAGTTGTGTGAGTGTTTCACACCAGATTTTTTTATGTAGGGCTACTTTAAACATTCTCAACATATGGAATCAAATTATATTTTGCACCATTCAGAATTATTTTATTATCCTACATTATGAAGGCAACCATCATTATTGTTCTTATAAGCTGAGTACAAAAATTTTAGACTTTGTTATTAGTTACAATCACATTTTTACTTTCTCTTGCCTATATGAATATATAGAAAGGAAAGTATTGTTTTCATGTCGATTTTTCAAAATAGAGTTTTCACCGGATCTATTCGTTTTCAGACCCCCTGAACCCAAAAAACATGTTTTTAGCAATTGGTCTGTGTGTGTGTGCGCGTGTGTGTGTGTATACAAAATATCTCAAAAACGGAACATCGTACGAACTTGAAACTTAAGTTACATACCCTTACCGGACCCGACACGAAAATTTTCATCAAAATCGGTCAACCGGAAGTAGTAGTTTATTCGTATAGTTTTTCACTTTTTTGCGATTTTCTCAAAAACTGGTTGTACGATTTTTTAAAAATCGCCTCATTTACTCAATTTTTTATTCTCTACAAGATAGGGTAGGTGTTATGTTTGCTGAAATTCTTGGTGAGGCTGTTTTTATGTAAAAAAATTGTTTTTTTAATATTGCGGCTTTATTATGCACTTTACTGCAAAAATGTATATAATAAAAGTTGTAGAGAATTTAAAATTCTACAACTTTTATTTCAAACACTTTTTTGTATAACTCTTAGTTTAGCAGTAATTAGCGATTTTCTGTTTTTTCTCACGAAAACGTGTGAAAAATCGATTTTTTTTAAGATTTTATGACAAAAGTGTTTATAATCAAATTTATAGAAAATTAAAAGATCTACAACTTTTATTTAGAGCATTTTTCTCTACAGAGAGTAGTTTAGTGTGAAAGAGTGATTTTCCGTATTGTTAAGCCAAACTGAGGTTGATTTTTATTTTGCATCTTTCATATATATATGATTAAAATTGGGTTATGTTTTTGTTTATTTCTAATGTTTTATTACTATCGTTAGGTTTATTGTTAATTATTTGCATTGGCAAGAGAAAAAGTCTCATTATAAAAATATTGTTTCACATGTTTTTTTTTTTATAGCAATGGAGCAAACTGACGGAAAACCAGAAGCTGCATTAAACGGAGATGTTCCAGATGTTTTGCCATCAAATTTGTAAGTTATTTTTCGATTTATAATAAAATTTTTCTTTTCTATGTTAATAAAATTTGTATGATTATTCGGTGATTTTGTATTCAGTTTTCCTAAATTGATTTAGAATTCACAAATTGTATTTATGTTGGAGAATCATATGTGCCGTTCAGTATATTTTGTAGGAAATCTGTTCAATCCTCGATTACAAATTTCAGGTAATCCTAGCATATGATTTTTAAATTCTTTATAAGTTTAAATCGACTTTGTTTTTTGTCTAATATATGTTAATTATGTGCTTTAACATAATCATGGAAGTTTGAGGGTTGGTATCACCGTTTACAAAAAACAGTGATTCTCTTCCCCACTTTCTGTCATCACACTTTGTTTACCCGTGTATGGGGCTGATGATTTATATCTTGTATGTTCTGTGAATAAAAAATATTGCCCAAGTTTTTAACTTTCACACTCCGTCATGGTGATTGCCTACCAGTATACATAGACAATGAACCTCTCACAAAAACAGATACGTTCAAGTATCTCGGTCTGACTTTTGATAAACGACTAACTTGAAGCACACATATCAAACGGAAACGTTTATTTCTGAATTCCCAACTTAAACTTCTATATTCCCTACTTCACAAACAATCAAAATTACCAATGGCACAAAAATTACGCATATATTGTTCTCTTTTGAAACCTATGTGGACCTACGGGTCCCAAATTTACGGTTCAACCAAACCCTCGTAACTTGCAACAAATTCAAGCATTCCCGTCAAAAACATTACGCCTTATAGCAAATGCACCTCTTTACGTTAGCAACAAAACCTTACATACAGATTTGAAAACAGCACTTGTACAAAATTCCATTGAATACCTATACAAACGCTTTCACGACAAGTCACACAAACACGAGAACTCCCTGGTGCGTTCACTTTCCACCGTCCATTTACCTGATAATGCCCCTAGATGCTTTAAAAGACGCTGGAGTAGAGACCTGCTAATTTGATATATAAATTTCATTCTTGGGGAGGCACCAATGGGGGCCCTACGCCTCTCATGCCTATCATGTCATATACATTATTATCATAATCATCACATTTGCTTGTTGTAAAATTTTACATTTGTAAATAAAGAATTAAAGACAAAAAGAAAAAAAAGTTTTTAAGTATGTAACCTATCTACTAGTATTTGTTTTCTGTTAATAAACTGTACTGATACATAATACGATGTGTCACTATTAAATAACAAGACTGACGTAAAAAATTTTATTTTTATTTTTTACATAATCACTTATTGTCACCTTCAATATACACTCCTCTCTATCCCTACAACGCTCCATGCGAATTTTCCATTGTTGGAAACAGTGCTGGAAGTCATCTTCTGCCAGCTCCTTCAGGACACGTGCCGCTCAAAAATATTTGAAATGAAGCGCGCAAAAAGGTTTGTATTGACACTTTGTACGCGATTGAAAATGACCCAAATTTTTTGGAAACAATAACATGTGATGAAACATGGTTTTTTATTTATGATCTGGAAACGAAGCACCATCCATGCACTGGAAGAGCTGAACTCTACCGAGAGCCAAAAAAGCTTGAATGTACAAGTCAAAATTTAAAGCAATGATGGTTGTTTTATTTTATATCCATGGGATTGTGCACCTTCACTGGGTTCCTGAAGGTTAAAAAATTAATCAATAGTACCTTGGGGTACTTTCTAAACTATATCAAAGAGTAAGGAAAAAACGCCCCAAAATGTGGAAGGACAAATCATGGATTCTCCACCAGGTTAATGCACCAGTTCATTCCGCGTTATCTGTCAAGAGGTTCCTAGCCAAGCACAGCATCTCAGTGTTACAACATCCACCTTATTCACCAGATCTTGCACCATGTGACTTCTACCTGTTCCCTAAGGTGAAATCTGCATTAAAAGGGACAAGATTTGAGTCTGTGGAAGCTGTAAAAGAGAAGTGGCACGTGTACTAAAGGAGCTGACAGGAGATGACTTCCAGCACTGTTTCCAACAATGGAAAATTCGCATGGAGGGTTGTAGGGATAGAGAAGGAGTGTATATTGAAGGTGACAATAAGTGATTATGTATAAAATTAAAATTAAATTTCTTACAATGTCTCATTATTTAATAGCCACACCTTATATGTTTGACATCATTAAGAAATTTAGTTTAATCATTTTTTTATGTAGGCGTAGGGTAAATTAAGTTGCTAAAGGATTGGTGAGACATCACTGCTACTTAAACCAATAGTTTCTGATAAATTTTTGTGTAGGTTTTATGAATAAATTGAATCAGGTGTAATTGCAATCAAGGTGAATTCCTCTAGAGAAGAATAAAAGAGACTGTCAGGTACTTACTATAGTTGAATTGATTACAAAATAGGACTATCTCACTTGGATGTACACTTCAGAAAAACCACGTTTGATTAACATACATTTCTTTCTTCAGTTGATGTCATTATTTTTAGTATATTATTCTTTTATTTCTCTACAGAGCAGGAATAAACAAAACAACATCCAGGTCTATAATAGCAGGTCATAAGGTAACGGGTGTTTCAAAAAGGACGCGCTTCGAAGTTTAAGGGTTAATATTTTCTGCATAGGGAATTTTTTTTCCCCCAAATAACAGTTGGCACTGCTGTACTCATTGTTGACCCATTGTGTATTACTGACATGTTCTAGTGCTATCCCAGTATTCATTTGTGTCTGTAGTGTCTGTATAAGTTCAAACATGGTTTTTTTCAGAGGATGAACGTGTTTTTATTATTGAAAGTTATTGCGCATATAAATCTTACGAAGTGAAAGAATCTTACTGAGTGAAAGACGAGTTCCAGTTAAAATTTTTCAATTCTGAAGTACCTAAAAACACCACAATATCGTGTCTGATTGATAAATTTCGTGAGACTGGCAGTGTACAGGATCGGAAAAGCACAGGTCGACCATCAGTGTTAACAGAACAAGTTTTGGACGATGTGAAACAACGTTTGACTACCTCACCCGGCAAATCACTTAGAAAGTTATCTTCACAGGCTGGATTATCACTATCTTCCGCTTTAAGGGCTACAAAAAAATTAAATCTGCATCCTTACCGCATCGGTGTCGTTCATGAACTGAAAGAAGTTGACCATGGGAAACGTATACAGTATTGTCGTTGGGTACGTTCTCTTGTTAATGACAACGGTGTTGAAATATTGGATTGTGTTTATTTCAGTGACGAAGCATGGTTCCACTTGATGGTTACATCAACAGCCAAAACTGCCGAATATGGAGCGCTCATAATCCTCACACATTTCATGAACGTCCACTACACGCACGTATAAGTGGTGTTTGGTGTGCGATCTCCCGGCGTCGTATTGTTGGGCCTTTATTTTTTTATACATCTTTAGATGGTGTGGTGTACCGCAACTTAATTGAACAATTTATAGCGTTGTTAGAATTACACGATCGAGATTGTTGGTTTCAGCAGGATAACGCAACGTGCCATACTTCTACTGAAACGCTGAATATGTTACGAGAATTTTTTGGCCATCGTGTGATATCAAAAGGATTGTGGCCACCAAGATCCCCAGATCTTACTCCTGCGGATTTTTTTCTTTGGGGGAATTTAAAGAGTAAGGTTTTTAAAAACAATCCTCATACAATTGAAGAATTGAAGGCTAATATTGAAAGTGAGATTACAAACATTAATGAGCAAACACTACGAAAAGTGGCTGCAAATGTTAGGAAACGTGTCCGAACTTGCATTACAAGCGGAGGAAGTCATTTTGAACATTTATTGTGAAGTTTTAAAGGTAATCTGAATGTTATAAAGGTAATAATTTCATACCACATAATTTGTAATTACTTAATGTAATAAATTAGCGTTCTCAAACTTCGAAGTGCGCCCTTTTTGAAACACCCGTTAGTACAGTAAGCAGTGAAACGCACTATTTGGTTGCAGAATTCTTGTACCTGGTTGGTCGCCAGTCTCTCTCCGCGCCAAGACCAGTCCCAATCCTATTTTGTAGTCAATTCAAAACTATAATATCATTCAGTCTGATCCACTGTATCTTGTAGGGGTTAGTGAAATTGATTTCTATACCAGGGGTGCATTTTTTCAGCAAAGGTCCAGAAACAATTGATTGGGGATTACCTGTGTTGAAAACAAATGTATTATTTTATAGTTTCATTGTATAATTTGTTATCATCATTCTTACAGATCAATGTACTAATACTTAATTCTTCATACTTTTGAGTTTTTTTACGCATCAAGTAGATCAGTTTTCTTGAGTAGTTTGTATTTTTTTGTTTTTGTTTTTTTACTATATTCATAATGTTGTTCTTGCATCATGGTTAGCAACTCATTATATTCGGTGTTTTAGTTGCGGTATTCCTGTGTCATGGTTGAAAAATAAATGGTGAGGATTTATTTTACATTGCTGTTGTTATATGTACGTAAAATAAAAGTACACGGTTACATCTTGTAGATCTATCCTTTTTAATAATTATTTTCTAGTTTGTTCTGTTATGACGTCGTATCTAATATTTTTGGTGTTTATCTTTTTAATAGATTTATGTTTGTATTGTTCCTTTAAGAACAGCCGCCAAATTGGGTGGGTTTTTTTTTAAGGTTAACCCTGTAACAAATTTTCTTTAACTACGAAAAGTTGGTATGCCAAATGTAACTTGAAAAAATGTTAGCCTATGAATGAATATTGCTTTAAATCTAGCTCAGCCGATGAAAATTTACAATGAAGTACTAATTTTTTTTTTTTTGTAATCCTGTGTACGTTCCAATCTGTTCAATTCAGAACAATAAGCAACCCCATGACCCAATGAGATGAGGATGATCTGTATGACCTGTAAATGAAGTGTAGTCTTGTACAGACTCAGGTCGACCATTCCTGAGAGTATGGTTAATTGAACCCCAACCATCAAAGTACACCGGTAACCACTGTCTAGCATTCAAATCCGTATAAAAGTAACTAAGTAACTACCTTTACTAGGATTTGAACCAGGAACCTTTGTCTCCGAAAATCAGCTGTTAAACAGCTGATTTTGGCGACGACTTTACCTCTAGACCAACCCAGTGGGTTACTAAAATGAATGAAAAGAAATTGAATTTGATTAAATTTAACTTTAATTATAAATTTGAATAGACTAAATTAATAAACGCATAAAATAAAAGAAAAAAAATGACAGATTACAGGATTTAACACAATTTAAATTTTATACAGAATTACGAGTGGAAAATAATGATAAGAAGGCTAAAGAATTTTTAAACTTTGTTAAAATCAGTATAAATCATTGTATTTAATTTAATTAAACCACCGATAATTTAATTAAAATTAGTTTTTTCTTTAACTTCGATGCTATGTTAGTATAATGGTTGAAGATTCCAGTCTGTTCGTAAGAATTTCATTCTGTATTCATTATTTTCCTTCTAATATGTGGTATTTATGAATTTAAAAATATGCATCCACAGTTTCCCTCTTGGAAATTTATACTGCTTGCGAAAAATTATTATGTAAAACAACTATTTGTTGGTAAAATTTTCAGCGAGATTAAGAAATTCTTCAAACTTGCGCTGTTAAAATTTGCTCTCTTATGAATTAATTTTAAAACTTTTTAAAAATGTTTTTGCATAATTTATCAAATATGCAAAACTTTTTTTCGGTATAATAGTCAATTTTACATAGTAAGAAATTTAAGTTTTGTTGTTTTGATAACCTGCATTATGTGTTGGAGGATTTTTTTTATTAAACTGATTTAAAAACTGCTGTTTGCAATATATTATTTACGTGATTCTAAAAACTGTATGGTACTACTTAAATTCTTTATAGAAAATTTTTGAATAAATTTTTAAGAATTTCCATGATGTAGTGGTAACATTTTAAGACTACAAATTATAAGACCGTTAGTTCAATTTTTGCTTTGTTGTCAAAATTTTAACACGTTAAGGCCCACTGATAATAGCGAATATGTAACATGAATTAAACAAATAAAATTGCTTGACCTTCCATTTAGATATACCGACTAACCTACATTGTAAACAATCAAAGTCCATATTAACCTCTATCAACATCATCTTCTTCTTCTACGCAATCTATTTTATTCATCTTTTATCTAAATTTAGGCCTAATGTTTTCTAAAATTGTAAATAATCTGGTTTTCTTTCGAAAGCTGTTGTCTTCGTCATGTGTACACTTGCATACTATTTACTTATAGTTATTGTTTTTAAACTGATTGTAAATAAACTGAGATGTTATAAAAAAAAACCTATTGCTCTTGAATCCAGTGTAATTGGTAACAACCAAGCAGTTGATGTGACTTAAAAATTTAAATTTTTTTTTAAATTGGTATCTCAATTATTAGTGATCAGCTCTCGGTAAAGTGTGATTGAAAATCTTCACGAATAATTTTATAATTATAAAATAACAGTTAATGTTTTAATAGTAAAGTACTAGTACATTATTTTATAGTGTGTAAATTTTTGTTAACATATATAATCTGAAATTTCACGCCTTTTTTATGACATGATAAAATAATTGCCAGGGCATTCTTTTATTTGGAACGCTTACTGCTTTCATTCAGAATGTGGGTTTGGCCCTAATCATTTTGTCATTACATATCAAACACGTAATACTCTGGTTGCCCTAAAGGAACATTTTTTGGTGGATTTTTCATTAACCAATTAAAAGCATGAAATTTGAAATGATTTTATAACAACATGATTTATTTTACTTACTTTGTTGTGTGTGCTAAGCCCCATTATTGCACCATTTCTTCAGTCTTATTAGATATAGGTATTCAATGCAGTCTTGTTGAACTTAAAAGATATTTAATCAAAACTTATCTGCAGTTGCCCGACAGCAAAGAATAAATAACTGTATTGCATTGGTCGCCATGTTAGTTTTTTTTTTTAATTTATTGAGTGGTGATGCCTACATAAGCCTTGGGCTTGTGCATAGGTAATGTGATATGTGGTGATTTACAGATGAAAAAAATACCAGACCTGACCGGGAATCGAACCCGGGACCCCGGCATAGTAGCCGGGTAAATATTGCAATATTTATGTATAGGGTTAAAAATTGGCCACTGAATTTGGTTTGGCATACCGTTGAACTGTTTTTTTTTTTATGCACTGTTTATCTCTACTGATTAAACACTCTTAAAACAACTTTGTAAGTAACCCATTGTAATCGCCCATATTATTATTAGAAATTTTGTGGTGATGGTGAAATTATAAGTAATTTTGGATTTTAAAAATATTTTCACATTTGAATAATGGTGTAGTGGAACATTGTTTGAGTCGATCTGTTTGTTAACACTGACTTACAGCATGTTAGTAATGATATTGAAAATGCACATCATTGCATGATTTAGTTTATTTAATATGAAAGGTTGATTTCACTATATTAACTTTTCAAAATTATTGTTAATTTGTTATCATATCTGTTTTGTAGTCATATATTGTCAGTATTAAGAATTATTTAAGACTGCATCTAATTTACTTAAATATTTACAAGGCATTCTTTTTTTTACCCACTGAAACTTATATGGGTGTTACACTAGCCCTCAAGAAAATGTAGTATGAGTGATTTTCAAAAAAGGCTTTTGTTTTTTATGTGAAAACTAGCAACCTCTCGCTTGCTGCGCTTTGCTGCTAACTAAACTTAAAATTGTTTTCTAAAAACCAATAACTGCAAACAGGAATTTTGTTGACATGTATGAATCAGAAATACGATCAAAGATTAACTAAATATATTTGTTTTGAGAGAAAGTAGGCTAGGTATAAAATCATTTAGTAAAAGATTGTAAAAGCTCTACGATTTTCAGAAGATTCACATATTGTTATGCTGATATTGGATATAATATTATTTTCTGGATGTGTCCCCTGAATTTTCAAACATTTTTGAAAAAGGTCAGAGTAAGTAGGATGTCATACTGATTAATGAAAGAACTACCTTCCCAAATTATCTTAAAACAAACAAGAAGAAAATAAAAGATGACTTAATTTTACCAATCATAAACTTTTTTTAAAAAAATTTTGTAATTCCATAAATGCTGTTATACAGGTAGCTCTGAAGCTTTTCTAACCGTGAACATTTTTTCTAAATCTGATGTGTAGTTTCTGAATTTACCTCATACAAACAAATGAAGGTCATTTTTTATAATATTAATAACATATTCAGTACGTCCTCGATTTACCATGTTTCAGTCTGATCAGGCACCAACGTTGAATTGAAGCAACATTAAATGAGCCGTTCCGAACCAGAAGGGCGAACTCAACATAGGGTTATTTTTTGTTTGTATTTTATTTGGTATTTTTGGGTTACAAACTTCAATCTTATAGGTATATTTTGTTGAGTTCACCTTTTAAATTATATGAAAAGAGAAGTAGAAAAAATCAGGGAGTTTACTTTGAACGATAGTTGCGCGGACCAGAAGGGCGAACTCAACAGCAAGGCAGGCGTCAGTCTTGTCACCTCTGCGCTACTGATCCCACCCCACTTCTACCCTTTCCCCTTACTATCGCTATGCATCATACACTCCACACGTGTTATATCTGATAGGTGGCAGTAGGGAAGACGAAGAAGCTGGGTATTCCCGAAAAAGACGATCCAACCCACAAAATTGGAAGAAGAATTTAGCAAAAAAGCAACGGAATACTGGTCAACCGTATGTATCTCGTTGTAACAATAGTGTTGTGGTTTCCAGGAAAATTGGTGAGCGTTGTTCTTGCGGCTGCTTCGAAAATGTTTGTGATAATAATATTATTTCTGTTTTTAAAGATTTTGGGCCATTGAAAATTACGATTTGCAAAATGCCTACCTCTACAAACTTCTTCATAGTACTGATTGTAAGAGAAGTTATGTAATGGGTAGGCCTAGTCGAACTTTGGGAAGAATAAGATATATGATTATAATAGGCACAGTTATCTACGATGTTTGCTGGACAGCGTTTTATGGGATTCATGGGATTAGTGATAAACATGTCCGTACAGTCTTAGATAAGATAAAAGTTACTGGTAGTGTAGACACTGACCGATGAGGAAAATACAGGGAGTGTAATAAAAATTTATTACGAATAATAAAAACATGAATTTTTGTTGGATCAAAAAGTTTAATTTGCATTTTTCTCAGAACTACCCTTTGTTGAGTTCGCCCTTCTGGTCCGCAACGCCTCATATATGCACAGTGATCATGTATACTTCATGACTTAGGACTCCTTAATAGGTATTCGTATGGGTCACTCTTGATTTATAAACTAGATCATGGCTTTATCCAAATTTTCCATAAGCCGATTTTTCCATCGACTTGCGAAAGATAAAATATTCTTGCTGTTTTTCAAGTAATCCCAAACTGTAGTTTTCCTGATGCCATATTTATTTAGAATACAGTGCAGTAGCTCCTTTTTTAGTTCAATGATTTAAAGTTTGTCCTTGACGGTAGTCCGTTTAATGTTTATTTATTACATTTTTATCCACAGTCTCTGGAGATTAATTTCCACTTGACCAAAAGTAATGACTGAAGTGATTAATTATGTAAGAGCAAATGTTGCCGTGCATATGTATTATTATTATGCTGTATTTATGTATTAAGGAGTGTAAATTATCTAATCAAAATTCACAAGA
Organism: Catonia carolina; assembly: GCA_035578175.1. Lineage (NCBI taxonomy): Eukaryota > Metazoa > Arthropoda > Insecta > Hemiptera > Achilidae > Catonia > Catonia carolina. The sequence goes on from JAQMRL010000013.1 coordinate 14,798,574, forward strand.
AAGAAAGTGACATGTGGAGTAGGGGTGAAATTTTTCTTTTCTCAAATGAGTGGCGTTCCAAGAACGGTATATCAATCTGTTTGAACAAAAAGTAATTTTGGATTCTGTTTTTTTGTATTAGGGTTTTTTTAAGTTTATTTAAATTTTAAGCATAGATGGAAATTCAGGTAATTCAGTATCAGTAAATGGAACAAAATGTATGCATTTTTATCTTATTTATTGTTGTAACATGATGTTAGGTAATTTTTTAATGGTCTTACCTTTAATAAAAGTAGTTCAGTGCCTTTTTTTCTGTTTTGGAATTTTTCATGTATGTAACAAATTCTAGTTTATTTTCATTGTCTTCCTTTTCTCTTGTGACATTCCATCATTTTATTGTTTACCTCAATTACTTTTGTTTTAATCTTATCTACATGTGTACTCTATTTATTAGTCACTCATCAGATTTGTTATAAATTTCGGTTGTGTATTTTTATTTTTTTAAATGTTTAAGAAATTAGAGTAGTTGAATTTTAATGGCTTCCACTTTGAACTACTCTATTGCTAATTTTTTTGCTCGATTATTGTATTCCCAGTAAGTAATTATTTTAATAATCTGTTTTTTGTGAAAAGAAATATTTGTAATTTTTTAAATTAATATCTTTAGTCCATATGAATTTTGGAGGAAGCTAGATATAAATTATTCAAATAAAAGTCCTTTTGTTATATTCGGCAAATTTTTATTGTTGCCAAAAATATTTTGCTATTCCATCTTGGCCTGTTGGTGTATTGGGTTATGTAATTTCGCTTCTCCACCAGGTTAGATTTCTGTCAGATATGGAATTTTTTCATTGCGCATTTTCATCTGTCATCCCTTATTAACTGCATTATCATCAATATGGGAATTACAGTTGGTTGTAAAACATACAAAAAAAATCTGGTGTGAAACACTCACACAACTTTCTCTTGCCTATGCAAATAATAAACAATAATCCTAAAACATTAGAAATAAACAAAAAACTAACGTCAATAAACATAACCTAATTTTAATCATGAGTGAAAGACCCAAAATGAAAATCGACCTCAGTTTGACTTAAAAATACAGAAAATCACTCTTTCACACTAAACTAGGCTCTTTAGAGAAAAATACTTTAAATAAAAGTTGTAGATCTTTTAATTTCCTATAAATTTGTTTATATACACTTTTGTCGTAAAATGCATACTAAGGCCGAAATCTTTAAAAAAATCGATTTTTCATACGTTTTCATGAGAAAAAACAGAAAATCGCTAATTACCGCTAAACTAAGCATTATACAAAAAAATATTTTATATAAAAGTTGTAGGATTTTTAATTCTCTACAACTTTTATTGTATACATTTTTTTGCTAAAATGCATATTAAAGCCGCAATCTTAAAAGAACAAATTTTTTACGTGAAAACAGCCTCACCAAGAATTTCAGCAAACATGGCGCCTACCCTATCTTGTAGAGCATAAAAAATTAAGTAACTGAGGCGATTTTTAAAAAAATCGTAAGACCAGTTTTTGAGAAAATCGCAAAAAAGTGAAAAATGACACGAATAAACTAATACTTCCGGTTGACCGATTTTGATGAAAATGTTCGTGTCGGGTCCATCAGTGGTATGTAACTTAGGTTTCAAGTTTCAAGTTCGTACGATGTTCCGTTCTCGAGATATTCTGTTCACACAGACACACACACACACACAGACCAATCGCTAAAAACATGTTTTTTGGGTTCAGGGGGTCTGAAAACGTATAGATCCGGTGAAAACTGGATTTCGAAAAATCGACATGAAAACAATACTTTCCTTCCTATATATTCATGTAGGCAAGAGAAAGTAATTATATACACCAATAAAATCATTTTCATTGGGGTTTAGTGTACCGATTTAATTTAGAACTAGCTGATGTCTATTTAGGTCAGGAAAGTGAAAAATTTCATTATTAATTCAATCAGCTAGGTAAAATTTTTGTTGGTAAACTTGTTAAATCTCTATGTTCTAATACAATTTCTTATTTATACATAAAGATACAGTTCAGCCGTTCTTAGTTTGCTCCTACTGTCAACAAACAAAAGCCAGCTACTACACAGGGTGCACGCTAGAGTCTCCGACTTAACGGATGTTGTATTCCTATTAAGTGAACTATTTTTACTTTCTCTTGCCTATATGAATATATAGGAAGGAAAGTATTGTTTTCATGTCGATTTTTCGAAATCGAGTTTTCACCGGATCTATACTATTTCAGACCCCCTGAACCCAAAAAACATGTTTTTAGCGATTGGTCTGTGTGTGTGTGTGTGTGTGTGTGTCTGTGTGTGAACAGAATATCTCAAGAACGGAACATCGTACGAACTTGAAACTTGAAACTTAAGTTACATACCACTACCGGACGCGACACGAACATTTTCATCAAAATCGGTCAACCGGAAGTAGTAGTTTATTCGTATAATTTTTCAGTTTTTTGCGATTTTCTCAAAAACTGGTCCTACGATTTTTTTTAAAATCGCCTATTTTACTCAATTTTTTATTCTCTACAAGATAGGGTAGGCGCCATGTTTGCTGAAATTCTCGGTGAGGCTGTTTTCACGTAAAAACGTTGTTTTTTTAAGATTACGGCTTTAATATAAATTTTACCGCAAAAACTTATATAATAACAGTTGTAGAGAATTTAAAAACCTACAACTTCTGTTTCAAACATTTTTTTGTATGACGCTTAGTTTAGCAGTAGTTAGCGATTTTCTGATTTTTTTTCTCACGAAAACGTGTGAAAAATCGATTTTTTTAAGATTTTGGCCTTAGTATGCATTTTACGACAAAAGTGTATATAACCAAATTTATAGGAAATTTAAAGATCTACAACTTTTATTTAACGTATTTTTCTCTACAGAGCCTAGTTTAGCGTGAAAGCATGATTTTCCGTATTTTTAAGCCAAACTGAGTTCGATTGTCATTTTGCGTCTTTCACTCATGATTAAAATAAGGTTATGTTTTTGAGGTTAGTTTTTTGTTTATTTCTAATATTTTATTAATAATGTTAGGTTTATTATTAATTATTTGCATTGGCAAGAGAAAGTTGTGTGAGTGTTTCACACCAGATTTTTAAATTATAAGTACTTAAAGTTCTAAAAACATCAGTCGTGATGTGACATAGCCCTAACAATTTCATTTAAAAAAATACTTTTAATAAAATATTTATTAAAAGTAAATAAATTAATACTAGTATTTGTAGTAAAGTATTTATATTTAAATACTTTTGAAAGTAATTGGTTGTTACTTTTTAATCAGCGTGTACACGTTTTGATATAATGCGCATGCTCAGTGACGTCATTATTTGTTTACATTAGGAGCAAACTAAGAGAGGCTGGAATATAGAAATAATGGTTGCTACATTCTGTTAACCATGAATGGTAGAGAAAAATCGCACTGCAAAAATGTAAAAAAATTAAATGAATAATAAGAAAAAGAAAATATATGTTATAATTGAAAGAGAAGAAGAAGAAGAAATATTCTAAATTAACTTAGTAGGAAATAATGCTAACATAAACAAAAAATAAAAAAAAAAAATTAAAAAAAAAATTTTTTAAGAAACGCTATTATTTAACAATTAATCAAAAAAAAAATGAAGTAAAAAAAAAAAATAAAAAAATTCACAAAAAAAAATTTTTAAGAAACGCTATTATTTAACAATTAATCAAAAAAAATGAACTAAAAAGAAAAAAATAAAAAAATTTACAAAAAAAAAATCACAGACATTACAGTTAAAAATAAAAGCGTGGCACATTAATATATATAATATTTTACAACGAATATTTTACAATAAATATTATATATATTAATGCGCCACGCTTTTATTTTTAACTGTAATGTCTGTGATTTTTTTTTTTGTAAATTTTTTTATTTTTTTATTTTTAGTTCATTTTTTTTGATTAATTGTTAAATAATAGCGTTTCTTAAAAAAATATTTTTTTTTTAATTTTTTTTTTTGATTTTTTTGTAATTTTTTTTTGTGATTTTTTTGTAAATTTTTTTTTGTAAATTTTTTTTATTTTTTTATTTTTAGTTAATTTTTTTAAGTAATTGTTAAATAAAAGCGTTTTTAAAATTTTTTTTTTAAATTTTTTTTTAAATTTTTAAATTTTTTTTTTACAAACACCTCCACAGCGTATTGTCATCGAAGATAAGTGTGAAAAGTTTGATTCATATTGATACGGTAGAAGTATTAAAATTTTAAGTTGCAAGATTTGATGGATCCAAGAGTAAGTTAAATAAAAGCGTTTAATATAAGTAATCAGCAAGTGTTTAGATATTTTGTGGCTGTTTACATTTATGTATTATTCAAAAACTCTGAATTTAGACTATCTTTAAAATGGCTTGTTACACTGTATTTACCACGTCTAAAATTATTTTTATTATTTTACAGTAATAAAGGAAGTTATTCTCCTGGATACGCAGTAAGTCCAGTGTCACGTGATGCGTTGTTCTATAAAATGGATCATAGAAGAAGAGGAATCGCATTGATATTTAATCATGAACACTTCACCATTAGCACACTTAAGTCAAGAACAGGTACTGGTGCTGATCGTGAAAATCTTGAACAAACTCTTATTCATCTTGGATTCGAAGTGACAGTGTACAATGATAAAAAGACATACGAAGTTGAAGATCTTGTTCAGAAAGGTATAAATCTACGTTTTTTTATACATTAGCTAGTTCTGTACAACATTTTATACTAATTAATTATGATAGGAAAAACAACTATATCAATACTCAGGAATTTATTTTTAATATAAATAATATACACATTATCTATATAGGGTGATTCAAAACTATATGGCAATCTCTTGGGATCTCATTCTATAGCTAAAAATAAGAAAAAAAGTTCATATAATCATATGCCTGAAAACGCTTAGTTAGCGAGTTACGGCTAGCGAAAAATTTCACCTAGAACTCTGTACCCTCGGTGACGTAAGGCCGTATAAAAATGTTAAAGGTTCTTACAAAGATACAAATACTTTTGTTTCTTATGTTTTTTTAATCTGAAAAATTGAATAAAATTGGTTCCAGAGCTGTAAACGCAATAATTTCAGAGATATCTTACATAAAACACAAGAATTGGTGTAAAGAAATAACACATTCTTGTGTTTAATGTAAGATTGCTTCCATAAATGGTAAATAAAGGTGTATTTTTTCTTAAATAAATTTGTAGAAAATTTAATTCTGATAAGATTCATGTGAATTAATCAGGAATAAAATGAATAATAGATATTGAAATTTCGCTTTATTTAAAATCAAAACAGACGCATATTTTTAACTGCATAAAATATTAACTAATATTATGTAGGTTGGGAGTAACAGCTGATCAATCAGCTGTTACTCCCAACCTACATATTGAAAAATATGCGTCTTGTTTTGATTTTAAATAAAGCGAAATTTCAATATCTATTATTCAATTTTTCCTGAGTAATTCACATGAATCTTTTCAGAATTAAATTTTCTACAAATTTATTTAAGAAAAAATACACCTTTATTTACCTTTTATGTAAGATATCTCTGAAAGTATTGTATTTACAGCTCTGGAACCAATTTTATTCAATTTTTCAGATTAAAAAACATAAGAAACAATAGTATTTGTATCTTTGTAACTACGTTTAACATTTTTATACGCCCTTACTTCACCGACGATACAGAGTTCTAGGTGAAATTTTTCGCTAGCCGTAACTCGCTAACTAAGCTTTTTCAGGCATATGTTTATATGAACTGTTTTTCATATTTTTAGCTATAGAATGAGATCCCAAGAGATTGCCGTATAGTTTTGAATCACCCTATATATTATTAATAACATAAACAAAAAAATAATCAATTTTTTTATGTTTTCATGCTTTAGCTAGTGAAGCGGACCATTCAGAATGTGATTGTTTCCTTCTTGCTGTATTAAGTCACGGTGAAGAAGGAATCTTGTATGGATATGATTCTGCCTATAAACCTGATATGCTTTGGTCAAAATTCACACCTGATAAGTGCCCAACTCTTGCCGGGAAACCAAAATTATTTTTTATTCAGGTTTGTATTAAAAATTGTTATTATATTTTAACTTATAAATGAATACAAAAAATCGAAAGAAGAATTGGCAGAACCTGCATCAAAAAAAAGAATCAGAAAGATGGGCAGTGGTGAATTATACCCAACGAAGTTGTTTACAGAGGGAGCTTGAACCCATTACTGACACCATGCGTAAGAGAAGACTGGAATTCTTTGGTCATATCATGAGGATTCAAGACTCCTAAAGCAACTGGTTAAGTACAACCTGAACTCCAAAAACACCACAACAGGATGCAGATGGATCAGGGAAATAAGAGAGGATCTGAAGGAAATTGGCCTTACTCCAGACGATACAACAGACAAGAAAAAATTAAACAATAAAATCCAAAAAAAAATACACCCGCTTCACACTTACAAGAAGAAAACTCACAACACGAATTTTTTCAACACCAGAAAGGGCACAAAGATCGGAATGTATGAAGAAGTTTGGGAGGACCGCAAGGCCTGAACAATCCCATCGAAGAGACTTGGTTAATGGATTGAGTAAAGTGATCCTATGCGGTCATAAAAAAAAATTAATAAACAGTACTCGTGAATATTTTGAATGACTAGTAAATACTGAAAAATTCATAAAAGCTTAAGTGTGAAATTTTTGTTGAAACTGTTATTTTGCGGCAACATCTTGCCATCATTTTATTAGAATCATGTCCTGGACGTGAGGAATGAATTAACTAATTCCCAGAATAATGAAACTTTATAATCGTTGTTTATTTCATTGGGCTCTGTTGTGTACGTGAATGAAGCTACATAATGCTGTACTGTGCGTGTACAAAATATAGAAATTGAGTAGTTGTTAAAGTCATCTGCCGAAAGGCTGGTTTGAACCTCTGGAGGCTTTACAAAGTAAAACGAGGAGTGAAGTGGGTTACCTTGTCGCCACCGGCTTGTAGTAGCGCAGTCGTAGAACTCATAGGACCGGCCGAGCATCCAGCGGCGTAGTTCAAAAATGAAACATCGAAGGGGGGGGAGGTCGTCTTTACCGCTGCCTCCGAAGAGGAGCAGTCACCAGTGAAGTGAAGCGGGGTCGTCTGTACCGCTGCCTAATCTAATAGGAGCGAGTCGCCGGTGAAGCGAGGGGTAGAGAAGGGAGGTGTAGATGACGGAAAAGAACTAACACAATGTTGAGATGTCAAATCCCCGTATTGATCCTCGCTCACAGAGAACTCGATACTGTCACCTTCTCGACTATTGCATCGCCAGTGCGCAGATACTATATGTTGCCACTTGGTACATGCGCTGTGAGAGGTATGACCACACTGCGCTATCTATCGGCCGCAGCAACCCCATCACAGCGCCAACAGTGGGCAAAATATGAACTACGGACTGGCGATAAAGTAGTACAGTATCAACCTATGCCTTCCTCACTGAGTGGAAGAGTTTGTTTATCTGCATGCCCGGCTCCGATAAGCACCTACTATCCACCCTGCAAATGACACCGTCATTTCGTTCACTACAGAGTCTGGCTGTATAATAAAAGGCATTACTCTTAGAGGAGATAATTCTGTCTAATGTCTTTTACACCTCTACCTCTTCTGTTCTTAAATGTATCAGTCATATGACTGATGCATTTAAGAACAGATGGAACATTTAAGAATAAATGGCTGACCATGTGATTAGAAACCGAACTATTTTTTGTAGTTCGGGAACTAGCAGATCAAGTGCAAGTAATTGACTACACCTGTCTGTTAGGGGCAAAAGTTCACCAATTAAAATACAGGTTATTCGGATCGTTTCGGTTAAGGCAGGTTTCAGATTATGTAGCAATATGTAATAATTTGTGTTTTATGCCAATGTTAGATATGTTACTACAGTAGAGTGTCAATAATTCAAACGTCAAAAATCCGGATTCAATTCTGGCGAAAAATGGAAATTAATTTATCGTAGGTTAAAAGTGTCCAATATGGCTGAACGGCTCGCCATGCGTGATGAGTAAGAGATACACTCGAATCGGGTGTTGCGTAGTGGTCACTCTTTTATGTGTACAATTACAAATTTTGTTAAATAAAAATTAGTTCTTTATACATAACGTATTCCGTAGTTTTACTTACTTGTGAAGTGTCACATTTCTGTTAACAAATCATGTAAAACATAGTGGACTTTAGCTACTGTACTTTTCTTACTTTGAAGACGTCTACTGGCAATTTTATCGGGTGTTTCGATAATCCGGATAATTTGATAATCCGGATGGCGTCCGGTCCCAATTAATCCTGATTATTGACGCTTTACTGTATTAGTTTGTGTTAATTGTTGTCAGTTAACAAGTGATAATGGAGTATGATTATTTTTTGTAGGCTTGCCAAGGAGACAGACTTGATGGGGGTATCAAGGTTAAAACTCAGGTCGATTCAAATTCATCTTCTCCGTTTAAGATACCGCTTCATGCTGACTTTTTAATAGCTTATTCTACGATACCAGGTAAACTTGAATGAAAAATTCAGTGATCTAATCTTTTATTACAACACTATACTCTACCCCATGGAACCTTGCAGCACGTCAAAACATAAATGTATTAAAATTGTGATTCAACTTAGCTCGATCCATTCGAGAACAAAAAATATTCTTTGTTTATCAGATGAAACTTGCTGTGTACTAATTAAAACGTATACTAAATACGACAGTACCGGAAGAAAGAATTCATACAGAAGGCCTATTATGAAATATCCGGTCTGTCGCTGGTTATTTTGACTGAAGGCGCTGGTAGAGTGATATATGATTACGCATCCTTTTTACTGACTTTCAATCCGTAGTCTGTTTATATCTGCTGCACTGTTCTATGGTATAAGCTACAGCTGTACCCTCCACTTAATTCTATGTCTACAAAAATTGGCTATAAAGAGAACTCGTTAAATCAATTCTATGCTCATTTTTTTATTGAATAAACTTCTGTTTTGTCCTTTGTTTTAAACATCTGTATTTTAAAAGTCGAACATATGACTTGTTTGAAAGTATTAAAACAACATTTAAGCCCCTAACTTTCATTCTACTGATCAGATTGCACCTATTAACAGTTACAACAGTCTACAACTTTTATTTCAAACATTTTTTGTATAACGCTTAGTTAAGTGGTAATTAGTGATTTCCTGTTTTTTTTTTCACAAAAATGTGTAAAAAAATTACATTTTAAAATTTCAGCCTTAGTATGCATTTTACGACAAAAGTGTATATAATCAAATTTATAGGAAATTAAAAGATCTACAACTTTTATTTAGAGAATTTTTCTCTACAGAGCCTAGTTTAGCATTTTTTTTGTTTGAACCCACCGGGTTGGTCTAGAGGTAAAGTCATCGCCAAAATCAGCTGTTTAAAAGCTGATTTTCAGAGGCGAAGGTTCCTTGTTCAAATCCTAGTAAAGGTAGTTACTTTTATACGGATTTGAATACTAGACAATGGTTACCAGTGTACTTTGATGGTTGGGGTTTAATTAACAATACTCTCTCAGGAATGGTCGGCCTGGGTCTGTACAAGACTACACCTCATTTACAAGTCATACACATCATCCTCATCTCATTGGGTCATGGGGTTGCTTATTGTTCTAAACAAATTGCAACGTACACAAATTAGGAAAAAATGTTGTTTGAGGTTAGTTTTTTATTTATTTCTAATGTTTTATTACTAATATTAGGTTATATTGGTCATTTTTTGCATTGGCAAGAGAAAGTCGTGTGAGTGTTTCACAACAGATATGTTTATTTGTCTCATTCTGTGTGTATGGGTTAATCAATATTTTTCTACCACGTTTGGAATGAACCCTTTAAATATTAATAGTATCACTTTAATTAATGGGTAATAAATTTTGTTTTAGGTTACTACTCATGGCGTAACACAGCCAAAGGATCGTGGTTCATGCAAGCGTTATGTATGGAACTAAGAGAAAGTGGATTCAACTATGATTTATTAACATTACTCACTTTTGTCAATAGAAGAGTTGCTCTTGATTTTGAATCCTACGTTCCTGGAGATTACAGAATGCATGCTCAAAAACAAATACCTTGTATTACATATATGTTAACTCGATTATTAAGATTTAAGCATAAGGTTTAAGATTTAAGGTATATGGTATGCAAGTCGAAAGGAATCGTGTAAATTAATTAGAGGTGTATTTTTTTTATATAAACTGATTATCCTTGTTCTGTGTGTATTAATTTTAGACGAGTATTTCCAGTTATTTATATTCTAGTTTTATTTGATAGGTAAAAGATTTGTAGTTTTAGTTACGTATTAGGAAATTATTTTTATTTTGTAGGAAAAGATATACCAACACAGTAATGTTTTCTTTATTTTTGAATGGATTAAGTCAATCCAATTTGTGCCTGCATTTAAGTGTCATTAATTACACCTAAAATAGAATATTGAAATATTTGGCACAGGTTTTTTTTGTTATTTTTATTTTATACAATTTACTTTTTTATTTAGTTTAATTAGATAACTAAAATTATTAGAGCCAAAATTTGATGTATCTAATTTTATTAAAAGGTGTGTATAAGTAACTGTTTAACAGGGTACGCATGTTAGTTGTAAGTTTATTTGAAAAAAAAAAATTATAATTTAGGAATCTATGATTTTTTTATATACAAAAAAATATTTAAGTACATTAGGGGCCTGTTTATACGAAAGTGGTTAATTTCTTCATTTTTTGTACAAATACAGACTGGTCCTGCAGTGTTGGATGTTGACCTTCCGTAAATTATGTGTTATGCACCGTCTCTGCCACTAGTTTCAAGTCAACTTTCCAGCACATTTGTTGACGACTTTTACCTCTCATTCCTAGCCGTTGCTCTATTCTACCTTGTTACATTGATCAACACATGCTGTTTTACATATATTATTAATTTAGTTTTCTGACAAATACCCTCATTTCTTACTTGGTCTTTCAATACAATGTTCTGCGTTATGCTTTCCATGGATCTTTATGTCTTGGTCAGGCTTTCCGTCATGCCTTTTGTTGAGGAATATGTTTATGCAGCATGTAAGAGGACGGATAATACACAGTGATTTGAAGTTTTGCTTTTTTTGTCATCAGGAACTGTACAGTTTTGAAAACCACCCAATTTGATTCCTGCTTTTCACTGTATTTTTGACACGAATTAGGCGTGAGTTTGAACAGAAACCTTCTGTAGAGTTTTTCCACAGCTGGTCACCATACAAATCACTAGCCCAACCGGTGTTGCTTAACAAATAGAAGCGACTTTCTACCAGCTGACTGATTGGGCTGGCCCAAAAGTCACACTGATTAAAAACAGAATTTCTTGATTTTTTGTTCATTCAATTTACTTAACGTGTTTGTTTTTTGTGCTGTAAATTTCAGTTTTTTTTCTTATGTACAGGATAATGTAGTTTTATTTTTAAACATTCATTTAAAATTAAATGGATCCTGGTTCAGTCGTATGTACTACAGTATCAGAAAATGAGATGAGTCACAGTGGTGTCTGCATGTGATACTCTTACGTGATAATAAAACTTTAAATGAGGTTCCAGATCATACAAAATTCCATTTATCTAAAAAGGGTTTCATCCCATCAAGTTTAAATGAACATGTCTCTAATGTACTTATGATTAATTATTTATTTGAAGTGCAATGTTAAAGCATTTTTTTAATATAAGAATATTTATATTATAACTTATTGATTCCTTAAAACACAGAACAATGCGGTGTAATGGAAGACTGATATTTTTATCTTTAGTATTAATATTTATTGCATTTATGTTAAATCAAGCAGCACTTGTTTACTGCTAGAATTGCTTAAAAAGCATATTTACAAGGTGTTTGATGTTTTTGCCTCAGCTGGTATACTTGAAAATAATATTGTATTTACCTTGTCTCTGAAAATTCTTTTTCAGTAACCATTTTTTTTCTCATGTCTACGTTCTATTTTTATTTTTTGTATTTTATTTATTTATATCCCATTGCTTACAAAAAAACTATCAATACAAAATAAATGTTAATTTCCTTAATTATACTTTGATAATCTAAAAACTATTTATTTTAATTCGTGGTGGGGAAATTAATCCACCCAACTATGGTTTCCCATGTTCAAGGGTAGATCAGTTCAGTGCTTCTTTGTTCATTATACTACTGTATTCTATTAGTGTGTTAGTAATTACAACTACATGTTAGTTACTTAAATACTAATTAAACTACTTAGACATTTTTATTAAAAAAATAATATGCTGTTATATAATTACAAACATGTACAAATGAAAAACAAACAATATAATATGCAAGACTAAAGAATTTATTTAAAAATAGAAAACTAAAATTGAAACCGGTAGCCAAGCTCACAAAACTATATGTTTCCTGGAGTAACCATTTTTTCTATAGCGTCTCTCCCTACTTCCAATAGCCAGATGGTTAATGCTTTTTTATACCTTATGATGTCCGGCATATTTCTAATTTGTAGGGGAAGCAGATTGAGCAGTTTAAGGCGCTAAATAGCAGAAATGCCTTTGGTATAAAGTTTTTGAGGCCTTGTGTAAAAGTAAGAGATCCTTGTTCCTGGTATTATAATGGTGTGCTCTTGTAGTAAAATCGTTTATATTTTTATACACGAAAATAAGAGCTTCTCTTGCAAATATTTGGCGGATGTCAAGTACGTTGAATTCTTGAAAAAGCTGTTGCGATGGATACCTTGGTTGCCTTTAATTGATTATTCGTAAGAATAAGATATATTTTTAACAGTTTATATTTTTAACACTGAGTTCTGGTTCCTTAGTCTTTGCTTTCCTCTTTTATCGTTTTAGCCGCCTTCCTAGCGTAGTGGTAGTGCGCCAGCCTACGTTGCGGAGGTCCAGGTTTAATTCCCGGCTAGGGTCGGGAAATTTTGCACAAGTTAAAAACCCACTGTTTCATAACCCATCGTGGTCTCTAATAACTGAGCTGTTGATGCAACTTTTAATAAACTTAAAAAAATAACACCTTTGAACATTTTAAGCTGAAATATATTATTAAAATTTTAATGTCATCAGTGATTTTAAAATTTCACAGATTACTTTTTTGTGTTGTTCTTGGTTATATCTATAGTCCAGCCTCTCTTAGTTTGCTCCTAATGTAAACAAATAATGACGTCACTGAGCATGCGCATTATATCAAAATGTGTACACGCTGATTAAAAAGTAACAACAAAATACTTTCAAAAGTATTTAAATAGAAAATACTTTTAAAAGTATTTTTCTAAATGAAATTGTTAGGCCTACATCATATCATGACTGATGTTTTAAGTACTTATAATTTAAAAAATAGTTAACTTACTAGGAATATGATATCCGTAAAGTCGTAGACTCTAGCATGCACCCTGTAGTAGGTAGCTTTTGTTTGTTGACAGTAGGAGCAAACTAAGAACGGCTGAACTGCCCTGCTAAGCCAAAAAGCTGTAACTGCATGGAGTATGATATGCGAGAAATGAGGATTTTGTATTTTGGCCTAAGCCACTTGTTAAAAATATGCAGGTCATTCGACTTCCTATTGTTTCATGCATATTTTACGCCAAAGAATCAGAAAAATACTTCAGTTTTTTCCTAAATGCTTTTTTTTATTAACATGCAGATACAGTTAAGGCATTCATGTTATAAGAAGGCAAAAAGGGGTAACCTTTATATCTCGTATAAGGTTGTAGATACGGTATTTCGGCTTAGTTTTTTGGATTTTTCATACTTTTAAACAAAAGAAACAATTCAAAACTCAAATTTAATTTTTTGGCAGTTACGGCTTTTTGGCTTAGCAGGGCAGTGAACTATATAGTAGTTTTTAAATATTTTTATTTGTGCAAGTAAAACAGCTGGAACATAAATATCAGTCACACTGTTTATTGAAAAGAGATATTTTTTTTAATAAAAAATGGTTCCAAGTGATATAGATTATAAACAACGATCTTTTATACTTATTTGTATGATCTCTTTGCTAACAAAAGTGTGTGATACAGTAATATAAATATTTATTAATTAACTCATTGTATATTGAGACTCAAACAATTGATCAAAATATTTTCTAAAATAATAATTATTTAATCAAATAAAAATTTTCTAAAATAATAATTATCTATTAATAATAATATTGTGGTGTTACTTCAATCAAACGAATTTATCGGAAAATAATTTTCTTTTTTACATAATAAAATGAAGTTTTGCCTTATACTTACAATGTGCCATGAAAATTTAATTCGTGTGATAAAGAAAATATTCATTTACTTAGGATTTTTAAGTGTTTGGTGTATTTAAGAATGTCTTATAAATAATATTTGTTTATTGTTTATTTTAGTGTAAGTTTATTTGCATTTAATGTATTATATATTAATTATTACTATGAACATGAAAATCGGTGCGATTTTACGTAATTTAATTTATTAGCGTTTAATTACGTTTGATACGGAACGTAAGATTATGGTGTTACTTAAACTCATTTATTTTATGCATTCAAGTCTCCTTTCTATAAAGTAAATTCTACATATTCCTAAAATTTTTCATTTTAGTAAATAAATTTTAAAAATCTACCTCGTGAAGAACAATAATTTTTTTAACTGTAAAATTTTAAGTGGTTCCAAAAGCATCTATTTTTAGAAATTTAAAAATATTTTTGTTATGAATAGTGTTAATTATTTATCTTTTGGGTTTTTTTTTAATTATTCTTGGTGCTGAGTATGTATATATTAAGTCGTTCCTATAACTAACTGTAATTTACTCTCAGTTCTGATTAACTATTTTAATTCATATTCATAGAATGTTTAAAGGATTTATTTCATAGTCCAATTTACTTTACTAGTAATGTTCTGGGCATTTCATTTGAGTTAACAACTGGTGAGGGAAACAAACGACATTGGCTCTGCTTTTGTACAGTCACTTTCTATTATATTGTAACACTTATTCAAAATTCTTTCTGGATCTGGAATAATAAATTATAAACTGATTTCTTTTAAATTTATTAACGAAATAATAAATTACAATTAAATTGCTTAGACTAGATTAATTACAAAAGGTTAGTACAAACTTTTATAAACTAAACTAAGAATAAAGGATGGCTGTAATCCAACAATATTTTATCTGAATACAATAGCTCACACTGTTAACCATATGCACACGCCTATTATTGTTTTTTTTACAAAAAGTTCAGTAACTCGCAGTGCCACTTCACACTATGTCAGTAACAGTCCAACACTGTACAACTCTGATAACATTCATAGTCCAAGCACAACTAGTTTTGGCTGACAGAGGGGCTAACGGTTTATTTACAGACAGTCGTAATCATTTCTAGAAATGCAAAGAATATCTGTATAAATAAAGGACAATAGACCTTACTAAAAACCTTTTTCACTTGACTAGAACAATTTAAAACATACATACAAACTAAAAACATGTTTCAAATACAAATGTAATTAACTATAGTACGTATAAATCATTTTAAATGAAAAAACTCGTGCTTGTGTATGAAATATAATAAGCAGTTATGTTGTGTAGCCTAAGCTACAGACTATGGTGTCATGTAAGCTATGACTCATTGTTATTGTTTGTTTTGTTTCATAACTCTATTTTTGAAAGGGCTAGAGTCATTGCTGATCAGTTCTTTTTATTTTGTTTAACCCAACGACCGGTCGCCTATTTTATCATAACCGGCAGCAGAAAATGTGCCAAATGTAAGGTGTTATTAAATCATTTATTTTACTATCATTTTATAATCTTGGTAAAACACATCATATATCAAAATGCTCAGAAAATCTCAAATATTTATTTACTATTACTAAAAATTAAATATTTAGGGGTCCCTCCTTTTACTCCCTGTACATTCACTACATATATGAATACGGTTATAATTAACCTCTCTTACCCCCTAAAACTGAAACAAATAATAATTTTTTACAAGAATTCCATTATAGCTACTTTCTAGAGTTTATTGTTCTGCACAATATGATATAAATATTGTGTTGATGCACTGAAAACTTTTTTTCTATAGTCAATAATAAAAGAAACACTATACAAAAGCTGATATTAGGGCTTTCATCGGTAACCCTTTCATCAAGCACACTATTTACTAAATTGCCTATTTCTTTATTTGCATTGAAATTCATGATGAAATAATAATAAATAAAACTTAACCTACAAAACACAAACACTCACGAGTTGAGTTACTACGAAATCAGTTTAGTTCTATAAACATCAACAAAACAACGAATTACGCAATAACTAATAATAATAAAATCATAATTGATTATTATCGTACACAAATCTAAATGAATATATTTATAATAACTAATAAACAAACGAACAAGAGTAAATGCTAATGACCTTTGCAAAGCAGATGATAACAAGTAACACCAACTGACTTCCATGAGAACAACAATCACTTTTAAAAATCAAAAATATTTTTATTTTATAAAGCTGAATTTTCTGATTAAAAATATTTATTACTTGCCGAGGTTATGCAATACAGTTTTTATGTCATAATTTCAAAACTAATGCATTGTTGATCGATGCTGCTGGTACAGAAAACGATCCACACGTTGAAAAATCGATGCCTGCCGGTTGCAGGGTTAACTGGGATGAAGCAGTTATATCTGGTAGATGAAATGTCTAATTTTTACAAAGCGAGCTTGTACATTACCAACTCTACAATTCAAATGAGATCCCCTGCCCTGTAGATCTATAGTTAATTTTGTTTTTTTTTTAGTAAAAATGAGATTTATTTACCACATAGGTTAGATGTAGTTAGTTTTTAGCACTAAAAATTGTGGTAAAAGTCTCAAGATTTAGTTTTCAATTAATTCTAAAAAATTGTACATTGTTTACCCAACTGTTACCATTACACAATTGTTTTTTACTAATCATTATTTTTTTTTATGGTTGCCAATTATTATGGTATTAATGTTTATATGAGGGCAGTCCAGAAAGTCTGTCACGTTTTGATATAAAAAAGACTAAGTACAAGAAAAAAATTTTATTATATACATATGAAAGTGCAACTAAAATACTATTTTTCTACATAATCACCAAACAAATTAAGACACTTTAGCGGTGAACTAATTTTGAAATGCCGGCGTCATAAAAGTCTGCCACCTGTGATTTTAACCAGTTAGTCACATTCTCCTGCAGCTCCGCGTCATCTTCAAAGCGCTGCGTCACAAGCCATGTCTTCATTGTCGGGAACAAGTGATAATCACTGGGCACAAGGTCCGGACTGTATGGCGGATGTGGGAAAACCTCCCATTTGAAAGCATCCAGGACTTCTCGTGTTCGATTTGCTGTGTGTGGTCAGGCGTTGTCATGCAAAAAGAGAATTTTTTCAGTTAACTTTCCTCTGCACTTGTTTTGGATCGCTCTTCTTAACTTTTCAAGTGTTTCACAATACCTCGCAGAGGTTATTGTTGTGCCACGTTCCAAGAAATCGATAAGAAGAATTACCGACCGTACTTCACAACTGGCGGGATTTTGAATTGCGGCACACATTTTAAATTGTTGTTGAAAAACAACAAAGAGCAACACAGACCTCTCGCTAGCACGGCTGGATAGCCACTGAACGGAGAAACACTGTGGCACCAAAATGGCCGTGATAGCTCCGCCCCTAGCGGCTACTACGCAAAACGTGACAGACTTTCTGGACTGCCCTCGTATTATGATTATTTAAATGCTTTCAAATGTTTTAAAATCAGTATTTCAAATTTGTATTTGTTAAACAAAGAAATAGTTGTTATAAATACATTTTTTGCTCAATTTTGTCAGAAAAATTTATTGTTCACCTACTACATTATAAAATAAAACGATTTATATTTGTTTTATCTTCATTGTATTATATTTTATTAGATTTAGACAAGTGTACAATTTATGTATTATTGTTTTTTTTATCAGATTTTTGTAAACCAAGTCATGAATGAAAATTAATTATGCGCTATTTATTGTATACTCAATAGCAATAGCCTGATGGATCAAATTTCAGAATTTACTCATATGATTTATTAGTTGTAATTAAGTTTTTAAAAAAAAATGTTTAGTTTTAATTTTAAAAAAATTTAGTCATGATAATTTTTTATTTATAAATTAATTGTATTTTTGCGACAGAAGTATTTTTGAAGTGTTATTTTGTGTATTTATTAGAAGTAGATGTATTTTTAATTTGTAAGTTAAGTTCATGCATATGGAAATAAATTTTTAAAATTTACTTGGTTTATTTTATTAACAGTTTGTTACTTTATCAGAATAATCGATCTATAGTAGTAATAGCAGTATTGTAGAACCCCAATAATTTGTCACTCCAAGGGACAAAGGAAGTGACATAAATAAAAATGTTAAATTGCCAAATTAATTAATAATAATTAAGTTTTATCAAAAGTCACTGAAAAGTGTACCTAGCCATTGCCCGTCCACCGATATGTGTCTAGAAAACTGTATCTAAAATGTACGAATTGATCCCATTCATTGAAAGGAGTCTAATGATAAAAGGAACTATCTAAAATAGCATTTCATTGCTCTAAAATATTTAAACCTTTCCACTTCTGATATAATTCCCCTCCACTTGTATTTATTTTATGATTTGTTGATACCCTATTACATTAATCATACGCATAATGTGTTGTTGTTAGTTTTAAGAGTGTGCTATACTTTTTATGTTTGTTATTACTTTAATGTTAATAATGATACATAAAAAATGCTTTTTCTCACCTAAAAACTTCTAAAATATAACCTGCAAAACATACACTGCTGTTGTAAAAACTAAGATAAAATAAACTGTATAACTAGAAATTCATACCTAAAAACCTAATAAAAACACGCAAAATAATCTAAATATTATTTTTGTGCGAATTAGTTTCCTAAAAACATTAAACTGATCTTAAAGTGACACAAAATACCGCAAACTAAACAACACATGTTCACAATTAGGTTAGTTTGTTTACTAGTTTGGTATGGCGACATTGATTCAATTAATTCTGTTTGTATCGATAATCGGTAGTAGTCAACTATCGAAAACTACAAGAATTAATTTTTAAAACATCCCATAGAGACCAGCACATTACAACAGCTTTGTTAAGCGCGTATTTTCATACAAAATCAGCTGTGAAAACTGAGTCGGATGGGGTCCAACATATAAGTGGAAAGGGTTAAGTTATTGTAATAAAAACCACAAAATTCTCACCTGAGAATGAGGATAGTTCAATGTTACATTTTCTCAACAGTGTTTATGGTATGGAAGCCTGAAAGCTGAATAAAACAAGTATTAGGAGAATAGCTTATACATGCCCATCCTAAAAATACCCTGGACGGATAAAGTAACCCACAAGACAGTCTTGCAAAGAATGGGAACAAAAAAAAAAATTTTAACAACATCCAAAAAAATTAAAATGGAATATCTGGATCACATTATGTGTGGACCAAGATATGAAATACTTCGCTTGATAATACGAGGGTTATCCAGAAAATAACCTCCATTTTGAAATAAAAAGTAAACAAGTGAAGATACAAAAACTTTATTATATACATATTAAAACTACAGTTTTTCTCTATTTTTCGACATAGTCGCCAAACAGATTCAAGCACTTGTCGTACCTTGGAACAGTCTTTGAAATACCCTCTGCATACAAATCTGCCGCCTGTGAATGTAGCCAACCATTCACGGCGTTTTGAAGCTCTTCGTCATTGGCGATCCGCTGAGATGCAAGCCACTGCTTCATGTTCGGGAACAGGTGAAAGTCACTAGGAGCCAAGTCCGGGCTGTATGGGGGATGATCGAAAACGTCCCATTTAAACTTGGCCAAAAGTTCATTTGTTCTTCGAGCTGTATGAGGGCAAGCGTTGTCATGCACAAACACAACACCACGTGTCAGAAGGCCACGACGCTTGTTTTGGATCGCTCTTCTTAGTTTGTTTAAAGTTTCACAGTAGACAGCAGAAGTGATGGTCGTTCTACGTTCCATAAAATCAACGAGTAAGATGCCCTTAGCATCCCAAAAAACGGTAGCCATAAGTTTCCTCGTTTTCAAAGTTTGACGGACTTTCTTTGGCTTGTTTGGAGAAGCGGTATGTCCCCATTGCATTGATTGCTGTTTTGTCTCAGTATTCACGTAGGCTACCCAAGTCTCATTGCCAGTAACAATCCTGTTCAAAAATTCTTCTCCTTCAAAGTCATACCGAGAAACGTTGTGAATGGTTGGCTACATTCACAGGCGGCAGATTTTTATGCAGAGGGTATTTCAAAGACTGTTCCAAGGTACGACAAGTGCTTGAATCTGTTTGGCGACTATGTCGAAAAATAGAGAAAAACTGTATTTTTAATATGTATATAATAAAGTTTTTGTATCTTCACTTGTTTACTTTTTATTTCAAAACTGAGGTTATTTTCTGGATAACCCTTGTACAAGGCAAGATTCAGGGTAAGAGAGATGTGGGAAGGAGAAGAATTTCTTGTTTGAGGATCTTTGCGCTGGTTTCATTGCACCTCAGCAGAACTGTTCAGAGCTGTGCAGAGCAGTGTCCAGGATCTGAATAGCCATCATGATTATCAAACTTTGGCCGGAGAGGCTACGATAAGAAAAAGTAAAAATTTGTGTAGGTAGTTTTATTCAAATAAATTATTGTAATGGAAAACTTACCATATATTTATACATCTTTAAACAGAAACACTTTAATTTTTATTTTTACGTACACATGTTTCGGTGGATCCACCATCATCAGAGTAAATAACATATAATTGAAACTAAAAACTTTATTTATTAAAAATCTATAGAAGATTATAAATCTTCAGTCATTTGTATAAAAGTTTTATACAATATACAGTCACAAATGACTGAAGATGTATCATCTTCTATAGATTTTTAATAAATAAAGTTTTTAGTTTCAATTATATGTTATTTACTCTGATGATGGTGGATCCACCGAAACACGTGTAAGTAAAAATAAAAATGAAAGTTGACGCAGTTTGAAGGGAAGGTTGGTGAAATTTATTACATAAAATAGAATATTTATAAAATACTTTTTTAACTATTATGCTTAGAAATAGGTTAAATAGTTTATTTCAAACAAACAATTTCTTATGAACAAGAAGAAAAATCAATAGTTGGGATTTACTTAGGTTAAGTTTTGTTAAGACTGTACTAAGAAATGCAATATTAAGCCTACAACATTTCAGTGTCATGGTTACAAGTAGTGTGGGGTGTATGCATCCAACCTGTTATTATAGTCCAATCAATTCTTCATTACATCATTCTGTTACTTAGTAGAGCATGTAAACATTTTGCTACTTTTCTCTTCATTAAATATTTTATTTTAAACTTAATTTTTATTTCAGTGATTTTTTTAAATGTTTATTTTTACAATTTCATTATAAATTATGCAATTCATAATTTTGTGATTTGTTACTTTTTTTGCTCTGCATGAAAGGTGATGGAAGTTATGTGTTCATATCAATTTTGTTTGTAATCAGTTTATCTGTGATTTAAAAATTTGTTAAATATTTTTGATGCATAATTATTTTAAATAATTATTCCTAACAAATATTTTTATATTTAAAATAATCTTTATTGACACTTTATATACATAATTGCATTTTGTAAATAACTACTATGACATTATTAGTGGTTCAATAAATTTTGTAAATAAAGAAAAGACTTTTTTAAATATTCAGTTTGGGAATTTAAACAAAATAACTGTTTTGTTAAATTGTATTTTAATTCTACATTTTAGATTAAATTAGTATTTTCTCTTCGCTCTTTACAACTTTTTGAGCTGCAAAATATTACTGAAAGATTTTCTGGATGAACAACTTACTCTTCAGATAAATCACTGCAATATTGAGTAGAAATATTATACAATACAGGTAACTAACTACATTTTTTATGTTTTGATAATAGTCACCAAGTTTGAGTTATTTTAGAAGTAATGTTATTTTGTTTAAATGTTGTTGTTGTTTAGGTCATCAGCCAAAAGGCTGGTTTGAACCCGTAGAGGTTTTACTAAGTAAAACGAGGAGTGAGGTGGTTTACCATTGTCTTCCTCACTAAGTGGAAAATTATGCTTATCAGCATGCCGGGCCCTCTGGAAAGGACATATTTTCCACTCTGCAAATGACACCTTCACTTCATTCCCCACAGGGTCTGGCAGTATAATGAAGTTCATTACTTTCAGAAGAGATAACTCTGATTAGTGTCTTTTACACCTCTACCTCTTCTGTTCTTAAATGGTCCAGTCATTTAATTGGCTGACCATGTGATAAGAAACAGAACTATTTATTTTAGCCCTGCAATGAACAGATTGAGTAATGTTTTGATTATAGTCACCAAATTTGAGTTATTTTAGAAGTAATGTTATTTTATTTAAATGTATCTATCCTAAATAGTTAACTAGCTGATCATGGCTTCCCTCATTCTTCTTGTCTAGCCACAGGACTTTGCCCCTTAACTTCCACTGTGTTTACGTAATCTGTGACAATCCAAAGAACATTAAAGCTACTGTAAAACTTGAAGAGGTTATTGGTTGAAGGTGCTTTGTTACAAAAATGTAGTTTCGAGAGAAATTCAAACAAAATTCTATGATTTTTTTTATGATTCTCTGATTTTTTTCTTTGTGGTACTTCCTTATTATTCCTCCATAAAAATATATAAGCTATTATATAATTAAAAATTCTTGAAACTTACTTTTTAATACAATTCTTCAATGTTATATTTACTTTCTCTTAGCCTAAATGAATACATAAGGAAGAAAAGCATTGTTTTCATGTCAATTTTGCTAAATCTAGTGTTCACCAGAAATACTTGTTTTCAGGTCTCCTGAACCCAAAAAATACATGTTTTTAGTGATTGATCTGTGTGTGTGTGTGTGTGTGTGTGTGTAAACAATGAAGATTTGTACAAAATTGAAACTTGGAACTTAAGTTTGGTACCACTAGTGGGGACCTGACGCAAACATTTTCATCAAAACATCAACATTGGTAACATGACCGGTCCACAAAATCCAAAGCAGTCTTCTAAACACCCACATCTCAAAAGCTTCTAAACGATGCATGGACTGCCTACTCAAAATCCATGTTTCCGCCCCATATAACAGGACAGAGTAGATGTAAGTCTTTACAAACCTGTATTTTTACTTTCTCTCGCCTATATAAATATATAGGAAGGAAAGTATTGTTTTCATGTCGATTTTCCGAAATCGAGTTTTCACCGGATCTACATGTTTTCAGACCCCCTGAACCCAAAAAACATGTTTTTAGCGATTGGTCTGTGCGTGTGTGTGTGTGTGTACAAAATATCTCAAGAACGGAACATCGTACAAACTTGAAACTTGAAACTTAAGTTACATACCACTAACGGACCCGACACGAACATTTTCATCAAAATCAGTCAACCGGAAGTGAGTAGTTTATTCGTATAATTTTTCACTTTTTTGCGATTTTCTCAAAAACTGGTCCTACGATTTTTTTTAAAATCGTCTGGTTTACTCAATTTTTTATTCTCTACAAGATAGGGTAGGCGCCATGTTTGCTGAAATTCTCGGTGAGGCTGTTTTTACGTAAAAAAGAGTTTTTCCAAGATTGGGGCTTTAATACGCATTTTAGCTCCGGATCTGCTATAATCCAACTTTCTAAATACTTAAATTTCGTAATCTGCGCAATACGTTGATCTTCGATAAATTAAGTCACATCAAGTGTTAGGCACCTTATTGGACACTTTCACCTTAGCATTTTAGTGGGCTAATTTTTAGACCAAACCAAAACTGATTCAAATAATGAATCCAGTTAAAAAAAAACTAGTAACTAAAATTGTTGTTTAGGTCAACAGCCGAAAGGCTGGTTTGAACCTCTAGAGGTTTTACTAAGTATAAACGAGGAGTATAAAGGTGGTTTACCATTGCCTTCCTCACTGAGTTGAAAGAGTATGCTTATCAGCATGCCAGGCCCTCCGAAAAGCACTCACTTTCCACCCTGCAAATGACAACTTCACTTCATTCACCACAGGGTCTGGCTGCATAGTGAAATTCATTACTCTCAGAGGAGATAACTCTGACTATTGTCTTTTACACCTCTACCTCGTCAGTTCTTAAATAGTTCAGTCATATAAGTAGCTGACTATGTGATAAGAAACAGAACTATGTTTTTAGCCCTAGACCAAACAGATAGAGTGCAATTAAAATAACACTCCACCTGCCCGTTTTGGGCATAACTAAAATTATAAGATACTAAATTCTGAATATTTTTTTACTATAGTATTTTACGAACATCCTGTATAATTTAATTGTAAATATAGAATTGCCTGTAATAAAATAGCTACACATGTATTCGTTATGTCATTAAGATGATTAAATTACTTTATTAGTCATTTTTTAATACTAATAAAACGTGCAGTATATTTTATGCTATTGATTATAGAAACACAAAAATTGTTTTTATATAGTATAGACTAAACAGTAATACCGGGTGAGCATAAAGTCTTGCCCTGATTATAAAAATTTATTGCAGAATAACTGTTTGACATAATAATTTAAATTTGATGCTGTTACATAGGTTAGTGTTAATAGTTTTTTTTAAGATTACTTACATTGGTAAACTTCAACGTGTGCCCCCTTGGTAGCTCGGAGAATGTCGAAGCGGTATTCCAGTTCCCGCCAGGTGTTTTGTAACATGTGTTCTGTCATAGTAACCACAGCAGCTTGTATTCTAGCCTTCAGTTTGTCAACGTCAGCAACTGGTGTGGCGAAGACTCTATCCTTGATATAGCCCCAGAAAAAAAAGTCAAGGGGAGTAATGTCTGGAGAGCGGGGTGGCCAGGGTGTTGGACCATCCCTTCCAATACACCGATCCGGAAATGTTTCATCACGGAAAACACCATTAACGCTAACATTTACTTAGATGTTTTGCAACAGTTCATTGCACCACAGTTAGAAGAATATCAACCATGGATAATTTTCCAGCAAGATGGGGCACCGCCCCACTGGGCTTTGATAGTGCGTAATTTCCTGGATGAAACATTTCCGGATCGGTGGATTGGAAGGGATGGTCCAACACCCTGGCCACCCCGCTCTCCAGACATTACTCCCCTTGACTTTTTTTTCTGGGGCTATATCAAGGATAGAGTCTTCGCCACACCAGTTGCTGACGTTGACAAACTGAAGGCTAGAATACAAGCTGCTGTGGTTACTATGACAGAACACATGTTACAAAACACCTGGCGGGAACTGGAATACCGCTTCGACATTCTCCGAGCTACCAAGGGGGCACACGTTGAAGTTTACTAATGTAAGTAATCTTAAAAAAAACTATCAACACTAACCTATGTAACAGCATCAAATTTAAATTATTATGTCAAACAGTTATTCTGCAATAAATTTTTATAATCAGGGCAAGACTTTATGCTCACCCGGTACATACAGTAGTGCGTAGATATAATTAACAAAATGAGATAATATTTAGTATGTAGTTAGGTGGTATAAAACAATAATACACGCCTTTCATTCAGTTATGTTATCATATCAGTGTGTAAAGATAACTGTTTTAATCTGTCCAGCCCATAAAATTTATTAGTCACTTACAATTTCATGTTTCTATAATCTCCCGTTTTATTTTTTTAGAGTACAGACGACAGCTTTGCAGTTTAAACTAGTGTATTAACGCGTTTTTTGTTTAAAAACAATGTAAGTAATATTTAAAATTAAACAATATTATAATCTTATTTACAAATTTATTTGTTTGTTTTATTTATTTTTATTTAGGAAGTTTCACCTAGATCTGAGTATTTTAATCGCTCTATAAATAATAAGGTTAATGTTTATTTTGTCAAGAGTGGAGATGTGAAAAATGTCAAATGTATTTTTTTTTAAATCAGCACGACAAAAAAATGTATCACATGTGAACTGATAACCGTGTTGAACAAAACAAAATTGAATAAATAAACTTTTATTGTTACATAAAATATTCTATGTTATATAATATTATTACGTATCAGATTTTTTAATAGGGATTAGGAACATTAATTCTAATGTATAAATATTTTTACTTTCTCTTGCCTATATGAATATATAGGAAGGAAAGTATTGTTTTCATGTCGATTTTTCGAAATCGAGTTTTCACCGGATCTACACGTTTTCAGACCCCTGAACCCAAAAAACATGTTTTTAGCGATTGGTCTGTGTGTGTGTGTGTGTGTGTGTGTGTGCATACAAAATATCTCAAGAACGGAACATCGTACGAACTTGAAACTTGAAACTTAAGTTACATACCACTACCGGACCCGACACGAACATTTTCATCAAAATCGGTCAAACGGAAGTAGTAGTTTATTGGTGTCATTTTTCACTCTTTTGCGATTTTCTCAAAAACTAGTCCTACGATTTTTTTAAAAATCGCCTGGTTTACTCAATTTTTTATTCTCTACAAGATAGGGTAGGCGTCATGTTTGCTGAAATTCTGGGTGAGGCTGTTTTCACGTAAAAACATAGTTTTTTTAAGATTACGGCTTTAGTATGCATTTTAGCGCAAAACTTTATGGAACAAAAGTTGTAGAGAATTTAAAGTTCTACAACTTTTATTTCAAACATTTTTTTGTATAACGCTTAGTTTAGCGGTAATTTGCGATTTTCTGTTTTTTTCTCACGAAAACGTGAGAAAAATCGATTTTTTTAACATTTCGGCCTTAGTATGCATTTTACGACAAAAGTGTATATAATAAAATTTATAGAAAATTAAGAGATCTACAACTTTTATTAAGAGAATTTTTCTCTACAGAGCCTAGTTTAGCGTGAAAGTGTGATTTTCCGTTTTTTTTAAGCCAAATTGAGTTCGATTTTCATTTTGCGTCATTCACTCATGATTAAAATAAGGTTATGTTTTTGAGGTTAGTATTTTGTTTATTTCTAAAATTTTATTAATAATGTTAGGTTTATTATTAATTATTTCTGGAGAGCGGGGTGGCCAGGGTGTTGGACCATCCCTTCCAATACACCGATCCGGAAATGTTTCATCACGGAAAACACCATTAACGCATTAACACCATTGGCAAGAGAAAGTTGTGTGAGTGTTTCACACCAGATTTTTAATTTATTTATGACCTATGAAGCTGTCTTAATTGTCATTTATTTATGAAAAATAAAAGTATAAAATAATAAAAATGAATACTATATACGAGATGTGGCTATTAAATAACGAGACTGACGTAAAAAATTTTATTTTTATTTTATACATAATCACTTATTGTCGCCTTCAATATACACTCCTTCTCTATCCCTACAAGGCTCCATGCGAATTTTCCATTGTTGGAAACAGTGCTTAAAGTCATCTTCTGTCAGCTCCTTCAGGACACGTGCCGCTTTCTCTTTTGCAGCTTCCACAGACTTAAATCTTGTCCCTTTTAATGCAAATTTCACCTTAGGGAACAGGTAGAAGAAAATAACATGTGATGAAACGTGGTTTTTTAATGGGAATTAAATAACTCCTTAACCTTGCTTAAAGCAGCACTTCAGAAAAATCCTTGTTTTACAAAAAAAATTAAGGTAATTATCACATAAAATAAAATGTTTCTTTTTTATCTTATAGTAAACAAATATTGTGAAGTAATATGGATTCAGAAGAAAAATCAACTGAACTGACTGCAAACAATAATTTGCTTATAAGATGTTATTTTTGTGATGAAGTATTTCCAAACAATGAATTTCAGGTAATTAAGGAAGTGAATTTAATCTGAGTAGAATAAGATTTATATATGTCATATTGTAGACCACTTCAGTTGAGATGCACTTGTGAATATATTTCTCACTCTCTCATATGCCCACACCCTTATTGATTGGCCTAGAAACTAATATAAGCAAATATATTTTTTACATTTTTTTTAAAATACAGTACATGTACTTGTGTACACATGACATGCTTATCAGCTTATAAGCACACCTGTATGATCAATATTTCAGGAACTCTCTCTCCCCCTCCCTCTCTCAATGTGCTATGTCAGGCTCCCGGAACATTAACTATATCGCCATGGCGTACTTTTCCCAATTCTTTGCTAGGAGGAACAACACCTGAACACTGGAAATCCTGGTTCAATTCCATATGTTTTTCAACCCGGATAGTTGTCGTCATGCCAAGCTTTAATTTTTCCTTTCAATACTTGCTGAAGCAGTTTATACTGAACACCTTAAAGAAGGTTTTTAAGTATATGCCAACTTTCTGCACTAAACAATGTTAAAATGTTACTGTACTGTATGAGGGGGGACTCAAAAATAACCGGACTGAGAGCGTGTGCTATTCATAGACGTAGTAGAGAGAGAGATAGAGAGAGAGAGAGAATGAGAAACAGAGAGAGAGTGAGAGAGAAAGAGTGAGTGGGAGAGGAAGGGGAGGGAGAGAGTGAGAGAAAGAGTGGGTGGGGAGAGAGAGAGATAGAGAGTTCTCCTGCAACATGGGATTAGTAGAGACCTTTAACTAATAACTGCCCAGATGGCGTCAGTTTGTAGGTTAACGTTTGACCATAGTATTGTTTTCTGTTACTGCTGTTATGTTCCGCCTGCGATGTCATTAACATCAAGCCAATCTTCCACTGGCTTGACACTTACTTGGTTTTTAGGTCATATCCGTAACACCAACTCACACCACCTGTAATGACTTAGGTCAAAAACTTTGGATCACTTTCAATCTCTCACATGAAACACATTTTCATCACTCAAATTCAATCGAATGTTTTGTTGACCCTGTTTGAGAAGGTGAGGAACAAATTTAGCAGAAACTTGACTCATTTGTAAATCTTCAGTCAAAATCCGCTGGCACAAGCTCCAACTCATGCCTGTTTCTTCAGAAATTTTTTCAATCATGAAACAACAGTTCTCATTGATTTCTTGACAGATTTTTTTCAAATTTTCATCGTTTCAAGATTTTAAAGGGCACCTAGAATGAACATATGCCCAAAACGGGCAGGTGGAGTGTTATTTTAATTTCGCTCTATCTGTTTGGTCCAGGGCTAAAAAAAATAGTTCTGTTTCTTATCACATAGTCAGCCACTTATATGACTGAACTATTTAAGAACAGAAAAGGTAGAGGTGTAAAAGACACTAGTCAGAGTTATCTCCTCTGAGAGTAATGAATTTCAATATGCAGCTAGACCCTGTGGTGAATGAAGTGAAGGTGTCATTTGCAGGGTGGAAAGTGAGTGCTTTTCAGAGGGCCTGGCATGCTGATAAGCATAATCTTTCAACTCAGTGAGGAAGGCAATGGTGAACCACCTTACTCCACGTTTTTACTTAGTGAAACCTCTAGAGGTTCAAACCAGCCTTTCGGCTGTTGATCTAAACAACAGAATGAACATAACCTTAAACACTTATCTCACCACATTTAAAGCACTCAAACCACTCAAAAACTTAAGTGCAATTCATAGCATCCTCCTTGAAAGCCTATTAAAGCATTTGGTAAGCTTCAATTGTCGATTTTTCAAGCAGGAAATAAAATTTCAAACACACTCTTTGTTCTTTGTTCTTTTAAGTTTGCTTTAATGATGTTATAGATGGAACATGACAACAGTAAGAGAAACTCACCAATATGATGAAACTTTAGCCTACAAACTGACGCCATCTAGGCAACTGTTTGTTGAAGGTCTCTACTAGCTCCAACTAGTGGAAGAACTTTCTACTATGTCTACGAATGACAGTGCACTCTCAGTCCGGTTTTTTGGGTCCTGCCTCGTATGAGCACTCTGCAACACCCTCCTCATTCATTCTCATATTGTCCTTAGTACACGAAGCATTCTTCTGCAAAGCCACGTCTCCAAACCTTTGCTCCATACAGTAAAACCAATCAATCATAGCATTTTATTATTCTCTGCCACAACTTCAAGTTTACATTAGCTTCGCAAAACAATGACCTCATACTGAGAAAAATTGTTTGAGTATCTTCTATTTAGCATTTAATCACCAATGCATAGCATTAAGATCCAAGTATAAGTATTAAGTATTAAGTTTATTAAGTATAAGTACAGCATAGTATTAAGTTTGAACATTTATTACTGTAGTATAATTTTACAAAAATCTTATAGAATTTTCATTGTTTTCAGAATCACGTAACTTACTGTCAATCAGTAATAGAAAAATGTCCTCAAAATTGTGGAGTCTATATTGAAAGACAACAAAAAGATTTTCATGTTACAAATTACTGTAGCGAAACAATTAAAAAAAGCACAAAATCTAAACAGGATAATGCAGTAAATAATCATAAATGTCTATGTTGTGAATACTGTTGTAAAACGATAAATGAAATTGAATCAGAAGTTAAAATATTACAATTAAGAATCGATGATGAAAAAAGGAATAGGTTAAAATTTGAATATAACTGGTTAAATGAATTATCAAAATTTCATCAACGCTATCAAGAAACTGAAGAATGGAGAGGAAGTATGTTTTCTGTACTTTCAACTTTGCAGAAAAGTATATTTCGGGAAGAACAAATTCGATTAAAAGAAGTTAACGATATGAAAAACAAATTCGATAGAATCGCAGCCGTATTAAAAAACTTTGAAATGTCTATGAATGAATTAGATGGGGTAATAAAAGATATTAAAAACAGTTGTTTAAGTAGAAATGAAGAAGTAGTAGAACATTTTGATAGTTGGATGACAAAACAAGAAAATCGAATGGTCGCATTACATAATTTAAACACAGAACTTGAAAAACTACAAGTCGACCATATAAGCAGAAGTAAATCGATGTTAAATTTATTAGATTTAAATGAAATAATCATAGAAAATCAAGAACAATGTTCAGAACAAGTTAAAAATTGTGGTAAAGATATTGAAGTTTTTAAAGAGTTTTTAAGTCAAGAAAATTTTATGATTAGTAGTATATGGTACGAACAGTTAGAACAATTCAAATTATTTAAAATACAAATTGAAAAAGCTGATGAAAAACTTGAAGAGCTATTATCCTGGCAAAAATTTGTTAAGAAAAAATTAATTAAAATTGAAAATTTATGGAAATTAGAACCGAATGAATCTATTTTAAACGAGTTACAAAATTCAATTATGTTATATCCAAGTGACATACCAGTTTATTCAAATGGTAAGTTTGTTGTTCTTATTCTTCTCTTGTTTCCACTTACTAAGGATTAAGTTAAATGATTTTGTCTTGCACATGATGTTTTTCTCTTTTCCGTTGCTATTTTTTTTTATTTCCCAACCCTTTTTCATATCTGCACTAAACTCTTTCTTCCTTTCTTGTCATTATTTGTCTCGTCTCTTTCTCTAGGTACCACTCAAATTTTTTAAATTCACTTCTGTCCTCTATCCTATCCAACACCATCTATCTCCTAAATATATATTTTCCTTAAATTTAATGAAAATGGAATTATAATTATTAGTGAATTTCTCAAAAACAATTTCTACGATTTAAAAAAAAACCAACTCATTCACCAGGTACATATTTTGGGCTCTACAAGATAAGGTAAGTACACAGTGTCTGCTGAAATTTGTGGGGGCTGTGCTCTCGTGTTAAAAATTGTTTTTTTTTAAGATTTTGGCCTGAATATGCATTTCAACCCACCGGGATGGTCTATAGGTAAAGTCGTCGCCAAAATCAGCAGTTTAACAGCTGATTTTCGGACATGATGGTTCCTGGTTTAAATCCCAGTAAAGGTAGTTACTTTTATACGGATTTGAATGCTAGACAGTTGTTACCGGTGTACTTTAATGGTTGGGGTTCAATTAACCATACTCTCACAGGAATAGTCGACCTGAGTCTGTACAAGACTATACCTCATTTACACATCATCCTCATCTCATTGGGTCATGGGGTTGCTTATTGTTCTGAATTGAACAGATTGCAAGGTACACACATTAGGGATTTGATTTGAATATGCATTTTAAGGCAAGGGTGTAAGTAATTACAGTTGTAGAAAATTAAAAAACCTACAACTTTTAATTCAAACATTTATTCTACAGCGGTTAGTTTTAGCGTCAGTTAGTGATCAAAATTGGTAAAAATTGGATTTTGTTTAAGATTGAGGCCTCAGTATCCATTTAAGGGGGTAGTTAACACAAGATGATTTTTTAAAATTTTGATTGTTTTTTGCATTTATTTGAAGTTTAAAATTTTCTGAAGCACATTTGTTTACTTTGTTTGTACGTTGACAAAGAGTTATAAAAATATCTGTTTAAAATAAAGGTCACTAGCAAGGCTTGTGAAATTATTCCTTCAACTTTAACTTTTCCGGAAATGTAATTTTTGCACGATTGTACATTCTTGGGAATTAAATATTTTGGTTTGTATTGAACGTATTTGGATGATTTTTTTTCAAATGTTCATAGTTTCTTGCTCTATTATCTGTGGAATGATTATTACAAAAACCGTAATAGGAATTTAGTTAAAAAATCATTTGTAAATAGATAAAATAAATGTTTTTGAAAATATGGTTTTTCTTCAATAAATTTCTTGTAAGAAAAACTACATACAAGCGTACACAACAGTTAATAGACAACAATTTTCCGTATTTTGTAGCACAAGAATCATCTTGATATCTTTCTTGGTTCCTGAGATATTTGATTCCCCGTTAAAGCCCACTTTTCCAACCTCACCCTTATATTAGGGGCTGCAGTTAATTCTTTGGCTTGGTTCAAATGGTAGATCATTACTAGTAAATTACTCTTTCATTTAAAATAAATAATGATAAATTATAGCCAGAAGTTTCGATTTTCATTTTCTGGGTTGACTACCTCCTTAACAACTGTATGGTCTTCAAAGTTATAGAAATAAAAACTTACAACTTTTATTTCAGGCATTTTTCACTATGTAGCCCAGTTTATATAGTACAATAGTGTTCTCCAGTCCTACAGAGGTTTATTTTTATTTTCCGACATTCTCTCATGATTAAAATTAGGCTGTTTTTCATTTTATATTGTTTACCCGTGATTAAACATAGGTTATATTTTTAATTATTTACATTGGCAAGAGAAAGTATTGTGAGTGTTTCACACCTAATTTTTCTTTAGTAAATTATGATTATTTTGGAACATTCTTTCAGTATGCTAATATAACAATACTTAATAAAAATATTTAATTTTAGGTCACCTGTTGTGGTCTGTACTTGACTTTGAAGAACAATTTGAGGAATCGCAACATACCAATATAACTCTTCGAAGTCCAGCATTTTATACCAATGAATATGGATACAAATTACAGGTACGTTTATAAAACAACTTAAGTACTTAATTTAAAATCAATTTTTTTAATCTGTTTCATTAATAGAATATTTCTTTGTTCATCCCTTTATTCTCTTATTTGGGTTGGGTGATGAAAGACAGATTACCTTTATGCTTGTAACGTCTAGGCTGAATTCGTTACATTTTTAGTACATTTTATATTCTGGCGCTGATCTTATTCTATTGATTCACTTCGATTTTAATTACCGTAAGCTGATGCGATCTGGCGGTTTTTCGTTGTACTTGCTGAACTTATTCTTGTTCATTTCTGTAATTGCATTAATGTATCGTCTTTTCCTTGTAGGATTGTCAGAACTAGTTTGATTGTCAAAATGTACGGACGTTATTTCAATCATTGAAACGGCGTGTCCGATTTTATATTTTACTCTTTTTGCAAAAAAAGAATTTTGTTAACTTTTAGTTGTAGCTGTCCGGTTATGTTTTTTTTGTATCTGTAAAAATGATTCTTGTAACGTTATTTATTTGCTGGTTTTATTTATTTCATCTGTGTTCCGTATTATTTTTATAGTCTTTTCCGGATCGTTTTTTTGTCGTTAAAAGAATATAAGTAAATTTATTAACGTCACCCAATATGAAATTACTTCCAGTCTTGAACTGTTCAAGTCCAGGACTATTCGATTTTGAATTATTCAACTGTAGAACCATCCGTCTGGACAGCCTTGGTTTCCGACGCTAAATCCATCCAATTCGATTCCCGGATCAGGAAATTTTGTTTGCCAGTGACTAACTTCATTCCTGTTGAAGTTATTCGCTTTACTTGCAATAATGCCGTTCGTTCGGTCACACAACCTTTCATTGAAGGGCCTACGGATTTATTTTCACCTTACTAAGTACTAGCGAATTTCAGGGAAGTGTTTTATCTGCAATCCGGTATGTGTTTTTTATATTTTTGGTATTTATTTTGGGATAACTTTTATTGCTGCGTCAATCCTTGTTGAAGCGTGTCCGGAAATTGTTCTAGAAATAAACATGTACAGATCTAAAAAAATCTTAATGAATGGACTTGTTTCTCAATTAATTTTGTGTCTTAAAAAATAACATTTTGAATTGTTTTCTATTTCTTTAAAAATTTTTTTCTAATAATTTTACATAACTTGAATTTTCATGGATTCTTGTAAACATTCAAAAAATTATATCTAGTTTAATGTTTATTAAATTTTTTTTATTTTGTGTAAAATGCTGCCATGGTAGGCTATAATTATTAAAGAAAATTTAAAATTTTTGATCTCTTAAAACTTTGGTTACTAAGTAAATCTATTTAAATTGGTTTTTTTATCTAATTTGCTATTTACTGTTAATTACTTATTCATGACTGTGTAACTTTGTTTTTTTTTTTAATATCAATGTTGGTCCATTCATTCTGAAAATATTTATTTATTTTGATATCGCACCATTCAATTATTTTTATACTATTGTTTTTTTATTTTGGTAATTATACTTTTGGTGATTTTCGCTTCCGTTTTTTGTTTTTTTTTGTTAACCCCCTACTGCCAACCTATCGACGTGGATAGAGGGTGGGTTACATGCTCTCTTTTCCCACTATTTTCAGCGCCCTTACACTTCGTTCTTCTTTAATTTGTCAATCATTGTTTCCTGGGTCTACCTTTTTCTCTTTTTCCTCTTGCATATTAATTTTTTTTGTGTTTTCATCTACTTCACATGCCTAAACTACTACAGTCAACTGACTGCTACACACAAGTCCCATGTTTGATTTCAGGCGAACGTTGTGAAATTTGTTTACAATTTGCTCTCAAGGTTGATGTGACTATAATTCAGAAAATATTTGTTTAAATTTAGATGAGACTTTATCCTAATGGGCTTGGCCAATGGAAAGGAAGACACATGATAATTTCATTACATATTCTCAATTCTGATTGGGATTCTTTGTTGGAATGGCCTGTGAAAATTAATGCCACGGTATCAATGAAAGACCAGTCTACAAATAATTCACAGGTAAATGTTTTAAATAACAAAAATTATTAAAAATTACTATTTTGTAGTAGGCTATCATGATTCTTTACAGACAAAAATTAAAGATAAAAATTCTTACATTTATGGAATGCCTACTTAATTATTATTAAACTGTATTTTTTATTTGGAACTATACTACAAAAGCATTACCAACAAATGTTATGATAAATTTAGAAACAAAATAGGTAACATGAATCACATGATTAAGAAATTCACCTACCCAATCCGAAGTATAATACTTTTATATATACTTTATAATTTTGTATATACTTTTATATATTTTGTTTTATACTTTTTGTATTCATAGTACTATACAAGTAAACTATTTTATTAGAAATTAGCGTTTTCGTCGTAACCGTTTTTCAAGCGCATGCCATATTTCAATTTAAACACTTAGGAAACCATAATCCCACATACAGATAATTTATTACCTTATTTCTCAATCAATTTGTCAAATTTTATGGATAAAAAAAATCTTCATGCAGAACTTCCCCAATATTCAAAGAAACTAGAAAGTGCTTTCATTTTTTTAGTGAACATGTAGAAAAATTAAATTAATCTACAAAGTAATTTTATTAAAAATTAGGGATAAGTCTGAGCAGCTCATTAAAATATAAACTATAGAAATTTGTTAAGCACAAGCAAAAACTTGAATAAATTTAGTGCTCATATAAACAATCAAAAATATAAAGAATAAAATTACCGTATTGGCCCGAATCTAACGCGATGTTTTTTTCCTTTAAAAATGTATCAAAAACAGTGTTCGCGTTAAATTCGAGGCCTTGCATTGATTGTTATTACTTTAACTAGATAATATTTCTAGCTTATATGAGTCATGATAATGGAATGCGCACGTACGCCTTCCCTCCCTCCCTTACACATTAACGTATGGTGGGGAGAGGGAGCATTACACTTTTGTATATCGAGAATTAAAAGTAGTGTGTGCACAGTAAGCGTTCTTGTTTCATTGTCGGTAAAAATTGTCTGTAGTGCTTTTTGTAAAAATGAATACTCAGTCGACCGCTAGTACTTCCGGTAGTAGTGATCGCGTTGAAAGAAAAGGATCAACTAAATCCCAGTTAAATAAGGGCCATCGTCGAAGTTATGATATGAATTTTAAAATAATGGTAGTAGCCGAAGCAGAAAAATCGAACAATCTACAAGCATCGAAAAAATTTGATGTTCCAGAAACAAATATTCGATTGTGGCGTAAGAATGTAGATAAGTACCGATCTGCCTGTTCATCAAGGAAATCGTTCAGTGGACCAAAAGTTGGCAGGTTTGACGAGTTGGAAAAAATAGTGACGGAGTTTATAATTGAAAAAC
Source organism: Catonia carolina (assembly GCA_035578175.1). Classification (NCBI taxonomy): domain Eukaryota; kingdom Metazoa; phylum Arthropoda; class Insecta; order Hemiptera; family Achilidae; genus Catonia; species Catonia carolina. The sequence continues at coordinate 14,835,113 of JAQMRL010000013.1, forward strand.
GTAACAACGGATTACCAGTTTCTCGAGAAGTTATAATGTTAAAGGCTCTAGAAGAAGCAAAACAATTAGGCATTACAAAAGAAAAGTTTAAAGCTAGTCTAGGATGGTGTAAGAGGTTGATGAAACGGCAGGGCCTTTCTTTGCGTCGTCGTACGTCTTTAGCTCAACATTTACCGAAAGATTTTGACGAAAAATTGGTCGAATTTCAGCGTCACGTCATTGGTCTAAGGAAGAAACACAATTATCAATTAATGCACATCGGAAACGCAGACCAAACTCCCGTCTACTTTGACATGCCTTTAAATCTGACGGTCAATAAAAAAGGTGCGAAATCGGTCACAGTTAAAACAACAGGCAACGAGAAATCGCGAATTACAGTAATGTTAAGTGTAACAGGCGACGGAAAGAAACTTCCACCGTATGTTATTTTAAGACGGAAAACATTGCCTAAGGAGAAGCTACCATCAGGAATTATTTTTCGTGCTCAATCAAAAGGATGGATGACAGAAGAGTTAGTACTTGACTGGTTAAAAGTAGTGTGGGGACGCCGACCTGGTTCTCTACGGAATCCTCGAGCGATGCTTATTCTCGACGCATTCCGCGGTCATCTTACACCGAAAGTAAAAAATTTCATAGCCAATCATTTAAATACCGATCTTGTTATAATACCGGGAGGAATGACAAGCCAGCTACAAGTTTTAGATGTTGTTGTGAATAAGGCATTTAAGGACGCTTTACGCAAAGAGTACAACGACTGGCTTTTAACTAATGATCATCCTATTACACCGGCAGGAAAAATAAAAAAGCCTTCTATTTCTAACTTAGCGGTAAAAATGCTGTATCACCAATAGTATGGACGGAAATGAAGACGATATTATTTGGCAATCTATGAGTGAAGGCGATTCTGACAGCATGGGAAAAAATATCGCCTGCATCAATAGAAAAGGGCTTCAAAAAATGCTGTATCACCAATAGTATGGACGGAAATGAAGACGATATTATTTGGCAATCTATGAGTGAAGGCGATTCTGACAGCAATCAGTCCGATAGTGAAATTTCAGTGAACGATATTTTAAGTGATAGTGATTGAACTTTTTCTATGATTTGTTATATCAGTTGCGATTTATTGTTGTAGTTATATCTAATTTAAACAAACTGTTATATGAAAAAAATATATTAAAATTAACTTTAAAATAGTTGTTTCTAAAATTAAATACGCTCAACGTGTAAAATAAAGGTAAGATTACGTCTTTTTATAAAATTTTGAATGTTTATTTTTATTTTTCAATTTACATAAGTTTTTTTATTTTTCTGTAATATCACGTAAATTTTAGCACTCGCGTTAAATTCGAGGCCGCGTTATATTCGGGCCAATACGGTAATATTCCATTTAACGAAAATCAATATAAATTTGTTTTTTTTTACAGGTAAAAGATGTGATAAAATGTTTTGGTAACAATTTAATATACAAAGAAAATGACTCAACAAAAACTTTACAAATGTATGTTCCACATCGACTGTTAAAAGAAAATAAATATATAAATAACAATTCAATTATTCTAGAAGCAAACGTAAGTGTTGTTAAAGACTGATTCATCAGTCAATTATGTTATCAAAATAAAATCTGCATTATACTGAAGAAAAGATAAGAAATTTAATCAATACCTCAAACAAATAAATAATTTATAAAAAAACTTTATTTTTTTATTAAAAATATACATAAATATATTAAAATTGGTTATTTGTTTGGAACCAAAACCTTATGAAACAAAGCTTATTACCTTATTAGTAACAAAGCTTACTGGTTGTGAAAAATGCAAACAGTACACTTACTAATGCTCCAAAGTGCACCAACCTCAGTTACATGAATTCGTACATCTTCAAGTTAAAAATTTAATTGTTTTCCTGTTTAATATTAATAAATTCAACCAAACAAACTGATGATTTTATATCAAAAACATAAGTAAACCTTTGAAGCTTTTATTTATCTTTTAAATTATGGATAAATAATCATGAAATAATGTGTGAGCTTATTGGATAAAGCATCAGTCACATTATCAGTAATAATGTGCCTGAAGTCTAAACTACAGATGCTAGACTGTGGTAATATTTTACAAATTGTTTTCCCATTTTGCTCTGGTACCAGAACAAATAGATATTTCCACTTATTTGTTCATCATGAGCATTTGTTCTTCCGGATTTAAACTCAATCCCCATAAATATTTCTTATTTTGTTAAAAATCTAAAACTCAACGTTTCCTTCACGGAGATAAAACCACATTATGTACCTCAACTCTCAAGCGGTAGGATTTGAAATTGACGCTCATTTTAACACAAATATTACAACAGCAGTGCTGCCAACTTTGTAAAAAAATGCTCTTTGTCAGAGGTGTTTATTCTACTTTCTGGATTTGCCTCATAAGTAGTACTTTCTAGCGAAGTAATTAGTTTGAATTTAATTAACGTGTATAATCTGATGTTTGTGGATACATTGAAACACATTATGTGAGATTAAAAATAAATAAATACATACGATTGATTTTAATGTAATATAAAGGTTGGTAGGAGTTAACTTGCAGGAGATAAGGCGTCGTATTGGGAAGGCCAGAGGTAACTTTAATACAATGAGATCAGTGTTCAGAAGTCACGATCTCACCCTAACACCAAACTGCCACTCCTAAAACGCTGTGTGTTTTCAGTTTTTTTAAAGATGTGGAGGCTTGGACCTTGAGCTAGGCAACAGACTTTAAGCTTTTGAGCTCTGGCTGTACACATATGAGAGGTGTGGCTATTAAATAACTAGCTGACGTTGTAAAAAATGTTATTTTAATTTTATACATAATCACTTATTGTCACCTTCAATATACACTCCTTCTCTACCCCTACAACGCTCCATGTGAATTTTCCATAGTTAGAAACAGTGCTGGAAGTCATCTTCTATCAGCTCCTTCAGGAAACAAGCCGCTTTCTCTTTTACATCTTCCACAGACTCAAATCTTGTCCCTTTTAATGCAGATTTCACCTTAGGGAACAGGTAGAAGTCACATGGTGCAAGATATGGTGGATGTTCTAACACTGAGATGCTGTTCTTGGCTAGGAACCTCTTAACAGATAACGCGGAATGAGCTGGCGCATTGTCTTGGTGGAGAACCCACGACTTGTCCTTCCAAATTTCGGGGCGTTTTTCTTACTCTTTGACATAGTTTAGAAAGTACCTCAAGGTAGTAATATTGATTAATTGTTTGACCTTCAGGAACCCAGAGAAGGTACACAATCCCATGGATATAAAAAAAAAACAATCATCATTGCTTTAAATTTTTGACTTGCTCATTTGAGCTTTTTTTGGCTATCGGTGAAGTTCGTCTCTTCCAGAGCATGGATTGGCGCTTCGTTTCCAGATCATAAGTAAAAAACCACGTTTCATCACGTTATTATCTTCTACCCGTTTCCTAAGGTGAAATCTGCATTAAAAGGGACAAGATTTGAGTCTGTGGAAGCTGTTAAAGAGAAAGCGGCATGTGTCCTGAAGGAGCTGACAGAAGATGACTTCCAGCACTGTTTCAAACTATGGAAAATTCGTATGGAGCGTTGCAGGAATAGAGATGGAGTGTATATTGAAGGTGACAATAAGTGATTATGTATAAAATTAAAATAACATTTTTAACGTCAGTCTCGTTATTAATAGCCACACCACATACCTTGGGGTTATCATGGACTTGGAGGGTCACCAATATGGAAGTCTTGCAGACAATGAATAAGGGCCCGAGGTGCTTCACATTGTCAAGTGTCGTAAGCTTCAGTATCTTCGACACATCATGAGAAATCAAGAAAGGTATGAAATACTGCAATGCATTCTGCAAGGACGGTTAGAAGGAAGGAGACCTGGCTTGCCAAATTTGAGGGCCTTGTTTGGGAAGAGCTATGCAGTTGTTCCGTGTAACAGCCAATAGGGTTAGATTCGCCAACATCTGAAACTGGTTCTCATTTAGATTAAGATAATGTGTTGGTTTAACTTTATCCCAGTATATCTTCATGTGCAGTATGAATTTAACACTGTACTCCACAGACAAGGTAATAAGTAATGAAGACCATTGACATATTAATAAATATTCTTTATTTGATTTTTCAGAAGAACACTTAACAAACTCAATAAATATTTTTTGTTTTATTAGACAATATTTATTTACCAAGAATAAAATATATTTTCCATAAATTTTATTACAACAGAATCCACCATAAAAATATGACTTGATAACTGCATACAGGACAGCTTTAATCACGTAAAAACTAAAACAAAATATCATATCACTGCTAAATTACTGAGTACTTAATAAGTAGCTCATCTAAACAGATCCACCTCAAAATAAACCAGATAAACAATTTTCCGCATAAAATAGAATTAACATAAAAATTAAACGACAATTTTTATGTTTCCATCTTGTACCAATATTTTTTAAAATAATATACAGAGCTTCAGTCACTTGGTTACTAGGACTTGTAAAGTAACTCAACATATTAAGCCAGGAGTTAAAAAATGTGGTTGCATTGCATGTTAGAACAGCTTACAGTGAAAAAAGAGTGATACTAATCAGCATAATTCATATTATGCGAATAATCTTTCTTATTTATTCACTGATTTATCAAATAAATAAATGGTTTTAAATGTTTCCATTCGTTATCTACAAATTTTTAACTGAAAATTCTATTTATAATTGGTGAGTGGAAAAAGGGGAATATTCCAAAATACTTATTTTGGAGAGTTTTGTGACTTTGTTTTTGGTTTAATGGTAAAATGTTCAATTGGTCATTTGTAGTACTATATTAAAGCTTTTTAATGGTGACTTTAGAATTATTTGTTTTACAATAATCATGGGATTGATTTTTGATTATTAATATGTTGACTATTCACCTTTTTCTAGATTTGGTACAAGTGAATGGGAAAAATTAGGTTGAAAAAACAATATAATGTGCCAATATGCTACAAAACTTTATTTTTATTTCAAAATAATTAACAGTTACATTTTGTTGATAATAATAAGATAGAAACCAGTGGTCCAACTGCTGTTCGCTATTGAATGGAAGAAGGGTAATATTCCTGGAATATTATCCTTTTTCCACTCTACTAAATTTTTAATGTAGCTTAGCTGCTTTTAGATACAAGGAATATTTCCCTTTTATCAACCAATACATGCGCTGAAGTAAACTTAACAAAACTGCTATCTTCGTTCAATTTTGCATTTTTTGGAATATTACCCTTTTTCCACTCACCGATTCAATAACAACCTATAAAAAAATGATACGATGAAATCAAAATGGACACTTACAAATTTATTATGAATTTAGCAGTCGATACAATTTTTTTTAATCCCTAATGTATGTACGTTGCAATCTGTTCAATTCAGAAAAATAATCCAACCCATAACCCAATGAGATGAGGATGATGTGTATGACGTGTAAATTAAGTGTAGTCTTGTACAGACCCAGGCTGACCGTTCCTAAGAGAGAATGGTTAATTAAACCCCAACCATCAAAGTACACTGGTAACCACTGTCTAGTATTCAAATCCGTATAAACGTAACCACCTTTACTTGGATTTGAACCAGGAACTTTCATCTCCGAACATTTCCTGTTAACCAGCTGACTTGTGGCGACGAATTTACTTCTAGATCAACCCAGTGAATTAGTTAATACTATGATAAAATAAAAACAAAATACTTTACACGATTAAAAGTGATTAGAATAATAAATGCTGATAAGTGAATTTTAAGTGCTTTGTAAAACTGGAAATTGATCCATTTTTTTCTGTTATACTAACATTATGGTAGATTCACATTTGTTACCATACTTTCTTACACACAGACATAACATATAACAATAATGGTATAGTCTAGTTAATAATAATATATTTCAAAGAAAAAGTATGATTTAACACATCTCTTTTACTTCTGTGAATAATTCCTCAAATCTATAGAGGATTACAGATTATATGTACAATACAATACATTTTTATATGAGGGCTGTTTTTTTTCAAGGTCCGATTGGTCACGGAATAAAAACCCCCACAAACATCTGATAAACCTTTGCGCAAATGTGTTGTACAACTTCTCTAATATGGCCGCCAATAGCATCACCTCAATCTGTTCAGTTTTTAACATGCGGTGATTATGTAAACATGGTTACAATAATACCATCTCCCGCCAAGTGTGAAGTGTGTTCGGTAATTCGATTCCCCATCTCACACACAATTTACGGTACTGAAGTCTCTCATTGACAATTTTATAGAGAGGTGACCTTGAAATTTCAGAAAAAGAATCACTCTACACAGAAATTGTAAACCGACGATTTTCTTGAATCGCCTGATCCACTCTGAACAAGGTCATCGATTGACACTCGCTTCCTTCCCAGGCCACCTGCATCATGAACTTCTGTACGTCCTGCACCATTATCGCACTTTGCTGTTGCTCATACAAGTCTCACCGTACATATTACTGATTCGTCAATGAATTTCGGCTGAATTGGATCCCTCAGCCTGAAGAAATTGAATTACCACACACACTTCACACTTGGCGGGAGATGGTATGGTTGTAGCCATGTTTACATGTTTTCTGCACGTTCAGAACTGAACAGACTGAGGTGATGTTATTGGCAGCCATATTAGAGAAGCTGTGCAAAGGTTCATCATAAATTTGTGGGGGTTTTAATTCTGCGATCGATCAGACCTTGAATAAAAAACAGCTTTCGTACTTCTCTTTAATTTTTTATTATTATTATTATTATTACTTTATTAATTCATCCATTTCCTCTTCCTCCAGACAATTTTAAAGATACTGAAAACAGGCATATTTGTAAAGTAAAGGCGTTAAGTAATAGAAAACATTTGTTAGAAATATTTTTAGTTTTCTACAAATCTACTTCACTTTTCTATATAATTACCGTTAATTTCTAAGCACTTTTTTGTAACACTGGACCAGCTCTTTTAACACTTCTGTGTAGAAGTTCACCGTCTAGTAACTGAACCAGTTGACAATGAAAGTCTTGAGTTTCTCCTTTGCAATTTCCCATTCTGTTACAGGCGAAGAGTTACGTATATCCTATACCAATGAAGAAACAAGATAATAATCAATGCAATTACGTTACTCAACTACATCAAAACCAAAAAAAAAATCAGCATCTCCTTACTAGAGTCAGAAAATGATGGCTACTATTTTGTGGGATGAAAAAGGTGTTCTTTTGGTTAATTTCAAGAAACAAAGAACAATTGATGAAATGCTCTGCAAAACACTCACCAAACTGAGATATTTCTATTTCATATAATGAATTAATATAATAATTTCACTAACCTTCTTTTTAAACTGCGTCACCTTTATTTTATTCCTACTTACACGTGTTTCGGTGGATCCACCATCATCAGAGTAAATAAAAAATTGAAACTAAAATTTTTTTCATTTATTTAAAATTTACAGAAGATGATACATCTTCAGTCACTTGTATAAAACTACTTGTATATAAACAGTTTTATACAAGTGACTGAAGATGTATCATCTTCTGTAAATTTTAAATAAATGAAAAAAATTTTAGTTTCAATTTTTTATTTACTCTGATGATGGTGAATCCACCGAAACACGTGTAAGTAGGAATAAAATAAAGGTGACGCAGTTTAAAAAGAAGGTTAGTGAAATTATTATATTAATTCATTATATGAAATAGAAATATTTCAAACTGCAGGATGCATTATAAAGATTTATTTTTGAAACTGAGATATGTTATTCAAAATCGATGACATAGGAAAAAAACTGTTGTCCAGGATAGTCCTTTTTTATGAAGATGTGTGTCCTCATAAAATTGCCTGGACCAAGGAAAAGATTTAAGATTTTGATTGGGAACTTTTAGATCATCCACATAACACCCAAACCTTGCACCTAGCAACTATTTCCTTTCTACTTGAAACAATGGCTTGGTGGAAAATGGTTTGAAGATGACAAGGAACTAGATACTGCTGTTTTCAATGGTATAATTTTCAAGCAGTAAAACTCCATACAAAGGGGTTAAAGAAGCTGGTGCAGTATAACGAAAAGTGCTTAGAAGTAAACGGCGACTATGAAGAAAAATAAAATGATTTGTAGGAAACTAAAACCACCAATAAACAAATTTTCTAACAAATAAATTTTTTTAATAACCAAACAAAAACAGCCCTTAATGAATATGCCTGGTATTTGCATTAAAAAATCTTTTAAGATATATATAATACACAGTAGGTAACTAAAATAAATTTCATAAAATCAATTAATTAACTAATCTGGAACTTGTAAAATCAAATTATTCAATTCGATAATAAAAAGCAAACCAATGTTACATGGTACTGAAATTATTTCTAAACCACTACAATGCCTATGATTTAATCTCTTATTACAACTAAAAAAAAGAAAGTATTCTAACAACGAATCATCATCATAAAATATAAAGAGTAAAGTTTATAAAATTAATGCCAAAAAGCTAAATAAAATAAAATATTACAAAAAGAGGTTACAAGAAACGGTTTTATAAGTAATTAAGAAACAAGAAATGTTATTAGGAATAAAAACAAAGCAGTTCTGACAAAAACCACTAAAATGATACAGTTAAAACAATTTTAATGATATACTTTTTAATTCAATAATTAAAACATGGTAAGATATATTTTACACCATAGTACTTGCCGATAGTGAAGAAGGTCTACAGCATCTAGTGAGCAAAATAGCCACAGTAAGTTGCAAATATGGCCTTGATATCAACAGTAAGAAAACAAAGTTCATGTTGATCTCCAAGCACAGAAACGACAATGCCAAAATTTTCGTCAATAACCAGCAATTAGAATGTGTGAAGCACACAATGTACCTGGGAACAATGATAAATGAAAATTGGGACATGGCACAGGAGATTAAATATCGCATAGCAAGGGCAACAGCTGCTTTCAATAAAATGAACAGAGTTTTCAGGAGCCATGATCTTACCACTGAAACGAAAATCAGACTTTTGAGGTGCTACATCTTCTCGATTTTGCTGTATGGAGCAGAGGCATGGACATTGAACAAGAGTATGATTAAACGTATAGAAGCCTTTGAATTGTGGTTGTACCGGAGAATGCTTAAAATATCATGGACAGAGCATGTAACAAATGAAGAAGCTCTGAGACGGATGAAGAAATCCAGAGAATTATTGAACACTATCAAGATCCGTAAACTTCAGTATTTGGGACACGTCATGCGGAATGAGTCCAGATACTCTTTGATACAGCTCATTGTGCAAGGGAAAATAGATGGAAGGAGAGGACCAGGAAGAAGAAGAGTATACTGGCTACACAACCTCAGGGAATGGACCGGAAAGACATCTGCTGAACTTTTCCGTATTGCTGGCAGCAAAGTGAAAATTGCCATGCTGGTCGCCAACATCCGAAACGGATAGCGCACTAAAAGAAGAAGAAGAAGATATATTTTCAAGTCTAATCTAATTTTATAGATATTTTTAAATACCCACTTAATTGAAATAAAATCCCTTTGATACTTACTGACATATTCCTGAAGCAAGGGCTGTTTGCTTACATTTAAATATTGGTAGGTCTGAATACAGTTTCACGCATGCAGCGCAATTTATTGATTATTTACAAATTAACGATTAATTCAATCGTTGTTTTGATTCAGTAGGAGATTCTCAGCTGGTGAATGCAGGCTGAAATACCCGCAACAATCGATTCTGCCGCCAGTTGTGAAATGCACACTGTGATACAATTTTTGCATACAAAAGGATCTTCAGCTGCTGAAATTCATCGAGAGTTGTGCCTAGTGTATGGACCTACAGTAATGAGTGAAGAAAAGGTCCGACAATGGTGTCAAAACTTTCAAAATGGCCCAACAAACGTGCATAATGAAGAACGGAATGGCAGATTAGTGAAGAGCGTTCACTGTTTCAACCAGTCACTGTGATCACGGTGATAGTGATTTTGTGTTCACCATTACTTTTAATAGTTACTAGTGATTTAGTAATAACTGTGTATATACTTAGTATATTTTTCAGTTGTTATCATAAAATAATAATAATGTTGTTATTTCATGATAACAACTGAAGTTTTGATAAATTAAAAAAATGGGCAACATATATAACTAAAATAAAAACTTAGCCTAAAACTGATTAACACAAGGTATCCCAAATTAGTAATAAAAAGAACGTTTTGTATAAAAATGAAAAAGTACAAGAAACAATTTACAACTGAAAAAATTAACAACAGACAATATAAATAAAATAGCTAGGTAGAATGCGGCGGGCAATAAAAATAACACTGTAATGTAATTATGTTATCGCGATCAGAAATGTAAAAGAACTACCTTCGTTTTGTTTAGTCTAGTAGATGAAAAACATAACAAGGGGAAGAGACTGAGAGAGGGAGAGAGAAAAGTGCGTAAAAATTGAAGTAAAAGAGAATGGGCGTGCCGGTTATCAAAGGAGAGCACTAAGGCCAGTGAACAGACCAACATATCTTACGTAGCTATTATAGGGGCCAGCCTGTCTTAAAAGTGACAGTGAACAGTGAATGAGTAAGTAACTGATTTTTGTAAAAGTGATTGGGGGAACGAGAGGTCTGTTAATCTTCTATCTGTAGAATTAAGGTCGCCGTGTCGTCTTGCCTTAAACAGTGAACAGAGAATGAGTAGTGATCTTTGTAACAGTGACTGGGAAACGATTACTCGCCTATCTGAATAACTGTAGTCACCGTGAATTATAAGTAACTGTGACTCGTTCACAGTGACAGTTCTTTTGTCTCTTCTCTATGGCAGATACAGTATTCACTGACAACATCGTTGATGGGTGATATTTTGGTGGATTTCATGGATCATGAGTCAAGAATTACAGCTGAAGTGTACTACGAAATGCTTACCAAACTGAGCCGTGCAATCCAAAATTGAAGACACGGGAAACTATTGTTCAGCGTAATCTTCCTTCACAACAACAGGCATCATCACACTGCTACCATAACCAAGAAGATTCAAGATTTTCATCTGGAACTTTTTGACAATTTCTCCATCAGTCCTGATGTTGCTCTCAGCGACTACTTCCTCTTCTTGCGTTTGGAAAAAAGGACATTCTCAATTAGTTAAATTCCCAGGGATCAAACTTCTATGCAGAATGTTTAATGAAGATGGTGCAGCGTTACAAAAAGTGTTCTGAATGGCGACTTTGAAGAAAAGTAAGGTAGGAAAGTAGTTAACTAATACTGTCGATAAAAAACTTTTCTTACGATTTAATTTTTTTACAAACTGCCCTTACTTTAGGAATATGTCTCGTAAAAGAAAGTGAATACATCAGATAAAAAGTGGTTTTGGTACAAAAAAATAACAAAAATTAATTCAGAAATTGATAATCAAGTAGCATATTTATAAAAACTTTTATGTAAGCTAAAACTCCTAATATCTCCAGTTAAATTAACAGTTTATTTAATATAAACTATTACTTTTAACATCTCAACAGCAACCATAAAAAATGTAAGATATTACAGAAAATAATAGAATTTAACTTTTTATTTATACATAAGAAATATGTACTTGAAATTAAAATACATGTAAAAATTATGAGCAAAGTCCAAATTACCTTATGTTGGCATTATTCACAATTCTTGGATAATGTTAACAAAATTTGAAACGATAGTTTTTTTTAAGTTTATCTATAAAATGAAGACGTTACAGCTGGTGCACTATGAGGAACTCATCCCTTGTACAAGAAAAAAGCCAAGATTAGACATTATAATGCTGTGATAAAACCGGTATGTCTGTATATGAGTCAATGCCTTAGAATGACTGAGAAGACTGGTCTAAGAGAAGCAGAGAAAATTGACAGAAAGATCCTCCACAAGATAAAGGATCTGAAGATAATAAACGGACAATATAGGTTACGAGGACAAGAAGAACGATACAAGGACAATGAACGATTAGAAAAAGAAAACAACAATTTTATCGACACCTGTCTAGAATGGATGACAAAACAAATTTTTGACACTAAACAAAAGACGTAAGGTATCTAATAAATGGCTCAAAGAAGTAAGAATTGATATTGCGAAAACTGGAATAAACCAAAAAAACTAAATATAGACGACTAATTACGGACTTTAAGGGTTTCCACTAAGAGCAAAAACAGAACACCAGGTGGACAGAAGAAAAGAGAAAAGTCTACAGTGAATGTGAGCTGCAAAAAGAGCTTCCAGAAACATCTAGTCACCTCACATGGTCTAAAAAAGCAGAGAATGTTTAGAGAAAGATCCTCTACAATATAATGGATCTGAAGATAGAAGTTGGACAGTACAAGTTAAGAATGAAAAGAACTGTACAAGAAAAATAAACAGGGAACAATCAGAAAAATGTTAATAAAGTAATTGATTAGTTTTAGTATAATATTTGCCTGTCTAGGTGAAAGTTTTCACATCGTTTTTCTTGACCACTACAAGTGAATACCTGGTCACTCTACTATTTGTATTCTGTATAGAAGTAAAACCTTCCCATTTTCTACTTTGAAAAATATTTTAATTCGTCATAATATAATGTACATAGGCTTTAGAGCTACAAAAATAGTTCTGTTTCTTATCACATAATCCGCCAATTATATGACTGAGCATTTAACAACAAAAGAGGTACAGATGTAAAAGACACTAGTCACAGTTATCACCTCTCAGAGTAATGAATTTCATTATATAGCCAGACCTTGTGGTAAATTAAGTGAAGGTGTCATGTGCAAGGTAGAAAAACGATGCTTTTCAGAGGGCCTGAAATGCTGATCAGGGTACTTTTTCACTCAGTGAGGCTTGGTAAACCACCGCATTCCTTGTTTTACCAAAGCGTTAGTAAACTTAGTAAAGCCTCTAGAGGTTCAAACCAGCCTTTCAGCTGACGACCTAAACAACAAAAATATAATGTATATTTTTTTCAAAAATAAATCTTTATAATGCATCCTGCAGTTTGAAATTAATTCCATTTTATATAGCTAATAAATTTCACTAACCTTCTTTTTAAACTGTCAACTTTTATCTTTACTTACATGTGTTTCGGTTGATCCACCATCATCAGAGTAAATAACATAATTGAAACTAAACAATTTTTTTTTTATTCATTTAAAATCGATAGGAGATGATACATCTTCAGTCATTTGTATAAAACTGTTTATAGTATCATTTGAATAAAAATTTTTAGTTTCAATTATGTTATTTACTCTGATGATGGTGGATCCACCGAAACTTGTGTAAGTAAAAATAAAAGTTGACACAGTTTAAAAAGAAGGTTAGTGAAATTTATTATATAAATTCATTATATAAAATAGAAGTATATTTTTTTATATGACAATAAAGTTTATTTGTTTATTATCCAGTATAACTGGCTAACATTAACATTATTGCATATATGCGATAATCTGCATATGCTTTACGTTTTTGCAATAAAATACCTTATAATTTAATTTATCATCAACAATGCTTAAATAAATAATCTAGACACTTCCCAGGTAATTTTTACTTAAACTAAAATTCGGACTTTACCCATAATAAAAAAATAATCAAAACCTTATTTTTGATTACATTATTCTATTGTATACGCATGATTAATCCTCAGTATGGCATTCAGAATTGTACAGGCTAATGCTGTAACAAAAACCTAACAATCAAACAATTTCTCTAATTACAGGATAGCAAATTTTAAATAGATAAATTGTTCCTTGGAACAAATACTCGCAAATTAAAATTAAAATTAACAAATTAAAATTTATGAGATCACCCAATTAATCATAAACCACAGAACAATGAAATTGAATCAATGTATTTCTAATATTTAATGCTTCCATATAGTATTTTTAGTGATATACAAATTACATGATAATGCTTTATTCAACTTTGGTATTCTATATACATTACAGCTGATTTAAACAAAAAATTAAAACAGTATTTCAATTCCTGATGGAATGAGTGACAAAAATACGAGGATCATTTGGAAAGTAAAGAATGTTTTGATCTGACAAGCCTCGCAGTTCCTCCACCACCTCCTCTGCCGAGTCATTGACCTTCCACTCACCTTGGGTCAGTCAGGTGCTAACAGCGAGCCGATACAGTCGTGTATTGATTATTTTTAACTCTTTAAAATGTGTGACAAAATTAACAATCCTGCCAAGTGTGAGGTTTGTAGTGTAACACGCTTTTTGAATGCTAAAGGAGTATGACCAATCAAAATTTACAGACAAATAACGGAGGTTTATGGTAACGAGATGAACGAAGCTTCAGTTAAAATATGGTGTATTAAGTTTAATGGTGTACGGACAAATGTTCACGATGAAGAGTGCTCGAGTTGACCAATAGCTCTGATTGATGAACTCAAATCAGGGATTGAGGAAAAAATTCAACAGGACAGACATTTCACGATAGATGAACTAGTTCATTCTTTTCTGAAATTTCATGAACTGTTCTTTATAAAATGGTAGTGGTTGTTTGGGTTACAAAAAGGTGTGTGCAAGGTGGGTCCCTCAAATTTTGACAGAAGTGATTTCTGAATTTTATGAACTGTTCTTAATGAAATGATAGTGGTGATTTGGGTTACAAAAAGGTGTGTGCAAGGTGGGTCCCTCAAATTTTGACGGAAGTGAAACAACTTTATGGCAAAACATAAACATTATGGTTAAACAACTTTATGGCAACCAAGTATACAGAGGGCATAGCAAAATTGGTGAAACGGTACAAGTGTTTAAATTTATAAGGCGATAACGTAGAAAAATGGTTTTAAGTATCAGGTATGTTGTAAAAATTTGTTTGTCTGTAATAAAAAAATTTCAAAATAAATAAATATGTTCTTTACTTTCCGAATAACCCTCATATTTTGTAATTAAACTAGGAAAACACTTATTTTTTATAATGAAAGTGTTAATGAATTTTTACATAAGTATCATAAACTTTAATGTACGTATTATTAATATTTTCTCTTGAAACCAATTATAGTTTGTCCAATCAGAATTGGTGTACGTAGCTGTAGAGTTCTGATCATACCTTTTTGACCCTCGCCTACATGTACAAGTAACTCAAGAACAACGTGAGAGAAAATAAGTGAATTATTTATTTATCTTCTTGAAAAGAAGGATTAAACAGTCTGAGGCCTTAGGAACCACTCTGTACTTGTAAAGCAGAAAGTTGATGCACCAATTCGGTTTGGACTTATTATACAGTAAACTCTGCTAATTCAGACCGCTAGGTAATTTATAATTCAGCCAATTAAATGACTGAATCATTTAAGAACAGAAGAGGTAGAGGTGTAAAAGACACTAATCAGAGTTATCTCCTCTGAAAGTAATGAATTTCATTATACAGCCAGACCCTGTGGTGAATAAAGTGAAGGTGTCATTTGCAGAGTGGAAAATATGTGCTTTTCAGAGGGCCCGGCATGCTGATAAGCGTACCTTTCCACTCGGTGAGGAAGGCAATGGTAAACCACCTCACTCCTCGCTTTACTTAATAAAACCTCTACAGGTTCAAACCAGCTTTTTGGCTGATGACCTAAACAACAACAGGTAATTTATACAGATTTAGGTCAGTCCTTTGAAAATTCTAACAACATGTTTAGAAAAAAAAGTAATGATTAGTGAGTACACACTTTAATATGAAATGTTAAAATAATTTTAAAAAAAATTATTAAAATTGTTAATAAAAAAAATTGTCTACAATTTTTAAATTAAAAAGTGTTACTAAAAATATGGACTAGACAGAATTAAAAGAGAGTACTACAGATATTTTGTATACACAAATTTGTAGAAAATGATTAAAAGTAATCATCAATTAAGATAAGTGACATCGCTATCACAAGTAATAATGATTTATCACTATAAAATTTACAATTTATTTTATTTATGTCCCAATATGTTTTGATATTTACTGCAGTTCTAGAAAGGCATTCTTCTGATATACTTACGGCCAAGAAGAATGACAATAAATGATTAGAAGTATAGTGAAACCATATTAAAGCTGAGGCGCTAGGCGTACCATAGAGTAAAGTCCAGTTGTCGGCAACTTGATTAATAGCAATATAGATTCAGAGGTACTTAATGCCCATAACAGGCAGGTAGTGATAAAAATTATTTGCACTTGATCTGCTAGTTCCAGGGCTACAAAAATAGTTCCGTTTTTTATTCCATGGTCAGCCAATGACTGCAGCATTTAAGAACAGAAGTGATAGAGGGCAAAAGACTTTAGTCACAGTTATCTCCTATCACAGTAATGAATTTCATCAATATACAGACCGACCCTGTGGTGAATGAAGCGAAGGTGTCATTTGCAGGATGGAAAGTAGGTGCTTTTCAAAGGGCCTAGCATGCTGATAAGCATAGACTACTTTCCCGTTCAGTGAGGAATGGTAAACCCCTTGACTCCTCGTTTTACTTAGTAAAGCCACTAGAGGTTCAAACCAGCTTTTCGGCTGATGATCTAAACAACAACAGTGGTACTTATGCTAATCTAAACTTTTGGTATAGTCACTTGAGTCACAAGTTTCCCCTTGTTTGCAACGAGGGGTAAAGGGGAAAAGCATCAGTGCACATGCGCGACTGCTATAATTTCAGTACGACAAACATAACAACTTATACGCTACTATACCCACAGCAAATACAGTATATCGTGGAACCTTTTGTAGGTTAACTGTACGAATATAACTGTTTGTTACCGTAAACACAAATGTCGGTTTCTCAAAAACATGGTCGAACTATCCACAGTGCTGAACGCAATGTAATAAAATGTTGTGAAGTTGAAGCTTAACGAATGCCTATCTGTGCCTCTTAACAAAAGCCGTGAGCGAGCAGCTAACTACTGTGATGTTTCTCTTTCCACAATTCAAAAAATAAAGAAGGAAATTAAGGACGTGAAGAAGCTATTCTTTAACAGTTTTGTTGACACCTGGTAAAAAAAGAAAACGGTTAGGTAGATACTAGTGAGACTGATAATGAAAACACCGCTGACAGCAATAGTAAAGATGGCGATTCATTCGTAATTACAGTAAATTAAACATTTCTATTCATGTAATTAAGCTATAGGTAATATTACAGGTTATATTTATTTCTTATAAGGTTTATGATGAAAACATTTTCTTGGAATAAACTACAGCTTACAAAATGTATCTAGAAACTGCACGGTAGCGAACTGTATAAGTAGTGTCTCACTGTTGAGGTTGGCAGCACTGCAAATATTTCACTTCCCTTCCTTACAGCCTACACATACGTAAAAGGTAATCTCGTGACTTCAGTATCTGTAGTCCAAAACGGTTTCGGTCTCGTCATCAAGTCCGGTTTAAGAAGAATTTACTGTATAATAGTTTCTATCAAAGTTTTACAATGATTGAACTACAGCCTTTTTGTACAAACTTTTAAATAATTCTATAAAAGTAAAATTTACGAATGATCTAGATTAACGTGTTAACTATTTCCTAGTACATATACTTCTGGATGAGATCTGATGTGATGTCTCTTTACAGATGACTTATCGGAGAATGTCTTATCACAATTGGTACATTGAAATGAAATACCCGAATGCATAGCCTGATGTCTAGATAACCCAGACGAATGACAAAATGATTTATTGCATTTTGTACACTGATATTTACGTAACGTTTCTTGAGAGCCCGTCGTATGGCAAAATCTTAAATGTTTATTGAAAGAATCTTCAGTGGAGCATGAGAAAGTACATTCTGGGCATTTATAAGGCCGGTCTATTGTGTGAGTGATAAAATGCCTTCTCAGTATTTCCTTCTGTGAAAACTTTCTATCGCATTTATCACATGCAAAAGGTCGTTCACCGGTGTGAATTCTCATGTGCCGTACTAGAGTGCTATTTGTTATGAATGATTTTCTACAATACTTACACATCTTTAACATTTCTGGATGATTAGTGCGCATGTGAGTTTGTAAATCTCTGTAACTGATGAATCGAACCACACATAAAGTGCATCTATAACCAATTCTACCACCTGATTCTGTTTTATTATTTGGAAGATCTTTGCCATCATTATTTGTCGGTTCTTCATCACCAGAAAGTGAATTTGCAGACCATGTAGAAGAATGTGAAGCTTTTCTCTTCTTTTTATTACGTATTCTAGTCGATCGCCTCCTTCCTCTGTTCTTGTTATTTTCTTCTTCCTCTTCCTCCTCCTCCTCCTCCTCCTCTTCTTCTTCTTCTTCAACTTCTTCCTCTTCTTTACCATCATTATTTTCTACACATTCATATTCGTTTTCATCCAGATTATTCTAAAAAAAAAAATTGTAATAACAATCAATTCTGATGAGGCCTAAAATTCCCGAATTAAGTAATCACTTAATAGAATTTAAATCATGGTACAACAAACCGTCATACAACAAATGCCAGATTTAATAAGACTTCAGATAATATGGACAACTGTGTCGTAAATATTTTTAGCCCAACTAATTGTCATTGTGAATCTTTTCTGCTGTAGGTTAGTTTTTTTTTGTGGTGCCCTGGAGACTCCAGGAGGAGTATAGGACATATCATCAGATATAACACCTGGAGTACATATAAGAATCACACAATGTATCACTACTATCAAGAAAGAGATTTTTGTACGCTATAAAAAGTTTCACCGATCAAGTAATTTTTCAGATTTATTTTAAAGGAATTCAAATCCTCACAACATTTTAAAGATTGGGGTAATTTATTCATGAATTTTCTCCCTGCATAAGTAGGTTTTTGTTCAAACAATTTTGTGGAGTGATTAGCCACATAATAATCATTCCTGTTTCTCGTGTTATGATTGTGAACATTGAAATTCTGCGTAAAATTATTTTGCCTAACATACATAATAACCTCAAAAATGTAGACGGAGGGAACTGTAAGCAATTTAAGCTCCTTAAATAGTGACCTAAATAAATAAATAGTGGCCTAAATTATTAAATAGTGGCTTAAATAGTAGTATTTTCTGCAGCTTTTGAATACCTCTAATATAGGATTCACAGGCTCATTAACGCACAACATTGGCCAGTGTGGAATCTAAACAAGATATCAACTCTTACCCACTATGCACTTGTTTTTCAGTTCATTTCAGTAATTATTTTTTATCTTATTTTTGCGATTATGTTGTGAAGTATGGATTGAACTTGACAGTTTATAGAGAGGCAATCGCATTTTTGTTTATGGGATGTGTCCTTCATAAATAGTGAAGAATTTTAATTAAATGAAATATTTAATTGCCCATACAGGCAGGTGGAGTGTTAAATTATTTGCCCTCGATCTGCTAGTTCCAGGGCTACAAAAAATAATTATGTTTTTTATCAACATGGTCAGCCAATTATATGACTGGAACATTTGAGAGCAGAAGAGGTAGAGGTGTAAAAGACACTAGTCTGAGTTATCTTCTCAGAGAGTAATGAATTTCATCATTGTACAGCCAGACCCTGTGGTAAATAAAGCAAAGGTGTCATTTGCAGGGTGGAAAGTAGATGCTTTTCAGAGGATCTGGCATGCTGATAAGCATACTCTTCTACTCTTAGTGAGGAAGGCAATTGTAAATCACCTCACTATTAGTTTTACTTAACGAAGCGTCTAGAGCAGAGGTTCCCAAACTGTGAGCCGCGGCACACCAGTGTGCCGCGAGGCCGGCCAAGTGAGCCGCGGAACTCAAGGAAAAAAATTAAATTAAATTTAAACGGTCCAACAAAATAATGCCTAGCCGATGACTATAAGTAAGTATGTATAAGTATGATATAAGTACGTTTATATCAAGTACTTAAGCTTAATCAATGGCATAAAGTAATAGGTGTGCCGCGGCTATTGGCCGATTTTTTTGTAGTGTGCTGCGAGAAAAAAAAGTTTGGGAAACACTGGTCTAGAGGTTCAAATCAGCCTTTTGGCTAATGACCTATATATATATATATATATTACACACTGTCGATATATAGTCTTTAGTATACGGCAACATATTACCGTCGTGTTGGTTAGTTTGGTTATGTTTACTCTGACTACGGTCCGTTTGTTGTGAAGTATAGTTGTAATAAATGGTGATTTATGTAGTTTATTTGTTCGGTTTGTCTTACAAAAGTGATTTTTATGTTTTTAGTTTTTAATTTGTTTAAGTTAAAACAGTTTTTATTGTGTAAAATATGTTAAAACTTATTGATAAAATTCTGCATGTATCATGAACGAGTAGTTTTGTAGGTTACTTTTGCTTTGTTCGTTTTTCTTATTTTATGTTATTTTGACTTTTATATATTTTTTGTACTGAAATATTTAAAAAATGAGTAATTACAAGTAATATTTTAAAAAAATAATTAGCTTGTTACATTTAATACTAGAAACTTCAGAATCATAAAAAATTGACATAGGACTTGTTTTTGTATATATTTTTTTTTTTAATTCTTAATTTGTGTACGCTGCAATCTGTTCAATTGAGAACAATAAGCAACCCCATGACCCAATGAGATGAAGATGATGTGTATGACGTGTCAATGAGGTGTAGTCTTGTACAGACCCAGGCCGACCATTCCTGAGAGAGTATGGTTAATTTTACCCCAACCATCAAAGTACACCGGTAACCACTGTCTAACATTCAAATCCGTATAAAAGTAACTACCTTTACTAGGATTTAAACTGGGAACCTTCGTCTACGAAAATCAGCTGTTAAACAGCTGATTTTGGCGACGACTTTACCTCTAGACCAATTTGTATATTTAACATAATTTTCTTCAAAATGTACCTATAAAAACAATAAAATATATGTTTTGTTTAGAATTTCCAAACCTTTAATATAGTTTAATTGAAAATTAAATTAAACTATAACCAATGTAACTTTTTTGATGTGAAACTCAAATTTTGTTATTGGTTTTTTCAAATTCCCAAATTTTGACAAGACCTGTGTCTGCATGCCTGAGTAAATGGAAATATCATTACTGTTGGTGCATTTCCCAGTTTATTCTTAAAAAACCAAAAAAAAGTTATCGAAATTGCTCAAACGGTTTGAGTTATATGATTATTTTTCTGAAACACTACGATTCTTGCAATTTCTGCTTGGCACTTTTCGCGTAGGAAATCCGAATAGGCCTTGGCATTAAAAGGGTTAACCCGTAAAACTCGCATTGAAGTGAACGACAGATGCTAGCAACATTGGTAGCATTGAAGCCACCGTTTGAATTGTTTTTTTTATCCATCTTCTATCCAAAAAATTTGAAATTTTTATGACATGTTCACAAATTGTTGGCCGTTGTTTTAAAAAAAGACCATGCATATCCGTTTTTTTTTACGCCTTATAAAGCTAACTTACGAAAAACATGTTGCAATTCGTGTACATTTTCAGCTTTGAAGCTAAAATTTCAGGCCTACATATTTTTTTTTCCTGTTTTTTTTAGTTGGTATTATAGAAAAATGTCGCAAAACAAAAAATTTGATGTAACGTACGTGTATTAAACGTAACGTATTAAACAAACTCACCACTATATGCCACGGCTAATAAAAACGAAGTGGGATATGCAGTCAGACTGAAGGAAAGTACAAAATCCCGCGTCTTTCAACTCAGTTCATTGAACAGATATTACATATATAAAAGCAACCTATAAAAGAGCGTGATTTTGTGAACAAATACATATATAACAATCGTAGTATATTTTTGAAGGGTGGCCATAAATCTTATGGAAAAGGGAACGTAAAAATATTACAGAATACCGACATACAGATGTTTCGATCTCTCTCTTGTTCCCAATGAGCTATGCTTGACCTTGCAAAGATCACACACCTACGTAAAACATCCCCCTCTACAATTCTAGCTTTTAAACGCACTTCTAACTAAATTTTTCCATGAACTATTAGCCTCGAACAGGGTCATTAAAAAATGTGTATACAATCAGTTTTACCACAACATTTAGACATCAATAAAAAATTTCCCACGTATCGTATTTTGTTTCTGAAAAGCATAGCTTGTACCTCGTTTCATTGACTACATTTAAACTACACATGTTACTAGGGTAGGCCTTGAATGACCTCCACAAACTAGACAGACTGTTGAATGCTTACACACTTATCAAAGACACATAATTTTACGCGTACAGATGCAGATGGGTTAAAGAACATGACTGGAACATACCTCGAAATCAGATATGATGAGATCACCTCCATTATTGGTAACAAATTCATTTCTTGAATCTATACTGTCTTCTATACTATAAGCTGCACTTCCATTTTCATCACATTTATCATACAATTCATTTAGATATAGTAAACCATTATCTTCTGCAAGTTTTATTGTACAAGCATCTCTACTCGTTCTGCTTTCTTCTGTATCATCTAACGAAGTTGGTTCCTGTACGTAACAGTAAAAAATCTGGTGTGAAACACTCACACAACTTTCTCTTGCCAATGCAAATAATTAACAATATAACCTAACATTAGTAATAAAACATTAAAAATAAACAAGAAAACTAACCTCAATAAACATAACCTAATTTTAATTATAATATGAAAGACGCAAAATGAAAATCAACCTCAGTTTGGCTTAAAAATACAGAAAATCGCTCTTTCACGCTAAAGTAGGCTCTGTAGAAAAACATCCTTTAAATAAAAGTTGTAGATCTTTTTATTTCCTATAAAATTAATTATATATACTTTTGTTGTAAAATGCATACTAAGGCCAAAATCTTAAAAAAATCCATTTTTCACAAGTTTTCGTGAGAAAAAAAAACAGAAAATCGCAATTACTGCTAAACTAAGCGTTATACAAAAAAATGTTTGAAATAAAAGTTGTAGGGTTTTAAATTCTCTACATTTTTTATTATATAAAGTTTTGTGCTAAAATGCGTATTAAGGCCGTAATCTTAAAAAAACAATTTCTTTACGTGAAAAAAGCCTCACCAAGAATTTCAGCAAACATGGTGCCTACCCTATCTTGTAGAGAATAAAAAATTGAGAAAATCAGGCGATTTAAAAAAAAATCGTAGGACCAGTTTTTGAGAAAATTGCAAAAAAGTGAAAAATTACACGAATAAACTACTACTTCCGGTTGACCGATTTTGATGAAAATGTTCGTGTCGGGTCCGGTAGTGGTATGTAACTTAAGTTTCAAGTTTCAAGCTCGTACGATGTTCCGTTCTTAAGATATTTTGTACACACACACACACACACACACACAGACCAATCGCTAAAAACATGTTTTTTTGGGTTCAGGGGGTCTGAAAACATGTAGATCCAGTGAAAACTCGATTTTGAAAAATCGACATGAATACAATACTTTCCTTCCTATATATTCATATAAGCAAGAGAAAGTAAAAAGCAACCAAAGGTAAGGTTATAAATTTCATTTATACTGTAATTTATATACTAGGTGTTCAGGAAGTCGCTGTGCACTCGAATAATAGAAGTGAAATGACAAAACTTTCTTAAGAAATAATTCCTTAAATCACTTCTATTTTATATAATGAATTTTTATAATAAATTTCACTAACCTTCTTTTTAAACTGCGTCAACTTTTATATTTACTTCTTTACTTACACGTGTTTCGGTGGATCCACCATCATCAGAGTAAATAACACAATTGAAAACAAAAACTTTTTTCACTTATTCAAAATCTATAGAAGATGACACATCTTCAGTCATTTGTATAAAAATTTTATACAAATGACTATTTACTCTGATGATTGTGGATCCACCGAAACACATGTAAGTAAAGAAATAAAGATAAAAGTTGATGCAGTTTAAAAAGAACGTTAGTGAAATTTATTATATAAATTCATTATATAAAATAGAATTAATTTCAAACTGCAGGACGCATTATAAAGATTTATCATTTAAATGACTACATTATTATGTAATTATTGGATTGTTTATAAAAGGTGTTAGAAATGGCCTTCACTGCCATAAATACATCACTACACTTGTTTCAATTTGTTTTCACACACTATTATCAACTCACAAACAGTGATTCTTTGAATATATGCTGTTATCATAGTTTTTAGTTCATAATTTGTATGCGGTCTGTTGGAATTAACTTTTTGTTTTGCTGCCCCCCATAAAATGTAATCTGGGAGTCAGATCAAGTGATCATGGAGGCCACAAATTCCTGGAAATGAATCATTTATTCATTTATTTATTTATTTATTTATTTTATACAATCCAATCATTTATTGGATTGTTTATAAAAGGTGTTAGAAATGGCCTTCACTGCCATAAATACATCACTACACTTGTTTCAATTTGTTTTCACACACTATTATCAACTCACAAACAGTGATTCTTTGAATATATGCTGTTATCATAGTTTTTAGTTCATAATTTGTATGCGGTCTGTTGGAATTAACTTTTTGTTTTGCTGCCCCCCATAAAATGTAATCTGGGAGTCAGATCAAGTGATCATGGAGGCCACAAATTCCTGGAAATGAATCATTTACCTAAGACATTATACTGGGTGATTCATTTAAAAGTAGCCCGCCGCTCGAGTAATTTTCATATGCTGTATTGGCAACACTGATCACGATGTGATCGACTGGCCTTTATAGTACAATTTATATTGGTTATTATTTAATTATTATATTATTATAGAGTACAATTTTTTACAGCAAGATGGTGCAATACGTCACACATCTCGCCAGTCCCTATCTCATATCAATCAGGCTTTTCCCATGCGAGTTGTTAGTAAAGATTTGTGGCCTCCTCGTTCACCCGATTTGAGTATGTGCGATTTTTTTCTATGGGGTTATTTAAAAGGAACTTTTTACCAAACAAACCCCCGCAGTATACATGAGCTAAAGAATAACATCGTGGCAGCCATTAAAGCTATAGACGTTTCCGTATTGTGTCGTGTGTGTATTAATAACATTGAACGAGCGCAAAAATGTGTATAAGCGTTCAAGGACGCCACTTTCAGCATCTACTGTAAAGGTGAAGTTGAAATTTGTATATAAATTTTAAATAAATATGTAAAATTATGTATTAAGTAATTCTATTTATTCATTTACTATTTGAATCCAATTGAGTGCCGAAGGCCGCTGTTAAATGCAGCGGGCTACTATTAAATGAATCACCCTGTACAAGAAAGCCACTAAAATGTAAGACGTGTGTCCTACGGCGCCATCTTGTTGGAACCACCCGTTACTGATTTCCACTGCAGTTAAGTGACTAATGA
The DNA here is from genome assembly GCA_035578175.1 of Catonia carolina. Taxonomy (NCBI): domain Eukaryota; kingdom Metazoa; phylum Arthropoda; class Insecta; order Hemiptera; family Achilidae; genus Catonia; species Catonia carolina. Next base: position 14,860,258 of record JAQMRL010000013.1, read on the forward strand.
ATTTCGCGAATTTAGTGAAATTCAAAGTTAATTTGAGCTTAAGGTCTAAATGTGCAAAATGACTACTGCACAGTAATTTTCCAAATTCACTGTATTTATTATATACTGTTTAAGTTATATGTTACCTGTGAATTCAAATCCAAACCAAGAGAAGCTGGGTTGGAAAATGGTGGAATGTGAATAACTTGACGTAATTTTGTATCATTTGCAAGGCATCGTTTTTTGAATGCATATGTCTGGTCAAGCTGTGATATACATTCTGTACATATAGCATTCGGTAGACAGTCATCTTCTGTCACCTGCAACAGTAATATGGGTTGGCTAAATGAGTATATACAAAAGAAACAATCATAAAATCATAAGTAAAAATATTTTTGCAAGTTATTAAATCTTTATGGTTTTAAACTTGGTGAAATTTCAATTGAAGCCCAAGTCAGAACTAGTTTTTGGCTAAGTGGGGATATCAGTTGTTTTGCAGAGAGGCAATATCCTGTAGTCCTTTACTTTTGCTAATTGTTAAGAAAAACATGTTTAGTTTGTTTTGATGACACAAAATATTCCATAGTTGTCACTATTGCTTGAGTCCCAGCTCCATGTAGTTGGAAGGAATGCAGTGCGTTGTTATACATAATAGTGGGAGAATGAATGAGTTAGTAGTGTTTCACAGCTGATGCATTTGTAGTGGTAGCGTGTACTAACTAGACTAAAAAAATATTCTTATCATCCGGCGCATTCATTTAACAAATACCTACCAGGTTATTAACTTGGTCGGATTCAAATACTTAACTTACCGATTTATATCAAAATATGTAAATAAATAAATATAATAAATACAAACAAATATTTTAAATACAGAAAGTTTAAAAATGAATGTTATGTATCAGAGTAATACAACAATCGTTCTCCCAGCAGGCATCACTCATTCATTATACCTCACCCACACCTTTCACCCCGCAACTACACGGAGCTTGGAACCGCACAATACATTATTTAATGCAAAGTAAATGTATGTGCTACATAAACCAATTAACAAATAAATACAAAATAAAAGTGTACATATATGTACTGTACATAGGCCTAATGATTTCAATATTAGTTCTACGAGTATAAAATATGTCTAGATTCGTAGCAAATGCTGTAAATGCTATTAAATGAGCTGAAAATATTCGTGACCAGGTATTTACAATCTCTGTGTATAATAACGTAATCTCTGTGTAAAATTGTAAATACAGTATACTGTACTCAGTTGACTGGCATTGTACTCAATTCGCTGATTTATTCCGATTATCTTCAGTAAAATAACCCACATTCAATAATCTGGAAAAATCTGAAATCTAATATCACCAGAGTCCTGAAAGCACAAGACTAAAGGGAGGTTACTGTACTTATATCAGTACATCAAACTGAATAAAGTAATCCAAACATTTTAAGTACACAAAGCCCTTCATAAAAAGTTGGAATAAAAAATTAGCTGCACTTAACCAGCTAGTTGCAGGGCTGTAAGAATAGTTTTGATCAGCCTAATGAGACATAGTAAAATAGAATAAGTAGAAAAGTGACAGATGTATTTCTTAGAAAGAAGTAGATTTAATTACAGTTTTATTATAGGCCTATAGATAAACTCACAGACCTATTAATCTTAAAAACTATCATGATTTAGCCATAATTATAGATACTGAAGTTACAAGATTGCCTTTTGCGTATGGATCAGCTGTGAGGAAGGGAAGTGAAATATTTGCAGTGCTGCCAACCTCAACAGTGAGACACTACTCGTACATTTCATTACCGTGCAGTTTCTAGATACATTTTGTAAGCTGTGGTTTATTCCGAGAAAATGTTTTCATCATAAACCTTATAAGAAATAATATAACCTGTAATATTGCCTATAGCTTACTTACATGAATAGAAATGTTTGATTTACTGTAATTACGAATGAATCACCTTCTTTACTATTGCTATCATCGGCATTTTCATTATCAGTCTCTCTAGTATCTACCTAACCATTTTCTTTTTATACCAGGTGTCAACAAAACTGTTAAAAGAATAGTTTCTTCGCGTCCTTAATTTCCTTCTTTTTTTTCGAATTGTGGAAAGAAAAACATCACAGCAGTTAGCTGCTCGCTCACGGCTTTTGTTAAGAGGCATGGATAGGCATTTTTGTTTAGCTTCAACTTCACAATATTTTATTACATTGCGTTCAGCACTGTGAATAGTTCGACCACATTTTCGAGAAACCGACATTTGTGTTTACGGTAACAAACAGTTATATTCGTACAGTTAACCTACAAAAGGTTTCAAGATATACTGTATATGCTCTGGGTATAGTATACGTTGTTATGTTTGTCGTACTGAAATTAAAGTTGTCGCGCATGCGCACTGATACTTTCCCCCTTTACCCTTCGTTGCAAACAAGGGTAAACTCGTGACTTAAATGACGATGCTTAAATCTCAAACCTATTAGCAAAGTTAAAAATTAATTGATTCATTTGATAAGTGTGCATGCATTCTGCTGAATACTGCCTGCGGTATAACTGTTACGGTTTTTAAATGAAAATTCAATAAGTGTAAATGAAATATAACATGCTTACTTGCACTTGGTAATTAACGTAACAACAAAATGATAAGGTAATGCACAACAGAATTTAAAAAACATAACAACGAGAAGTCATAAAATTGTAAACAAAAATCTGTATTACCAACACTGTATTATAAATACACGTCAAATATTTTTTAGTTAAAAATTCTCATTACGAAAGTATTATTAGGTAATCAAAGAGTGCAAATCGCATTGCCAGAACGCTTCATTTTACAAAGTAATTAAACAATTTTCACGAAATCAGATAAGCTAAGAATTGAATACAATCTACCTTACCAACATTATCTATTATCACACTCGGGATAAGACAGGCCAGTTACTACAGTCCACGTTCATCAATAACAATCACTATGAACGAGACAACATAATATTAAACTTGAAATTTAATACAGATCCAATTAAATTACGGTAAAGTTAAAATAATCACGATATTACTAGCTAAAATTTTCAGTTAACCTAAAATACTATAATTAAACTAAAACAATTTGTTTTAATGATTACCTCGAGATCAACACAATATTTTAATTTTAATGATATCGGTACAATTTCGTCATCATTAAAAATATCTATCATAATGTTATCTTTGGTTAAACATAATCGACAACAATCTTCGTATTCCTCTTGCACTTCAAGTTGATCTTTCTTGGATAATGGAGATCTAATGCATCTACCGTAAGTTTTCATGTTGTAGAAGTTGTAATTATCTACTCGACTTCGAAGAAACAAATATTAATCATTAGTAACATAACGTAAAATGACAAGTTATTGAGCTTAAAAATGACTATTTACTAAAGTTGCCGATAATCGGACACCCATGGTTGACAATCGCATCTGTAGATTACGTATCAATGATACGCTCGCATCGCATGTGATGTATTGAAGTTCATATTTTAGCCGCCAGTAGTGTTAGTAGCACAGCCGAGCGTAATTCAAAACATTGTAACAAAATTCAAAAAAATCTGGTGTGAAACACTCACACAACTTTCTCTTGCCAATGCAAATAATTAATAATAAACCTAGCAATAGTAATAAACCATTATAAATAAACAAAACACTAACCTCAATAAACATAACCTTATTTTAATCATGAGTGAAAAACGGAAATTGAAAATCGACCCGTTTGGCTTAAAAATATGGAAAATCACTCTCTCACGCTAAACTAGGCTCTGTAGAGAAAAATGCTTTAAATAACAGTTGTAAATCTTTTAATTTTCTATAAATTTAATTATATATACTTTTGTCGTAAAATGCATACTAAGGCCGAAATCTTAAAAATGATTTTTCACACTTTCGTGAGAAAAAACAGAAAATCGCTAATTACCGCTAAACTAAGCGTTATACAAAAAAATGTTTGAAATAAAAGTTGTAGAATTTTACATTCTCTACAACTTTTTTCATATATTATTTTGCGGTAAAATGCATATTAAAGCCGCTATCTTAAAAAAACAATTGTTTTACGTGAAAAACGCCTGACCGAGAATTTCAGCAGACATGGCGCCTACCCTATCTTGTAGAGAATAAAAAATTGAATAAACCATGCAATTTTTAAAAAAATCGTAAGACCAGTTTTTGAGAAAATCGCAAAAAAAGTGAAAAATTACACGAATAAACTACTACAGTACTTCCGGTTGACCGATTTTGATGAAAATGTTCGTGTCGAGTCTGGTAGTGGTATGTAGCTTAAGTTCTAAGTTTCAAGTTTGTACGATGTTCCGTTCTTGAGATATTTTGTTCACACACAGACCAATCGCTAACATGTTTTTTTGGGTTCAGGGGGTCTGAAAACGTGTAGATCCGGTGAAAACTCCATTTCTAAAAATCGACATGAAAACAATACTTTCCTTCCTATATATTCATATAGGCAAGAGAAAGTAAAAAAAGAAACAACTGTACAGTAGAATCTCAGTAGTCCAGCCTGTTCGGGACCGAGAATGTGCCGGATTACTGAAAATGCCGGATTCCTGGATGTGTTGGAATTTTGGAACTATAAATTTAAACAAAAAATAAATATGCATTGATTTCTATGATTTAAATTAACTAATAAAAAAAGTTTTGCTGAGTAGTTTTGTAGTCATTGTACTAAACATAAATATCGGCTATTGACATCGCCTAGTGCAGCGTGGGGGTGCTCGTGTTCTGAGAATTACATTTTGTTGTCAATTCCGTACGAAGTATAGAGTATGACCCAGTTCTGGGTTTAGGATAAAAGGTTAAAAAATTATTTCATTTAACAATAATTTAAGGTCTGCTTATTGATTTCTTTAATCAAATCCTAAACATACACGTTATATTAAATCCGCCATAATTTGGTCGAGTTGATTTCCCTTATTCAATTTAAATATTTTACCAAAATCTGTCCTGGGAGAGGTTTCATACTTTTAGGCCTAATATTTTAAGGGCCGGATTTTTTTTTTTTTTTTTTTTTTTACGCCCTGGAGACTTTAGGAGTATAGGACATGTCGTCAGATGTAACACCTGAAATACATATAAGAAATCACTACTATCAAGAAATAGTATCACTACTATCAAGAAAGAAATTCTTGTACGCTATAAAAAGTTTCACCGATCAAGTAATTTTTTAAATTTTTTTTAAAGGAATTCAAATCCTCACAACACTTTAAAGATTGGGGTAATTTATTTATGAGTTTTCTCCCTGCATAAGTAGGTTTTTGTTCAAACAATTTTGTGGAGTGATTAGCCACATAATAATAATTTCTGTTTCTCGTGTTATGATTGTGAACATTGAAATTCTGCATAAAATTATTTAGCCTAACATACATAATCACCTCAAAAATGTAGAGACAGGGACTGTAAGCAATTTAAGCTCCTTAAATAGTGGCCTGCATGAGGTTAGCTGGTTAGCTCCCACCATACACCTAATAGCTTTCTTTTGAATTTTAAAAACCCTATTTATATTACCCATGCTAGAATTACCCCATACTAAAATACCATACCGGATATAAGACAGAATGAGGCCATGATAAGCTGCCATTAGTAATTTTTTATCATTTAATCTGGCGATTTGTTTTAGTCCAAATACCCCAGATGATATTTTACTACAAACTTGATTGGTATAGAAGACCCAAGACAAAGATCTATCTAGAGATACGCCCAGGAACTTCACTGTTTCTACATGCTCTAAACTATTATTATGAATAAATACATCCACTTCTCTACTTTCTTTAACGTTATGTTTATTTTTGAACTGCAAGTACTGACACTTTTTTCCACCAAAATTACTTTTTCCCACCCATTACTGGAGGTGTTGGACTACCGAGATTCTACTCTACTACTTGCATATTACTCATACGGTAATCTCAAAAAGTACAATCGATCTGCCTCTGATAAGCCATTTAGATAATTAATCTCAGTTGTGATAGATAATAATTTATCTACAGTAAATTTGGAGTATTCTTTTCACAGTTTTTAGTTAAGCTTGTTGTCAGATGCTTTTGATAAAGTTGATTTCTATTTGTGTTGAAAATATTACAATAAATTGCTTTTTTTTTTAAATCGCTAATGTCGTCTGTTCAATATGCAACCCCATGACCCAATGAGATGAGGATGATGTGTAAATCAGATATTCTCTTGTACAGATTCAGGGGAACCATTCCTGAGAGAGTTGTTGTTGTTTAGGTAATCAGCCAAAAGGCTGGTTTGAACCTCTAGTTTTACTAAGTTAAACGAGGAGTAAGGTGGTTTACCATTGCCTTCCTCACTGAGTGAAAAAGTACGCTTATCAGCATGCCGGGCCCTCTGAAAAGCACATATTTTCCACTCTGCAAATGACACCTTCACTTCATTCACCACAGGGTCTGGCTGTATAATGAAATTCATTACTTTCAGATAAGATAACTCTGATTAGTGTCTTTTACACCTCTACCTCTTCTGTTCTTAAATGATTCAGTCATTTAATTGGCTGACCATGTGATAAGAAACAGAACTATTTATTTTAGCCCTGCAACGAACAGATTGAGTGTAAATAATTTGACACTCCACCTGTCTGTTATGGGCAGAGCTGTATGTTAGCTTAAAATACATAAATTTGTTAAACGTTTTTTTATTAAAATATTGTTAATTTTACAAAGCTGAGAGAGTATGGCTAATTAAACCAAAGTACACTCATAACCACTGTCTAGTATTCAAATTTGTATTAAAGTAATTACCTTTACTAGGATTTGAACCAGGAACTTCGTCTCCAAAAATCAACTGTTCATTGACAGCTCGTTCACAGCGATGACTTTACAAATAGATCAAATCGGTTAATTTATACACTACAATACCTATAGTAAATTATACTCAATATTAATATAGCAGTAAACTAAATATGAAAGTCTTGAATCGCCATTTCATTGTTCAGTGCAATTTTCAAAGATTGTTTTTACATTTTCTTTTATTTGGACATATTTTTAATAGATTTATTTTATCAAACATCCTATGTAGGATTATAAACAGCCATATTATTTAAAATTGAAATATATATTTCTAACCACCAGAATACGGTAACATAAAACACTTAACAATGTTTACAGTGCTTTCGTGTATTTTGTACACATCTTCAGTAAATCAAAATTCTTTAAAAAACTTTATTTTTTTAAAAATTCTTTTTTTTCAGATCAAACGTTTTTAGATTTAAGAATCGACTATCCCTTATCTACCATGGTAGGAGTAGGAAGTTTTAAATTTTGATTTGAAAAAAATTTTTTTAAAGAATTTTAATTTACTGAAGACATGTAGAAGATACACGAAAGTGCTATAAACATTGGTAAGTGTTTTATGTTACCGTATTCTGGTGGTTAGAAATATACATTTCATTTTTACTTTCTCTTGCCTATATGAATATATAGGAAGGAAAGTATTGTTTTCATGTCGATTTTAAGAAATCGAGTTTTCACCGGATCTATACGTTTTCAGACCCCCTGAACCCAAAAAACATGTTTTTAGCGATTGGTCTGTGTGTGTGTGAACAGAATATCTCAAGAACGGAACATCGTACGAACTTGAAACTTGAAACTTAAGTTAAGTACCACTACCGGACCCGACACGAACATTTTCATCAAAATCGGTCAACCGGAAGTGGTAGTTTATTCGTGTAATTTTTCACTTTTTTGCGATTTTCTCAAAAACTGGTCCTACGATTTTTTTAAAAATCGCCTGGTTTATTCAATTTTTTATTTTCTACAAGATAGGGTAGGCGTCATGTTTGCTGAAATTCTGGGTGAGGCTGTTTTCACGTAAAAACGTTGTTTTTTTAAGATTACAGCTTTAATATGCATTTTAGCGCAAAACTTTATATAATAAAAGTTGTAGAGAATTAAAAATTCTACAACTTTTATTTCAAACAATGTTTTGTATAACGCTTAGTTTAGCGGTAATTTGCGATTTTCTGTTTTTTTTCTCACGAAAATGTGTGAAAAATTGATTTTTTTAAGATTTCGGCCTTAGTATGCATTTTACGACAAAAGTGTATATAATTTAATTTATAGAAAATTAAAAGATCTACAACTTTTATTTAAGGCATTTTTCTCTACAGAGCCTAGTTTAGAGAGAAAGAGTGATTTTCCGTATTTCTAAGCCAAACTGAGGTTGATTTTCATTTTGCATCATTCACTCATGATTAAAATAAGGTTATGTTTTTGAGGTTAGTTTTTTGTTTATTTCTAATATTTTATTATTAATGTTAGGTTTATTATTAATTATTTGCATTGGCAAGAGAAAGTTGTGTGAGTGTTTCACACCAGATTTTTTTCAGTTTATTTTTATCATTGTAACATTGTCCTAGTTATAACTTGCAATGGGTATGGACAGGCCCCGCTCTCTAACAGCTGTATGAAATGACACCACATCATACAACAAAATTTATCAACTCTGTTATTAAAATTTTAAATTTTTCCGTTACATTTTTTCTGTGAAGTAAGAGGTTGTTGTTCTTGTTTAGATCAGCAGCCAAAAGGCTAGTTTGAACCTCTAGAGGCTTTATTAAGTAAAACAAGGAGTGAGGTGGTTTACTATTTTTAAACGAAAAATATCTACTTTCCACCCTGCAAATGACACCTTCACTTCATTCACCACAAGTTCTTGCTGAATAATGAAATTCATTACTTTCAGAGGAGATAATTCTGACTATAATGCTTTATACCATTAATGAACTCTGCTGTTCCATGTATTTAGACCAATCAGAACGTTTGCCAGCGTTGTCAGATTATACGAATGTATCAGCTTGACAAAATTATGTGCACATGCGTATAAGTCGCAGTAGGTCACTTGTGTCTTGCATCTTGTACTGAACACGTCGATTATAGAGCAAGTTAACATGCAATACTTTAAAATATAAATCAGCTAGTTGTATCTTCATAGGCTATAACTTAATTGTCATTGAAAGACCAAAAAAATGGTTGACAAAATGTATAAACAGAGGTATGAGAGCAAGTATTGGTAACGTTGCTGGCAAGTCATTGACTAGCTATGAAGTGGGTAGGGGGCAATGCATAAGTTTAGAACTCATCAACGCTGAAAAATAAGAAAAAGTATTGTGTCTTTTACACCACTGCTTCTTCTGTTCTTAAATGCTTCAATCATATAATTGGGTGACCATGTGATAAGAAACAGAACTATTTTTTGTAGCCTTGGAACTAACAGATCGAGTGCAAAGAATTTAACACTCCACCTGCCTGTTATGGGCAAAGAGGTTAAAATTCTTTGATTTCATAAATCAACAAATTACAAATATGATATAACTCCACACAAAAAAATTTGACAGTTAACTTAAGTAGGTAACCAATTTCTATTTTATAAAAATCAATACTAAATTATTACAGAGAAAATTTATAAAATGTTACAATATTTACAACTTTATTACAATATTAATTTATAACGGTTGCTTTAGAAAGGATACAACTCTAGCATTAAGAAGGTAAAAGTAACGTTTAAGTAAATTTTATGCCTCCTTACATGTCAGTTAGCAACACTGTATTCAAGGTTAACAGCTTAAAACAATTGAAATACTGTTCTTGTGTACCATTGCTTTTCAAGTATCCATTCGTCTCTAGTGTGTCAATGATATCATTTTACAAAGATGATTGTGTTTATTCTTGACATGTGTAAAAGACGAGTTTCAGTTGACATTTCCCAAATCTACGGTTTCGAATAAGTCGAAAATCTTGAGTTTGTTAAATAAATTTCATGATACTAGAAATGTACAAGATCACAAAAGGTCAGGTTGAACATCAGTGATAACTGTGGAAGTTCTGGAGGATATAAAAGAACATTTTGACAAATCTTTGGAAAGAGAGGTTTATCACAACTTAATCTATTTTATTGAACTGTTAGATTTACATGAACAAGAATGTTGGTTCTAGCAGGATAAAGCAACTTGCGATACAGCCGATGACACGCTAGATATGTTACAGGATTTTTTGGCAATAGTTTGATATCGAAAGGGTTGTGGCCTCCAAGATTTCCAAATCTTAAGGGGGTAGTCAACCCAGAAAATGAAAATTTCTGGCTATAATTTATCATTATTTATTTTAAATGAAAGAGCAATTTACTAGTAATGATCTACCATATGAACCAAGCCAAAAAATTAATTTATGTTAACGCCAGTCTTACCCGGGTTAAGTAAATCATATTCTCCCGCTGTTCTAATATCTCCAATTTGCCTGTTTCCGTGTGACCTCACTGATCACGTCATTTTTTCTCCCTTCCACTTCCTTACATATCCGGCTTCTTCATTATGCACACTATTGTTTCAGCTTTCATGATGAATGGAAGCGCGCTTGCCATCGGCGCGTAGCGCGTGGCTTGGGTGTCGATACCCCTCTCATCCTGCGTCTGCAATCTTGTCTCGTTCGTATATTCATTCGTTTGCGATGAACTTAAGTCGTTTATTGCTATTTGCTTTGTGTGAATTATTATATTCAATTGCTCATGTTATTTGTATTGTGAACTGTTGCGTTTGTTACTTGTGATGTTTATTAGTGCTGCACAGCGTGCGTTTCTACAAGTTTGATGTCATTCCTGGATTAAAGGTAAGTGCGTCTTTTATTTATTATGAATTGTTGATCAATTGTGTGCGTTCCTATGTTTTTCATGTCCTGTCAATTCGTTCCTTTCTGTTTCGTCATTTTGCTTAATTGTCTATTTAATCATTTCGTTTTTTCTCTCAGTCGTTATGGTTGCGGCGGGCAACTACTTAAAAACCTGCCTGGTCCTCTGGTTAAATCAATTAATCGTTTATTAACTACGTTAGAATTATTCATTTCGATTTCGCTTTATTGTATTTATTCAACGCTCTTACAAGCGCTAACAACAGCCCCTAATATAAGGGTGAGGTTGGAAAAGCGGGCTTTTACAGGGAATCAAATATCTCAGGAACCAAGAAAGATATCAGCATGGTTCTTATGCTATAAAATACAGAAAATTGCTGTCATATATTTTTTCTTACAAGATTTTTATTGAAGAAAAACCATATTATCAAAAATATTTATTTTATATATTCACAAATTATTTTTTTAACAAAATCCCTATTAAGGTTTTTGTAATAATCATTCCACAGATAATAGAGCAAGAAATTATGAACATTTGAAAATAAAAATCATCCAAATATCTTAAATACAAACGAAAATATTTAATTCCCAAGAATGTACAATCATGCAAAAACCACATTTCCGGAAAACTTAAAGTTGAAGGAATACGAGTAATTTCACTCGCCTTGCTAGTGAGCTTTATTTTAAACAGATGTTTTTATAATTTTTCGTCAACGTACATGTCAAGTACACAGATGTTGCGATTCAGAAAACTTTAAACTTCAAATAAATGGAAAAACCAATCGAAATTTTTAAAAAATATCATCTTCTTGAGTTGACTACCTCCTTAAACCAGCAGACGTTTTCTTATGGTGGTACTTAAAAAGAGTAATTTTCAAAACCAATCCTCACACTTGATGAATTGAAGGTAAACATTGAAAGTGAGATTTCTAACATTGATGAGCAAACATTATGCAAAGTATCTCTATAAATGTTACAAAACATGTATGAACCTGGAATCAGGTCACATGGTGATTAGCGGTTTTTAACTTCTATTATAAAGTTATTAACGGTAAGTTTCATTGTAATTTGAATACTGTTGCATGAAATTATAATAAACATTTAAATATTTTTATACTACATTCATGTCATTCATGTCAAACGAGTTGATCATTTTTAAATACCCTGTAGAATGAGAATGAGATCTTAATGTTCCTTGGATGTAACGTTTCTAAAAATAAATGAAATATTATGTTCTGCTCCATTCAATGCCATTTCCTGTCAACAGAGTAAATTAAATTAATTAGTAATAAAATCTCTTTCATGAGACAATGCCACCAGTCTCATGGCAGTTGGAAAATTTTAAAAAGGCTTACCTTTGACTTATGATAAAAACCATCAGTGATTTCTACATGTAATCTTTAAAAGAAATCGAATGACACTATTTTCTTTCCAAATTCAAACTTTTATTTCTTGACTTCCGGTTTTGGGCCACTTACGATCGAAACCAGAACTTTAAACCAATGATTTCTGTATGTATTCTTTTATGCCCAAAACGGGCAGGTGGAGTGTTATTTTAATTGCACTCTATCTGTTTGGTCCAGGGCTAAAAAAAATAGTTCTGTTTCTTATCACATAGTCAGCCACTTATATGACTGAACTATTTAAGAACAGAAGAGGTAGAGGTGTAAAAGACACTAGTCAGAGTTATCTCCTCTGAGAGTAATGAATTTCACTATGCAGCCAGACCCTGTGATGAATGAAGTGAAGGTGTCATTTGCAGGGTGGAAAGTGAGTGCTTTTCGGAGGGCCTGGCATGCTGATAAGCATACTCTTTCAACTCAGTGAGGAAGGCAATGGTAAACCACTTTACTCCTCGTTTTACTTAGTAAAACCTCTAGAGGTTCAAACCAGCCTTTCGGCTGTTGACCTAAACAACAAAGGGTTAACCTTTAACAAGGGTTAAAGGGTTCTTTAACCCTTTGAGTACTGTTGTCTTGTATATGCGACGGCACTTACATGCAAAGGCTAGAACCAACTGTGATGTAAACTCATGTTCAAATTTTTCAGAAGTAGGTACTATGTTCCGCATTCTATTGGCTTTAAAATGAGTTAGTACTCTATAATTATATAAAATCTGGACCAATTGAAATTGGAAATAACAAATTAGAGAACTTTTTTTTACCAAACTATATAACTAAACAAAAAGATGGTGTTTTTTATTTTTGTTCTGAATTTTTTCTAAAATGCACACAGACGAAAGAAATAAGTGAACTTATAACAATAACTGTAGAATCTGACGAAGAAGAATGATAATGAGGATAACAACAAAGAATTTTGCAGGAATTGACTTTGACTATAGAACACAATTCTGTCACTGTCAACAGCTTTTGGCCGAAAGATGTACTCAATTAATTTTTGTTACACTAATGCAGATTTTAAATTACAACTTATTTTGTAACAAACACATAAAACTAAAAATGACAAAACACATGAAAAAATTAAAAACTAAAAATTCAAGACAAACCATGAAATGTAGCTTCATCATGGTATGAAGTGTAATGAAAATACCTAATCTGTGCAAGCTTTATTTCCTTTAAAAAACTCAGTAGTTAAAAGGTTAAGAGGAATCTAATGACACTTTTTATTTCCAAATTCCGACTGATTTCTTGACTTCCGGTCGAAACCGAAACTTCAAACCCAATCCAGCCCCACTTACTTTTTGTGTAGGTTATGAATCCAAAAACTGTTTGATGCTATCTCTTATAGTTTCTGATAACTGGGTATGACAGATGGATGGTCAAAGGAAAATTATAGATGACAATTTTAAAAATTGCCACCAGTAACGATTTAATTTTATGCCTTCCAAGAGAAAAATTTTAATTGTTTTATCTAAACTAATGTTACAAAGAAGTAACGTTTATTTGTACAAAGTAATCTTAGAAACTACCCAGCTAATTTCAAAAATTATTTCACTGTTGGAAAGGATAGTTTCCTGAGCAACATAGCGACTACATGGCAGTATGTAATATTTACATTGAAAAAAATTTGTGATTAGTAAAAGAAAGTAATTTACTATTTTATTTGTTTCGTGTAATGTTGTTGTTTGGGATGACAATTTCTTCTATCAGTATTATATGAAGTATTGCATATAAAATATTGTATTATACAATCAGGCATCAGGTACAGTACAAGACTACCTCTTTTTCCTTTTTCAGAACTTTTAAAAATAATTTATGGGACAGACATGAAAAAATTACGTCATTTCCAATTTCTGCAAAAAGGTTATAAGTAAAGTTCCAAAAAATCAGAGATCATACCATTTTTACAGAAATAGATTTTACCTACTTTTCTTGATGTTGTTCAGGTCATCTATTGAAAAGCTGGTTTTAACCTCTAGAGCCTTTACTAAGTAAAACAAGGAGTGAGGTGGCTGCCTCCATAGCGTCATTGTAGCACATGAGGGACCCGGGTTCAATTCCTGGCTAGGGTCTGGAAATTATAACAAGTCACAATCCAACATTCCACAACCCACTGTAGTCGCTAATGACCAAGTTGTTGCAACTTTAAATAAACTTAAAAAAAGGAGTGAGGTGGTTTACCATTGCCTTCCTCAACAATAAGTGGAAAAGTATGCTTATGAGCATGCCAGGCCCTCCGAAAAGACATCTTCAATTCATTCACCACAGGATCAGGCTATGTAATAAAATTCATTACTCTCAGAGGAGATGACTCCTCTTAAATGTTTCAGTCAAATAATTTGCTGACCATGTGATAAAAAACAGATGCATTTTTTGTAGCCCTGGAACTAGCAGATCGAGTGCAAATAATTTAACACTCCAACTGCTTGTTAGGGGCAACTACTTTTTTATAAAACAATTCAATTATGATATGACCTGAGAATACTCAGGTCATATTTCTCCCCTTCCATTGGTATTTCATACTGATGTCAACAAAATTCCTGTTCCCAGTACTAATTGGTTTTATTTTCAGTTGTGTTTGCTTTCAACAAGTAAAGTTTTGTGAGAAGTTAACCACTTTAAGTTAAGTTTTCCATGAAGTATAGAGAGTGGAGGGGTAGCTAGTACAAAATAAAACAATTAAAAACAAATGGAAATAGAAACGTTTCACCAAATTGAAAATTTGTTTGCATTAACCGATATTGCTAGCCCATCAATCTACCTCCTCCACTTTACGTCCAAACTGAACTTTCTTAACTTTGAAACACTACAACACATTTGTTACTATCCAATCAAATTACTGTTACCTTTAACAATGTTAAATTGAACGGAGCTGCATGATGTTCCCAATGAAATAGTTGATTCATCCGTAAATTTGATTTATTATCTAAAGAAGATTCCGTTGTGATACTAAGTTGACAATCATTTTCTGATTCCTCATCTTTTGTATTTGCCATATCTGAGTGTGATAATTTTTCACCAGAACCGTTGCAACTACATTCCATTAAGTCATGAGTTAAACATGTACTTTCATGTAGTGTAAATAAGTCCTAGAAATAAGAATAGAAATCATTAGTATAAATATTTTTAGTAATTTAATTTTGGCCACCTCCATAGAGTAGTGGTACTAGTCTACAATGTAAAGGTCTCGGGTTCAATTCCTGGCTAGGGTCTGGAAATTTTTACGAGTTACAATCCACAATAGTAGCTAATAACTGAGCTATTGATGCAACTTTAGATAAAATAATAATAATTTTGTTTTCTTTTAAGTACAACTGTTTTGCAATCACTGCAAATGCAGACAATAAGAAGGATGACAGATGAAGATGAGTGATAAAAAATGCCAGACCTGACCGGGAATCAAACCCGAGACCCCTGTGTAGAAGCCAGTTAACCACTATGGCACAGGCCGGCCAAGACATCAGTATTTAAGAGATATCTTCAGTGATGTACATTAGGGCCCTGGGAGTTTTGGCTCCAACGTTAAATTCAAAAAATTTCTCTCAGGCTTTTGCACTCCAAGTGTCGAGTTACCCCTCCTCAAGTAACCCAGTTAAGGGTTGGGTAATGAACCCCAGCAGGACACTGAATCGGTGAACAGATTAGTGCTGGGGGACTAAGGATTCATTCCTCAGTCTTTTCATTGACACAATGAGAGCAGGAGCGGGAGCAGACCAAACAGAATGTACCCACAAAATAACAGTTTAGCTGCCCTATACTCAGCTCACCTCAAAAGAGGCATTTAGGGTGAATGGGTGCTGCCATTTGTACATGCATATGTAGTAGAGCGATATACGACTGAATGAATTCATACACTTTAATGATTTTGAACTGAAAACACTGTAAATTTTAGCTGTAACAATATTATACGAGGTGTGGCTATTAAATTACGAGACTGTAAAAAATTTAATTTTAATTTTATACATTATCACTTATTGTCACCTTCAACATACACTCCTTCTCTATCCCTCAACGCTCCATGCGAATTTTCCATTGTTGGAAACAGTGCTGGAAGTCATCTTCTGTCAGCTCCTTCAGGACACGTGCCACTCAAAAATGTTTGTACTGACACTTTGAATGCGATTGAAAATGACCCAAATTTTTTGGAAACGATAATAACATGTGATGAAACGTGTTTTTTACTTATGATCTGGAAATGAAGCGCCAATCCATGCACTGGAAGAGCCGAACTTCACCGAGAGCCAAAAAAGCTCGAATGAGCAAGTCAAAATTTAAAGCAATTGTTAACGCCACTTAGTACTGTCAAAATGCTTCCGTATATCCCGCCTTATTAGTATTTCAAATTTGCTTGTTTCCGTATGACCTAACCGATCACGTCATTTTTTCTCCCTTCCACTTTCCTGCATTTCCGTCTTGTTCATTGTTCACTATTGGATCAGCATTCATGATGAATGGATGCGCGCTTTTCGGCTGCGAGTAACGCATGGCGTTGGACGCCGCCACGCTTCCAGCGTTTACAATCTTGCTTCGTTCTTGTATTCGTTTCGTTCGCTATGAACTTAAGTCGTTTGTTACTATTTAATTTGTGTGAATTATTATATTCGATTGCTCATGTTTATATATTGTGAACTTTTGCGTTTGTTCTTTGTGCTGTTTGTTAGTGCTATACCGCATGCGTTTTCTACAAGCTTGAATTATCATTACTGGATTAAAGGTAAGTGCGTATTTATTTATTATGTATTGTTGACCAATAGTGTGCGTTCCTATGTAATTCTATGTCCTGTCACTTCGTTTCCTACCTATTTGTCAGTTTTGGCTTAACCGCCTATTTAATCATTTCGTTTATTCATTCAATCGTTTAGTTGTGGCTGGCAACTACTTAAAAACTAGCCTGGTCCTCCTGGTTAAATCGTTTAATCGTCTATTATTTACGTTAGAAATTATTCATCTCGATTTTGCTTTATTGTGTTTTTCAAAAATCGTTTATGTTTTAACAGCAATGATGATTGTTTTTTTTTTATCCATGGGATTGTGTACCTTCACTGGGTTCCTGAAGGTCAAACAATTAATCAATATTACTACCTTGAGGTACTTTCTATACTACGTCAAAGAGTAAGGAAAAAACGCCCCGAAATGTGGAAGGACAAATCATGAGTTCTCCACCAAGACGATGCGCCAGCTCATTCCGCGTTATCTGTCAAGAGGTTTCTAGCCAGGTACAGCACCTCAGTGTTAGAACGTCCACCTTATTCACCAGTTCTTGCACCATGTGACTTCTACCTGTACCTTAACGTGAAATCTGCATTAAAAGGGACAAGATTTGAGTCTGTGGAAGGTGTAAAAGAGAAAGCGGCATGTGTCCTAAAGGAGCTGATAGAAGATGACTTTCAGCACTATTTCCATCAATGGAAAATTCGGATGGAGCGCTGTAGGGATAGAGAAGGAGCGTATATTGAAGGTGACAATAAGTGATTATGTATCAAATAAAAATACAATTTCTTACATTGTCAGTCTCATTATTTAATAGCCACACCTCGTATATGGTAGACTGACAAACGAATGAATGAATACATACACTTTAATGATTTTTGAACTGAAAACACTGTAAATTTTAGCGGTAGCAATATTATATTTAGTATGTAGTTTTGTTAAACTACAAATAACTATTAAATTTGTAGTTATATTAGTTTTATTGGCTTAAATGTACGAGGGTAGGCTGATAAGTAATGCACACATGCTTGTAGAAGACAACTAAATAAACTTCAGTAGCGCGCCTGGTGGCATGTGGAAGTACTATTTCTCCTCTACAAGCCTGCGCAGTTTGAAGGCGTTGCTTTCATTCAGTTTGTTTTGAGTAGTGGAAGTATGGCGTCGTGTTCTGGTGCTATGTCAACGAGAATTAAACAACGCGCTGTTATCGAATTTTTAACTGCTGAGAAAGTGAATCCTAGTGAGATTTATCGTCGTTTAAAGGCTGTTTATTGTGACGATACTGTTGATAGGTCTACTGTGAATCGTTGGGTAATAAAATTTCGTGATTGCCAACCTGGAAAAGCCTTAATTGTTGACAAAACACGCAGTGGACGACCAATCACTGCCTCAGACGATAATCGTCGCAAACTCATCGATGATTTGATTCAAAATGACCGGCGAATCACTCAACAGCGTATCGCAAACCAAATTGGAATATCTAAGGAACGTGTTGGCTTCATTATTGAACAATTGGGATACCGTAAAATCTGTGCACGATGGGTACCACGCCGTCTGACAGACGAGAATAAACAGCGTCGATTGGAATGCTGTGAACAACTTTTGAAGCGCTACCGTGACGAAGGAGACGACTTTCTTTTGAATATTGTGACGGGGGACGAGTCATGGGTTCATCATTACGATCCCGAAGAAAAAAGGCAGAGCGCTGAATATCGTCATCCACATTCTCCTGTTGTGAAAAAGTTCAAAACACAACCGTCCGCAAAAAAAATTCTTTTGACTGTGTTTTGGGATGCTCGCCGAGTTTATGTGACTGATTATCTGGAACGAGGGGCAACGGTAAATTCTGCTCAGTATATACAGACTCTGAAACACCTCCGACGTCGAGTTTGTCGTGTTAGAGGCAACCTGGCGCCAATAATTTTGCAACACGACAATGCTCGTCCACACACTTCGCGTGCAACTGGAGAGGCTCTGAGAAACCTGAAGTTTCAACCAATTTTACACCCTCCGTATTCTCCCGACCTTGCGCCTTGCGATTTTTATTTTTTTCCTCTACTGAAGAGAGACCTTAAGGGTAATCATTACAGCTCGGACAATGAGGTGAAGGCAGCTATTGCGTCCTGGGTTCGAGGAAAGTCGGAAGAATTTTTCAGTGACGGAATGAAAAAACTTGTTAAACGTTGGGAGAAATGTGTAATGCTTAACGGTGACTATATTGAAAAATAAATAGATAATTTGGTAGGTTAAGATTTGTACTTTAATTTGTTATTTACCCCATCTTGCTATTTCTTTTTGTTCGTCTTCTACAAGCATGTGTGCATTACTTATCAGCCTACCCTCGTAATACTATGTACAATCTTGAAAATTCTAAATACAGATTATTCTGATTTTGATACCCTTTTGAGATTGGATCATGAACCCATGAATTTGGGGGTGATGGTGATACTTCATGAATAATATCACGATGGATCTTAATCACTAATGATTTTATACTATCCTGGATTAAATTTAAATAATCTATATACTCTGATGACGGTGGATACACTAGAACGTTGGTAAGTAAAATAAAAATATAAATAAGTAAGAAGACTGAATATAAACAACAGATAATAAAAACAGAAGATTAAATACATGATTGAATGTAAATTATAGCTTTTAAATGTCTTCCATTAAACAAAGAATCCATTAAAACTTATACAAATTTTATACAATGAGAAAATGTATTTTATATTTGTACAAGCATGCCCCGTCGCGGCTTTGCACGCGAAAAATGGTACCTGCTAGATCGTAACAACTCTTCATTTTTGTGTAGGACAGATTCAAGCTGTCAAATTAAAATATCAAAGCAATTGATCACTCACCGATTAAAAGAAAATTAAAGAAACATGGAACTTTACTTTTATAAAATACTCAACAATACAAAATCGTATCTACATAATAAAATACAATAAAATTATCATGTGATGTCATTAGCTGGTACTTAGCACCTTGTCGCTATTTGCTAAATCATATGACTTTATTTATGACAAATCTTTATTTGAATCACATCGGCCGGTTCAAAAACAGCATATTATCTACCCTCATAAAAGCCTTAATATAGGACATAAACATTATTTTCAACCCTTTAGGGCTAACTTGTTAAAAGTTTCAATAGCCTAAAACCTGCATCGGCATCATAGTTACAACATAAAAAAATCTGGTGTGAAACACTCACACAACTTTCTCTTGCCAATGCAAATAATTAACAATAAACCTAACATTAGAAATAAATTATTAGAAATAAACAAAAACTAACCTCAATAAACATAACCTGATTTTAATCATGAGTGAAAGATGCAAAATGAAAATCAACCTCAGTTTGGCTTTAAAATACTGAAAAACACTCTTTCACACTAAACTACTCTCTGTAGAGAAAAATGCTTTAAATAAAAGTTGTAGATCTTTTAATTTTCTATAAATTTAATTATATACACTTTTGTCATAAAATGTATACTAAGGCCGAAATCTTAAAAAAATCGACTTTTCACACGTTTTCGTGAGAAAAAACAGAAAATCGCTAATTACCGCTAAACTAAGCGTTAAACAAAAAAATGTTTGAAATAAAAGTTGTAGAATGTTAAATTTTCTACATTTTTTTGTTATATAAATTTTTGCGCTATAATACAAATTAAAGCCGTAATCTTAAAAAAACACTTTTTTTACGTGAAAACGGCCTCACCAAGAATTTCAGCAAACATGGCGCCTACCCTATCTTGTAGAGAATATAAAATTGAATAAACCAAGTGACTTTAAAAAAAATCGTAGGACCAGTTTTTGAGGAAATCGCAAAAAAGTGAAAAATGACACGAATTAACTAGTACTACTTCCGGTTGACCGATTTTGATGAAAATGTTTGTGTCGGGTCCGGTAGTGGTATGTAACTTAAGTTTCAAGTTTGAAGTTCGTACGATGTTCCGTTCTTGAGATATTCTGTTCACACACACACACACACACACACACACACACACACACACACACAGACCAATCGCTAAAAACATGTTTTTTGGGTTCATGGGGTCTGAAAACGTGTAGATCCGGTGAAAACTCGATTTCTTAAAATCTACATGAAAACAATACTGTTCTTCCTATATATTCCTATAGGCAAGAGAAAGTAAAAAACTGCATGAAAATTGGTTCAGTAATTTAGGAGATAAAGGGGAACATACACACACACACACACACACACATCAAATTTTATATATATAGACTTACACAAATACATAAAATATTTTAAAATAGAAAACGGTTACTGTTTTTTACTGACCTTCAATTCATTTTTTGATAATCTAACAGTGGAATTCACTGCAACTACATCAACAACCGTTTCACTCAGTGATGCTTTACTTAGCTGCCTCTGAAATATTTTTTCCTCTATTGTTCCAGTATTCAATAGTCTGCAACAAAAATAAACAAATAACACATACGTGTATTGTCACTGAAATTAACATCTTTACTCATTAACTCACTTTACATTGGTTAATGAATTCATTGCAATACAAAAATTAATACCTAATACTACAGTTAAGTTCTTTTTTCTGTAATCCTTAATTTGTGTACGTTGCAATCTGTTCAATTCAGAACAATAAGCAACCCCATGACCCAATGAGATGAGGATGATGTGTATGACGTGTAAATGAGGTGTAGTCTTGTACAGACTCAGGTCGACCATTCCTGAGAGAGTATGGTTAATTGAACCCCAACCATCAAAGTACACCGGTAACCACTGTCTAGCATTCAAATCCGTATAAAAGTAACTACCTTTTCTAGGACTTGAACCAGGAACCTTCGTCTCTGAAAATCAGCTGTTAAACAGCTGATTTTGGTGACGACTTTACCTCTAGACCAACCCGGTTGGTTTACAGTTAAGTTAGGGATCAAAAAGTTCCTACATGTAGTAAGAAAACTACGTCCTCCCCTTACAAGCTTCTTCAGAAAACAAAATGACCTATACTTACTGTTATATTTTTGTTCTGTAATAAAAAACAACTGCCCATGACGGACAGGTGGAGTGTCAAATTATTTACACTCAATCTGTTCATTGCAGGGCTAAAATAAATAGTTCTGTTTCTTATCACATGGTCAGCCAATTAAATGACTGAATCATTTAAGAACAGAAGAGGTAGAGGTGCAAAAGACACTAATCAGAGTTATCTCCTCTGAAAGTAATGAATTTCATTATACAGCCAGACCCTGTGGTGAATGAAGTGAAGGTGTCATTTGCAGAGTGGAAAATATGTGCTTTTCAGAGGGCCCGGTATGCTGATAAGCGTACTTTTCCACTCAGTGAGGAAGGCAACGGTAAACCACCTCACTCCTCGTTTTACTTAGTAAAACCTCTACAGGTTCAAATCAGCCTTTTGGCTGATGACCTAAACAACACAATAAAAAACATATGATAAATTCAATTGAAGGGGTCAGTGGAAGAAGGTGTTAACTGACTTTTTCACAAAAAGTGAGTTTTCATCGGTAATGAAGTTTTTATGTGCATATTTTTCAATGGCACTAACTCAGAAATTTCTATTTGCTTCCATTAAGAAGATACTAGAGGATGAAGGTGTTATCTACAAGTCAAATAAGTAATACTAACATTAAATTTCCGTTTATAATACATATTATTATTCATTAGTTTCTTTATAATGTAAAAACACAATTTAGTTAGGCCTACTATTAAAATAAATTTGTTTTATTTTAACTTTTTTTTGTTAACTAGTTGTTACTTAACACCTTAATTCATTTTAAAATAGATTTTTTATTATAAAATACTTTAGCCACAGAATGTATTACATACACAAAAATTAGTTAAATTCAATTTAAAAACTAAATTAGACAAGGTTTAGAATACTTAAATAAAGTCCCTATGTCTATTTCATATACTGACACCAAAAATGTAACTTTCTGAAATCAGTAAATAAAGTTACAGCTTTTGAACTTTAACACTCAATAGCTCAGAACTGTATTTATGTAACAACACCTTCAATTGTAAACAATAAAGCAATGATAAAACCAAAACCCATGATAAAAAATTTTAATCATGATAACTTTATGGTTACCTATAAATATAAACAGATTTAGTTTGTCCATCACGCCAAACTCTAGCCATTGCCTGCAAATCAGATGCCGGATTCCAATCAGAGTCAAATAAAACTAATCTTGAAGCTCCAGTTAGGTTCAGTCCAGTGCCACCAGCTTTACCACTCAGTAGAAAAACAACTGCAATAAAACCAACAATTATATTTATACTAAAAGAGAAGTAATAAGTATCAGAAAGATGGGCAGTGGAGAATTGTGCCCAACAAAGTTGTTTACAGGGAGCTTGAACCCATTACCGACACCATGCGTAAGAGAAGACTGGGATTCTTTGGTCATATCATGAGGATGCAAGACTCAAGGCTCCTAAAGCAGCTGGTTGAGTACAACCTCAACTCCAAAAACACCACAACAGGATGCAGATGGATCAGGAAAATAAGAGAGGATCCGAGGGAGATTGGCCTTACTCCGGACTACACAACAGACAAGGAAAAATTAAACAATAAAATCCAAAACACTTACAAGAAGAAAACTCACAACACAAATTTTTTCAACACCAGAAAGGACACAAAGATCAGAACGTATGAAGAAGTATTGGGAGGACCGCAAGGCCTGAACAATCCCATCAAAGAGACTTGGTAAATGGACTGACTAAAGATCCTATAAGGTCATAAAAAAAGAGAAGTAATGTTTGTTTGTTTATTTGTTTGAGATAAGCTCAGAAACAACCTAACCGATTTCAAAAATTCTTTCACTGTTGGAAGCTTCCAGAGGTTCATAAGCTGTATGAAATTACATAATTAAAAAATTTTTGCAATTGGGGGTAAAATTAAATCACCTTTTATCTTGTTGACCACATTGGATCACTTTAGTCAATTACTTCTTCAATCTCTTTTGAAGTTTTTGTTCCCAGTATTTTTTCATTCTATCAGATCTTGCTTTTCTTTCCTTATCTGAAAACACCCTTTCTTTGTTTTAAAGGTGTTTTCAAATGCTCCGATTCGTTGGTTAGTTACCCACTGACTTCGATGTAATCTTACTTGCTCTCTCATGGAGTAAGACAGTGTAATATTTCCAAAAGACCTTTCCATATTTGACTGTCGAAGGTAGCCAGCCTTGAGTGGGGCCGGCCCCGAGTTACAACTATGTTATCTACAGATAACATGTTATCTTGATAACAATGTTATCCATAGAGGAATTCCGATTTAGTTCACTCAAAGAAGTTCTCCAGTTCTATAAACTATATAAGCTATCCACACAGACCACGTGGAGGCGCGAATTGAAAATTAAAAGGATTTTAATTTGGAAAAAGTTAATTTTGATTCTGTAATTAAAATTCTGGCCAAAATCACCTTTTATTTTATGTTTTTCTTTTTTTTAATTGCACCCAGGAGACTCCTCAGGAAGTAAAGTACAGGTCAACAAGTTATGAGTTGATACATAACACCTAAATAAATACAAATTATTTCAATCAGATATTGATCTACTACTACAAGCTTCCTTAATACAATAAGAGTGACATCTTCTAATATTTACACAGTAGTACAGAGTTTTCTTAACATTCGCTTCAATGATTTGGGTGTTTATTTATTTTGAATTATTTCTTTTTTATTTTTATATATTGGCCTTCGGGCCAACACAGTCAGTCAGCCAGCTGGTAGAAAGTCGCTATTATTTGTTAAGTAACACCGGTTGGGCAAGCGACTTTGTATGGTGACCAGTTGACAGCCATTCATGAACAAACTCTACTGGGGGTCCCTGTTCAAACTCATGTCTAACCTACATAAAAAAAAAACAGCATAAAGCAGCGATCAAATTGGGTAGTTGTCAACAATGTACAGTTCCCAATAACAAATAAAAGCTAAAACAAAAAAAAAATTATATACTATTTTTTATACATTATATTCTATATGGGTTGGCATAATTAATTTTAGTAATTTATATACTTCCCCAATTTTATACTTACAATCAGTAGAATGATTCGAATTGAATCTATTTACAATATCAATTCTCTGTGAAGATGGTGTCGAACCATCTAAACGACAGTACTGAAATCCACAATGAATACATAACTCAGCAACCATATCTAAAGTCTGTAAATTAAAACAATGTTTTTACAAAAAAAAAAGAATAAACAACCATTTTCTGTACATTATGATCTAATTAATTGAATGGCATGTTGGTGTAGTGGTCAGCATATCTGGCATCTATACCAAAAGTCCTGGTATTGATTCCTGGTCAGGTCTGGCATTTTTCATACATATATCACCTCATTTTTTGTTTGAGTCGTTAAGTAAGTGAACTCTGGAAACCTCTGATAAAGTGCACTGAATTCTTGGTGGTTTCGGATGTAGCTTGATGTTTGTGATACAGATAAATAACTCAAATTCTCTAGTGGTATTCTCAAATTGTGTGGTATTCATAGGAAACAATATATAACATGACTTCCTTTCTTTTTTTTAAGTCAAAAAAATTTTAAGAACAATAAAACTGTAAAGTTCATAATTTTTTCGGTTTATAAATAAAACTTTTATAGAGTAAAATTAACATTCTGAACAAACCTGTGTAAAATATGATATGATAACTAATTTTTCTTTTGATAATTTTAAGTTGTTGAGAAGACATAAAACTAATAATAATTTGTTAGATTCTTCTATCAGTCCTTCACTTTGATCTTTTAAAACTTCAGACAAACATTGTGTGAGTTCATCTTGCTCCTATCAAACAAAAAAAAAAAAAAAAAAAAATCTTGTGTGAAACACTCACATGACTTTCTTTTGCCAATACAAATAATTAACAATAAACCTAACAATAGTAATAAAACATTAGAAATAAACAAAAAACTAACCTCAATAAACATAACCTAATTTTAATCATGAGTGAAAGACGCAAAATGAAAATCGACCTCAGTTAGGCTTAAAAATACAGAACATCACTCTTTCACACTAAACTAGGCTCTTTAGAGAAAAATACTTTAAATAAAAGTTGTAGATCTTTTAATTTCCTATAAATTTGTTTATATATACTTTTGTCGTAAAATGCATACTAAGGCCGAAATCTTTAAAAAAATGGATTTTTCATACGTTTTCGTGAGAAAAAACAGAAAATCGCTAATTACCGCTAAACTAAGCATTATACAAAAAAATGTTTTATATGAAAGTTGTAGGATTTTTAATTCTCTACAACTTTTATTGTATACATTTTTTTGCTAAAATGCATATTAAAGCCGCAATCTTAAAAGAACAAATTTTTTACGTGAAAACAGCCTCACCAAGAACTTCAGCAAACATGGCGCCTACCCTACCTTGTAGAGCATAAAAAATTAAGTAAATGAGGCGATTTTTAAAAAAATCGTAGGACCAGTTTTTGAGAAAATTACAAAAAAGTGAAAAATTACACGAATAAACTACTACTTCCAGTTGACCGATTTTGATGAACATGTTCGTGTCGGGTCCGGTAGTGGTATGTAACTTAAGTTTCAAGCTCGTACGATCTGTTCTTGAGATATTTTGTATACACACACAGACCAATCGCTAAAAACATGTTTTTTTGGGTTCAGGGGGTCTGAAAACGTGTAGATCCGGTGAAAACTCGATTTCTAAAAATCGACATGAAAACAATACTTTCCTTCTACTCTCTACTCTCAGTTTTTAGGTTGAGGTGGGATGCTACCAGAAAATACTGAAGGTTATTATTTACAGATGATCTGATTATATTGGGAAAGATAAAAGAGGAAAGAGAAAAGAAAGGGCATTTGAGTAGTGAAATAAAAAAACTGTTAAGTGTCATTTGAAATTCAGTGAGGAAAAATTAAAGTGCTACTGCAGAAGAGACGTGAAGAGAAAAGCAAGGACACGGAATAAGGCTAAATAGTTAGGCGTTGAAGGGAGTTAAAGAATTCACATTTTAAAGAACTGGTTTCTAATGAGATAGAAAATTGGAAAAAGAATTAAGTAAGAGGATGCAGAAATGCCTTTCCTTGCCTCTTAATGAAAGCCATGAGCGAATGGCTGACTACTGTGATGTTTCTCTTTCCACAACTCGAAAAATAAAGACGTGAAGAATCTATTCTTCTTCACCAGTTTTGTTGACACCTGGTAAACGGTTAGATAGATAATAGTGAGACTGATAGTGAAGACGATGGTGATAGCGATAGTAAAGGTGGCGATTCTTCCGTAGAAGATTTTCTTCCGCTAGAATAAGCTGGTGATTACAGAAAATCAAACATTTCTAGTCATGTAATTAAGTTATAGGAAATATTATGGATCAGATTTTTACACTGATAAATAAATAAATAATTTACTTTCAATCTGTTAGTTGCAGGGCTAAAATAAATAGTTCTGTTTCTTATCACATGGTCAGCCAATTAAATGACTAAATCATTTAAGAACAGAAGAGGTAAAGGTGTAAAAGACACTAATCAGAGTTATCTCGTCTGAAAGTAATGGATTTCATTATACAGCCAGACCCTGTGGTGAATGAAGTGAAAGTGTCATTTGCAGAGTGGAAAATATATGCTTTTCAGAGGGCCTGGCATGCTGATAAGCGTATTTTCCCACTCAGTGAGGAAGGCATGGTAAACCACCTCACTTCTCGATTTACTTAGTAAAACCTCTACAGGTTCAAACCAGCCTTTTGGCTGATGACCTAAACAACAACAACAAGGTTTATGAAGAAAACACTTTCTCGGAATAAACCACAGCTTACAAAATGTATGTAGAAACTGCATGGTAGTGAAAAGTAGTCTTACTGTTGAGGTTGGTACCACTGTTAAATTTTCACTTCCCTTTCTCACAATACACAAAAGGCAATCTCGTGATAAAAGTATCTATAAAAATTTTGTATTGGATGGTTTACAATACCTGATTATTATCAGTGGATCCAATTAATAAAGGATGATTACTGATCTTTTTCATTGCCATCATAACACTTAAATGTGAAATTTGTGAAGAATCAAATTCACTTGCATCAAGGCGGCTTTCCCAGTAATCTGCAGCAGTTTTGTACAATAATTTCTATTAAAAACCAACAAAACAATAAAAAAAAAACATATTATTGTCATAAGCAAGTAAAAAGTACATTTAAAAAAATAATTTCATTTGATATATGATAAAAGCATACAAAAAATTATTAATGTAACTTCTATAACATACAAATCAACTGTTTGTTAATTTTTTATGTGCCATGACTTCTGCATTAAACTTATAAAATAAAACCTAAAACCTACGAGGCGTGTTCAGAAAGTAAGTACCGTTTTTAAAAAAAACAAGTAAAACAATTTTTTTTTCTAAATAAAAGCCCAAACCTTAAACTATTTTTCGACATAGTTTCCACCGATGTTCAAACAATTGTCGTAGCGGGTGATCAATTTGTCTATACCCTCTTTGTAGAAGGTTCCTGCTACTGACGTGCACAAAACTAAGAGACTTGGAAGTGCTTTGACTTTTCTCACACGGTACAGTGATGATGGTGAGGAATTGTTTACACAAAATTGTGACAGGTGATGAAAATTGGGTCTGTCATGTCACACCAGAATCTAACCAGCAGTCAATGGAGTGGCGATACACGCAATCCCCGAAGAAACAAAAATTCAAGACGACAATGTCTGCACAAAAAATCATGTGCACTGTCTTTTGGGATCGGAAAGGTGTTTTGCTGATTGATTTTCTCCCAAGGGGTGAAACCATTAATGCGGCAAGGTATTACGAAACCTTAAGAAAACTAAGGCGGGCAATTCAAAACAAACGGAGAGGAATTCTCAGTAACGGAATTGTGTTGCTCCATAACAATGCTCGGCCCCATACCGCTAGTGACACTCAAACATTGGTTCGACAATTTCGTTGGGAGCAGTTCAATCACCCGCTATAGTTTATCAGCCCGGACTTGGCACCGTCTGACTACCACTTGTTCCTGCACATGAAGCGCGAGCTAGGCGGCCAACGCTTTGAAACTGACGATGAAGTGAAAACTGCCGTGGAGTCATGGCTACATTCGTTGGTGGGAACCTTCTACGAAGAGGGTATAGACAAATTGATCACCCGCAATGACAAGTGTTTGAACATCAGTGGAAACTATGTCGAAAAATAGTTTAAGGTTTGGGCTTTCATGTAGAAATAAAATTGTGTTGAAAAAAAATTGTTTTACTTGTTTTTTTTAAAAACGGTACTTACTTTCTGAACACGCCTTGTATATTATTTTCCTATATTGAACCTATAAATTCTCCTAGGTGATACAAAGTACAATACAGATTTTAATATTTATTAACCAAACTGGTTACATTATGGGAATTTAAATTTATAATCCAAAATTTGTAGAAGATCTTAAATATAATTTGGTAATTTTGAAGAGAATATTTAAATTCTAGATATTTTTAGTATATCTTGAAACAGTATAAACAGTTCAAATGCAAACAGTTGTAAACAATAGAAACAGTGTAACAGTTCAATTAGGTACTGTATATGGAATATCACAATTTTATGAATGAAAATTTTTTTGATCAAGATAAGTCCCAAGATATTACTTTGCTAAAAACGGGAATTGGAAACAGTAATTATCGTTATATTAAACTACATTGGTTCATCCGTTCACAGGTGCAATAAACGATTTCTACTGTTACATGTTTATTTAGCAAACATTTTTTAACAACTAAAGAAAAAATCTGGTGTGAAACACTCACACAACTTTCTCTTGCCAATATAAATAATTAACAATACACCTAATATTAGTAATAAAACATTAGAAATAAACAAAAAACTAACCTCAATAAACATAACCTTATTTTAATCATGAGTGAAAGACGCAAAATGAAAATCAAACTCAGTTTGGCTTAAAAATACGGAAAATCACTTTTTCACGCTAAACTAGGCTCTGTAGAGAAAAATGTTTTAAATAAAAGTTGTAGATCTTTTAATTTTCTATCAATTCTATTATATACACTTTTGTCATAAAATGCATATTAAGGCCGAAATCTTAAAAAAATCGATTTTTCACACGTTTTCGTGAGAAAAAAATCAGAAAATCGCTAATTACTGCTGAACTAAGCGTTTTACAAAAAAGTGTTTGAAATAAAAGTTGTAGGTTTTTAAATTCTCTACAACTTTTATTATATAACGTTTTGCGCTAAAATGCATTATAAAGCCGTAATCTTAAAAAAACAACGTTTTTACGTAAAAACAGCCTCACGCAGAATTTCAGCAAACATGGCGCCTACCCCATCTTGTAGAGAATAAAAAATTGAGTAAATGAGGCGATTTTGAAAAAAATCGTAGGACCAGTTTTTGAGAAAATCGCAAAAAAGTGAAAAATTATACGAATAAACTACTACTTCCGTTTGACCGATTTTGATGAAAATGTTCGTGTCGGGTCCGGTAGTGGTATGTAACTTAAGTTTCAAGTTTCAAGTTCGTACGATGTTTCGTTCTTGAGATATTTTGTACACACACACACACACACACACACACACACACACACACACACACACACACAGACCAATCGCTAAAAACATGTTTTTTGGGTTCAGGGGGTTTGAAAACGTATAGATCCGGTGAAAACTCGGTTTCGAAAAATCGACATGAAAACAATACTTTCCTTCCTATATATTCATATAGGCAAGAGAAAGTAAAAATAATTACTTTGATACTAATATTTTATAATGATAGAAGCAAAAGAAAGGTAGTATATACCTGTAAATTAGTTGGTTTACAAAATATCACAGCTTCATGTTTACTCGGTAAAAACTGATTAATCAATGATTGTGTTCTTCGCAATATAAAACCACTTGTTTTGTAATTTAATTCCTGAGCTTTAGCCTCACCCTTTTTTAAAATAAATTGACCAGCATCTGGTTGCCGAGACATTACAATCGGCTCTTCAAATGTTTTTCGAAATTCTGTAATATTAAAGAACAAAACAAAAATTAGGCTCTATAAAATTAGAAAGACTGAGTAATAAATAAACATACTTTATTGTCATGTAAAATACTACACATTATGTTAAGAAAAGTCAAGAAAGTGTTTGGAGTAGGAAATGAGGCGGTTATACTACTGCAGTGAATGCAAAAAAAGAGCAATGACCAAGCATTTACTTGGAGTGGCCAAGGAAAACTGTGCAAAAACCTTGTTTTGTTTTCATTAACACAAATTGTAAGTATTTTACAATTACAGCAGAATTTCGATAGTTCGACACTTTGTGAACTTAGAGGTTGTCGAAGTATCAAAATGTCAAACTATCCAGAGCATATGGCATATTATATATAGTAAGCATTAAAATATGATTTTAGTCTGATAATTGCATAATTTTAATGAATACAAAAAAACTGATGTGCCCTTCTGTAAAATAATGTACTCAAGGACAACGGAAAAGTATGAGGATGAGGAGAAAGTGAAGTGGCTGACCTGCCTGCTGGATCATTATTGCACCACATCATCCCGCTTTGCCACGAGCAGTATCGAAGTATACAGAGCATCGAAGAATTGTTTACTGTATTAATATTAATTAATTATGAATTTTTGGGAGAGTTGTTAGTACCAAGATATGGGTCTCTAAATAATACACTAGTAGACTGCTTCGATCATGCAAAGGGGTGTTTTTTGTAATCAAATTTAAAATGCTATTTTTCTAGCTTTTAAGTTGTTGTTTATGCGTTATTTAATGTTGAATTAAAACAACAAACACACTCTATAACAGTAGTCATCATTTAAATTTGATCAAGGTCTGTTCAAAAGTTAGATAAGACTGCCACAGTCCGGCCAACTTTTTACTTAGGTCTACCTTGCCGACTAAAAATTTAGATATGGCAATCAAGCTAAATTTTAATACTAACTGTTGATTTTGAAAATGTTCGAGCAATAAAATGTAACAACAGTTTTAAACTACTGTAGGGCCATGTACAAAATTTGTAGTTTCTTGTTTATTGTAGCGCAGTACTATAATGAGTTTCTTTCGGCCAGATCGTGGCTGTAAACTTGTCCAGCCCACATCAACTTTTTCAGAGAAACTTAGGTATATGTCGCATTGTCATCACCAGTTGCTCTCAGCATGTACATAGTCTAAATGTATAAAACTTCACATCACACACAAAAATAAGATCTGCATATAAAAAAATTATTCTCTGAAGCTTGCAGTAAAAAAAAAATGAGTCAACAGTCTGAACGTGTATTTTTGATTTTTGTAATAAATTGATTTTGTAGTATTAAAATGTTGGTGCCTCCACCATTTATGTAATGGAAAAATGATATAGTAAAAAGGCGCCTCCGCCATTTTATAATATAAAAATGAGCCTCAACCAATTTCTAGTGAATACATTAGCAGCTGCAAAGTTCTGTAGCGTAGACAGCGTTTTCCCTTCACCGAAATTCGGAGTGGACGAACACCATTGTGGTTGCCACCGGGCAACCCCAAGGGCGGTCCACATCAAAACCATAAGACGAAGAGAAAAAACAGTCCAAACTACAAAACACTGAAATATTGATTTTCGGGGGCTCCACCATCCAATTTTAGAAACCAACCAGAAACTGAAATTGGATTCAGGGATTAATTGGCAACCCAGCGATTCAAATAACGTAGCTCAAATGATGGTAAAAACTCGCTTTTAATACTGCAGAGGTTTGGTTGAAGAACCACACAGGTCTAGACGCAATGACATTTGACACAGAAAAAAAATAATAAAAAAAAATTAATGAGCAGCTAAAATAATTTATTAATGAATAACTAAAAACTAAATAAAATTATGATTTTAAGTAAAACAGTTAATTCATTTAATATTTGAAAAAAATAATTAGTTAAATAACAATACAGTTTAAAAAAAAAAATTGGAACAAATTAATTTTAACAAAACTTGAATTAATAATAGAAAATACTTAATATGAATAATAATAAATTAATAGGAATATTTAAGAAAAACAATTTTTAAAGTCCTTGGACTGAAACGGGAAAAAAATCTCTTGGGCAGAGTTTAATAAATAATTTAAATGAAGAAAAATAAATACAGTAATGTATTTATTTTTCGGGGAAAAACTAAATAAAATTACGAACATGAAAAAATGAATTGTAAGATGAAATTTAGTAAAAGAATTACTTAGAAAAATTTAAGTAACTCAGTGGTTGTTGAACAAGAGTTTAAAAGAAAATTTGTCATATTTAAGTTTTAAAAATTTAAAAGAAGAAAAATATACTGAATTTAATAAAGTTTTTTTTACTTAAAATTAATTAAACATTTTAAAGAGATTTATTTAGTCTATAAATAGGATATTTAAAACACCATAATAATATTAAGAAACATTATAAATTGAAATAAAAAAAATTATTCAAGTTAAAATCTGAAAAATAGTTACACATGGTACTTAAATTTAAATTTAGGTAATTTTCCCATATTGGGAAAGAAAAATAATTTACCTGTAAAATTTGATGCTATCGGTTCGACATCCTGTCCAAGACAAAGCGTAAAAACTCAATGCACACAAACGCAAAAGAAGGTCATTCCCCTAACATGAATGGGAGCGTTCGAGGCGGCAAAAAATGCCGATACATCGGAAATACTAAGGAATTTAAACGAGGAGAATTATATGGAAAATTAAAACGACGGTAACAGAGAGAGTGAGAGAGAGAATCAATCGTGTAAGATAGAAAGAGAGAGAGAGAGAGAGATACAAATTACACGTGCGAATAAATGAACAATAAAGATGTAACGACAAAAATGAAATCGGACACCGGACGTAAGCCTAAGAATTAAAAACGTAAATTTAAATACGGAATAAAAATCTAGTGAAATAACACTAACTGAAAATAAATGAATAAAATAATTAGATTCAATGAAGAAAAATACATAACCCTTAAAATAAAATAAATCCGGCACAAAAATCAGAAAAATGGAATTGTAAATGAATTGAGAAGATTTTGGAGACAAAATCTTAGAAATTCATTACAATTTCAATTTCAAAACATTACTGTTTTGAAAAGATTAAACAAAAAATTTTGCCTGAGTGACATTAAGTTTTTGAACATGTGATGTTAAAACAATTGCATTGAAAGGGATGCATTAGTAAGAGACTTGTCACTCTCTCTCCCTATTGGCTTAAGTTTTAGTCATTACAGCTGCTTTGAACTTGGCCCACAGTATCATTAGTTATTAGGTATTTCAAAAATAAATCTTTATAATGCATCCTGCAGTTTGAAATTAATTCTATTTTATATAATGAAATTTCACTAACATTCTTTTTAAACTGCGTCAACTTTTATTTTTACTTACACGTGTTTCAGTGGATCCACCATCATCAGAGTAAATATCATAATTGAAACTAAAAATTTTTTATTTATTTAAAATCTATAGCAGATGATACATTTTCAGTCATTTGTAAAACTATTCTATAGATTTTAAATAGATAAAAAATTTTTAGTTTCAATTATGATATTTACTCTGATGATGGTGGATCCACCGAAACACGTATAAGTAAAGATAAAAGTTGACGCAGTTTAAAAAGAAGGTTAGTGAAATTTATTATATAAAATAGTATTAGGTATTTATTACAGTAAATGCTCTTCAGGAAGCTCAGCATACTGGTAAATAAATATATTTTTCAAACGTGAGGAAGGCAATATTATAAACCACTTCTATAGAGTTTGAATCAAACTCTGACAAAGGAAGATGCAGTCTTCACAATTATTCTATTATTCTAGAGCTTTATGTTATTACCTGGAGAAGTGGTGTGCACTGCGAAAATGCTTGTGACTAGGTGAAAAAAAGAAAGCAGTAAAAAAAGGGGTAAATACTGATAACTTAAATAATTATAAAAAATTATCGTATTTATTACTAACCATTATACACCCCTAATATGCCAGGATTAACAAAATCAACAAGTGCATGAAATTCTTGTAGATCATTTTGTATAGGTGTTCCAGTCAAGAGTATTCTTCTTTTACAATCAATCTGATTTAAAAGCTATGGAAAATAACAAAATGAAAGTTAATTTTCAAACAGTGAGATAGTTTTAAATATTATTGTGTGACAAACTGTTACAAATAAACCTTAGAAATTTATTTTAATTTAATTTTACTTCTTTAACATTACCACTGACTCAGTACTTCAGTTATGTACACACATGTGTTGTTGTTTAGGTCCTCAGCCGAAAGGCTGGTTTGAACCTTTAGAGGTTTTACTAAGTAAAACGAGGAGTGAGTTGGTTTACCATTGCCTTCCTCACTGAGTGGGAAAGTACGCTTATCAGCATGCCGGGCCCTCTGAAAAGCACATATTTTCCACTCTGCAAATGACACCTTCACTTCATTCACCACAGGGTCTGGCTGTATAATGAAATTCATTACTTTCAGAGGAGATAACTCTGATTAGTGTCTTTTACACCTCTACCTCTTCTGTTCTTAAATGATTCAGTCATTTAATTGGCTGACCATTTGTTAAGAAACAGAACTATTTATTTTAGCCCTGCAATGAACAGATTGAGTGTAAAAAATTTGACACTCCACCTGTCTGTTAAGGGCCGTCACATGTGTACAAATTCTATTTATTATTAAAAAAATCTGGTGTGAAAACTCATATGACTTTCTCTATCTAATGTAGATAATGACTAATATAACCTATGTTTGATCATGAGTAAGTAATATTAAATGAAAAAATAACCTAATTTTAATCATGAGTGAATGACACTAAATGAAAATCAACCTTTATAGAACTTAAAAATATGGGAAATTACTAATTGACGCTAAATTAAGCTTTGCAGAGAAAAATACTTAAAATAAAAGTAGTAGATGTTTTAATTTCATATATATAAATACATATATTCATGCGAGGATTTACAGCCCCAGCCGTATCTCACTTCCAAAGCACCACCTCGCTTTGTCTTGGAAGTCACCATCGGTAATATTCTGTAACTCCGATTATACACACTTTTGTCATAAAATGCATACAAAGGCTGCAATATTATAGAATCCCATTTTTAGATCGATTTTGACGAGAAAAATACCGAAAATCACTAACTCACACTAAACTAAGTATTGTACAAAAAACGTTTAAAATAAAAGTTGTAGGTTTTGTAATTTTTTACAAATTCAATTATATACACTTTTGACCTAAAATGTATATTATGGCCAAAATCTTAAAGAAAAACAATTTTTTACCACAAGAGCAATGTGAAACTTTGCAACGGTTTCGAAGCTTCCAAACAGATTAAGAGCTCCAAGACAATGTGTAGACCCATTTCAAATCACTGATGGCAATGTTTCATGGAGAGGGTATTGAAAAGCTTGTACACATAAATATGATAAATACATCAATTTAAATGGTGATAATGTCAAAAAGTAACCAAGGATGTATGTAACTTTTATAATAAATTTATTTTATTATTCTCATTAGTTTTATAACCAATCGAAGGTTGAAAAGAATAATCCTTATAAATAATAAAAAAAGAGTAATTTTAATTACCAATGAAGTTCTGATATTAGTGTTTTTCAATCGATGTCCTTCATCACAAATAATAAGATCAAATTTTATTTTAGAAACATCTGCATGGTATCTTACAAACATTTCATAAGATATTATTAATACAGGAATTCCATTTAATTCTGCATAAGCACTTGGCTTATTTTTCTGTACGGAAAAGAGAAAATTAGATAAAATTTTAACATACATATATTTTACGAATAAATCTTTAAAATACATCCTGCAGTTTGTAATCATTACAAATGTAAAAATTTATTTTATAAAATAAATTTCACTAACCTTTTTTAAGCTGCATTAATTTTTAATAATTCACTTACACGTGTTTCTGTGGATCCACAATCATCATAATAAAAATAAAAGGTTAGTGAAATTTATTGTATAAATTTATTATATAAAATAGAATTAATTTCAAGCTGCAGGATGCATTATAAGGTTTAATTTTTAAATGTAAAAATACTACAATTTTTACTAAGCTTTATTTTTCATTTTACCTACTATTTTGCACACTAAAATATTTCATTATATCCATCATCAGCGGTTTTTTTATTATTCCTATTGTGTGTACATTGCAATCTGTTCAATTTATAACAATAAGCAACCCCATGACCCAAGACCCACTATTTAAGGAGCTTAAATTGCTTACAGTTCCCTCTCTCTACATTTTTGAGGTGATTATGTATGTTAGGCAAAATAATTTTATGCAGAAGTTCAATGTTCACAATCATAACACGAGAAACAGAAATGATTATTATGTGGCTAATCACTCCACAAAATTGTTTGAACAAAAACCTACTTATGCAGGGAGAAAATTCATGAATAAATAACCCCAATTTTTAAAATGTTGTGAGGATTTGAATTCTTTTAAAAGGAATCTGAAAAATTACTTGATCGGTGAAACCTTTTATAGCGTACAAGAATTTCTTTCTTGATAGTAGTGATACATTGTGTATTTCTTATATGTATTTCAGATGTTATAGCTGACATGTCCTATACACCTCCTGGAGTCTCCAGGGGGCAAAAAAAAGAGATAAGGATATTGTATGATGTATAAATGAGGTTTAGTTGTTTACAGAGTCAAGGTAACCATTCCTGAGAGAGTATGGTTTAGTGAACCCCAACCATCAAAGCACACTGGTCTAGTATTCAAATCTCTATAAAAGTACAGATGGGAGCTCATTTGATTGCTATCGTAAGGAATTCGGGTGAAGGAGGATTGTTTGTACGATTACCCTTCTCCTATAACTTAGTAGTACCGGGTGATTCATTTAAAAGTAGCCCGCTGCATTTAACAGCGGCCTTCGGCACTCAATTGGATTCAAATAGTAAATGAATAAATAGAATTACTTAATACATAATTTTACATATTTATTTAAAATTTATATACAAATTTCAACTTCACCTTTACAGTAGATGCTGAAAGTAGCGTCCTTGAACGCTTACACATTTTTGCGCTCGTTTAATGTTATTAATGCACACACGACGCAATATGGAAAGATCTATAGCTTGAATGGCTGCCACGATGTTATTCTTTAGCTCATGTATACTGCGGGGGTTTGTTTGGTAAACAGTTCCTTTTAAATAACCCCATAGAAAAAAATCGCACATACTCAAATCGGGTGAACGAGGAGGCCACAAATCTTTACTAACAACTCGCATGGGAAAAGCCTGATTGATATGAGATAGGGGCTGGCGAGACGTGTGATATGTTCCACACTCTTGCTGGAAAAAATTGTACTTGCGTTCATCGTCGGTTAACTGTTCATGAAATTTATTAAAAATTCTGACGTACACATCGCTACTTACAGTTTCATGAAAAAATATGGGCCCTACAATACGATGTCCAGAAATCGCACACCATACACCAATTTTTTTCGTCATGTAGTGGAGATTCATGTAACACATGAGGATTTTCAACTGACCAATATCTAGTGTTCTGTGAATTTACATGGCCAGACAAATGAAACCAAGCTTCATCACTCATGAAATATTGCGTAGGATCTAATTCACCATCCGTAATTTTGTTAAAAAACCAGAAACAGTAGTTCAAACGCTTCTCTTTGTCTGGCTCCCTGATTTCTTGTACACATGTTACACGATAAGGTTTCAATTTTGAAGACTTAAGAACATGCAAGCATGAAGAATATTTCTTACCGCTTTGTTGAGATAACTTTCGTACCGACTTCTTTGGGCTTAAAGTGATTCTTTGTTCAATATTCGCGATTGCCTCTGGCGTCCTGATTGTTGGTGTAGACGGGCTACTTTTAAATGAATCACCCGGTAGTAATAATACCATTAGTATGCGCTTTCTAAAAATATTACTCACAAACCATTTTGAATAACTACTTTAGTACCAGGCCCCCTTGCAGTTCATCCCCTCGCACTAGCAAACAAGTCAGCTCCCAACTATATCTACATTTAGGCTACTAAGATTTTTTTTTTATTCCTAATTTGTGTACGTTGCAATCTGTTCAATTTAGAACAATAAGCAACCCCATGACCAAATGAGATGAGGATGATGTGTATGACGTGTAAATGAGGTGTAGTCTTGTACAGACCCAGGCCGACCATTCCTGAGAGAGTGTGGTTAATTAAACCCCAACCATCAAAGTATACTGGTAACCACTGTTTAGTATTCAAATCCATATAAAAGTAACTACCTATACTAGGATTTGAACCCGGAACCTTCGTCTCCGAAAATCAGCTGTTAAACAGCTGATTTTGGCGACAACTTTACCTCTAGACCAACCCGGTGGGTTACTAAGATTTAAACAGGAACTTTCTTCTTTGAAAATCAGCTGTTAGATAGCTGCCCAGCAGTGACGACTTTACTCCTAGACCCACCCAGTGGTTCATCAGAGTAGGTATTTATAAAAAAAAAATCTGGTGTGAAACACTCACACAACTTTCTCTTGCCAATGCAAATAATGAACAATTTAATCTAATATTAGTAATAAAACATTAGAAATAAACAAAAAACTAACCTCAAAAAACATAACCTTATTTTAATCATGAGTGAAAGACGCAAAACAAAAATCAACCTCAGTTTGGCTTAAAAATACGGAAAATTACTCTTCCACGCTAAACTAGGCTCTGCACAGAAAACTGCTCTGAATAAAAGTTATAGATCTTTCAATTTCCTATAAATTTGATTATATACACTTTTGTTGTAAAATGCTTTTGCTGAAAATCTTAAAAAAATCGATTTTTTTTTACATGTTTTCTTGAGAAAGAAACAGAAAATTGCTAATCTAATAATTTTTAGGTAAATTTGTTTATTGAATTCTCCATGTGGTTTTCTCTATGTCCTGAAAATTTCATATCAATATCTGTAAAATTAACTGAGTTTTAACTTTTTAATGAAATGGTTGTTAGACCTGGTTTCTACACACAACAGTTTTTCTAAACGTTTACTTTTCAAAAATTCATTGATGCGTAATGTGATTATCATAACTGTAACTACATAACATCAAAGTTCAATAATAAAATTTTGCTTATAAAATATAACATGGTAAGTTAATAACAAAAATTCTATTACAACTAATGTGCAAACTTTTACAACTGTTTATTTTAAAACTCAATTTTCTCACTCACACCCTTCTTGCACCTAATGCCACAACTGTGAAAATGGAAAGTAATAAATTTTGTTTAGATATTTTTTAACAATATCGTTATGCCCGTTCTTCTTGAATACTTTAATAATATACCAAACTAGAACATCACTTTATTTTTAAATAACGGGTGAGACAGTGAATTGGGCGATTATGAAAACACTGTGAGGAAGTTAAAAAATGTAGTTTAATTAATTTAGAATATACCAAGTAATACTTACATATTTACAATTTTTTATAAATTACTTGAAAATCATATCATAAAGATGTCCTCCATTTTGTCGCATACATTCCTGAACTCAAAGGTTATTCATCACATTTCGTAATGTGGCTGTAGGAATTCGTGCCACTTCTTCACGTATCTGTTCTTTAAGTTCCCGTACATTTTGAGGTGGTGGAGATTGGAAAACACAAGAGTTTAAGTGTCCCCATAGAAAGTAATCAAATGCAAAGAAATCTGGTGATCTGGCTGGCCATGAAATGTCTCTGTTCTTAGAAATGATGCGATTGGGAAACAAGCATCGCAAAGCATTAATTGAAGCCCTGGATGTGTGGGAGGTAGCACCGTCTTGTTGAAAAAACATGTTTTGGTAAGCCGGATTTCGAACTAATTCCAGTTAAGGCAGTTCTCCAACATGTTAACTTAGCGCTGTGTATTTACTGTAACTGCACGTTCATTGTCACCCTCAAAAAAATATGGTCCTACGATAGCCTGTGTTGATATTGCACACGAAACTGTCACTTTAATACTGTGAAGCGGCTTTTCGTTTATTTTTTGTGGATTTTTGCGTGACCAATATATAAAATTCTGCTTATTTACGAAGCTCGAAAGATGGAAGTGAGCTTCATCACTCATCCAAAGATTGTTGAGAAGATCTGCGTTGTCATTCATCATGTCAAATAATCTATTACAAAAAGCAAGTCGGGATGCATGATCAACATT
The DNA here is from genome assembly GCA_035578175.1 of Catonia carolina. Classification (NCBI taxonomy): domain Eukaryota; kingdom Metazoa; phylum Arthropoda; class Insecta; order Hemiptera; family Achilidae; genus Catonia; species Catonia carolina. Next base: position 14,901,079 of record JAQMRL010000013.1, read on the forward strand.
ATTTAAAGCATGCACTAACTGAATTTTAAACCGATGGAACTGTAGATCTTTGTGTAAAATCCTCCTCACACTGCGATTAGAAAGGCCGAGTGATATTGCATGCCGCCAATCTGAACGCGTAGGACTTAACACAGTCGCCTGCTCCTTGTCAACGTTTTCTAGTGTACGAACACTTTTAACGCTTCCAGTTCGTGTCAGTTCAGTGTTGAGCCTGTTTCTTCTAAGTTTTTAACCCATATTTTTATTGCATGGGCTGAAGATATCAGATCATTATGCGGAATATTGAAATAATTATGAAATGTGCACTGCACGAACACGTAACTATCATTATTTTTATAATATGCTTTAACAGCGTATGCTCGTTGTGCACCGCTCCACGACTCCATTGGAACTAAATGGTAAACAGATGCTTCAAGATGGTGGTAGTCTCATTCTCCTAGCCACACTACAGGAGACTGTATACAGTGTTGCCAAATTGCCCGATTCACTGCCTCATCCGTTACAAAACGTCTCACGTGATTCTCAAGCCATCATAAATACTCAATGAAAGTTAAACTTTTAAAACTAAACTAATCATTTATTAAAATTTACCTGATCAACAATAAAAGTTGATATTCTTTCTACTCCAAGCCACCTAGAAAATTCTTGATCCCAGTTATTAACCAAACTGCTTGGTGTCACAATTAGTACTCTTTTTAACAATGGTTTTCCATAAGGTCCTTGTTTCATCAGTGTCCTAAAGTTTTATGAAAAATATTTTTAAAACCTTAAAAATGATTTAATAAAATAATCTGATGAAGAAAATTACACAGATCTCCCTTAACCAACAGCAGTACAGTTTTTACTGCTTCTGGAAGCATAAAAATTCCTGCCTGATAAAAGCATTAAAATAACTGTTATAATATGAATGGTGATCAAAGAATATAGTAAATCATTTTATAACAAATTTGTAAGCTTACATCAAATTTGAATTAATCTTCTTGGCTAGTGAAGCACTAAACCCAATGATTCCATGATTGAAAGCATTTCTGGAAGGCTTCTTTCAGAAGGGTCTTCAGCTGCTCGGTCATGGCCCTCTCAATGTCAGGAAAGATGTCAAAACATTTCCCTTTCAGAACGGTTTTATATTTTTGGGAAGAGCCAGAAGTTGCATGGTGCTAAATCCAGAGAGTAAGGCAGATGTACACGACAGGAATTTTTTGTCCAAAAATTTGAGGATCAGAAAGAAGTGAGAAGTCTGGGAACAAATTCTGCACTCACTCGCAAATTATCAGTTAAAATGCTTTACATGGACTTTATGAGATGTTCAGTTCTTTGGTAAACTCTGAATAGTCAACAGCCTGTTTCAATATACCTGTTTTGCCACTTTTTGCATATTTGGACTTGTATGAGATGTTCAGTTCTTCGGTAAACTCTGAATAGTCAATCGCCTGTTTCAATGAACCTGTTTTGACAATTTTTGCATATTTGGACTTGTATGAGATGTTCAGTTCTTTGGTAAACTCTGAATAGTCAATCGCCTGTTTCAATATACCTGTTTTGACAATTTTTGCATATTTGGACTTGTATGAGATGTTCAGTTCTTCGGTAAACTCTGAATAGTCAATCGCCTGTTTCAATGAACCTGTTTTGACACTTTTTGCATATTTGGACTTGTATGAGATGTTCAGTTCTTTGGTAAACTCTGAATAGTCAACAGCCTGTTTCAATATACCTGTTTTGACACTTTTTGCATATTTGGACTTGCATGAGATGTTCAGTTCTTCGGTAAACTCTGAATAGTCAATCGCCTGTTTCAATGAACCTGTTTTGACACTTTTTGCATATTTGGACTTGTATGATATGTTCAGTTCTTTGGTAAACTCTGAATAGTCAACAGCCTGTTTCAATATACCTGTTTTGCCACTTTTTGCATATTTGGACTTGTATGATATGTTCAGTTCTTTGGTAAACTCTGAATAGTCAACAGCCTGTTTCAATATACCTGTTTTGCCACTTTTTGCATATTTGGACTTGTATGAGATGTTCAGTTCTTCGGTAAACTCTGAATAGTCAATCGCCTGTTTCAATGAACCTGTTTTGACACTTTTTGCATATTTGGACTTGTATGAGATGTTCAGTTCTTTGGTAAACTCTGAATAGTCAATAGCCTGTTTCAATGAACCTGTTTTGACACTTTTTGCATATTTGGACTTGTATGAGATGTTCAGTTCTTCGGTAAACTCTGAATAGTCAATCGCCTGTTTCAATGAACCTGTTTTGACACTTTTTGCATATTTGGACTTGTATGAGATGTTCAGTTCTTTGGTAAACTCTGAATAGTCAATAGCCTGTTTCAATATACCTGTTTTGACACTTTTTGCATATTTGGACTTGTATGAGATGTTCAGTTCTTTGGTAAACTCTGAATAGTCAATCGCCTGTTTCAATGAACCTGTTTTGACACTTTTTGCATATTTGGACTTGTATGAGATGTTCAGTTCTTCGGTAAACTCTGAATAGTCAATCGCCTGTTTCAATGAACCTGTTTTGACACTTTTTGCATATTTGGACTTGTATGAGATGTTCAGTTCTTCGGTAAACTCTGAATAGTCAATCGCCTGTTTCAATGAACCTGTTTTGACACTTTTTGCATATTTGGACTTGTATGAGATGTTCAGTTCTTCGGTAAACTCTGAATAGTCAATCGCCTGTTTCAATGAACCTGTTTTGACACTTTTTGCATATTTGGACTTGTATGAGATGTTCAGTTCTTCGGTAAACTCTGAATAGTCAATCGCCTGTTTCAATGAACCTGTTTTGACACTTTTTGCATATTTGGACTTGTATGAGATGTTCAGTTCTTCGGTAAACTCTGAATAGTCAATCGCCTGTTTCAATGAACCTGTTTTGACACTTTTTGCATATTTGGACTTGTATGAGATGTTCAGTTCTTCGGTAAACTCTGAATAGTCAATCGCCTGTTTCAATGAACCTGTTTTGACACTTTTTGCATATTTGGACTTGTATGAGATGTTCAGTTCTTCGGTAAACTCTGAATAGTCAATCGCCTGTTTCAATGAACCTGTTTTGACACTTTTTGCATATTTGGACTTGTATGAGATGTTCAGTTCTTCGGTAAACTCTGAATAGTCAATCGCCTGTTTCAATGAACCTGTTTCGCCACATTTGAATATTTTTGTCTGTTTGTTAAGGTTGAAGGACGTCATGACTGTTGCACGTTTTCAATCAATTCATTACCGCTTTTTAATCACTCATATCAATTGTAAACAGACTTCAAAGTAACCACATTATCGCTATACACTAATTTTAATATTTTATGAGCTTCTTTGAAACTTTTTTGCAACTTAAAACATAACTCACTGTTAACGCGTTGTTCAAAATCTATGATACACAATTGACATGGTAACAATACTTTACTCTTCTGTCTCTGGAAGCTGATTGACAAGTTACAACTATTTCAAACTTAAGGGGTGACTGTACTTTGTCATCACACCAATGTTAAATTTGCTATTTTTAGGTACATTTTTCATAGGATTGGTAAAAGAAAGACAAAAAAAGAAAGAAAATTGCCCATAACAGACAGGTAGAGTGTCAAATTATTTACACTCAATCTGTTTGTTGCAGGGCTAAAATAAATAGTTCTGTTTCTTATCACATGGTCAGCCAATTAAATGACTGAATCATTTAAGAACAGAAGAGGTAGAGGTGTAAAAGACACTAATCAGAGTTATCTCCTCTGAAAGTAATGAATTTTATTATACAGCCAGACCCTGTGGTGAATGAAGTGAAGGTGTCATTTGCAGAGTGGAAAATATGTACTTTTCAGAGGGCCCCGGCATGCTGATAAGCATAATTTTCCACTCAGTCAGGAAGGCAATGGTAAATCACCTCACTCCTCGTTTTACTTAGTAAAACCTCTACAGGTTCAAACCAGTCTTTTGGCTGATGACCTAAACAACAATAACAACAAAAGAAAGATAAATGAAACTTTACACACTTTTAGTTGTCGGGTTTCTTTACCTACTCACAGTTTTTCAATTTAATCTGTAAGCCCATAAAATTAAAAACAATTTAACGAATAACATAAAATATTTACAAATTTCTTTACACGTTTTTTGTATATTAGTAATTGTTGGAGCATCTGAGGAAGTCATTAAAATGTCGGTATTTGTGCATGTACAAGATGAATCACTGGTAAAAAATTTAACCAGCTAGGTTTAATGGGTTCCGAGAAAAATGTACCTACTAGATTTAAAAATTTAAATTTACGGGAACAGCCAAAAAACAGAAAGGAACAAATCAAAAAAAATGTAAACAAACAATTTCCCATCAACAGTAGGTTAGAAAGCTGTACCAACAGCTGAGAATACCAAAATCAGTTTTTTCCTAATTTGTGTACGTTGCAATCTGTTCAATTCAGAACAATAAACAACCCCATGACCCAATGAGATGAGGATGATGTGTATGAGGTGTAGTCTTGTACAGACCCAGGCCGACCATTCCTGAGAGAGTATGGTTAATTGAACCCCAACCATCAAAGTACATTGGTAACCACTGTCTAGTATTCAAATCCGAATAAAAGCAACTACTTTTACTAGGATTTGAACCAGGAACCTTCGCCAAAACCTTCAAAAACAGTAACGCAGATTTTTTAAAAAAACTAAAATTCCCTTTGCTCTAAAACGATTGGTAGGCTATAAAATTACAAAAAATATGGTTCTTGGTGAAATGATCATTTTTCTGGATATGCCTGCTGAAAACTTAATTTTTTCATTAAAATAATTTTTTTGACGTAATTTAATGCTTTTCTTGTAGATATGTCTGACCTATTGAAAAACATAAAAAACCGAAAACTGAAATTTTCAGTGAAAACCATCACACAGTCTCACCTTAACACAGACTATCTCAAAGAATAACACGTCTATCTGACTAATTTACACATTATTTATACATACTATAACAACTCCTCAGCTATACTCACCAAATAAGCGTAATACTTTGAAGTGTCTTTCCTAATCCCATTTCATCGGCTAGAATAGCACCCAAATACTGATGATTTCTTATTCCAACAACACACCGATATAAAAATATCACACCTTCTCTCTGATGTGGTCGTAACATGCTTGATAGTCTTGAATCTACTATTACATCTCTTAGTGGAGAATTATTTGTATTAAACACCCACTTTAAAAATTAAATATAACAATATAACGTAACATTAGTAATAAAACATTAGAAATAAACAAAAAACTAACCTCAAAAAAATAACCTTATTTTAATAATGAGTGAAAGACGGATATACTTTTTAAGTTTTGTATATTTTTAATTTCCGATAAATTTTATTATATACACTTCTGTCGTAAAATGCATACTAAGACCGAATTCTTAAAAAAATAGATTTTTCACGAGAAAAAAACAGAAAATTGCTAATTACTGCTAAACTAAGCGTTATACAAAAAAATGTTTGAAATAAAAGTTGTACAATTTTAAATTCTCTACAACTTTATTTATATACATTTTTGCGGTAAAATGCTTAATAAAGCCGCAATCTTAAAAAAACAATTTTTTTACGTGAAAACAGCTTTACCAAGAATTTCAGGAAACATGGCGCCTACTCTATCTTTTAGAGAATAAAAAATTGAGTAAACCAGGCGATTTTTAAAAAAATCGTAGGACCAATTTTTGAGAAAATTGCAAAAAAGTGAAAAATTACACGAATAAACTACAACTTTCAGTTGACCGATTTTGATGAAAATGTTTGTGTTGGGTCGGGTAGTGATATGTAACTTAAGTTTCAAGTTTGAAGTTCGTACGATGTTCCGTTCTTGAGATATTTTGTATACACACAGACCAATTGCTAAAAACATGTTTTTTGGGTTCATGGGGTCTGAAAACGTGTAGATCTTTTGAAAAATCGACATAAAAACAATACTTTCCTTTCTATATATTCATATAGGCAAGAGAAAGTAAAAATAACTTAAGAAGATAAGAGTCGCATTACAAAATAATGTACAAGGTGATTAATTAATTACCCTAATACAGGTTAGCCAACCTGCTATTGATAATTATGTAAACATTTGTAATTAAATTCTTACTTTTTGTAAATTATTAAACTGGCTAATTCTAATTAAAATCTTATTTCTAAATTATTAAATTAAATAACTTAATAATCTCAGCTAATATTTAAAAACCAGCTGTTAATTTAGTGATGGAAGTTTTCATGTTTAAATGAATCAAAAGTGTTGAAAAGTTACAAAAACATTGACGAAAAATTTTAAAATAAGGATATATCTTCGCAAATCATCAAATAGATTCAAAAGATATATTTACAACCCAAATTTATATTTTATTTGAAAGTTTAAAAAATTATCAAACAAAAAGTAATTAATATAAGTGAATGCATATTTGATTTGGCATCCTGTTGACCGGGGCAGTTTGAAAAGAAAGGTTGTGTTTATGTGCATTTAATTTATGAAAATGTATTAATTAAATTTCATATAATGAATTAATATAATAATTTCACTAACCTTCTTTTTAAACTGCGTCACCTTTATTTCAATTTTTACTTACACGTGTTTCGGTGGATCCACCATCATCAGAGTAAATGAAAAATAGAAACTAAAAATTTTTTTCATTTATTTAAATGTGACTACATTATATCTAACTATACCAATCATATAAAAGAAGAAAAACATAAATTTGGTAAAATAGATGAACATTTCAATATAATAGAACAATGTAATATAGAGAATAAAAATAAAATTGAAAAATATGAGATGTTCCATATTTATAAATATTTAAAAGAGCAAAAGCAGGACATTTTGAATGAACAGATAAAATTTAGGAATGATGAAGTGATATTGACTGCTGCTGCTATCTACAGTAAATATGAGAAGGGATAAATTAAAATAAATTAATTTTAAATCAGTTTTATACAAGTGACTGAAGATGTATCATCTTCTGTAAATTTTAAATAAATGAAAAAAATTTTTAGTTTCTATTTTTCATTTACTCTGATGATGGTGGATCCACCGAAACACGTGTAAGTAAAAATTGAAATAAAGGTGACGCAGTTTAAAAAGAAGGTTAGTGAAATTATTATATTAATTCATTATATGAAATAGAAATATTTCAAACTGCAGGATGCATTATAAAGATTTATTAATTAAATATAATAATCTTATCATTATTTATAGTATAAAGTCACAGATAGACATATAAAATGAAAATTGAGTGAAAGTACATTATTTAATTAAATTACGATGAAAAATATATTAAGATATGAGCGGAACATTGAACGATATTTTTAAGGCGAGCGACGGACTTCAGAAACGATAAATATAGAACATTAACCGGTAAACTATAAAATAATAATTTTTTAACAGCTGAGACAGACTTTAGAAAACATATTTTAAAAATAATAATAATAAATAATTTTTAAAATATTCTAAATTTAATTTTTTTTAAAAGCCAGTCATATTCAATTAAAATTTAATTAAAAAACCGATTTTCTTTTGTTTTATTTTGATTGTCGTTTTTTATGTGTTCATAATTAGAAGTAAATTAAAATGTTACAAGCTACTCCTCTACAAATGTATTGAGAACAGCGGTTTTTAAGGTTAAAATAGTAATTAAATAATTAAGTAACTCTCCACTGTGGAGTGCATATGTAATGGAAAACTTAAACAGAATGTACCAGGTAGTTTAGCTGGGTACTTACTACCTGTTCATAGTAGTCATTTGTACCTGGTTCAGAATATTAGTATCCTACAACTCACCCTATCACTGGTAAGGGTTAAAACATAAGTTTTACTTATTGTTTCATATCACCTTCAATTGGTATGAACCTTAACCTGCCATCTCATTTTCCAACCTAAAATCCGGTCCAAAGGTACAGATATCAGATGAATTAATGTCCCGTAGCCGAGCAAGTGAGAGGGAGATATCGTACATCCCGAAGAAAACTGTTGTAAGTCAAAAAAAAAAAAAAAAATCGTTTTATTGCATAATAATGAACAGAAACTCCACACTACAGAGATGCGCATGCTGCGATGGGCGGGAGGAGTCACATTGAAGGATAAGGTGCGGAATGAGCATATAAGGGGAACCTTCAAAGTTGCTAATATAGCAGAATAGGTGCGAGAGTCCAGGATGAGATGGTATGGTCATGTGCTCAGGAGAACGGATGATCATGTCGTGAAGAGGTGCCTTTCCAAGGCTACAGGGAAGAGAGGAAGGGGTAGACCCCTTACCACGTGGATGACGAATGTCCAAAGAGACATGAAAATGTTGGGCTTATCCGAGGAAGACGCACAGGAGTGTAACAAATGGAGCTCTCTGATTGGGAAAGCCGACCCCGCGTAACGGGAAGAGGCGAGGCCAAAGAAGAAGAAGAAGAAGAAGAATGAAGTATTTTTTTTACACTCAATCTGTTCATTGCAGGGCTAAAATAAATAGTTCTTTTTCTTATCACATGGTCACCCAATTAAATGACTGAATCATTTAAGAAGAGAAGAGGTAGAGGTGTAAAATACACTAATCGGAGTTATCTCCTCTGAAAGTAATGAATTTCATTATACAGCCAGACCCTGTGGTGAAAGAAGTGAAAGTGTCATTTGCAGAGTGGAAAATATGTGCTTTTCAGAGGGCCCGGCATGCTGATAAGCATACTTTTCCACTCAGTGAGGAAGGCAATTGTAAACCACCTCACTACTCATTTTACTTAGTAAACCCTCTACAGGTTCAAACCAGCCTTTCGGCTGATGACCTAAACAACAACAGCCGAGCGAGTGAGAGGGAGATATGTGGCATAACTACGCATGCGCCAAAAGGTCTTTACCGTTATAATCCAAATCTGAAAACATACTACAGTCGTTATATTGCTTGTTAGTTTACTGCTTGCTCACAACAAGAAGTGAAATTATACAATGTTATTGGAATGGCGCGTATGGCTTGTGCATTCTCTCACTCCCATTGCTAGGGGACTTTAGTTCATCTGAATACTGTAGCTGGATAAACAACTGCACAATATATGTTTGTTTCACTTAAAAGAAAGATGAACGTCTTTAAGGAACAAATTTTTAGTAATTACATAAGAGGTAAAACAACAATATTAACTATTTTACAGCCCAGAGTTATTTTTACAACCGTGGAACTAACAGGTCAAGTGTAATTAATTTAACTTTCCACCTGCCTACGACTGGCAAATCTTACTGACAGGTATTAAAATAATAAACATCAGTAAATTTGTTTTTAACTAATTAAAAGTTAATTTTATTCAAGAAAATATATCTAAATTAATGGAACACAATAACTATTAGTTTAATTACAACAATTCAAACCTGGTGATCATGATCAGGTCTTGGCATTACAAGAATTTTATTACTCTCCTTAACTTCTTTAATTAAAGGTGAATTAAATTTTCGACATAAAGTTTTCATGGTACTTGAATTGGTTTTCTTAAGTCTCTTAGGAATGTTTTTATTAGGTGATGTTACATTCTCTTTAATTTCAAGTGGTCGTTTTTTCTCATTCACATTCTGTTGTACTATTTCATCAATAACCTAACAAAAATTATTAAAGAAAATTAAAGATACTCGAAAGATTTTAGAGTGTATTAAAAGATTGCTGGCCGACCCTGTAGCGTAGTGGTTAGCGCATTAGCCTACCATGTGTAGGTCCCGGGTTCGATTCCTGGCCTGAGTCTGGAAATTTTTACAAGTCAAAACCCACAGTTACAAGGACATAATCCACCGTAGTCGCTAATAACCAAGCAGTTGATCTGACTTTGAATTAATAAATAGAAAAAAGATTGCTGTTATGTTCAATTGATCATAATGGGTTGTTAATACATACTGATAAGTAACGACAAGATGAACCCGGGACTCAGTGTGGGCAATGCGCTGCTGCTAGCGTAATACGTACATTTCTAAAAACATGCAATTGTGTAGTATATATACGAGGGCAGTCCAGAAAGTCTATCATGTTTTGATATAAAAAAAACTAAGTACAAGAAAAAAATTTTATTATGTACATTTGAAAGTGCAACTAAAATGCTATTTTTCTACATAATCACCAAACAAATTAAGACAATTATCATAACGGTGAACTAATTTTGAAATGCCGGCGTCATAAAAGTCTACCGCCTGTGATTTTAACCAGTTAGTCACACCCTCCTGCAGCTCCGCGTCGTTGTCAAAGCGCTGCATCGCAAGCCATGTCTTCATTGTCGGGAACAAGTGATAATCGCTGGGCGCAAGGTCCAGACTGTATGGCGGATGTGGGAAAACCTCCCATTTGAAAGCATCCAGGACTTCTCGTGTTCGATTTGCCGTGTGTGGTCGGGCGTTGTCATGCAAAAAGAGAATTTTTCCAGTCTTTCCTCTGCGCTTGTTTTGGATCGCTCTTCTTAACTTTTCAAGTGTTTCACAATACCTCGCAGAGGTTATTGTTGTGCCACGTTCCAAGAAATTGATAAGAAGAATTCCTTTCCTGTACCGACCATACTTCACAACTGGCGGGATTTTGAATTGTGGCACACATTTTAAATTGTTGTTGAAAAACAATGAAGAGTGACACAGACCTCTCGCTAGCATGGCTGGATAGCCACTGAACGGAGAAACGCCGCGGCACCAAAATGGCAGCGATAGCTCCGCCCCTAGCGGCTACAACGCAAAACGTGACACAGTTTCTGGACTGCCCTCGTAGTTTATTTTTTGCTTCTTCTTTACAACCCTTAATAACATTTAAAATAACATTTCGTTCCACACTTTGAATTGTTTTACCCTGCTTTCGAACGGTCGACATGATAAACTTATAATACACAGATTGATAACTAATTTATAACAACACTACAGAAAAATGAATAAAATATGAAGAATTAAAATTAAAAGAAACGGAATGAGTTTTAATGAATTAAAATAATTTTAATTATATAAATGTAGCCTAAAACGTAAACACAGAATAGCCAAATCAAAACAATATTTCCTTTACCACTCGTCGCGTAATAAAATAAGGACTGTGTATTCCAATGAACTACGAGTGTCAGTATGTTTTTAGGATTGTAATAGAGAAACTGGGCATGCACAGGAGATTGTTCCCCTCTTACACTTTGTCTCAAACAAAGTTCATTTCGTGACTAACCATTATTAAATATTTTGTATTGTTATGAATGTGAGAATGATGCTACGTTTTATACGACTCAAGAATAAAATTTTTAATATAGTTAATAATTGAAATTAATATTTATTTTACATTGCAACATTGTGCGGTACAAGAGCCTTAACAATAAATAAGTATGGCAAATCCTAACTACTATAATTTTTAAGATTAGAGGAAAAACCTAACAGGTGTGATGGATAAACCCCACAACAATAATATATTTAGAATAACGTAAATGAGTGTTGTAGTTAGACATTAACATCAAAACAGCCCCGCATGAATAATTGAAGACACAATATGGAAAAATTGGAAATGTTGAGAGCTTCAAGTACCTCAGAAAGATAATAAAACCGAAGACCATTAAAAAGGAACGAACAACAGCAGATGAGGAAAGATGGTCTGTGGACTCTGAGGAACTCATCACTCGTAAAAGAAGAAAGCAATCTCAAGACAAGCCAAGATTAGACATAATAATACTGAGATAAAACCTGTGTGTCTGTACATAGGCGAGTGCCTTAGAATAATCGAAAAGGGAGTTCTAAGAAAACCAGAGAAATTTGAGAGAAAAATTATCCACAAGATAATTTCCGAAGAAAGTGGGTGGACAATGTAGGTTATAAAGTTGAGAACAACTGTGAAAGGAATCAATAATTTTTTTTTTTATTGAGTGATGATGCCTACATAAGCCTTGGGCTTGTGCATAGGTAATGATATGTGGTGATTTACAGATGAAAGAAATGCCAGACCTGACCGGGAATCGAACCCGGGACCCCGGCATAGTAGCCAGTTACGCTGACCACTACACCACGGGCCGGCCATTAGAAAAAGACAAACATTTTATGGACACCTATATAGAATGGATGACAAACGGTTGCAAATTTTTAAGATACTAAACAACAGACCTAAGGTGTCAGATAAATGGTTCAAAGAAATCAGAAAGGATATTGAGAAAACAGGAATAAATCAAATCAAATTCAAACAATTAACTACTGACTTTAAGGGCTTCCATGAAGAATAAAAACAGAACAACGAACAGAAGAAAGGAGAAAATCCTACAATGAACAAATACTGAGACTTTGGGCTGCAAAAATAACTTCCAGAAACATCTAAAGTCACCTCACAGTCTAAAATTGGCCTTACATGGGAAAAACATTACACATTAGATGGTAAATATAGCCAACTAGCCACTGGGGGATGTATTCTATTAAGGCAGCATGTGTTTCCCCTTTTACCTTTGCTCTGATGTTCCAGTTTCAGACAACCAGGGTTATTCTTTAATTGTCAGGACTCCAGGTTGGTTGAATCTTGTGGGATGGAGTATTTGGCTGATCAGCTGTGGGAGTAGAGGGTTCACAATCATGTATAGTACATTTGTTTTAGGAAGAAGCTTGTAAGGGGAGGGCGAGTAGGTAGTGTAGGGATAGTTTCAAGGGGCAAGTGTTGTCTCCTTCTCACTTAATGATCATTCCCTCTCTTTCTAACTGTATACTACTGTTACAGCTACGAGGTGCTTCCCCCACCACTAAACAGAACAGCTCAGCGGCACAGAGCGTTGGAGGGAGAGCTTCTAGCTAGAACAAATGACCTATATGTTTATTAATTTAATAAAGGCGTAATATACAGTTTAATTTTCTTTTGATTAGGTATTAACTCACCGAGAATTTTTAAATGGTGGAGCTTCAGAATGGTTTATAAAAAAAGTGAATCATTAATATACGAATGTCATATTTATACTGTAAGGTACCATTAATACGGTACATTAGGTTAGTAATAGTTATAGTTAAAATAGGTTTACTTTTAGGATATACGCGAAGTGAGAAGTGGACCGGTAAGTGAACTCTGTGGAATGTGGGTGTTAGGGTTGATAGCAGGCAAAAAGAGAACAATGACATAACGGGTCTGCTATTCAACCCTTGCAGGTGTGTAGTAGGCCTACCGAGTGTGCAGTGAGGAACGGACAGTTGTATAGTACGGGAGTGGACAAGCGTTGGGCGGTAAAGTGGGTGAACAGTTAGTTAGTCGAGTAGTGTTTTGAACAATCGTGTGTACGGGTGTGTGACTTTTTAGTGGTAAGGTTTAGATTAAGTGGGTAGTGCGTAATTAAAGACCGGTGGACAGGACCATATCGAGGTACTATATTCTATACAATTATATATTATAACTTAGTGTTTAAATTTGGTAATGGACAGAAACCACATAGGCTAAAAGTAGTGTATAAATTAGATTTAGTGATTGGTTGTACGATCCTCTCCGTGGTCTGCCAGCTCCAACAGATACCGAGCCCGTTCGTGAAGCGCTACCCGGCTTGCAAAAGGTCAGGAAAGCCCCGAACTGAGGGCGAAGGCAGTTTGGGCTGGTATAGGCGGGGACCGGCCAACCAACGTAGGTTTAAGGGGTAGTTATAGGCTAGTAATAAGATCAATAGGTAAACAATTAAGTATTAGCAATGTAATTCGTTTTTTTAAATATTAAACATAATATTAGTTGATAACCTGCGTAGTTATTTCACCCGGCCAGTCCCTTACAATACTATCACACAATATATCCAAGAAAACTTATAATAAAAAACATACTCTGTATAAAAACAAATCAATTTCAGCCATGCTAATAATACTAAATTAAAGTAAAATAATTATCTGCAAATTGATTCTCAGGGAGTTAATAACAGGTATACCAGTACAATGTTGCAGTCCCAGTGGGCATATGTAGTTGGTACGCATGCATATTACGCAACTACACCAATGCCGGCTGCATTGGCGTGGTTGGTAACATGCTTGCCTCCCATCATGTGGTCTTGGGTTCGAATCCCATTCAAGCACGGCATATTTTCATACATTACAAAAAATCATTTCATCCTTCACTGCCTGCATTAGCAGTAATTGCAGAACAGTTGGCCGTTAAACAAAAAAAAAAAAAGTGCGCATGCGTCAAGAAGTAGGGGTAATCCCTGCTACAGAATAGTCCCACTACATTAGACACTTTGTATCTCTCTCTGATTGGAGTGTTAGTATCACACTCCTAAATACAGCAATGGTGGGGGTAATGCTTCCCCATCAAGGTTGACACTTGGAACACTCGCACTGCAATTTCCTTACGGTATACCTAAAAAACATTTGATTGAAATGAGGGGTAATAAATGGATCATATGAGAGACACAGGAAGACCAGGATAGATGGGATGATGACACTGCCTCAAAATAGAAGTAACGTTAAATGAGAGGCACAAAATAGGAAAGAACTTAAGAAGTTTGGAAGAAGTCTGCATAGCGAACTTAAGGTCAATTGGTTAGAAGTAGTCTACATGTAAAACAATCTAATAAATATGAGTATTAAGACTTACTTCAACTTCCTTACTTCCTATATAATACTGATTTCCTTCCATTAATTCAGCAAATTTTTTACCAGATGCTCTTCCAAGAATTTTTCCATCAACATCCTATAAAAAGCCAAAACAATACAAAGTTTTAAACTACACATAATCGTAAATCAACAAAACCTCAGATTGCAATACTTACAACTGATATTTCTAACTCTTCTTGTCCAAGAAGCACCAATCACAACGCATGGAAATACACCTAACTTAATATGTTATACAGCAGTGGCGGCTTGTGCATTTAAAAATAGGTTAAGAGTTCCAAAAAATCTAGAAAAACTCGTACTGTATATTAACCCTTTTTAGGTCTGTGGTAAGTATACTTACCACTGGCAATAAGATCGATTTTTTTTTATGAATAAGATATGCATTTAAACCTTATTGGCATTTTATGGTTTTATAGATGGTCTCTGGTAAGTAGGCTATCCACATTTTGAAATTAGTGCACAGCGACCATTTGCTTTATCAGTTACACGATTGTGGTAAGGGGATTCATTCCAGCGTACGCAACCGCGTTGTTTTTGCGTAAAAGAGAATGCTTAGCGTAAAGAGAAAGTAAAAATGTAAAGGCCAAGCCAATTGCTGTGAGTGCTGGAC
The DNA here is from genome assembly GCA_035578175.1 of Catonia carolina. Lineage (NCBI taxonomy): Eukaryota > Metazoa > Arthropoda > Insecta > Hemiptera > Achilidae > Catonia > Catonia carolina. The sequence goes on from JAQMRL010000013.1 coordinate 14,916,211, forward strand.
TATGCATGCGCATACTTGACTTCGACCCCGCATACCCCTCCGACCTACAGTTACATGTACAGTCAGAGTATTGTTGTAAATTGACAACACCCATTGTATTTTGTAGGCATGCTGTTCCATTGCTGATTACATATGCTGGACAATTGCAGAATGTACAAGACTATACTAATGCAGACGCAGGTTTTGCCCAGTGCTCTTCTTACGAAAATCAAGCTATAACAACAGTTCCAAACTACTGTAGGTCCATGTACAAAAGTTGTAGTTTTTACTTTCTCTTGCCTATATGAATATATAGGAAGGAAAGTATTGTTTTCATGTTGATTTTTCGAAATCGAGTTTTCACCGGATCTATATGTTTTCAGACCCCCTGATCCCAAAAAACATGTTTTTAGCGATTGGTCTGTGTGTGTGTGTGTGTGTGAACAGAATATCTCAAGAACGGAACATCGTACGAACTTGAAACTTAAGTTACATATCACTACCGGACCCGACACGAACATTTTCATCAAAATCGGTCAACCGGAAGTAGTAGTTTATTCGTATAATTTTTCACTTTTTTGCGATTTTCTCAAAAACTAGTCCTACGATTTTTTTTAAAATCGCCTGGTTTACTACATTTTTCATGCTCTACAATATAGGGTAGGCGCCATGTTTGCTGAAATTCTGCGTGAGGCTGTTTTTACGCAAAAACGTTTTCTTTTTAAGATTGCGGCTTTAATATGCATTTTAGCGCAAAACGTTTTATAATAAAAGTTGTAGAGAATGTAAAATTCTACAACTTTTATTTCAAACATTTTTTTGTATAACGCTTAGTTTAGCGGTAATTTGCGATTTTCTGTTTTTTTTTCTCACGAAAACGTGAGAAAAATCGATTTTTTTAAAATTTCGGTCTTAGTATGCATTTTACGACAAAAGTGTATATAATTAAATTTATAGAAAATTAAAAGATCTACAACTTTTGTTTAGAGCATTTTTCTCTACAGAGCCTAGTTTAGCGTGAAAGCGTGATTTTCCGTATTTTTAAGCCAAACTGAGTTCGATTGTCATTTTGCGTCATTCACTCATGATTATAATAAGGTTATGTTTTTGAGGTTAGTTTTTGTTTATTTCTAATATTTTATTAATAATGTTAGGTTTATTATTAATTATTTGCATTGGCAAGAGAAAGTTGTGTGAGTGTTTCACACCAGATTTTTGTATTTTGTAGTGCGACACTATCACAGGTTGCTTTTGGCCTGATTGCGGCTGTGAATTTGTCTAGCAAGCATCAACTCTCTTCAGAGAAACTTAGGTATATATCGTGTTGACATCACTATTAGCTTTCAGCACGTACACAATCTAAACCTTAAAAGTTTCACATCACACATGAAAATAAGATATGCATACAAAATAATTATTCTCTAGAGCTTGCAGCCCACAAAAAATGATTCCGTGGTTTGGACATGGACACCACGGTCTACCAGTTGGTGATTACTGAGCCCTAGATCATATATAAAATTACATTAATAAAAATAAAGTATTATTTTTTCGTTGAAGTGGACTGAAGTATAATGTATGATAATCATGCATCAGTGTTACTCCTTTACTTGTTAAAATTCTTGTACCAACGCTAGAGTTTTCTTTCTTCCCATTTTTACTTTCTCTTGCCTATATGAATATATAGGAAGGAAAGTATTGTTTTCATGTCGATTTTAAGAAATCAAGTTTTCACCGGATCTATACGTTTTCAGACCCCCTGAACCCAAAAAACATGTTTTTAGCGATTGGTCTGTGTGTGTGTGTATGAACAGAATATCTCAAGAACGGAACATCGTACAAACTTGAAACTTGAAACTTAAGTTACATACCACTACCGGACCCGACACGAACATTTTCATCAAAATCGGTCAACCGGAAGTGGGAGTTTATTCGTATAATTTTTCACTTTTTTGCAATTTTCTCAAAAACTGGTCCTACAATTTTTTTAAAAATCGCCTGGTTTACTCAATTTTTTATTCTCTACAAAATAGGGTAGGCGTCATGTTTGCTGAAATTCTGGGTGAGGCTTTTTTCACGTAAAAACATAGTTTTTTTAAGATTACGGCTTTAATATGCATTTTAGCGCACAAATTTATATAAGAATAGTTGTAGAGAATTTAAAAACCTACAACTTTTATTTTAAACATTTTTTTGTAAACTGAGGTTGATTTCATTTTGCATCATTCACTCATGATTAAAATAAGGTTATGTTTTTGAGGTTAGTTTTTTGTTTATTTCTAATATTTTATTATTAATGTTAGGTTTATTGTTAATTATTTGCATTGGCAAGAGAAAGTTGTGTGAGTGTTTCACACCAGATTTTTCTTTATTAATTCCAAAAATGTTTCCTTTCATACGTTTTATAAAGCATTGTTTTTAAAGTTGATTAGAATTCTTTAGCAGGGATATTCTTCTAAATCTATCATAACATTAATATTTTGAGTATAAGTTACAAAAACGTTAATGGTCATCTTTATCTAAAGTTTGTTTATAGGAATTAAAATATTGTCAACTGATAGTTGAATACTTTATTATTTTCAGTTTTGAAGTAGACATTTAAAGCTGAAAAAGGGACGGTACATAATCAAAAATAGCTGCAATAGCAATAAACTGCATCCTGCAGCTTGAAATAAATTTTAAAAAGGTTAGTGAAATTTATAATATTTATTCAATAGTATATATTCAATAGTGTATATGTTCACAGTAACTGCCATGTTCTATTAACTGACTATTATACCTGGTGTGAACAAAAACATATTTAACATTAAAACATAATGAAAACTAAAAAAAAAATCTGGTGTGAAACACTCACACAACTTTCTCTTGCCAATGCAAATAATTAATAATAAACCTAACATTATTAATAAAATATTAGAAATAAACAAAAACTAACCTCAAAAACATAACCTTATTTTAATCATGAGTGGAAGACGGAAAATGAAAATCGAACTCAATTTGGCTTAAAAAAAAAACGGAAAATCACACTTTCACGCTAAACTAGGCTCTGTAGAGAAAAATTCTCTAAATAAAAGTTGTAGATCTCTTAATTTTCTATAAATTTTATTATATACACTTTTGTCGTAAAATGCATACTAAAGCCGAAATGTTAAAAGAATCGATTTTTCTCATGTTTTCGTGAGAAAAAAACAGAAAATTGCAAATTACCGCTAAACTAAGCGTTATACAAAAAAATGTTTGAAATAAAAGTTGTAGGATTTTAAATTCTCTACAACTTTTATTATATAAAGTTTTGCTCTAAATTGCATATTAAAGCCGTAATCTTAAAAAAACTTTGTTTTTACGTGAAAACAGCCTCACCCAGAATTTCAGCAAACATGACGCCTACCCTATCTTGTAGAGAATAAAAAATTGAGTAAATGAGACGATTTAAAAAAAAATCGTAGGACCAGTTTTTGAGAAAATCGCAAAAAAGTGAAAAATTATACGAATAAACTACTACTTCCGTTTGACCGATTTTGATGAAAATGTTCGTGTCGCGTCCGGTAGTGGTATGTAACTTAAGTTTCAAGTTTCAAGTTCGTACGATGTTCCGTTCTTGAGATATTCTGTTCACACACTCACACACACACAGACCAATCGCTAAAAACATGTTTTTTGGGTTCAGGGGGTCTGAAAACGTATAGATCCGGTGAAAACTCGATTTCGAAAAATCGACATGAAAACAATACTTTCCTTCCTATATATTCATATAGGCAAGAGAAAGTAAAAATTATAATAGAAAACTACAAATCTTCTTACCAGTAAAGTCACTGAATTTCCTATGAGTTCAACTGTACCATCACCTTCCCAAGTTTTGTGTTTCTTTTTTGTCTGTTTTCCATAAACCACATTAAAAATTCTGAAACAAATTTTTTAATTTTTTTATTAAAGTAACATAAAGTGTGAGGTCTTAAATGACTAAGTCAGTAATGTAACTAAACTCTCGCCTAAACTTTTTTTTTATTTTATTTTATGACCACAAAGGATCACTTTAGTCTCTTTGGTTAGTTCTTTTTCTTCGACAGTTTATTTCCTTTTCATTTCATTCTTTCCAATACTTTTTCATTCTGTCGGATCTTGCTTTTCTCAATTCATCTGAACAAACCTGTTCTTTTTGTTTAATTGTTCTTACTGATAAAATTTTATTTTTGTCTTTAATTCTGTATCTAAGAAGTAAAGGAAGTTAACTCCATTTTTGAAAATTTTCAGAAAAACCAAAAAAATGAAGGTTTTTCTTTTTTAAAAAATTTCTGAAGGTGTTAGAATTTAAAAAAAATTGTACCAAATATAACCTCCGATACAGAGATTTAAATGGCCTCTCTGACCACCCACAGAACTTGAGTTAATCAAACGAAAACAAAAGTTAAACAAAACATATTGTGCTAACTCTATTCTGATAAAGAAACAGCGTTTTATTCATAACAATGTTTGAAAAAATTACAGAATTCAAGCAAATTCTGAGGCCTATCAGTAAGATAATAAAAACAAAATACCTAATTTAAAATAAAATTACTTATTGTCAGTAACGAGTACACATTCAATTAGAGTTAAAAATAGTAGAAAATCTTAAAAATCTTCCGCATCATATACAAAAGTAGAGTTAATGTTCTTACTGCAAATTTAAAAAATGGAAGCAAGTCAGATACAAGTGAATACTGTAAACCATTAGATAGAGCATTTCTTGCTGATTTTTAAACTTAATTTTGCCAAAATTGGAGTTAACACCCTTTACCTCGAGGGCACAGAATTGTTTCCTTGTAAACCGATGTGTGACCTTGGACACCAGCAATTGTTAGATTTAGTTCTGTTCTGTCTTTTTTGATTTTTTCAAGCCAAGGAATTGCTCTCGCCTCAACTTTATTATTATAAACATTAAAACTATAAATTCTAACATCATGTAAAATTAAATGTATTATATATGAAACTAAGTACGATATGCTAGTGTAAAAATTTTACCTTTTTGCAACACCATCATTGGTTTGGCTAGTATCTGTAGCTGCTTCATCGAAAACATCTTTTTGTAAAATTTGATCAAGATTGTTAATTTTTTCATCATTATTACCATCATCATCAACTTCTAAGGAAACATTACCACTCACACTCTCACATGTTGTATTCGGAGAAATAGGTCTACTATTTAAAATATCTAATATATTTGCAGTTGAACGAAGACCACTACCTGATTTAGAAAAAGCACAAAAGAATTAAAATTGGAAACAGATTTTAAAAAATATACAATTATTACTATTCTTCAAAATTCTAAGTTCATTAGCCTACTAGTTTCTAGAAATCTAGGTACTTTTTGGCAATTCCGAGTCAAATCAACCAAAGAAAGTTCATTTTCTATCAGACCACTACCTCAGTTTTTGTTGTAAATTTCAGGAATTATTCCTTCAAAGAATCTAAATACAAATATTTAAATAAATATATTTGTCTCTTTTAGTTTTTGAATAATTAATTTTCAAAGATTATGCACTGTAATATACTGACTTTTTGCTGTAACTCTTCATTCCATTCAGGTTTAAATCTGAAATTTTCAGGATTTATCCAAAATAATCAAAATCAAAAACATCTTTAATTTTTCAAAACTACCTACTTCCAAAATTTTTTTGAGTTTACTAATCTAACAAAACGTGTGTTTACGAAGTATCTCTTTTAAATAGTATATCAGATTATTGCTCATAGAATTCTATTTAAAATTAGGTGTTTAACCACTACTCTGGGTCTTTAGTAATTTCATTCTGCTCTGTACAAAAGGATTAATTACTGCTCTGATACATAACTGCCTCAATTATATAAACACTAAGGCTTATTCTGTTGTAAATTTACTATATAATTAATCTTTCCCAGAGAAAACAGTATGGGAAATTTGTTGTGTTTACTATTTCTTGTATTTTGCTATTCTGATTAAGAAGAAAGGTTCTGTAGCTATTTAACATAAAACTTTTCATATTGAAATGGGAGTCAACAAACGTTTGTATGTACAAAAGGTCAACTAAACTGAAAATATGAAAATCCCTTCAATACCTAAGAAAGTAATAACCATAAACATTTTTTAATGAAAAATTTACTTACTGTTTGTTACAACTTTGCTTACGCTGGCGTTTTCTTGAGAAATGTCAGACGAAAATGAACTCAATTTTTGAGATGGAGCTCTTGAACGTCTCATAATACACGGAATAAAGTAGCGGAAAAATTAAGTACCTTTACAGAAAACTTTTTGTTCATAAAATTAAAGTGCACATGTAACAGGACAATATACGATGGAGTAAATTATCACAAATAAGATGTTCGTTTTGAGTTATTATTCCAATTAGTTTTATAATACATATATTCTATGATTTCAACAAAGTATATTCCACAACTTTTCTTTTGATAAGTACTTTTTCTACACAAACTAACAAAATATAACCACACAAAAGTTTTTGATCAAAGACGCTTTTCAGAAACCATAGATAATATATAAGAAGATTTGTAATCTCCATGTATTAGGCTTTTCCAAGATGCGACACTAGCGCAACTACCGGTTGTAATGAACGTGTTGCCGCCATGGCTTCAAACATACAAATCGAACCGCTTCTTCCACCCTCCCCCTGCCCATTGCCTACCACCCTTCCCCTGTCTATGGCCTTCCACCCTTCCCCTGCCCATGTCCTTCCACCCTTCCCCTGCCCATGTCCTACCACCCTTCCCCTGCCCCTGTCCTACCATTCTTCCCCATTACACAACCCGTACGTTAAAAGTGCCGTTCCAGCGGTTACCAACCGCTTCTTACACTTACCTTGACCTGTATTTTTGCACAGCTGATCTTCAAATTCACGATTCTATTTCAGCGACAAAAAGTAATAATGCTTTAACTGAACAAATTTAATAAATTGTAATTGAAACAGACAGCTTTTTTAAATTAGTAAAAATGTTAACATGAAATCAATACTATATTAATTTTGTCACGTTAAATAAAAAAATAGCAAGGTATAATTTTTACAACTAAATTATTATGGCAACTAAAATAATTGAAATACGCGGTATTTTTAATGGAAAAACTATTGAAACAATAACAAATACAACTTAATTTAACACTTTATACTTTTAATGTTCAAGAAATAATTTTAAATTGTTTCAAAACATTACAATATAAAAACAGTGGATTTTTACAAGTTTTTGAAAATAATGAAATAAAACAAACATATGATACATGTTAAAATTCTTAAATTCGTCTGTTGCAACAAATACAATTTGATAAAAAAATTCACTTAAGGCAATTTTTGTCTATTTCTGAAATGAATGAGTAACTTATCAAATCTGATGACACAAATTGTTTGTCATGTTGAAAGCAATATTTTCACTATAATTTAAAGTTTAATAGGTATAATGAACAATTAAACACTATATAAATTGATTTGAAATTTGTATATTGTCATATTTTTTAAGAATAACAATGAAATTGGTTTACAAAAAAATTGTTCTTCCCTGAAATACAATAACCAATTCTTACCACAAGTATTGTTTAAATTTACTTTACTAATTATATAAATGTTGCTACATAATTTCATTCAAACACATTTAGTACTGCTATAATAAGCACAGTTATTACAACAATTTCCAACAAAATATTACAGATTATATTGTGTAGTTTTGCAAAACATTAATTATTCATTATCTGTAACATGGTCTTTTTTAGTTAATACATATCACCTGAATAAATGCATATCTGTATCTAAGAAATTAAACAAGTTAAGGGGAGGGGTCTGCGTAAAAATCCACGGGGAATTTTTTACTTTCTTTTTTATGTTCAAATTTTTATCACTGAAATGCTTACTATACTTCTATACTTTTTAATGGTATAATTATTATTATTGTTAGTTTACTAGAAAAATTAATAAAAAATTAAAAACATATATAGTTGCCATAGAAACAGCTCCTGTTTCTCTCGGTTAAAAAACATGAATTTCAAAGTACTGTATCTTGTAAACTAAGAAATGTAATTCTTTCACCATTTTAAACCCCCTTATTTGCTCTATTAGTTCAGCTATTATCATGCAGAGTTTGGTAATATATTATGTTAGAACGGAGACAAGATTGAAATGGCCATCACATGGCCAAGTGAGCGGGTATTGTTTGTTTACGTTCTGTAGTTTTTACGGTGTAATGAAACTTTGTTGTTTAGTGTAATGCGAATAAATAAGTTAGTGAAAGTTATAGAGTAAATTTAAAAGTTTGTGTTAGTTACCTAATTTTAGTTTAGTGCTACAAAAGTAAATTTCAGTTTTACGCGGACAAAGAGAGTTGGTAGGTTAGTAAGGTGTAGGTAGGTTACAAGAGAAATAAAACGCGCGTTTACTGTTTACAAACCAACCTAAATAAGTGTTTCATGATTATATTTTTAGTTTTAGAAATTACATAATTACATAGTTTAGATTAGCCAAGAGAGCACAGGAAGGGTTAACATAAATGGAGCAGGATTGTTTTGATGTAAGTAAAAAATCAAACATAAACTTTAACTGTTAATTTCCGCAAGTTTTAATTTTCAGTGCGTCTACTCTAAAAACTTCATAACTTGATTTCTAATTGATAAAAATTCATGATTTTTTTTTTAAAAGATTCAGAAAATTGTGTTCTAGTGGCCCTTGTATTGGTATGTCAAAATACTGTACTAAAAATTTGTAATTAAATTTTTAATTTAAAACTAGAATAAAATTAATTAATTTTGAAAAAAAAATTACAGAAATACTCTCAAAACATGTATTTTATATTTAATGCAAGGTGCCACTAGAACTTTTTGTGCTCTTTATGAAGCACATTTCATTGAACATTTCATTTTTTCTTTTGTGTTTTTTAAGCAAGTTGATAGGTTGATAATCAACCGAGTTGGTTTTCCTTGTGAAGCTACGTTTTTTCACTCGCCCCCCCGCCGAAAAAAGGGGTTCAAGGGGTGGTAAATTACTGAAAATTTAGGAACACACTGTCCATTGTGTCCCTAATAAGTAGGTAAAATACAAACTTTCTAAAATAAAAGGGTACCATTTTTCATTTTTTGGCAGACTCCTCCCCCCTTAACTCAATTTTTTTAATTTTTCAGAATAACCAAAAGACAAGAAGTTTGTTATTTTCTTGTAAAATTCTGAAGGTATTAGAATTTTGTTTAATTTGTACCCAATATAGCCTCTGATAAAGAGATTTAAATGACTAAACAACTTTCTTAACTTCTACAGTTCTCTGACCACCCACAGAACTTAAGTTAATCAAACGAAAACAAAACATATTGTGCTAACTCTATTCTGATAAAGAAACAACATTTTATTCACAACTATGTTTGAAAATATTACAGAATTCAAGCAAATTCTGAAACCTATCAGTAAGATAACAATAACAAATTAATTCAAAATACATTACTTATTGTCAATAACGAGTATACATTAAATTACAAAAATACTAGCGATTTTAATAATTTTCCACATTATATACATCAATGGAGTTAAATGTGCTTACTGCAATTTTAAAAAAATGGAAGGGTCAGATACCAGTTAATACTGTAAACCATTATATAGAGCATTTCTTGTTGATTTTCAAAATTAATTTTGCCAAAATTAGAGTAAACACCCTTTACCTCTAGGTAACCTGTAGGTTAAAAAAACCTGTAAGTAAACCTGTAGGTTTACCTGTAGGTAAAAAAAAAAAATCATACTTTAATAAGTACTACTACTACATCTTAAAAATACACAAAAAATTATTATAACATCATGCTGACAGAGTATGAAACTGTACTTTGAACATGCATTAAAAAACTGTACATATTCAATATTTTTGTGCAAATCAACATTAGTCAATGCTCAATTTAATGGACTAACACATTTATTAAAATAAACTATGAAAAATAGAATTAAAAGTTCTTGGATAGAACACTTTACAGCTTAATAACACTACAGGTGGATACCAATGTCTGTCGTGAAACGCAGTTAAATTAAGTCATTCATTTATCACCATAATACTGGTCACATATGTTTCTATAATGTGTTAATAGTAAACATTGGATTTGCTTAGTCTTATTTTTATCATAAGTTTAAAAAAACAGTACCTTTCAGGAAGAACTTACCTTATGGGAAGAGCTGAAAAGCATCGTAAAAATTAACATTCCTTAGATTTTTATAATTTTCAAACCGTTTCACATATTCATGAGGCTAGTCTGTTAAATAGAGCATTGACTGTATTTTAAAAAAAGTTGAATGTTTTTTCACGCTTTAACATTTATTGCTTTTTCGTTTATCATCCAACTATTTTGTACAATACTGCTAAGTTATTAGTTAGTATCATTGCAGCAGAAAAAACTTTGTGTTTACATTATACTGGTTTTTATATAAAAAGCAATATAAGGTAAATGCAAAGTTTTTTATATATACATAAAAAACAAAATATTAATTACAATTACACTTACCAATGACAAATCTCATTATTAGTGTACATTAGAGGTAGTAAACTAGCTCGGTGTAAACTTTGCTAATACTTGAATCATGGGAATAGGCCTTAAGAAATTAAACTGTAGAGAATCTACAATAATTTAGGTTTATAATAACAATTATTTTTTTCTTGCAATGAACTTTGCTTGTTAAGCTTCAAGTACCATCGTGCAATCTTTTGACACAAAATTACAGTTGTCAATGCCCATCATTCAAAAAAGGTAAAACTTTTCATTGCTTCTTATTTCATATAATATTATATAAAAATTTGTATGCTATACATGATTTACATATCGTTATTCACCACATACTTTCATTGTTGACGTAATAAATAAACATTTTCGGTAAGTCAATTCCCAATATAATAAATTCATAATACAATTATACAACATAATCCAATTAATAATATTGTAATGAATTTACAAACAGATAATTGTAAATAGAGGTTCATTTAAAAAGCATAATAACTAAATAAAAAAAACCAACTGATATGATTCATTTACAGCAATATTTGTTTTAATAAACTGAGTTGAACTATCTATAGTCCATCTACTGTAGAGTACTCCGCGCGAGGCAAGTGCCTATAGGTTGTAAACGAAAGTTTTACACTAGTTGGCATGTATCTACCTCTCCGCTGGACAGTTATCTTGCACTACTTTCCGTCATAAAAATAACTACATCTGGTTAAAATGAACATTATCATTTAAGCGTTTTCAATTATACCGTTCTGATTACTTGTAATTATTGTAGTTTCATAAAGACTCCTTAATTTATTATCGTAACAGATACATTTAACAAAACAATTTCTTTCTACTTTTTAATGGTTACCGCTTTTAATTTCAAAAACTCAACATATTCACTATCATGCAGGTTAACAAAATAAAGCTTACAAAACTTTTCAACTTCAGTCTACGAAAAAAATCGAAACAAACCGATACAATTCCAAAAGATAACTGATGAAACTAAAAATGAGTTAAACACGGGCAAGTGGAAACAGTTGTATTAAACTAATCACAGACATTAATTATTTTAATGATATGAAATAAACAATCTGAAATGATAAACAACGAATCTTTGGAATTGTTTACTCTCCTGTTATAATTCAAGTGCTCATGTATTACTTGTGACAAAAAATAATATAACACTGAGTCTATAATAAAAACCTACTAATCATAAATAATAATGTAATACTAGTAAATAATGTAACAATAAATAACAATGTAAGAATAAGAATAGTTAAATTTCAGTTATTAATGGTAAACTAATGTTCGATTTATAAAACATTTTCTAACAAATGAACAATAAAACAATAAATAATATAAAACAATAAATGTACAATAAAACAATAACATATTATTACAGTTAACATATTCCATACATACATACTATACTCGGTTCATGTAAAGTAAACAAACAGTGGTTACCAAATCAGCTGCGAAAGCAGTGACTCAGAAAAAATGTATCACTTTTCAACCCACCGGGTTGGTCTAGAGGTAAAGTCGTTGCCAAACTAGATGATTAATCATTAAAATTAAAATATTAACTTTTATTAAAGTTCTCTTGTTTCGTCATACACATCAGATGTATTAATACATATAACTTGCAACCACATATATTTATCAAAAAAATGCAATAAAGTATAGGCCTAAAACTTTTTATAAATTTATTGATCAGTATTTAAAACATCAGTCATGATAGGCCTATGATGTAGTCCTAACAGTTTCATTTACAAAAATACTTTTCAAACTACTTTGTATTTAAATACTTTTGAAGGTATTTTGCTGTTACTTTTCAATCAGCGTGCACGCATTTTTAAATAATGCGCATGCTGAGTGACATCATTATTTTTTTTACTCAAACTATCTTTCTTACAATGAACCGAGTATAGGAGGATATGGTCCTACATGTAAGATCAGTAAAGTGATCTTTCATGTAGGACTATAGGAATCTTGAACAGAATCGACAAAGATCACTAAAGTGATCTTTGTCGATTCTTACGTTTACACCACCACGGAATACACAAGTTAATAATACACTCTATTAGTGTTTTTGAAACTTCCTCAAAATGTACAGAGCAGTTTTCTCTAACCCAATCGAAGCTAATACTTTGCTTGATGGCCTGTGTCAAGATTTTTGACACATTTTTCTTATAAGCTTCCTCTGACGTCGCTCTTTGTAAAACAATATACAGTATTTTATCATGATCTACTTTATCTTAACCAAATACAAATATAAATCAAAACACAATCTATTTAAATAAAAAACCTAACAAATCTGTAAACAATTCAATCATTTTACTATCAAATATTTATGGCGCACATGACACTCCAAAAATTGTAATATTTTAACAATACCTTTCAAAAGACGGTATTCATAAGTAAACAAAAATTTACTAAGCTACCATTATTTAACTTAAATATATAGGTATATAGTATATATTGTTATCGTATTCTGGTGGTTAGAAATATATTTCAATTTTAAATAATACAGCTGTTTAAAATCCTACATAGGATGTTTCATAAAATAAAAATAAATATACGTCTGTATCTATATACAGTTGTACCTTAATAATTTTAATAGATGGAATTTGGAATCTAGATCTTATTATAACAAGATTGTTTTTCAGATTTAGTTTCTTCACTCAGTTGGTTAACTGACTTTTTTCGATTATAACACGTTTTTCCATATAATCTAACTGTAATTTATAAACACTAAAAAACAGATTGTTAAATCATTAGTAGATAAATAGTTCAGCTGACACCAAATTTAGTATTATAGACATTAAAAGTACGGTATGGTGTTTCACAGTGTATGATTTAAGGACAATATTATTCATAACTTACATTTCTTTTTGGCAAAAAAAATTATGGAGTTATCACCTTCTACCTGGTGTCCAGGTATATAGGTCTGTAACACAATCCTCAATTTACAAAATTAAACTCTTTTCTTTTAAAATGTTAACATAACCTACAATCAAAAATATATAAACATATATATAAACATCATATACGACACACAATATATTTATTTAATATCACAGGCATAATAATGCTGGTGGATTTTATATACAGTAATATCACAAGCATAAAGCTTGTGCATAGTTTTAACTAAATTTTCCTGAATATTACACACCTTGCAAGGCATATGAGCTGCCACTAAATCACTACGTCAAGGACTTGATTAACAAATTTGATGAAAGTTGCTACAGCCCCAGCACGTTCTTCTTCTGAAACAGAGAAAACTACGCATTAATTGCATACTGACATTAACACTCGTATAAGGGAGTAGTAGGCTAGTAAAAAATCTGAAATTAGACATTCTTAATACAAGTACTTCAATGAACTAATAAGAAAACAATGGTCGTAAAATTCCAATTATTTTCATACAATTAATTCATAATCTGATCGGATCTGCTGTCTGATCAAGCGAGCCTAATTTTTACTTCCTCTTGCCTATATGAATACATAGGAAGGAAAGTATTGTTTTCATGTCGATTTTTCACTGGATCTCCACGTTTTCAGACCCCATGAACCCAAAAAACATGTTTTTAGCGATTGGTCGGTGTGTGTGTATCTATGAACAGAATATCTCAAGAACGGAACAACGTACAAACTTGAAACTTAAGTTACATACCACTACCTGACCCGACAAGAACATTTTCATCAAAATCGGTCAACCGATTCATCAATCTTTCACTCATGATTAAAATAAGGTTATGTTTTTGAGGTTAGTTTTTTTGTTTATTTCTAATGTCAGGTTTATTGTTAATTATTTGCAGTGGCAAGAGAAAGTTGTGGGTGTTTCACACCAGATTTTTTAAATAATTAAACAATAACTGCTTAGTTTGTAATTTTAATTTTAAAGATAAATATAATGATGTGTTAAAACAATCATGATAGGCAGATAAATTTATCAGATGATACACATTAAAAAGCCTTAAGCCCATCGTATGTAAAAAAAGCTAACATGTTTTTTATGTAAATTTATCTTGTGGGTTTAAATTTATCATGGGAAATTTAACGGCCTGTATCTTTGTATTTTTTATTGCCTGTCATGCCCTTTTACTGCAAATACCAAAATTATTTTTTTTATTATTTATCACAATTCAAACATAATTAAATGTTTGCATTCAAGAAATTCTGTACTATGAATCTCTGCAACAAAAACACATTGCAAAAATTTTTTGATTTCTAAATTATCTAAATAGTAAATAAAATAAACCAAAATTATGCACAACATACCATAAAAACTGACTGTATAAATTCTAGCAGTTACAGGAATGGCTGAATACTTGTACAAGTTTCACTTTAATTTCTTGGAACCTTTAGGTTGTACGTTTTGTCTTCGTCAAATCGTGAATAACACAATCTAAAACAAAAAAACAAACAAATTCTTTTTTAGTAAAACACGTCAAAAATAAGTTATTACGTAATATTATTGTAGAATTTTTAAAGACAGATTAATAAATGCTTGTTATTAATCGATAAAGCATATAGGCCTACACAACACTCCACTTTTACAAAAAAGGAAACTAATGATGAATAGGGTAATACCTGACATGAAAGGATAGTACATTTATTTCCAAAAAGTAATGACTTTCTTAAATAAGAACGAAAGTTGCACCTAATACTGATATGGTAATTTATTACTTATAGGACATCAAACCGATTTGAACAATTTTATTTGAAATCTATACTTTTTAGTATGCTGAATCCGAATATGAACTTACGAATATTAAAATACACACTTTCATCAACAGGCATTTTTACTGTAAGAAAATTCAAATATAACGGTCGATTTGGTGTAGTATAAGTAAATAATTACCAATGGAAATATTATATAGCACGATACTTACACTTCTAATAGCTTCCTAATTTCCTTAGGAAATGTACGAAATTTCCTATTCGAATTCATATCGGTAAGAAAACAGTTCACAAAGTTTTATTACCAATCCGTAGTTAAACGTAACATCGTGTCAAAATCACAGCTTACGCAACGCTTACACAATAACAAAAACACCTAGCGTCAATTCATGGATTTGTAACGTACATTTGGTAAAACAATAATACTAATAATTATTTATAAATAATTGTTACTCGATATAAAATATATAAATTTTAATACCAAAAAAATTAAAATTGTATGTATAAAATTATTTTATAAAATATATTACGTTTATATTACCAAATCGCCGTATTATAATATAATATAAATATTTTTTTTTAAAACAATTAGTAATACGGAGTTAACTTTGTTGTATGTTTACATTTTACCGTATTTCTAATGGATTTTAAAATTGCGTTTTTAATTATTTAATTATATAATTATTTATACCCGGCGCACAGAGAAATTACAATTTCAGGTTGGCGCACCAGGCGACTCTACTAGCGCCCCCAGTGAGTAGTAATAATCATTAGCAGACGATGACGAAAGTTGAACCGGAAATTCCTATTAAGATTCACACGGCTGTCAGAAACGAACGCGCCAATTTCCGTAAATAAATAAACAGCTGGTTGCTCTCTGACTCCTTCTCAGCTGTATATCAGCTGTGACCGAAATTAGTGTTACGATTTAAATGTGTTTTGACAATACCTTTCATTTGTGAAATATTTATTATTTAATGATGTTATTTGAACTCATGCTGTATTTAAAAACGACAATTAATATTCATGGTATTTTAAACGCAACGTTTGTTTAGATTAGTCTCTAGTTTGTATAAATTAACCAATAGAAAGCTTGGTAAGCTTTACTACGAACCATGTAAGGAGAAAGTTTATGTTTGGTGTTCCGCTAATCCTTCAGAGTTTTTAAACACAAATTTAACTAACTGTGTAAAATGAATATAGTATTAAAATACTTTTTAAGGACATGCATAACTGGAAACCTTATTATGTTCGTTAACATCACAATGAAAAAAATACTACGTTGAATTTACGCACTACATTTTTATTAAATAGATTATATTTTATGTGAATTTAAACAGCATTTAACGTTAATTCTGATGAAATCTAATGGATCTATCAACTCCAGAGGAAGAAGATTTTCCGGGAAGACTATTGCATCAGGTAAGAAAATTAATGTATTGTTGCAGTAGACTATGTGTTTAATACCTGCTTCTAATATAAATGTTAAAATTAAGAGTAGGAATGAATTTAAATTACCAATAGTGAATCTAAATTAGTGAAAACTAATGGATTTGTGAAGTATTCTGTGTTTAATTTAAACGATTATGATTAATCATATCCATCTTCTGGTATAGTATTGTTTACTGCTATATAAAATGAAGTTTGATTTTTAATTACTCTTCATACGGTAAAACCCAGAACTGGATTTGTACAGACAAAACTGAAGTTAGTTGTTTTGGCGAATAACTATTTTTGTCATACTGTGTTTCTTCATATTTGTTCTATTAACTATAAGACTTTACAATGGGTTTCAGTGTTGGTTTAGCAAGCAAACTAAATATAGATTTGATCCATAGTCGAGTTTACATTTTGTAGCAGAACAGCTACATTGTTCTTCTACAAGTTCTTGAAAGCACCACCCGAAAACAGGTATAAATAGAAAGAAATGTTGGTTGTTGGTAAACATCCAAGAAAATTATATAATTGAGCTAGAGGGTCTGTTTATTTGTAACCGAGTTATCAATTTTATTGCAGCAGCTTGTAGGTTTGTTCAGTCCTCCTATTATAATTATTGAGGGATGTAGTTGTTTGCTTTATACCAGAGGGGCTCTACTTCGAATTTCAATGAGTAGCTTTTTCCATGTAACAAAAGGCTATCTTATTTACAATCCAGCCTCTCTTAGTTTGCTCCTAATGTAAACAAATAATGACGTCACTGAGCATGCGCATTATATCAAAATGTGTACACGCTGATTAAAAAGTAATAACAAAATACTTTCAAATGTATTTAAATACTAAATACTTTTAAAAGTATTTTTATAAATGAAATTGTTAGGCCTACATCATATCATGACTGATGTTTTTAGTACTTTAAGTACTTATAATTTAAAAAATAGTTAACTTAATAGGAATACGACATCCGTAAAGTCGCAGATTCTAGCGTGCACCCTGTAGTAGGTGGCTTTTGTTTGTTGACAGTAGGAGGAAACTAAGAACGGCTGAACTGTAAGCTCTTGTGTACTGTCGAATTAACTAATTTTTAACAATTTTACATTAAACTGTAGTTATTTTTCAATGTCCATCAGTAGTAGTGTCTGCTAAATCTTATAAACTTTTTTTTAGCGCCACCCAATTGATGTAATGGCCAGCGCAACTGGATTTTTTACCAGATGTCCTGAGTCTGTTCCCAATCTGGTTCAGAATTTATTTTCATCTCTCACCCTGCACCATCTGCATCAGTCTTAATTTTCATGACAGTCAGATGTAAAACCAACAAAAATAATAATGAAAAAACGAATTCTTAATCAGCTTCAGTTTGAAGTCTACCTAGCTTGAATAATATAGGTATAGTTTGGAAATGTGTAAGGAAAGGAATGAGGTAACTCTTTGACGTGTGTCGTTTTACTGCCGCATTATCACTAGTTACACAACTGGGTTACCAGAAACATCTTGGAGCCTTTAAAAATAATAGACATTCTAGATATATTCAGTCCACTTTACGTGTTTGGTTCGGGAGCATATCATTGTATGTACTACATATTTCCTCTTATTTTGTTTGTTTAGTATTTAGTTTAGACATATATGTAAATGATACTTCGATTAAATGTTTTATTGATTTGGGGTTGCGGTACTTACCAAAAAAATAGTTTAGTGAAATCAGTGTGTAAGAATACAACATAAACATGGAGAGTTTCACCAAACTTTGTAAAGATTTAAATATTACAATAACAAAAAGGAAATGTTTAACATTTGCAGTATAAACTTCATTAATTATACGTTGTGTTTTTTTTGTAATACAGTAAACCTTCTTCAGAGTTTGTACATTAACTTATAAGCGACTTAGAGTCGTAATTATGTGCGATCCAATTGATCCACTTGTATCAAATAAAACTCAGTTGATTTAAAAGTTTTATTTGTTATGACTGAATGGGAACACCATTCTGCATTTTAAATTTAATATTACTGTGAACGGAATGGAAACACCATTCTGCATTTAAACTGCATTTTTTTAAATTAAACGGCAACTTAAATGCAGGTGGAGTGTCAGATTATTTACACTCAATCTGTTCGTTGCAGGGCTAAAATAAATAGTTCTGTTTCTTATCACATGGTCAGCCAATTAAATGACTTAATCATTTAAGAACAGAAGAGGTAGAGGTGTAAAAGACACTTGTCAGAGTTATCTCCTCTGAAAGTAATGAATTTCACTATACAGCCAGACCCTGTGGTGAATGAAGTGAAGATGTCATTTGCAGAGTGGAAAATATGTGCTTTTCAGAGGGCCCTGCATGCTGATAAGTGTACCTTTCTACTCAATGAGGAAGGCAATTGTAAACCACCTCACTCCTCGTTTTACTTAGTAAAACCTCTACAGGTTCAAACCAGCTTTTCGGCTGATGACCTAAACAACAACAACAGTATTTATACGGCGGTATTAAGAATGACTATTAATGTTTTTGCACACCTGGTTTAATACTAATGTTGACAGTATGGGTATCTTAGCCAGATGGGGACAACTAAGCCGCATTCATACTTATTTGGGTTGAACTGTAGTTTTATTAAAACATTGATTTTAACCTTTCCTTTCTGTCGGAGTGAAATAAAATGGTTTCATTTAATTATTATAGTTAGATTTACATGATATCTTTATGATCAGTTCATTTGATAAATGTAAAACTTGATGTATACTTTTTTTAACTTTCAGGCAGCTTTGTGGGACAATGCAGAGTTACTGGAAGATTTACTTCGTGGGGATCAATTGTCTCACATAAACAGCCAAGATTCTTGGGGACGAACACCTCTTCATGCAGCTGCCACTACTGAAAATTCAAGATGTCTTCGTGTACTGTTACAAGCTGGAGGTGAGTTTAGTTTATATTTTTGAAGAATTTGTTATAAAAACAGAATTGTGGATGTAACGTATAAAACAAGTGAAGTACTATAATTTAATTCCCCACAAGGGTATGACAAATTTGAAGTAATATTTATTTAATAAAAGATTTGCTATAGGTGTAGGACCGTTACCCCGACTATTTTCATTGTATAGAAAGATGTTGACTAATAAAACGAAACACATTTATACATGAAATACAAGTTTAATTACATCTAAAATAATAATGATTTTTACACACACAGGAGTTACAAATAATACATTTAGAATTATGTTTTTACAAAATGAAAAGTAAATAGCGCTTTAAATTGAATTCAGTTCTTAAGTTAAATTCTTTACAGAATATTATTTATGTTGAAGTACCTGGCTATAGCTTTGAAATTGCGTAGATCCCATTAAAGTTGGTAATATGTAGTTAAATCATTTGTTGGTTGTTAATATTTTATTATTCATTGTATTTGTAAGTATCTTTTAACACAAGACGTTCTAGTTTCACTGATTAATTAACTGGAAGTCATTTCATTACTGTATTATACTATTAAGCACATTGTTAAATTTATCTGTCCTGAGCACACACACATCCTACTTACAGGATTGCTGAAGTGAGACTGTCCTCCCGCTTTTAATTCTTAAAGAAGCGTCGTTTTAAACTTCGCCTTGAAACTATTTTTAAATTTACAATATCCAATCATCTTTCAGAATTCAAATTTCTTGACCAATCACATTCATCTGTCATTTCAACCGTTTCCTCGGCACAAGTACTTTGATACAGTCACTGTTTCTGCACGTGTTCAATTATATTAAAAGTTTACTTTCAACAATCAATAAATTTACTTGAGAATTGACGGTTACGATGTCGGTTTATTCCCGACAAACGCCCAACTTGACAAATACTAATTACATCCGTTACATTAGTTTTTATTTTTTGACATTATAAATTAATTTATTACTTTAAATACAATCATATATTTTTATCTTGCTACAAATTACCCCCTATAAAAATATAAAAAAACTTTTTTTTAAATTTAAAACTAAATTTGAAAAAATTTTGAATATTTTTATACAGAAAAATTAAAATCGTTAACAATTTAATGTACACCCTGTGGTTTTTAGCTTTATGAGCACCCTATACTTCACTTACATATATATATATATATCCAATTACAAACAAAATTACATATTTTATTACGCACTACAAGATACAGAATGATTATATTTTTATTGTTAATTATTAGTAATGATATCCAAATTAATAATATTTATTTCTAATTTACTGATACTTAATTGATTCTTTTTTCTAAATAAGATTTAAAATACAAATGAAAACAATTTCTAAGAAAATTTAAAATATTTTTAAAACCATCATAAATCTCTACAATCCAATGCGTCTAAAATATAATGTAATAAACTTTGACATGTCAAACCCATAAATTTATTTTTAAATGTGTTATTTCGTCGTATCACGGTCAAAACAAAATTAATATTTCTATTCTTCTACCATAACCTTTTTTCTAAGAAATCCTTGACTTTATTTTTAGCTTTAACACCATTCAATTTTACCATATGATTTTATTTCCTTTCAAATGTTATTGACCTAATCGTTCGCCTGTTACATTTTGACAATTCACTCTTAATTTTTTAAACAATACTATTTTGATATATCAATTTCTTAGCAGTTCTATTCTCGATATAATTATAACTATTTCCTACTAAACTATTTGTTTTATTTATTATTTTACTTTTACTAAATTAATCTAATTTCTAAATACAGTTTATACTACATGATTTTACTTATAATATTTTTTACAAATTAAACGATTCACATAGAACAAATTATTTTTATTGTTTTTTAACAATAGAATATTTTTATTTTCCACTACTTTTACAACATCAAATGGACCTCTGAACCTGTGGGTACACTTTCTGCTATATTTCTTACTTTTATTGGATAATTCAAAATTTTTAAGCAAAACCTGATCACCTACATTAAATTTTATTTTTCCTACTTTATTTTCGCTATATTTTTGTCTTTTAATCGCCACTTCTTCTAATTTCTGTAAAACATTTTTATTTATTAGGTCCAAATCTAAATTTACATTTTTATTTATTATACCAGGAAAATGTATTTTCTGACATGCGACATCAATTACTTTTTTACCAAACATTACCTCAACTGGTCTCTGATTAATGGTAATGTTTACATTATAATTAATTAGATTTTCAATAAACTTAACATACTTGTACCACTCAACGTGGCGTTTACCAGTTAAAAAGATTCTAAGCAAAGTTCCAAGCTGTTGAAGATATCTCTCCGAAATGTTACCTGATGGGTGAAAAATTGATACCATTCCACACTTAACCCCTAAATCTGATAATCCTTTTTGCCAAACTGCACCTGCAAACTGTTTACCATGATCACTGATAATACACTCTGGTTTTCCAACTTCCTTGATAAAACATTTAGCTTTATTTAACACAGTACGTGCATTCCCCTTCCTGATAGGGTATAATTTAACAAATTTAGTAAATCCACACACCATTATAAAAACATATTCCAATCCCAAGTAACTCCTCGGCATTGGACCGAACAAATCACAGTATACTTTTTGTAGTTTTTTATTCGGTACATCGGTTACGCATAACCCTCTCATATTACAATTATTTATCTTTACACGCTGACATAGATCACATTTTTTAATTATTTGTTTGACTAATTTTCTTAAACTTTTAACACTACAATTTTCTGAAATATTATAAATAGTTTTCAATACTCCAGTATGTCCCATTTCTTCATGGTACAATTTAATTATTTCTACACGCTTACTAATTGGTATTACAATTTTAAATTTTTGATCGCATGCTTTGCGATGAAATAAGATTTTATTATAAACTACATAATTTTTTACAAATTCGACTCTACCTGACTCTAAGCTGTTTATTATTTTATTACAATATTCACAATTGTCTTGTTCTTTTTTCAAATTATTAAAAACTTTACTAAGCGGTTTACTTTCTACTTTAAATAAAAATATTTTATATCCTACATTCTCATTTTCAATAAACTCCTTCTCATTAATTCGTGATAAAAAATCTGGTACAATGTTTTCCTTTCCTTTAACAAACTCCCATTTTAAATTATACTCTTGCAGATATAATATCCACCTTAAAATCCTTCCATTATTTATCTTACACGATGACATAAAAATTAAAGCTTCATGGTCAGTTCTAACAACAACTGAATTTCCCAACAAATACGTTCTCAATTTACTACAAGCAAATAAAATTCCCAGGAGCTCTTTTTCAGTAGTAGAATATCTTAATTCATGGGAATTAAGTTTACGGCTAACAAAACATATGACTCGCTGATCTCCAAACTCATCAACCTGGTACAACACAGCCCCCAAACTGAATTTATTAGCATCACAACCTAAATAGAATTTTTTACTGAAATCAGGATGTTTAAGCATTACACAGTTTAAAAATCTACATTTAATCTCATTAAAAGCCTTCTCATGTTTTTCACTCCAAATAAACTTATTCTTCTTACTTAAAATATCTGCAAACACACTTGTTAATTCAGAATAATTGTGGTGGAACTTACGGAAAAAATTTACACATCCCAAAAATGCTTGCAATTCCTTTAAACTTCTCGGTGCCTTGTATTCCTGAATGGTTTTGATACGTTCTGGATCTATACTAATCCCTTCTGTGCTAACTACATACCCTAAATACTTGATTTTTTCAGCCAAAAATTCGCTCTTTTTTAATTTTAATGATACATTAAATTTACGCAACCTTTCAAAAAATAAACTTAACCTTTTAACATGTGTTTTTAAATCATTTGAACAAATTATAACATCATCAATGTAAATCAGAACAAAATCTAATACTTCAGGTCCTAAAACAAAATTGAGTGCTTTAATAAATTCACCCACAGAACACTTTAATCCAAATGGTAGTCGTTTGTAACAGTAATTTCGACCATTAAACAAAAAAGAAACATGCTTCCTACTCTCTGGATGCAACAAAACCTGCAGAAAACCACTCGTCAGATCAAACGAACTTATGTATTTAACACCATATAAACGCATTAATATGTTTTCCATTGGTTCAGGCTGAGTACAGTCTGATATTATAGATTTATTTAAATTCCTTGCATCCAAACAAATTCTTAATTCACCAGATGGTTTTTTAACAATAACAAGTGGGTTAGTGAACTCAGAATCACTATATTCTAAGATGTCTTCTGACATTAATTTATTTATTTCAATTTGAGCTGCATTCCGATATGCAAACGGAACTGGATATGATTTTTTATTTACTATAATCTTCTGATCAATATTCAACTTACAATAATAATTTTTTATAAGGCCAGGTTTATCAGAAAAAATATCCTGGTTGTTAGTAAACACTTCTAATCTAATACTTCAGGTCCTAAAACAAAATTGAGTGCTTTAATAAATTCACCCACAGAACACTTTAATCCAAATGGTAGTCGTTTGTAACAGTAATTTCGACCATTAAACAAAAAAGAAACATGCTTCCTACTCTCTGGATGCAACAAAACCTGCAGAAAACCACTCGTCAGATCAAACGAACTTATGTATTTAACACCATATAAACGCATTAATATGTTTTCCATTGGTTCAGGCTGAGTACAGTCTGATATTATAGATTTATTTAAATTCCTTGCATCCAAACAAATTCTTAATTCACCAGATGGTTTTTTAACAATAACAAGTGGGTTAGTGAACTCAGAATCACTATATTCTAAGATGTCTTCTGACATTAATTTATTTATTTCAATTTGAGCTGCATTCCGATATGCAAACGGAACTGGATATGATTTTTTATTTACTATAATCTTCTGATCAATATTCAACTTACAATAATAATTTTTTATAAGGCCAGGTTTATCAGAAAAAATATCCTGGTTGTTAGTAAACACTTTTATCATTTCAATTTCACCCTCACCGCTATCCATGCCTTTTCTTAAAATGTTTTTGACACATTGTATTTGTTTACTCCATAAGTCATCCCTTATCCGACCTTCATCTACTGTCTGTAAACTACAACTTTTTAAAATAGTGTTCTTATTTTCAGAAAATTTTACGCTTATATTTTTTATTGAAAATAGGTTATTTTTAAAATCTAATTTGACCTGGTTTTTACACAAAAAATCGCAACCTAACAAAATAAAAGTATTAAGATTTTTAATAATGAAAAATGTGTGATAAAATTCAGTATCCCCAATCTTAAATGTAATAATAACTTGCTTATTTATACCTGACTTCCTTCTACCCGCGGCTGTGATTATCGTAATATCTTTAACTGGCAATTTAGAAAATTTTTCATTAACTTTATTCTCTAACTCTACTAAAAATTCTTGGTTTACTGCACTGATTTGACTTCCTGTATCACATAATATATTAGCAATTTCACCCTTTATTTCTACCTTAATTTCAACTAATTGAATACTTTTTCTACCTTCTTCTTCCTTTTCACTAACCAGTTTTTCTTCCTCCAATAATTCTTCAGCCAAATTGTTATTAAATATAAAATTAACAAGTTTATCATCTTCTCCCTCACTTTCTATCACCATTATTTCATTTTCACTTAAATTTACACTTTCAAATTCAATATTACGTTTTCTGTTTATACTCTTATTCTCAAATTTAATAATATTATTTTTATTTCCATTAAACCCTTCACTTTTTTTAGATGTACAGGATAAATTCTCAACTACAGCCTCCATTTTTCGCACACCCTTACTTAGTTTAAATTCCCTTGTTCATTATGTACCTCTGCTTCAACTAATATAGAATTTACTTTATTCTCTGGTTTTTTATCAAATTTTCTGTCATTATCGAATCTACCTCTGAAATTATCGCTTTCATTCCTAGTATTCTCCCTATTATAATTAAATCTATTATTTTCCTGTCCCCTGCTGAAATTATCCCGATTACTGTTATAATTATTAAAATTATCTCTACCCTGGTTTTGAAATCTACTTCTGTAATTATTGTTCACATTTCTAAAATTATTATTATTATTATTTCTATTGTTATAATTACCCATACCAAATTCTTGTTTTCTACTGAAATTTCCCTGTTCACTATCTCTAAAACGATTATTCCCACCTACTTCGTTCTCCTGTTCTCTCCCAATCCCAGAACCTTCCATTTCGTCCAATAATTTAACAAAATTTTCTACATCTGAAATACATCCAATGGTTTTTGCCCTAACAACACTATTATTAAAATGTCTACACACTAGTTTGATTAATTCACCTTCCGACAATTTAGGTTCTAAATATTTGGCTTTGTTAAGTTTATTCATTAAGTAAATTGACATTTTAATGTTTTTATTAGGATTAAATTTCCCAAATTGCAAATTCTGCCTTACTTCTGCCTGCACACTGTCACTCCAAAATTTCTCCTTAAATTTACCAATAAATTCCTCCAAGTTATCAATTGTATCCCTAACATACATCCACCAAGTTGAACCCCATAAATCACACATCAAACTTTCATTTATTACACTTTTAATTGTTTTCCATTTCTTTATTTCGTTATTTTTAATCTCGTACTTTAGTGAACTAATGAATTCCATTGGGTTTCTGTTAGAAAATTTTATTTTTATATTACAGTTATTATTATTATTATTATTATTTTGACCATCATAAACTCCGTGCTCTACATACTCGCTAAAATCTGATTTTAACTTTTCAACATTGTCATTCACCTCTCCAATAAGCTTATTCTGTTCTAACAACCTATTTTTTACATCGGACAATCCTTTCTTGTTTGTATTTACATCACAAATTACTTTATCTACTTTCAAATTAACTTTATTAACTTTAACTTCATTTGTTTTAAAACCTTCGTCTATTCTAATATTCTGACTTTCAACAACACCTCTTAATAAATCAACCTCATTTTCGTTACCTTTAATTTTACAATCAACATCTTTTATCATTTCTGATTTAAATTTCTCAATTAATTTTAAAGTATCATGTTTCACCTCTTCCCTAATAGCCCTAATCTCTTTTCTTAAACTTTTTGCTTGCTCGTCCATTTTATTTTCTAAACTGCTAACTAATTCTTTCTTTAAATTTTTATTCTGTTCTTTTATTTCCTTCGACTGTTCTAACATTTTGCTATTTAATTTATCAAATTTTTTACCAAAATCATTTCTGAAATCTTTACTTTCTTTCTGTGTTTCTTGGATTACATTAGTTAAATTTAAAATAAGTTGTTGCATTACTTCTACCCCTACTACATTTGGATTATTTATATTGTTATTAATACTAACATTACTACCACCTAACCCCCTATTTTCTCTATATATATCATTAACCTCATCTACTTCACTATCTGAATCAAATATTCCCCTTATATTTTCTATATTATCATTATTATTATCAATGTTTTCTGTAGGTATCAATTCTTCATCCACACTACTATTATTCAAAATTTCATTTTCCTGGTTTACATTTATTTCACTACTATTACTTGCATCTACGGTTAAAGTGTTATCACTACCTCCAACTAACCCAGTTTGTAATTCTCCAACATGACCCATTTTATTTCTATTCGATCTTAACATTCGCGGCATTTCTAATTATTTTAGTTATTTTTACAATTTAAATTTATATTTACTCAACCCTTTCTATACAATTACTAGTCACCACAAGCGGATGCCAAATTTGAAGTACTATATTTTAATTCCCCACAAGGGATGCCAAATTTGAAGTACTATAATTTAATTCCCCACAAGGGTATGACAAATTTGAAGTAATATTTATTTAATAAAAGATTTGCTATAGGTGTAGGACCGTTACCCCGACTATTTTCATTGTATAGAAAGATGTTGACTAATAAAACGAAACACATTTATACATGAAATACAAGTTTAATTACATCTAAAATAATAATGATTTTTACACACACAGGAGTTACAAATAATACATTTAGAATTATGTTTTTACAAAATGAAAAGTAAATAGCGCTTTAAATTGAATTCAGTTCTTAAGTTAAATTCTTTACAGAATATTATTTATGTTGAAGTACCTGGCTATAGCTTTGAAATTGCGTAGATCCCATTAAAGTTGGTAATATGTAGTTAAATCATTTGTTGGTTGTTAATATTTTATTATTCATTGTATTTGTAAGTATCTTTTAACACAAGACGTTCTAGTTTCACTGATTAATTAACTGGAAGTCATTTCATTACTGTATTATACTATTAAGCACATTGTTAAATTTATCTGTCCTGAGCACACACACATCCTACTTACAGGATTGCTGAAGTGAGACTGTCCTCCCGCTTTTAATTCTTAAAGAAGCGTCGTTTTAAACTTCGCCTTGAAACTATTTTTAAATTTACAATATCCAATCATCTTTCAGAATTCAAATTTCTTGACCAATCACATTCATCTGTCATTTCAACCGTTTCCTCGGCACAAGTACTTTGATACAGTCACTGTTTCTGCACGTGTTCAATTATATTAAAAGTTTACTTTCAACAATCAATAAATTTACTTGAGAATTGACGGTTACGATGTCGGTTTATTCCCGACAAACGCCCAACTTGACAAATACTAATTACATCCGTTACATTAGTTTTTATTTTTTGACATTATAAATTAATTTATTACTTTAAATACAATCATATATTTTTATCTTGCTACACAAGAAGGGTTATTTTTCATGAGGTTATTAATAGCTGTTTATTTGTGTTAATGTCCCATTTTAATGAATTTGATGTTTGTCTTCCATACCATTGTATTATACAAACACCATAAGAGTATTTGGATTTTTTCCGTTATTTCACATCACACCATCTGTAACCTGAAAGTCACCTCGTGTAAACGCATCTTTATTGTTATGACTGATGACTCCCACTCACTACAATTAATATTGTAATATTATTTGCATGTTTATTAATACATCAGTTAAGGTTGTTCACTTTGCACGTGTTCTGTTCAATACAAAATGAATCTTTTGGAATTGTAATTTTTCTGTATTTTTTTAAATAAGTTTGTGTTATTTTCTGTATTTTTAAATTTTAATGTTTTGTAATCTTTCTGTATTTTTTTAAATAAATTTGTGTTATTTTCAGTATTTTTAAATTTCAATGTTTTGTAATTTTGTTTGATCTTAACCAAATTTGTAATTTTCCTGTATTTTTTAATAAATTGTGTTATTTTCTTTATTTATACATTTTAATGTTTTGTAATTGTTTGATCTTAATTGTTTTGTAATTTGGAAAATAAAGTTGGTAAATAATTTGTGAAACTTGTAAAAGAATGAAAGAAAAAACAACCAAAAATATAATGAAAATGAAAACAACCGAAATAAAAGAATCAAGAGATTGCCAATCGAACAGTACAGAGCACGTGCGGCAGTTGCTGGGTCGAACAGCAAAGGTCCATTCACACGATATTTTGATATTAAATAACGGAAAAGGTTAGAGTATTTTTACTTTCTCTTGCCTATATGAATATATAGGAAGGAAAGTATTGTTTTCATGTCGATTTTTCGAAATCAAGTTTTCACCGGATCTACACGTTTTCAGACCCCCTGAACCCAAAAAACATGTTTTTAGTGAATGGTCTGTGTGTGTGAACAGAATATCTCAACAACGGAAAATAGTACGAACTTGAAACTTGAAACTTAAGTTACATACCACTACCGGTTCCGACACGAACATTTTCATCAAAATCGGTCAACCGAAAGTAGTAGTTTATTCGTGTAATCTTTCACTTTTTTGTGATTTTCTCAAAAACTGGTCCTACAATTTTTTTAAAAATCGCCTGGTTTATTCAATTTTTTATTCTCTACAAGATAGGGTAGGCGCCATGTTTGCTGAAATTCTTGGTGAGGGTGTTTTCACGTAAAGAAATTCTTTTTAAAGATTACGGCTTTAATATAAATTTTAGCGCAAAAATTTATACAATAAAAGTTGTAGAGAATTTAAAAACCTACAACTTTTATTGCAAACATTTTTTTGTATAACGCTTAGTTTAGCAGTAATTAGCGATTTTCTGTTTTTTTCTCACGAAAACGTGTGAAAAATCGATTTTTTTAAGATTTCGGCCTTAGTATGCATTTTATGACAAAAGTGTATATAATTAATTTTATTGGAAATTAAAAGATCTACAACTTTAATTAAACCATTTTTCTCTACAGAACCTAGTTTAGCGTGAAAGAGTGATTTTCCGTATTTTTAAGTCGAACTGAGTTCGATTTTCATTTCGCATCTTTCAGTCATGATTAAAATAAGGTTATGTTTAGGTTGGTTTTTTGTACATTTCTAATGTTTTATTACTAATGTTAGGTTTATTGTTAATGATTTGCATTGGCAAGAGAAAGTTGTGTGAGTGTTTTACACCAGATTTTTTTGAATTAGGCTACGATGTGTTTGTTTAGTTCTTATTATGCTTTAATACTTTCTGTCAGTAACTTAGCACTTATCTATATGTGAAAATTAAAATATTTTGTCTTTTTCTAAGTTTATGTTTTGTTACAATGTTTAGAGTAAATAATATTACAGCAATAATTTTTATAGCAAGGATATTAAAGTAATTCTAATATTTTTTAAATGTTGCACAATAAAACTTAAGCAGATTGTAAATTATTTGTTAACTTTTCAGCGAATCCAAATGTTTCTTGTGGCCCAAGAGGTGATAATCGGGTAAGTTTTTATTTTAAATTTTTATCCTCTTATGTATTTTCCTGTACATGATACAGAAATTATAAAATAATTTTGATTACCTAATTATGCTTTCTAATAAATTTAGGCTTTAGAATTTAGAAGTTTATAATGTCGGATTAGGTATTTACTGCAGTGAATTAATAAGTGTAGGCTATATGCTGTGGTTTTGATGCAGGAATTTTTCAGTTTAACAACATGAAAAATGAAAGTTGTCAATTTGATCTTGTTACAACTGGTTTATTTGTAGAGACAAAAACAGTGCTTTAGATATTTCATAGTGAGTAATTTCTACTGTATCAAATTTCATGAGTGAATAATATTGTGCCATAAATTATAATAAAGTAACTTTGAGAATAGAGTTTCTGATAGAGTTAATTGTTATGTAATAAAATTTAATGAATAACTTTAATTTTTTTTTTTGTAATCCCTAATTTGTGTACGTTGCAATCTGTTCAATAGAACAATAAGCAACCCCATAACCCAATGAGATGAGGATGATGTGTATGATGTGTAAATGAGGCGTGTAGTCTTGTACAGACTCAGGTCGACCATTCCTGAGAGAGTATGATTAATTGAACCCCAACCATCAAAGTACACCGGTAACCACTGTCTAGTATTCAAATCCGTATAAAAGTAACTACCTTTACTAGGATTTGAACCAGGAACCTTCGTCTCCGAAAATCAGCTGTTAAACAGCTGATTTTGGTGACGACTTTACCTCTAGACCAACCCGGTAGGTTTTTAATTTTTTAACTCTTACAGTTGCTTTGCGGGGTATAAGTGCTACAAGGGCACCTGGACTGGATGAGTTGGGGGTATGATAAGAGCAGCAGTGTTTCTATCGAGAACTTTGTAAAATTAGATGGATGAATAAAGAAATACCCGAAGATTGTAAGAGAGGTGGCACAGTCCCTTTATTTAAAAAAGGAAGTAAGAATCAGTTTAATAATTATAGGAGTCGCACAGAAATAGTCTCTGAGTGAATTCCTCTCT
Source organism: Catonia carolina (assembly GCA_035578175.1). Lineage (NCBI taxonomy): Eukaryota > Metazoa > Arthropoda > Insecta > Hemiptera > Achilidae > Catonia > Catonia carolina. Next base: position 14,947,410 of record JAQMRL010000013.1, read on the forward strand.
ATAGTGGGTGGGAAGATAGATATGGAATAGGGCAAAGAGCCCTGTACTGCCCTTTATTTATTGAAGAAGAATTGTAGACTGTATTTTTGCAGTTTGGCCTTTGATGGAGGTGGTAGTTCATCCAAAGGATGATAATGGTGTTCATTGATGTAGAAAAAGCATATGACTTTGTTGATAGACAGGGATTGTGGCAAGAAATGGGAGAAATTAGAATAGAAAAAGTGTATAGTGATGTAATTAATTATATACAGGGTGGGTGAAAAATCTGAGCAGCTTGATAACAGTTAATCAAGTCAGTTAACAATCTGAGCAGCTAATAAAGTTCTATTGAGAACTTTGTAAAATTAGATGGATGGATAAAGAAATACCCGAAGATTGTAAGAGATGTGGCACAGTCCCTTTATTTAAAAAAATGAAGTAAGAATCAGTTCAATAATTATAGCGGCTGCATAGAAAAGTCTTTGAGAGAATTCCTCTCAATGGTGGGTGGGAAGATAAAATAGAACAGAGCAAAGAGCTTTATTTATGGAAGGAGTATTATTGCAGACCTGATTTTTGCAGTTTGATAGTTGATGGAGAAATGTTGGGAGTTTATCAAAAGGAAAATAATGGTGTTCATGGATGTAGAAAAAGCTTATGACTCTTTAGATAGACAGGGATTGGGGCAAGAAATGGGAGAAATTAGAATAGAAAAATGTATAGTGATGTAATTAATTATATACAGGGTGGGTGAAAAATCTGAGCAGCTTGATATTTCAAATGTAAGGAAAATTTCAAGATGTATGCAAATGTGAATCTCATTCGAATACAAAATACTATTTTATGATGAATCAAAAATTTTTGTCCACCATCTTGAATAATTTAACTTCATTTTTTAAATGGGAAGGTGGTCATGTGACACATGATTCCAATGCAAAATTGTAAGACAATTTGAGTAGTGGAAACCATTCATTGATTTCTTGTACGGTTTCAAAAGTAAGCCTATTCTTTTGACGCCTTTCTTTACATTTCAGCAGCACTGTATTGAATGTCATGTATAATTACTTCTTCTTCTTCTTCTTACTATCAAGGATTAGGCATAAGCCTGTTCTGAACTCACAAACCTGTCTACACAAACACAAGATACTCCAGCTTGTACATCTTGACTACTGCAATCTTCTTCGAGGTCTTCCCACCTCCCTTCTTCCAACTGGAACATACTCCGTTACTTTTAGAGGAATTCTCTCCTCTGACATCTGTTCCAAATGTTGCCTCCATTGATTCCAGTACTCCTCCACTTTTTCATTCAAGCTAAATACACCCAACTCGAATCTAATTTCTTTGTTATGTATTAGATCCTGCCTCGAGCAGCCCTTCACACTTCTTTAAAACCTCATTTCAGCTGCTTGGATCCTACTTTCTTGGCGTTTTGTGGTAACCCATGACACACTTCCATAAAGAAGGACTGGGGCTGCCATTACCTTGTAGAACTTCACTACTGTCTCTGTTTTAGCTCTGTATAATTACTTATCGTGATTTAATATTTATTATAAAATTATTCATGTGTATTTTTTAACTTAAAAAAATTTATCTTACAAGTTATTTTATGTTACATAATTTGCTTTATTACATTCAACAAAAAGGTAATAATTATTAAATGTTAATGTTCAAGACAAGTATCAAATAACGATGGCAAATTAATTATCAGGAAAATGGCTCAAGAAAAATGTTTACAAATTTAATTCATAACATTTCGTAGCGACTTTTTGTCACTGTAGCACAGAAATATCAAATAATAAATAAAAAATATAAAAACATGCTTAAAAAATCAATCATAAATAAATGTTCAAACGTGACTATTTTCAAAAGTTCATGTGATTAATTGATTCGTTTTTTCAAGCACGCTGTATATATTTATTTATATATAGGTTTTAAATGCAGAGTAAAAACACCATGTGTAAATAAATTTTCTGCGGATTGTGATAAGAGATGGGTTGAGACAGGGAAGCGTCTTGTCTCTTGTTTATTGTTGTTAAGGAGGTGATGAACCAGCAAGTTAGGGGAATATTAGGAGAAAACAACAATGGATGATATTATATGGTAACAGTAGAGGATGTGCAGTCAGTTGGACTGGTGGTCTAGCGCAAGAATAAAATATGGACTGAAGATAAGCCAGGATAAGAGAGAAGTGATGACTTTTTAAAGGGTAACGAATATGTTGGAAGATATTGAATTAAATGAAGAACCCTTAAGATTGGTTAAAAGTTTTACTTATTTGTGGAGCGAGATTTTTACAGATGGAGGAATACATGATAAACTATCTATGAGACTCTAGAAAGGCAGGACATTGTTTTTGGCCATGAAACATGTGGTATGTAATAGAAGGGTTATCCAGAAAAGACTTATGTCATAATGTATGTCATGCACTACAATCCAGTTGTTCTAAGTGGTACAGAGTGTTGGGAAATGACAGAGAAAGGATTTGTCTAAACTTCAAGCAGGGGAAATTAAATTCCTTTAAGAAATAAAGGAGAACCAGAAGAGAGTGGGTGATAAATGTACTTGTTAAGAGATGATGTGTAAGTAGAAAGTTTGAGTGAGTGGTTTGAGGAAATTAGGTTATGCTTGCATGGTCACGTTAAAAGAATGAGCGAGAAGAATGGAGGAGCTAAAGTTTAATAGAAAAAGACTGTGAGGACATACTAGAAGAAGATGGAAGGCGGGAATTCAGGACAGTATGGAGAGAAGAGTATCCATGTGGCAGCAGGTTGAAGAGGGGAAGTTGTTGGAGGTTGAAAAAGAAGAAAAGACCTTGTTAACACCGTGATTTGGGGTTAGCTGGATCTGTTCTAATAGTATAATCACGGACAATTGAACAGATAAACTATTTACTCTGATATATGTTGCGCCTTTTTTTTTACAGACACCACTCCATGTTTGTTCTGAGCATGGATTTGTTGGCAATGTTATGCTGTTATTGGCTCATTGTGCTGATTTGGTTGCTAGAGATAGCAATGGTTTAACTGCGCTTGATATCGCTGAGAAAGGGGAACATGCTGAATGTATGCAAGTGTTAAAACAGGCAGCTGGTAAGTTAATTTTTCTTTCTTTTTTATATAAGTTATGTTCTGATAACTATAAACAACTGATTATCTGTCGTTCTCTTTTACTATCAAAATGCAACAGCTATTTTTCTATGTTGATCATTACAAACACATTTATGAAACAGAAATTTGTTAGACCTTCTACTACATAAGAGTAAGGAATTTGCTTTTTATTTTTGACTAGATAAAATACCCGTTCTTCGAACGGTTTTTTTTGGTGTTATGGATGGTCTGTTGGTGTACCGAGTTCGATCCCTGTCAGGTCTGATATTCTTTAATCATGGATTGTTATCTATTCGTACCTCCTTTCAATGTCAGCATTATTATAAACGAAAAACATAGTTGGACTTAAAATAAAAGCGAGATCTTCGTGTAAATCAAGATACGCAGCGCTTTATTATTTTCAGAAGCGTAGTTAATTTTTAATGTCCAACAATAATGATTACTTTAGTGAATGTAAATTAGCCATTATTGAGATATGATGATATATCTCAATGTATTCATATTGACTCAATGACCTGTTGAGATGGTAACCATAGCTTATGTTCATCAACCGACTCGACCTCGCCAAATTGCGGGTGTCTTTCCCTGTCTGCCTCAAGACGATTAGAACGAGCTTCAGAGCACTGACTTCTGCAAATAGAAGCTTAACGGACCTGTTGAGACGCTAATCGTAGGTCATGTTCTTCAACAGACTCGGCCTCACGTAGTTGTGTCTCTCTCACAAAAATTCCAAAGATTCCACAAAAATTAATTTGTATTGTTTTACATAAATTAATAAATTTACTACTTATACAGAGCAATGAAAAAATTGATTTTTTGAAGATTAACTCAAACAAATGTGTGTGTGTGTAATGTAACTGTCGGTAATTTAATTATTTGCTACAGAGCAATAAAAATTGCTGTTATGATATCGTTAAATGAAAGGTAAATCACAATAGGAACACCACGATGTTCATCAACCGACTTTTAGTTAACTACTAAGGTGACTGTCATTCGTTTTTGACAATATGACCGAGAAAGGGTGTGTCGTGTAAGGTAGGGAGGTTAATGGTGGAAGGAGTAGGGTAGGTAACTATCGTTTTGGAATGAATATCTGCAGCGTGTAGGCCTATGTTTATTCTGTTTGTTTCCTAAAATATTGCTATGTTTATTTTTACAAAATTGGTAATATCTCGGTTATTATGCATGAAAATGAAAAACTTTTACATAATCAAACTTATTTGTCTTCAAACGTTTCGTAATTTTGATTAAATAACATTTTTTGATAAACTGACTTATAACGGAGACATTCGCAATTTTTTGTTTACCCCTTCCTCTTAACCACCCCATCCCCTCGTGATATTAAAAAAATTTATAGCCTATTTTCATTTCGATAATGTCCAGAATAAAAATACCAAAATTCATTGAATTTGGTTCAGCGGTTCTTGCGTGATGCCGTAACATACAAACAGACAAAAATTTAGCTGAACTTATTTTCGGTGTTTACTTGGTAGATCTGGCGTAGAAACAAAATTTGGGGCACTTTGAAAAATTGTACAGACAAAATTACAATTTTATTAATATAGATAACATGTGTGTTTATTGGGAATTTAGGATCATTTTAACTGCATGCACAAAAGTAATCCTATGAATTTTATCAACAGAACTATTTCATTTTCAAGTTTTAATAGCATTTTTCTCTTATTATTGTGTTTATTATTTTGTAAATAAAGATAATTTAATATAAAACTCCTGTATGAAATTACCAGTTTTCTTGGTAAACTTCTGTTTCATTTGTCTGCCCCTGGTCATTTCTCACCCAGCCTGCCTGTTAACAATGGATAATTGGGATTTTACTGTAGTTTTATTTTCTAAGCATGTACTCATCTGTGTGCAAATATTATGAATGTAAAAAATACTTAAGTTTTTTAATTCATTCTTTTACTTTCTCGTGCCTATATGAATATATAGGAAGGGAAGTATTGTTTTCATGTCCATTTTTCGAAATTGAGTTTTCACCGGATCTACACGTTTTCAGACCCCCTGAATCCAAAAAAACATGTTTTTAGCGATTGGTCTGTGTGTGAACAGAATATCTCAAGAACGGAACATCGTACGATCTTGAAACTTAAGTTACATACCACTACCGGACCCGACACGAACATTTTCATCAAAATCGGTCAACCGGAAGTAGTAGTTTATTCGTGTCATTTTACACTTTTTTGCGATATTTTTAAAAACTGGTTCTACGAGTTTTTTTAAAAATCGCCTGGTTTCTAAATTTTTTATGCTCTACAAGATACAGTAGGTGCCATGTTTGCTGAAATTCTTGGTGAGGCTGTTTTCACGTAAAAACATTGTTTTCTTAAGATTATGGCTTTAATATGCATTTTAGCGCAAAACTTTATATAATAAAAGTTGTAGAGAATTTAAAGTCCTACAACTTTTATTTCAAACATTTTTTGTATAACGCTTATTTTAACAGTAATTAGCGATTTTCTGTTTTTTTCTCACGAAAACGTGTGAAAAATCGATTTTTTCAATATTTCGGCCTTTGTATGCATTTTACTACAAAAGTGTATATAATCAAATTTATAGGAAATTAAAAGATCTGCAACTTTTATTTAAAGCATTTTTCTCTACAGAGCCTAGTTTAGCGTGAAAGAGTGATTTTCCATATTTTTAAGCCAAACAGTTTGATTTTCATTTTGCGTCTTTCACTCATGATTAAAATAAGGTTATGTTTTTGAGGTTAGTTTTCTGTTTATTTCCAATGTTTTATTACTAATGTTAGGTTATATTTTTAATTATTTATTTGCATTGGCAAGAGAAAGTTGTGTGTGTGTTTCACACCAGATTTTTATTTTTGATAACATGTTTGTTTATTCGGAATTTAGGATCATTTTAACTGCATGCACAAAAGTAGTCCTATTAATTTTATAAACAGAACTACAGTGGAACCTCTCTAATTCGTCTCGTTCGGGACCGAAGGAGTGACGAAATACAGAAAGTGACGAATTATGGAATTTGCTATGAACGGTTAATAAATAACATACTCGTACGTGTATTAGTTCCATAAAAGTCGAATTACATAAATGAAACTTACATTATCGATAAACACAATAAGTAATTCTAAGTCCTATAACTACAGTAAATTTGTATTAGTCTACGTATCTAGTTTTATACTACTTCAAAAATTCTGTATATGGTTGTACTTACATTTTCTAATTTGTAGAACGCATAACACAGTACACGTTACCGAATATAAAATTACAATCGAAAAAGTATAAATTTGCAAAATCGATGAAACGAATCTTTAACTATGTATCACTTAACACTACAAAAAAATCACATTAAAATTTAGAAAAGTTACTTAATTATACTAATATGTATGTAAAATGTCAAATTTATTTCTTGAAAAAGTGGGTTATCTTCTTTTGTACCAACGAGTTCTTTTCTTTTTCCACAGCCAACTGGCGAATTTGTCGTATTACAATTAATTTTGATAACTCTGCTTCTTTCTGTCTTTCATACCATTCGATGCACTTTGTCAGCATTCCTTCTGTTTCTCGATACGTACCAATATTTTCAGGGCTTGAAACATATTCTTCGTTGCTATCTTCCTCAACAGGTGAATCTTTGTTTTGAACGTAGGCCACAATTTCTTTGTCACTTAAATCTCATACCCAAGTTCGTTAGTACAAATACAACTTGCACAGGATGTTTTCCTTGTATATTACTAAAGATTAACAGTGTAAACAGGAGGCTATTAGTCATCAGCAGCGTTGATACGTGACTACGGCGCAAACACGTATCGCAGACACACACACACACACACACACACACACAATGGTTGAACTGGGGAGGGCTGACGAATTATAGAAGGTGATGAATTAGAGAGGTTTTACTGTATTTCATTTTCAAGTTTTAATGACATTTTTCTCTTATTATTGTGTTTATTATTTTGTAAAAAAAGATAATTTAATATAAAACTCCTGTATGAAATTACCAGTTTTCTTAGTATACAATTAATCCTGTACTTCTGCTTAATTTATCTGCCCCTGGTCATTTCTCACCCAGCCTGCCTGTTAACAATGGATAATCAGGATTTTGCTGTAGTTTTATTTTCTAAGCATGCACTCATCTGTGTGCAAATATTATGAATGTAAAAAAATACTTAAGTTTTTTAATACATTTTTTTGTATTAATAATTGTGTTGTAATGTATTCAAATTTACACTCAGTTATTCAGTAAAATAAGTCAACAAAGTAATAAAAATTGAAAAATACTTATAAAAATTACATTACTTCATATGGTTGAAAAGATTTTACCAATGTTATTCGTGTGTTTCTTACTTACATGCTAGAAACAGGGAAACTTGGAGAAATTTGGAAGAGACCTGTGTTCAATGTTGGACAAGTTGGCTATGAGAATATAAGAAGAGAAAAATCCTATATTGTTCGAATAATAATTAAATACAAAATTATGTAGAAATTAAATTCAGGGTTTTATGTTTGTTTCTAAATTGCTTACGCTGTTACTGAAATCATGATTTGCTGAAATTTGTTTACGAAGTCAATAAGTAATAATTATAAAGTAAAATTTTAAAGGTCCAGTTTTTTTGTTAATTCAAATATTATATTGTGTATTTTTAGAAAATAATCCTTGTAATGCATCCTGCAGCTTGAAATTAATTTTATTTTACATAATAAATTTCACTAACCTTTTTTAAGCTGCCTTTATTTTTTTATTTATCACTTACACGTGTTTTGGTGGATCCACTATCATCAGTTATATTATATCGTTTAAAACTAAATTTTTTAAAAATCTATAGAAGATGTTACATCTTCAGTCATATGTAACTGACTGAAAATGTAACATCTTCTGTAGATTTTAAAGAAATTTAGTTTCAAACCATATAATATACTCTGATGATGGTGGATCCACCGAAACACAAGTGAGTGATAAATAAAAAATAAGGGCAGCTTAAAAAATGTTAGTGAAATTTATTATACAGAGTGAGGCATATGTATGGGAACCCTTCAATAAGTTGGAAACTGTTGTAGATATAATACTGTAACTTTCAGAATAAGTTATTGGTCAAATACTTTACCTTTTGACGTACAACTGAATTTCAACCCCTTCTAAGGGGATGGCCTAGGGGTTGTAACTCAAATATTTTAAATGTAAACACCCATTGTGTGGTACACCATTTTAAAGGCCTTTTTAATACAAGAGAAACGGTATAAATAAAAAAAATTTATGATACTTGTATCCAAAATGGCGGCTGATTGAAGTTTTAGTTTTAAATCACTAAAGGGAAAAATGTGCTATGTGAGGGATATTTTGTATGAAAACATTGTAACATTCTGGTTCAGTTGTAAAATACAGTGTATGATTTCCCTCAGTGTTGATATTGTGTGTGGTTGGTAGTGTTTATATCTCATGGGTTTTTTTTATTTGAATGTTTATAAATTTTGTTAGTATTTTATTGTGGATTTAATATTTTTTTATAAGAACTTAATTAAGTTTTTGTTAATAGTATTTTATCAGGGTAATTAATTTTTCATAAATATTATTTAATGATATTATCATTAAATATTATTTAAGACAGGTTTAATTTTTTTTAAGTGTATAAAAAATCAAAGTTATGTTTCATGCATCTATTAATAGTGTTTCAATTAAATGAGTCCATAATAATAAAACAATTTATGTTCAAGATGTAATACAAAAAACATTTTTCTATAACTTTGTGTTCATTTAATTGAATCAATTAAATTAAACTTTATTAAAAAATACAAACAACAAAATATGTCACAGGTGCCTTTTTTGTGCCCTGAAGACTCCAGGAGGAGTATAGGACATGTCAGCTATAACATCTGAAATACATATAAGAAACACACAATGTATCACTCTACTATCAAGAAAGAAATTTTTCAGATTCCTTTTAAAGGAATTCAAATCCTCACAACATTTTAAAAATTGGGGTAATTTATTCATGAATTTTCTCCCTGCATAAGTAGGTTTTTGTTCAAACAATTTTGTAGAGTGAGTAGCCACATAATAATCATTTTTGTTTCTCGTGTTATGATTGTGAACATTGAAATTCTGCATAAAATTATTTTGCCTAACATACATAATCACCTCAAAAATGTAGAGAGAGGGAACTGTAAGAAATTTAAGCTCCTTAAATAGTGGCCTGCATGAGGTTAGCTGTTTAGCTCCCACCATACACCTAATAGCTTTCTTTTGAATTTTGAAAACCCTATTCATATTACCCATGCTACAATTACCCCATAATAAGATACCATAACGGATATGAGACAGAATGAGGCCATGATAAGCTGCCATTAGTAATTTTTTATTATTTTTTATCATTCATTCAGCTTCTTTGGTACAGTTGTGTGCATTGTAGTAGGCAAAGTATGAGTATTTCATGCTCAATTAATGGCTAGGGTATAAAAATTTTAATAAATAAACAAACTTTAATTATTATGTAAAATAATATGCATTATATAATACATGTGAAATATTAAAATAAGAATTCAGAAGGTTATGCTACTACATGAATGCAAAAAAGAGGCTGACCAGACATTTGCTTGGAGAGATCAAGGGCAACTGTAAAAAACCTTTTTAAGAACAGCTGTAACTATTACTAATTAATTTACAACACAGTGTCTGATATTCTTCATGGAATTTTCACTTTCGTGTGTAATTTTAACGAATTCTTATCAGTTAATAACAATTTTAAAATAACAAAAAAAGACAACTGGTTGCTTATTTAATGAACAAACTATATATATAAAAATAAAGCTGAAAACATTTAGCAATAAAAATTTAAAATAAACTGTAAACTTGAAAAACAAATGCAATTTTGTTTTGGCCGGCCCGTGGTGTAGTGGTCAGCGCAACTGGCTACTATGCCGGGGTCCCGGGTTCGATTCCCGGTCAGGTCTGGCATTTTTTCCATCTGCAAATCACCACATATCATTACCTACGCACAAGCCCAAGGCTTATGTAGGTATCATCACTGAATAAAAATAAAAAAATTAATTGAACCCTAATTATGAAAATTTTTATGGTAGACATAATACTACAGTAACATTTTGTTTAAATTATTACATGCTCATTTAATTTAAGCAATAATACTTTCATTAAGAAATACAAGTAGCAAAGTATGTCATAAACCGCTTCCGTGGCACAGTGATTAGCATGTTAAATGTAAAATGAAAGGTTCCATGTTTGATTCCTGGCTAGGGTCCATTAATTTTAACATGTTAAAAGTCACTGATCTCTGTAAAGTAATGGCCAATGACCAACATTTTAATATTTTAATTAAAGTAAGAAAATAAGAACATTATGTTGAAGGAAACTTGAAATTAAATGCAGTTAAAATTTCATTTCCCACCAGGTTGGTTTAGAGGTAAAGTCGTCGCCAAAATCAGCTGTTTAACAGCTGATTTTTGGAGACGAAGATTCCTGGTTCAAATCCTAGTAAAGGTAGTTACTTTTATACGGATTTGAATGCTAGACAGTGGTTACCGGTGTACTTTGATGGTTGGGGTTTAATTAACCATACTCCATCAGGAGTGGTCGACCTGGGTCAGTACAAGACTACACCTAATTTACACGTCATACACATCATCCTCATTTCATTGGGTCATGGGGTTGCTTATTGTTCTGAATTGAACAGATTGCAACGTACACATATTAGGAAAATTAAGAAAAAAAAATTTCATTAAAATGGTCTGATTCATCAGATCATTCTTACTGTTCTTCTTATTCTTTACTGTTTTTAAGTGTTGTACTCAATGCCACCATCATTTTTGAGTTTCTAGAAAAAAATTCAAATAATTTGTATTTGTAAATTCAAAGTTTTATTAAGAAATTAAAAATTCTATTCAGAAAAAATATTGTCGACTTTAAACGGATTGAAGTTTCATGTGAGCTCTGTATTCTGTGTTACAGTATTCTTACCAAAAAAAGTCTGTTAATTAACTATGTACGTTTGTGCATTTTAAAATTATTGTGGCCAGCTCATAGTGTAGTGGTAATGCGCTAGCTTATGATGCAGAGGTCACAGGTTCAATTGCCAAGTCACTACTAACTGAGCTGTTGATGTAACTAAGTAAAGTAAATAAAAAAATTTGGTTAAAAATTTTTACTTTCTCTTGCCTATATGAATATATAGGAAGGAAAGTATTGTTTTCATGTCTACACGTTTTCAGACCCCCTGAACTCAAAAAACATGTATTTAGCGATTGGTGTGTCTGTGTATATGTGTGTGTGTGCGCGCGTGCGTGCGTGCGTGCGTGTGTGAACATGATATCTCAGGAACGGAACATCGTACAAACTTGAAACTTAGAACTTAAGCTACATACCACTACCGGACCCAACACGAACATTTTCATCAAAATCGGTCAACCGGAAGTAGTAGTTTACTCGTGTAATTTTTCACTTTTTTGTGATTTTCTCAATAACTAGTCCTACGATTTTTTTTAAAATTGCCTGGTTTATTCAATATTTTATTCTCTACAAGATAGGGTGATGTTGTTGTTTAGGTCAACAGCCGAATGACTGGTTTGAACCTCTAAGAGGTTTTACTAAGTAAAAACGAGGAGTGAGATGGTTTACCTTGCCTTCCTCACGGAGTTGAAAGAGTATGCTTATCAGCATGCCAGGCCCTCCGAAAAGCACTCACTTACCACCCTGCAAATGACATATTCACTTCATTCACCACAGGGTCTGGCTGCATAGTGAAATTCATTACTCTCAGAGGAGATAACTCTGACTAGTGTCTTTTACACCTCTAGCTCTTCTGTTCTTAAATAGTTCAGTCATATAAGTGGCTGACTATGTAATAAGAAACAGAACTATTTTTTTTAGCCCTGGACCAAACTGATAGAGTGCAATTAAAATAACACTCCACCTGCCCGTTTTGGGCATAAGATAGGGTAGGGGCCATATTTGCTGAAATTCTTGGTGAGGCTGTTTTCACGTAAAAACATTGTTTTCTTAAGATTACGGCTTTAATATACATTTTAGCGCAAACATTTATATAATTAAAGTTGTAGAGAATTTAAAATCCTACAACTTTTATTTCAAACATTTTTTTGTATAACACTTAGTTCATCGATAATTAGCGATTTTCTTTTTTTCCCACGAAAACGTGTGAAAAATCGATTTTTTTAAGATTTCGGCCTTGGTACCCTATGCATTGTACGATAAAAGTGTATATAATTAATTTTATAGGAAATAAAAAGATCTACAACTTTTATTGAAAGCATTTTGCTCTACAGAGCCTAGTTTAGTGTGAAAGAGTGATTTTCCGTATTTTTAAGCCGAACTGAGTTCGATTTTCATTTTACGTCTTTCAGTCATGATTAAAATAAGGTTATATTTTTAGAGTTTAGGGTTTTATTTATTTCTAATATTTTATTAATAATGTTAGGTTTATTGTTAATTATTTGCATTGGCAAGAGAAAGTTGTGTGAGTGTTTCACACCAGTTTTTTTATCTAATACTGAAGGTGCAAAAACGCATTTAAGGGAATTCTGTTCCCTTAAGTTCCTGCTCATAAATATAGATATTCTAAAGTACAGTTTGTATTGTTTTATAATATATTTTTGGTAATATAGGCGAAAACATGAAAATAAATACACATTTAAAGTCACCAAGCATGACTAGAAAATGCAATCGGACATGGTAAATTATCACTGTTTCGTTCAAACGTCATCATTTTGAGATTTTTCACTTTCTTTTGTAATTTTATTTCTGATTTTGTTGGTTATTTCATAAAGTGTTTTAATGATTCATTATTACATTAGTGTTATTATATAATTTATTTTGTGTTTTTTTAAAACCACACTTTATAATTAAATTTGTTTCATTTGGTCAGTCTGTTGGTGTAGTGGTCATTAAAACTGGATTCTATATCAGAGTTCTCTGGTTCCATTCTTGATCACATCTGACATTTTTTTACTTTCTCTTGCCGATATGAATATATAGGAAGGAAAGTATTGTTTTCATGTCAATTTTTCGAAATCGAGTTTTCACCGGATCTTCGCGTTTTCAGACCCCCTGAACCCAAAAAACATGTTTTTAGCGATTGGTCTGTGTGTGTGAACAGAATATCTCAAGAACGGAACATTGTACGAACTTGAAACTTATAACTTAAGTTACATACCACTAACGGACCCGACACGAACATTTTCATCAAAATCGGTCAACCGGAAGTAGTAGTTTATTCGTGTAATTTTTCATTTTTTTGCGTTTTTCTCAAAAACTGGTCCTACGATTTTTTTTTTAAATCGCCTCATTTACTTAATTTTTTATGCTCTACAAGATAAAGTAGGCATCATGTTTGCTGAAATTCTTGGTGAGGCTGTTTTCACGTAAAGAAATTGTTTTTTTAAGATTACCGCTTTAATATGCATTTTAGCGCAAAAATTTATGTACTATATCAAAAAATGTAGTGAATTTAAAATCCTACAACTTTTAGTTCAAACATTTTTTTGTATAACGCTTAGTTTAGCGGTAATTAGCGATTTTCGGTTTTTTTCTCACGAAAACGTTTCATGTTCGTGCGATGTTCCGTTCTTGAGATATTCTGTTCACATACACACACACACACAACCAATCGCTGAAAACATGTTTTTTGAGTTCAGGGGGTCTGAAAACGTGTAGATCCGGTGAAAACTCGATTAACTACAACTTTTATTTCAAACTTTTTTTTTTGTATAACGCTTAGTTTAGCGGTAATTAGCGATTTTCGGTTTTTTTCTCACGAAAACGTTTCATGTTCGTGCGATGTTCCGTTCTTGAGATATTTTGTTCACACACACACACACACACACACACACAACCAATCGCTGAAAACATGTTTTTTGAGTTCAGGGGGTCTGAAAACGTGTAGATCCGGTGAAAACTCGATTAACTACAACTTTTATTTCAAACTTTTTTTTGTATAACGCTTAGTTTAGCGGTAATTAGCGATTTTCGGTTTTTTCTCACGAAAACGTTTCAAGTTCGTACGATGTTCCGTTCTTGAGATATTCTGTTCACACACGCACGCGCGCGCACACGCGCACGCGCGCGCGCACACACACACACACACACACACAACCAATCGCTGAAAACATGTTTTTTGAGTTCAGGGGGTCTGAAAACGTGTAGATCCGGTGAAAACTTGATTTCGAAAAGTCGACATGAAAACAATACTTTCCATCCTATAATAGGACTATAGGAAGGGAAGTATAATATACTTTCCTTCCTATAGCCCTATACGAGTATTATATTATAATACTCGTATATGCCTATATGAATATATTATTCATATAGGCAAGAGAAAGTAAAAATAATTTTGTTATGGTTGATAATGGAATGAAATGCATCTTAAATTTTAAAGCATTTATGAATAATTTTAGCATGAATTTTGTTCAGGCGAATTAATTTGTTTTTATAATTAAAATATCTAAAAATATATTTTTTAAATGCATTTTTTAATGGTAAAATCTGTTCCAGTAATTTCACGTATTTTATTGAATAGTTATTTTCATTTAATAAATTTTTACAGTGGCTTATCGTAATGTTGTATTGAGGTAGTTGAACTTTGATTAACCGTGAAGTATATATATATATATATATATATATTGTAGGTGCATTTTTCTTTCATGCTGTGTATAACATTTACTCTTTCATAATGTATATACCATTCACTGTTGTTTCTTATTGTGAGCTACATAACATTTTGTGGTTACTGAGTTTCAGAGTAATATTATTCTCTTATAAGCTACTACAAAATAACTGGATTTCTATTCTGTCACTTTTATTTATGTTTGAGTTCAATAAAACTTTTCCGTGTGAATCTTTGTACACATCTGCTTATTATGAAATTTTGTTTGAATTATTTTATATTTTTTATTTTTGTGTGTTAAGTATTATAGCCCAGTAACCTAACCTCATTTTTAGGCTATTTGGATAAAAAATAATTTGTGTAGTTATCAAATGGTGCTCACACACACACTACTGAAGTCCATATTAATAATTTACTATAAATCCCTGGACGCTAGGACTTGTTCTACACATGCCATATTAAAAAATCTGGTGTGAAACACTCACACAACTTTCTCTTGCCAGTGCAAATAATTAACAATAAACCTAACATTATTAATAAAACATTAGAAATAAACAAAAAACTAACTTTAATAATATAACCTAATTTTAATCATGAGTGAAAGACGCAAAATGAAAATCGACCTCAGTTTAGCTTTAAAATACGGAAAATTACTCTTTCACGCTAAACTAGGCTCTGTAGAGAAAAATGCTCTAAATAAAAGTTGTAGATCTTTTAATTTCCTATAAATTCGATTATATACACTTTTGTCATAAAATGCATAGTCTACTAAGGCCGAAATCTAAAAAAAATCAATTTTTCACACGTTTTCGTGAGAAAAAATAGAAAATCGCTAATTACCGCTAAACTAAGCGTTATGCAAAAAAATGTGTGAAATAAAAGTTGTAGAATTTACAATTCTCTACATTTTTTTTTCGAATAGCTCTTTAACGAGAGCACGTTAAATCAATATTTGGGGTGTTTCTTCATGTCCTATGCTGCTCCATTCTCTTCCTCACCCACACCTCCCTCATCCTTCTCGATCTGTCCATCCTCAGTTGGTCCATATTGTGAGGTTCACACCTCCTCCTCTCACTTTCTTCCCTAAAGGTCACTCTCTCAACTTTACCCCTAAAAACCTCTCTATTGCATATGTCTTCTGTGGTAATCCCTGCCGTTAAGCAATCTGACAGCGTTTCGGTGAACCATGCTGGCTTAATCTTAAGTTTCATTATCCTCTCATAGACCTGTTTTGCCAGCCGATTATTGTCCATTCTCGCTATATGGCCAAAAAACATGTCTTCTTTTCCTCATTGTGTGGATAATGTTTTCAACTCTGCTATATATTTCCTTTTTATTTCCATTTTTTATTATATAAATTTTTGCGCTATAATACAAATTAAAGCCGTAATCTTAAAAAAACACATTTTTTACGTGAAAACAGCCTCACCAAGAATTTTAGCAAACATGGCGCCTACCCTATCTTGTAGAGAATAAAAAATTGAGTAAACCAGGCGATTTAAAAAAAAATCGTAGGACCAGTTTTTGAGAAAATCGCAAAAAAGTGAAAATTATACGAATAAACTACTACTTCCGGTTGACCGATTTTGATGAAAATGTTCGTGTCGGGTCCGGTAGTGGTATGTAACTTAAGTTTCAAGTTCGTACGATGTTCAGTTCTTGAGATATTTTGTATACACACACACAGACCAATCGCTAAAAACATGTTTTTTTTGGGTTCAGGGGTTCTGAAAACTTGTAAATCCGGTGAAAACTCGATTTCTTAAAATCGACATGAAAACAATACTTTCCTTCCTATATATTCATATAGGCAAGAGAAAGTAATAAATCTTTATAATGCATCCTGCAGTTTGAAATTATTTCTATTTCATATATAATGAATTTGTATGGGTGAAATTATTATATAAATTCATTTTATGAAATAGAAACATCTGCTTATTATGAAATTTTGTTTGAATTTTATATCTTTTATTTTTTGTGTTAAGTATTCATTAATTAACACGTTTAAAAATTGTCATATCGAGGTTGGAAGACAAAAGACCCGGTTTTTTTGATACCGTAACAAATTTCATGCGTTTAGAGGCGTGTAACTCGATATATATTTGACCGAAAAGTTTGAAACTTTAACACAACATAGACAATTATATTCTTACAGCGTGTACGAAATATCAAATTCATACATTATTTAAATTTTGACTTATTAACAATATTATAAACCCTTGCTATCTCGGTAACCGTTCGATCGTTCGGCACAGGCAAACTATTGTTTTATTCAGCGTAAAAAACTTAGTACAGCAATGTTAATAACATGAAATATTGATTGGCCAATGTTGTGGTAGAATTTTTAGAATTTAAAAAAATAGATGGGTAATGCGGGGGTTGGGTGTTACTATCCATGTTGCTAGTTTGTGTACGTTACATCCTGTCGGACTGTCTACCTGAATTGACAGACGCATTGTTAATTCAGGTAGACAGTCAGATTCAGGCAACATGAGTAGTAGCGCCCACCCCCCGCAATACCCATCTATTTTTCAAAATTCTAAAAATTCTACCACAACATTGCCCTATCAATATTTCATTTTATTAAAATATCTGTACTAAGTTTTTTACGCTGAATAAAATGATAGTTTGCCGAGATAGCAAGGGTTCAGAATATTGTTAATAAATCAAAATTTAAATAGCGGTATGAATTTGAAATTTTGTACACGCTGTAAGAATATAACCTATTTTCATTTCGATAATGTCCAGAACATAAGTACCGAAATTTATTGAATTTGGTTGAACGGTTCTTGCGTGATGCCGTAACATACAAACAGACAAAAATTTTGCTAAACTTATTTTCGGTGTTTACTTGGTATATCTGGCGTAGAAACAAAATTTGGGGCATTTTGAAAAACTGTACTGACAAAAACACAATTTTATTAATATAGATAGCCTAGAGAAAGTAAAAATGAGAATGAAATTCTTTACTCTTATCTGTATCTGTTCGGCGATCGTTTCCAGCTTTTAGCGAATCCACTACTGGATTGCTCGCCTTTTTACAGGAGGACCTTTTACAAGGTCAACTAGCAGTTGGAGTGAAGAGGCTTAAGAGGACTCTCTTGTTGAGTCCTTTTTTACTTTCTCTTGCCTATATGAATATATAGGAAGGAAAGTATTGTTTTCATGTCGATTTTTAGAAATCGAGTTTTCACCGGATCTATACGTTTCCAGACCCCCTGAACCCAAAAACCATGTTTTTAGCGATTGGTCTGTGTGTGTTTGTGTGTGT
Source organism: Catonia carolina (assembly GCA_035578175.1). Taxonomy (NCBI): domain Eukaryota; kingdom Metazoa; phylum Arthropoda; class Insecta; order Hemiptera; family Achilidae; genus Catonia; species Catonia carolina. Next base: position 14,965,381 of record JAQMRL010000013.1, read on the forward strand.
GTGTGTGCGCGCGCGCGCGCGTGCTTGTGTGTGTGTGTGTGTGTGTGCGTGCGTGCGTGCGTGCGTGCGTGCGTGTGTGTGTGTGTGTGTGTGTGTGTGTGTGTGTGTGTGTGTGAACAGAATATCTCAAGAACGGAACATCGTACGAACTTGAAACTTAAGTTGCATACCACTACCGGATCCGACACGAACATTTTCATCAAAATCGGTTAACCGGAAGTAGTAGTTTATTCGTATAATTTTTCACTTTTTTGTGATTTTCTCAAAAACTGGTCCTACGATTTTTTTTAAAATCGCCTGGTTTATTCAGTTTTTTTATTCTCTAGAAGATAGGGTAGGCGCCATTTTTGCTGAAATTCTTGGCGAGGCTGTTTTCACGTAAAAACGTTGTTTTTTTTAAGATTACGGCTTTAATATGCATTTTAGCGCAAAAATTTATATAACAAAAGCTTTAGAGAATTTAAAATTCTAAAACTTTTATTTCAAACATTTTTTTGTATAACGCTTAGTTTAGCAGTAATTAGCGATTTTCTGATTTTTTCTCACGAAAACGTGTGAAAAATCGATTTTTTTAAGATTTCGGCTTTTTTTTTGTCATCAGTCTCTCGACTGGTTTGATGCAGTTCTCCAACCTGTTCTATCTTGCGCAAGTCGTTTCATATCTACATACCTGTAACACCCTACATCTTTTGTAATTTGCTTTATATATTCTAATCTTTGCCTCCCTCTACAATTTACTCCCTCAATATTACCCTCCATTATTGATAGCCCAATACCTGGATGTCTTAGGATATGCCCCACTAGCCTATCCCTTCTTTTGGTAAGATGCTTCCATATACTTCTTTTTTCATCCACTCGCCTAAGAACCTCTAAATTACTTATTTTGTCCACCCACCTAATCTTTAACATTTTCCTATAACACCACATTTCAAAAGCTTCTATCCTCTTCCTTTCTACAGCCCCTATCACCCACGTTTCACTTCCGTATAATGCTACACTCCAAACATAATGTTTTAAGAAATTTTTCCTAATCTGTAAATCAATGTTTGTAGTCAGTAAGCTATTTTTCATTTCAAAGGCTTTTCTAGCTTGAGCATTTCTACTCTTGATATCACTTGTGCTTCTACCATCCTTTGTTATTTTACTCCCTAGATAGCAGAATTCCCTAACTTCCTGTATGTTTTCGTTGCCTACTTTTAAATTTCCTATCTCTTCTAAACCACTCTTGCTGCTGCACAACACTTTCGTTTTGTTCTTATTAATTTTCATGAAGTAATCCTTTCTCAAGATCTCATCCATTCCATTTAAGGCATCCTCTAGTTCTTTCTTTGCCTCGGCTAATACTACTATATCATCGGCGAATCTCAGCATTTTTATTGTTTCTCCTTGAATTTTTATTCCTGCGTCAAATTTTTCCTTCACTTCATTTATAGCCTCTTCTATATACAAGTTAAAAAGTAGTGGTGACAAAGAACAACCTTGTCGTACACCTTTTCTTACAGCAGCCTCATTTTCGTACCCCTCGATTCTCAAAACAGCCGTTTGATTCTTATACCATTCTTATACCATTGTTGAATGGCCAAGAGAGAGCTGAAAGATGGAAGGAATACGTAAACCAACTCTACAGGGGAAACGAATTAGAACATGATGCGATAGAACAAGAAACTGATGTTGAAGAAGATCAAAGAGGGGACCCTATACTACGAGAAGAATTCGATCGGGCACTTAAGGATATGAATATGAATAAGACACCAGGAATAGATAACATACCATCGGAATTATTATTACGATGTGGCGAAGTTGCTCAAAACAAATTATACAAACTTGTGTGCAGAATGTATGAGAGTGGAGAGGTACCATCGGACTTTAAAAAAAACATTATGATTCCAATACCAAAAAAGTCAGGAGCGGAGAAGTGTGAACATTACAGAACCATCAGCCTAACATGCCATGCATCTAAGATACTGACAAGAATTATATACAGGAGAATAGAACACCGAGTAGAAGAAGTATTGGACGATGACCAATTTGGATTTAGAAGGAGAATGGGAACTCGAGATGCAATATTGGCTCTGAGACTGATTATTGAGAAAAGGATAAAGAAAAATAAAACTACTTTTATGGCATTTGTAGATTTAGAGAAAGCATTTGACAATTTGGACTGGAGTAAAATGTTTAAAACTTTGAAAAGGCTAGGAATTAAATGCAAAGAAAGGAAAGTTATCTACAGTCTGTATAAGAATCAAACGGCTGTTTTGAGAATCGAGGGAGATTTCGGCTTTAGTACGCATTTTACGACAAAAGTGTATATAATCAAATTTATAGGAAATTAAAAGGTCTACAACTTTTATTTAGAGCATTTTTCTCTACAGAGCGTAGTTTAGAGAGAAAGAGTGATTTTCCGTATTTCTAAGCCAAACTGAGGTTGATTTTCATTTTGCGTCTTTCACTCATGATTAAAATTAGGTTATGTTTATTGAGGTTAGCTTTTTGTTTATTTCTTATGTTTTATTACTAATTTTATGTTTATTGTTAATTATTTGCACTGGCAAGAGAAAGTTGTGTGAGTGTTTCACACCAAATTTTTTATGGTTCGGTTGCCGTATCTTAACAGGAGTTCCCGGATCTAAATTACGGGATTGTAATAAGTTAGAAAACATTTTTAATTACGTTCTAGTAGGCTAGTTTGTGTACTACTCCTTTTCCTTATAAAATATCTTAAGTAATTTGTTTTTATGTACAATTTTTTACTTGTCAATTACATTTAACATTTTAAACCTGATTCTATTAACTTTATTTACTGCTGAAGGTTAAATTAATTTATTGTTAGCCTACCTAAGAAGATGGTAGCCTAAATGTATACAAATAGGCTATGAGAAAAGAACGCAGTAGCCTATTTTTTATATTAACCTTTGTTATGTAATAACATTTTATTTGTGATTGATAGAGTAAAACAATTATGTTTTTGACCGATTATCGTGTCAGTTTTTTGTTTTTACTTTCTCTTGCCTATATGGATGTATAGGAAGGAAAGTATTGTTTCATGTCGATTTTTCGAAATCAAGTTTTCACCTGATCTACACGTTTGAATATATAGGAAGGAAAGTATTGTTTTCATGTCGATTTTGAAAAATCGAGTTTTCACCGGATCTACACGTTTTCAGACCTCCTGAACCCAAAAAACATGTTTTTAGCGATTGGTCTGTGTGTGTGTGTGTGTGTGTGTGTGTGTGTCGCACGCGCGCGCGTTCGTGTGTGTGAACAGAATATCTCAAGAACGGAACATCGTACGAACTTCAAACTTGAAACTTAAGTTACATACCACTACCGGGGACCCGACACGAACATTTTCATTAAAATCGGTCAATCAGAAGTAGTAGTTTATTCGTGTAATTTTTCACTTTTTTGCGATTTTCTCAAAAACTGGTCATACGATTTTTTTTTTTTAAATCGCCTGGTTTACTTAATTTTTTATGCTCTACAAGATAGAGTAGGCGCCATGTTTGCTAAAATTCTCGATGAGGCTGTTTTTACGTAAAGAAATTGTTTTTTTAAGATTACGGCTTTAATATGTATTTTAGGGCAAAAATTTACATAATAAAAGTTGTAGAGAATTTAAAAGTCCTACAACTTTTATTGCAAACATTTTTTTGTAGAACGCTTAGTTTAACGGTAACTTAATTAGCGATTTTCTGTTTTTTTCTCACGAGAACGTGTGATATTCGATTTTTTTAAGATTTCGGTCTTAGAATGCATTTTACGACAAAAGTGTATACAATCAAATTTATAGGAAATTAAACGATCTACAACTTTTATTTAAATCAGTTTTCTCTACAGAGCCTAGTTTAGCGTGAAAGTGTAATTTTCCGTATTTTTAAGCCAAACAGGTCGATTTTCATTTTCCGTCTTTCACTCATGATTAAAATAAGGTTATTATGTTTTTTGTTTATTTCTAATGTTTTATTACTAATGTTAGTTTAAATTATTTGCATTGGCAAGAGAAAGTTGTGTGAGTGTTTCACACCAGATTTTTTTGTTTTTGTGGTTACTTGTGGTTGGCGACGACATTCCGGTGGTAACCGGCAAGTTAACCGGTATCACGTTTGTTTTTACTTCTGTAGATATACACTGCGCCTAATACTTGTCCTGTTATGTAACCACTTTGCAACTGTACTGAAGTATCTTTCTTTTTATTACTTTGTTTTAATATGACTTGATGTTTGTTGGCATAGGATCGAATTGCATGCAATGTGTGTACTTAACCTAGCCTATCTCGGTTGCATAACTCATTATATAGTATTAGTAACAGGTGAAAAGATTTCTTACCCACAGCTTATGTAGGTACTTAAGTGCGGTTTATTTTATTTTTATTTTCTAAATCTTGTTAATGTGTTCACTGACCCCTGCTCTTTTTTACGCTATTTAGTCTTTGATTGATTCAGTATCTTCTTTCTATTTGCATCGGTAGCTACGTTTTAAAACTTGTTAAATTTCTTACTAGAGAAATTATCAGTTGATCTCGGGTGTGTTTTTCTTTTTTGTTTACCTAATGATTTACAATTTCATGAAGGATTTTAAAAGTTTTTTTTTATTGTCAGTTTGTGTGGTTTTGTTTTAAATAATTTAACCTATTATTGCTTTCGTGAATTTACAATTTATTTTTCTGTTTTAATTTTAAAAAATTCGATTTTAATATTTAGGTACATGTTTAAACTGAATCCTATTAAAATCTGGTGTACTAGTTTTAAAATTTTTTAGGATTTATTAACGTTTTAGTTGACTTAAACTTTGTTAGTTTGGCCCACTAACTTACCCTAAATTTTTTGGATAAATTTTTATTTTATTATTGGTTTAAATTTTTTAATTGATATAAACTTGGTTACTTTGCCTCCCTCCCCCGCTAATAACTTACCCAGAATTTTTTGGATTTATTTTTTATTATTTGTTTAATATTTTTTTGTTTACATAGGTAAATTTTGTTACGTTAGCCCAATAATAAGTTTTAGTTTCTTTTTGTTTTTTCTTTAATTACAAATGTAAAAACTGTGGTGCTATTTAAAAAATGTGGTATTGTTTAAAGTATTTTTGGTTATTTTTATAGGAATTAATTTTTTTAAGAATATTTAAGTACCAATTTCGATTTTTGAAGTTTGTGGCAATGTTATCTCAATTTTTGGCTACTTTGGCCCACTCATCTAATAAAATCATAAACATTTTTAACTCATGGCTAATGTAACCATTGTAATGTTAGTTTACATGAGGTAAATACATAAAAATTAAGTATTAATATACCTATTTAAAAAAATAAATTTATTTTACAGATTAAAAAGAAAAACTTACAAATTAACTAAAACAAATTATTTGCCATTATATATATTTTTTTTAATCCCTAATATGTGTATGTTGCAATCTGTTCAATTCAGAACAATAAGCAACCCCCATGACCCAATGAAATGAGGATGATATGTATGATGTGAAAATGAGGTGTAGTCTTGTACAGACTCAGGTCAACCATTCCTGAGAGGGTATAGTTAATTGAACCCCAACCATCAAAGTACATCGGTAACCACTATCTAGCATTCGAATCCGTATAAAAGTAACTACCTTTACTAGGATTTGAACCAGGAACCTTCGTCTCCGAAAATCAGGTGTTAAACAGCTGATTTTGGCGACGACTTTATAATTGGCGATGACCATTATAATTAATTATGAGTTTTAATCCTTTCAGTGCCGAAACAATCTTTAAAAGTTTGATGTAAAGTGCCATTTAATTTGAATAAGGGTGTACAAAAAGTGCCAGCCCTTATTTCAAAAACTTGCAGGCATAAGCCTGCCATTGCCAACCAAAATTTTAACATTACAGGAAAATAAAATGTCCTTTTAAAAATTAATTTTTATTCTGTTCATACAAAAAAGAAATTGTTTGAACACTAAAAATATTCAAAATAGTTTTTTTTAGTTAATTTAAAGTCCCATCTGTAGCTTAGTTGTTGTGTTGTTTAGGTCATCAGCCAAAAGGCTGGTTTGAACCTGTAGAGGTTTTACTAAGTAAAACGAGGAGTGAGGTGGTTTACCATTGCCTTCCTCACTGAGTGGAAAAGTATGCTTATCAGCATGCCGGGCCCTCTGAAAAGCACATACTTTCCGCTCTGTAAATGACACCTTCATTTCATTCATCACAGGATCTGGCTGTATAATGAAATTCATTACTTTCAGAGGAGGTAACTCTGATTAGTGTCTTTTACACCTCTACCTCTTCTGTTCTTAAATGATTCAGTCATTTAATTGGCTGAACATGTGAAAAGAAACAGAACTATTTATTTTAGCCCAGCAACGAACAGATTGAGTGTAAATAATTTGACACTCAGCTTAGTTGTTAGCAACTATTTTAGGTTTTGGTACCTTAATGTTGATTTTAACGTGTTAAAATTTCACGACCCTAATCAGGAACTGAACCCTGGACCTTTCGCTTTGTAGGCTAGCATGCTAGTCACTACACCACGGAGGCGGTTTCAAAATACATTATTCCATTCATTTTTGTTTAAAAGTTTTTTTGAAAATGTTTGGTTATCTGGATGTTTGCACTTTATGCATAAATTGCGGACATCTGGTAAACCAGATGTTATCACTATGTAAAAGATATCGACGTCCTATTTTCCGCCACCCACCGGGTTGGTCTAGAGGTAAAGTCGTCGCCAAAATCAGCTGTTTAACAGCTGATTTTTGAAGACAAAGATTCCTGGTTCAAATCCTAGTAAAGGTAGTTACTTTTATACGGATTGGAATACTAGACAGTGGTTACCGGTGTACTTTGATGGTTGGGGTTTAATTAACCATACTCTCTCAGGAATGGTCGGCCTGGGTCTGTACAAGACTACACCTCATTTACACTTCATACATAATATCATCCTCATCTCATTGGGTCATCGGGTTTCTTATTGTTCTAAATTGAACAGATTGCAACGTACACAAATTAGGAATATAGCAGTAATGCTTACTCTAAATTTGTATGGAACTATTATTTCTGGTACTCTTTAAAATGCTGTAGGTATTTTATTTATTTTTTCATACCTCCTTCCAAACTAACCTATTTTTAGAGTATAAAAAATAAATATATTATAATGAATGATGGGTCGGTGTTATGGGCCAAAGTAATCCTAGTTTACAGTAAAAAAAATTTAGGGTTATATTTTATAATTTGTCACTTAAAAATAACACACTTTTGATATTTCTGTAAATTTTTATTTAGAAAGAAAACAAACTTACAAAGGAAAGCTTAAATTTATTGCAATTTTTTAAATTGAATTTCAAAAGCCTTATTAATTTTGAATATTCGAAGGGAGGGGAAATTTTGAATTGCAAAAATTTCAACATAATTGTCATAATTGAAGTAAATTTTCATGGTATTTTCTGAATTTTCTGTGTTTTATTACAAAAAATTATTGCCTAACTTTGTAACTGATGTACTTAATAAATTTAAAGCTGTTAATTAATTAAAAATTATATTATACTTTCTCAAATGCTCTGGTATAAATAGTTTTTAATCTTTTTTTTTTACTTGGATTTTAATTTTTGAAACTTAACTGACGGTGTATAAAGATTTTATTGTTGTTTCTTTAGTTTGTAACCATCATTTTAAAAAATGTAGTACATAACTAATGTGTTTTTTTTTCAAGGGGGGGACTTTACTAACTAAACCAACCAGACAATTTCATAAAAATATCTTACGCTATTTTTGTTTTTATTTATTTATTTTTAAAGACAACAATGTGATGACAAAATAGTGTTTTTTTTGTAATGATACCACTGTGAAAAGTTTTAATAAGTGGAGTGAATATGTTGACACACATGCTGTCAGGAGGACGTTCTAACTCACCTCAAGAACCTGATACAGCTTTTGAAGCATGTACTTATTTTGTAAATGACATAGAAGAAGGTAAATTGTGTTTTTTAACTTATTCTTTGTTAACAATATATAGGTCTAATTTTCATAATGAAGTTTGAAATGTTTTTACATGAAGGTGTGTCTCGCTGGATGTTCTATACAAAAGAATATGGGTGTATCCTAGTTTTTGAATGAGCGAATTCAGTTTTGTTGCAGTCACCGAGTTAGTTTAATGTCGGTATTCATTCTAAAGGTTTTTGTGTTTATAAAGTTTTGTCTTGAACTTATTATTTCATTACTACATTAAACTAGTGATCAACTGTTATTTGGTTATGGAATTTGATTTAGGTATTTTCTGAAATATCTGTTTATTTAAGTACTATATTTTTTTTTTTGAATTATCTATTTAAACTTGATATAATCGTAAAGCTCTAGATTTTTCCATATAGGGCCATGTTAAATAACCTTATACTTTTATGGAAGCTCTTTTTTCAGTCCACATTCTCAGAATACTTTCACTGTAGGCATTCCTCCTTTCTTCTGCCCATATATTCTGTTTTGTTCTTCATGGAAACCCTTAAAATCTTTAATCATTTACCTAAATTTTGTTTGGTATTATGTTTCCTCAGTTTATTCCAGTTGGGCGTTCTTTCTCTCTTTTTTTTAACCATATCTGATCCTTGGGCTCTTGTTCAGTGTCTTTAAAAATCTGTTTTTTTCATTTGTTTGTCTTCCATTCTATGAAAGTGTTCATTAGTTTTCTGATAATTTTCATTAATAATTTATTTTTCATGTACACATCTTCTCGTCCTTGTAACCGTACTGTCCATTTAATATTTTCAGACCCATTATCTTGCAGAGGATGTTTCTAAGATTTCTCTCCTCTTCTCAGACCAGTCTTCCCGGCCATTCTAAGTGAAGTTCTAGATAATTAAATGTGTTTTTCTTAATGCCGTGTTTTAGGAGTTTTTGTTGTCAATGACAGAAAATGAAAATTGTTTTTCCTATATTTTAAATTACAAGAAATGTAGATTTAGTTTGCATTCTGTAGAATCCTGTTAAAGTTGCCCCCTCCTTTAACCTCATTCTGTATAACCTTATTAATTTCCGTATAACCAAGGCCAATTAAGGGAAGATTAGAGTAAAAATTCTGCCCATAACAGACAGGTGGAGTGTCAAATTATTTACACTCAATCTGTTCGTTGCAGGGCTAAAATAAATAGTTCTGTTTTTTATCACATGATCAGTCAATTAAATGACTGAATCATTTAAGAATAGAAGAGGTAGAGGTGTAAAAGACACTAATCAGAGTTATCTCCTCTGAAAGTAATGATTTCATTATACAATTTCATTGTACAGCTAGACCTTGTGGTGAATATAATGAAGATGTCATTTGCAGAGTGGAAAATATGTGCTTTTCATAGGGCCCGGCATGCTGATAAGCGTACTTTTCCACTCAGTGAGGAAGGTAATGGTAAACCACCTTACTCCTCGTTTTATTTAGTAAAACCTCTACATGTTCAAACCAGCCTTTTGGCTGATGATCTAAACAGCAACAACAGAGTAAAAATGATTTGGTAATTTCGGGTGAAACAATTTATTTTTGTTTCGTGTATTTTAAATGAGTATATTACTTGTAGAGTCCAAAATCAATTAGTCTAATCCAGTGTCCATGGCGGCATCACCAGTCATAATCTTGGCAGTACGTGAAACTTCTCTGTGCTTTTAAAAATTCCCTCTTGCTTACATATGATGTATAATCTGAAACGTGCATTCTACTATAAATCCTGCAACTGTTAATTGTCATTCAACCTTTTTTTACAAATAAAGCTTTATTTAATTAAAAATTATTAAGTAAATTCATTCACTTTTCATTTCTATTTGTAAATTATTATTATTATTATTATTATAACCCACTGGGCTGGTGTAGTGGTGAAGTCGTCACCAGAAGTCAGCTGTTTTACAGCTGATTTTTGGAGACGAGGGTTTAAATTCTAGTGAAGGTATGTTGCCCCCTTTGATTTAGTACTGTACACCGGAGAGGCCAAGCTTCCAATATACCAACAGAGGGAAGCTGACTATAGTTATGACAGGGGCGGTAAGTCTGTGTCGTTACTGCTGATGGCTCATAACCACCTCTACCACAGTGCTCTCGGTAATATAAGAGCATTGCATTGAGCCGATCGTCATTACATTCTTGAACATTGACCAAGATTGACTGACTGGATCCACGAGAAAAAGAATGGACTTGATGCAGCCACGCGCTGCCTTCATCGGTCTTTTCCAAGACCGACACCACGGTCCTTCTTAAAAACAATTCACTAAGGTTTTAACCGGTCCTTTCCAGGGCCTCCAACCTGTGCCACTGCTCTTGTAGCAGCTGTTGTCGCAGCCATTTGCTATCTACATCAGTCTCCTGTGAGATCAACCCAGTGCTCCTTCTCACGACCAACTCCTAAACGTTTTCACTGGCCCTTTACAGGACCATCAACCAACTCTGTCCACCCTGGCCCTTCTCTAGACCACCAAAAATTAAAGGTTTTTCCTCCCCACTTAATGTCGCCATCTCTGCCCTCCTAAGCACAAAAGTCGCATCTCAAGAATACATAATTTTGAGATACGAGCATTTTTGTAAAATTCAGTCCCGCACTAATTTTTTTTCTAGTTATTTGTATTTTTTTATGTGTATATTATCTCTATTGTAATTTTTTGTTATGTAAGTATAAATTTATATGGCTTTTATTGTTATGTAGCCTAAAAAATGAGATGCGTCTTTTTTGCTTACTAAAAAGAGGTTTAAGAAATAACATACGACTCGCTAGAAAAGACACATTTTATTATTATATTATTCATCATTATTAAAAAATAAGTTAGCTTAAATGAACATAAAAACGAACTGATTAAAACAAGGCAATCACGATTAAGTTTAAATGAATATAAAAACTAATCACTAATTTTTTTTGATAAAACATATTAAAAACCAAAAATATAAACACATAAGAACTAACCTAAATGAACGTAAAATTTGTTTGTAATGTTAAACTCTATTAAAAAAAGGCATTAAGTTCAATGAACATTTAAACTAATTACTAATTTTTTTTTGATAAACATTTTAAAAACCAAAAATATAAACACATAAAAACTAACCTAAATGCAACATTTTTTTGCAATCGATATACGTCGAAATTTTTTATATATTTAAAACTTCCAATTTAGTTACATTAATACAAACTGCACATAGATACCGTTTTAACAAATAAACGAAGATTTAGTAGTTACACCTAACAGTGCTGATGGCAGCGCAGTCTGGTTATAAAATACACACATTACTAAGCAAATATGTCGCATCTCATATAAAGATACGTCTATCATGCTTGGGAAAACTGAGTTACTGCTAAAATGCTTAGTATTATAACTCAATTTTGACATACGACTATTTTTATAAGCGTTTTTAGGTTATTTTTTAACGAGATATGACTATTTTGCTTAGGGAATAGGTGCATAGAGCCCTAAACTATGTATTAATGCAATAATCCCAAATTCATAAAAAATTGAGATAAAGGTTTTTCGTCGCCACTTAATGTCGCTATCTGGTGACAGGTAGTTAATTTTATATGAATTTGAATACTAGATATCCCTCTACCGGTTTACTTTGATATTACTGGTGTACTTTGACATTGGGATTAAATTAATCATACTCTCTCGGGAATGGTTGACCTAAGTCTGTACAAGACTACTCCCAAGTTGCTTATTGTTCTAAATGAACATGAATTAAACTTATCTCTTATCTGAATGAATTAAACGAGTGTAATATTGTAAATTGTTGACTATCCACCAAAGAATGTACTGAGATCATATTGCAGTTAAAGAAATAATAATTCATTGATTCATTATTTCGTGGAATAGATATAATGTGTAATTCAAAATCAGTTGTAACGGTTTAATTGATATGAATAATCGATCATTTTATTAACAGCGTAATGATATTGAAGAAATGCTAGTTATTATAGAAATGAGTCATTACATTTACTAGTTACTGTATCTCTACTTTGAATTTGTTCATTATATTTGTCATTTGCAATGAGGCTTCTTCTGTGAAGCTGATAATACTGTTGCTCCACATTACATAACTGTTACCATTTTGTTTTGTTTTACATAGCAAAAAACATTAAAAAAAGTTAGAAGAGCATCAAAATCCTTTAGCAATTAACCTCTTCGAAAATAGCGAAGATACTCACAGACTGAAACGTTTAAAAACATTGGACTTACCTTTATGATTTTGTTAATCATTTAACTGGTTTAATATTTTTACTTCATTAATAGTCATTCTGCCCATAATAGACAGGCGGAGTGTCAAATTATTTACACTCAATCGATTTGTTGCAGGGCTAAAATAAATAGTTCTGTTTCTTATCACATGGTCAGCCAATTAAATGACTAAATCATTTAAGAACAGAAGAGGTAGAGGTGTAAAAGACACTAATCAGAGTTATCTCCTCTGAAAGTAATGAATTTCATTATACAGCCAGACCCTGTGGTGAATGAAGTGAAGGTGTCATTTGCAGAGTGGAAAATATGTGCTTTTCAGAGGGCCTGGTATGCTGAAAGCATACTTTTCCACTCAATGAGGAAGACAGTGGTAAACCACCTCACTCCTCGTTTTATTTAGTAAAACCTCTACATGTTCAAACCAGCCTTTTGGCTGATGACCTAAACAACAACAACAATAGTCATTGTCATGTCATGATTGGCATCATTATCATCTCCATCATGGTCATCTTCAGCTTCAACTGCTTCATGTTTCATGAGATTAATGCACCATTTAGTCAAGTTTAATTTATTGTTTTGTTCACAGTTTAGTCTTTTTTTAAGCACATTATTGACTGTTTTATATTTTTATTCTAAGAAAATTATTATTCAGATTTTTATCATCGTTGCTTAAAATTTATTGGCGTAGTTGGTAACGTGCTCGCCTCTCATCATGCGGTCTTGGGTTTGAATCCCATTCAAGTACGGCATATTTTCATACCTTACAAAAATCATTTCATCTTTCACCGTCTGCATTAGCACTAATTGCAGAACAGTCGGACGTTAAACAAAAAGAAAAAATTAAAATTTATCATTACATATAATTAATTACATTTAAAAACGGGAAAAAACTGATTGCAAAAGAATTGCACTTTGTTATAAAAAAGTCTGACTGTTTTGCACATTACTGCTTATGCAGGTGATGAAGGGTGATAGATAAAAATGATTGATATAAAAATGCAAGATTTGACTGGGAATCAAACCCGAGACCCCTAGTGTTGAAGTTGGTTGCATTTACCATTACACCTTGGGCCGGCCCAACTGTTGCCATACACTTTGAATCAGACTTTATTCATTTAATTTTCTACGACTCTGTGGTAATGGTTTTTATATTTTTGATGCATTGAGTTCTTTACATTCAAAGCAAGCTGCATTTGAGTCTAATTTTATTTTGTTTCTTTAGTTATGAATTCTGTTCATATTCATGTTTTCTAATATTTTAAAATGCATCTAGTATTTTCTCAAATTTGTTAATCAACGTGAAATTTTCCTGTAGGTTCAAAAAAAGTTTGTACAATTTAATTTATTTATTAACACTTATGTATTTATCTTATGTGCAGATGCAAAAGAATTGGCACGTCAGAGTTCACATACTGCACTACGCGATGCAGTCGCAGCTGGGGATATTACTTCTGTTAGACATCTAATTGCTGAACTTGGCCCTGAAGCTGAATTACTTATCAATATGGCACCAAGTGGCTCAAACACTCTACTTTTCACGTAACTATTATTATTTTATTTTTGTTATTGGCTGTCTATTTAATTCTTCTAATAAAGTATTTAGTTTTCTTGAAGTATTCGAAACAAATTATCAGTGTCCAACTTATTTGTGAATTTCTTTGAACAAATTGATTCAAATTTGTAAAAATGTGGTCCTAATTTCAACTGATATAAAAATGGCTTCTTTGTGTATTATGAAAGTTGTACATTTCTAAAATTGTTTGTCTAAAAAATATTTTTGAAAATACATAAATGCAATATTATTTCCGAGGTATTTGTGTACTATGAGTAAGATTTTTTTACTTTAGGGAAGATATCACCATGCTGTACAACCCCTTATCTGGTGAACCATAGAATCTCTGTTGGAGTTACCATACGTTAGTCATGAGGTTCCATTTTTAAGGCGTCGGACAATTGCCCTCCCCCTTTTTCCAAGAAGATTTTTTGTTATAATTTTAAATTCATTGTAAAAATTATTAGAACTAAAAAATAATTCTGTTCCTTGGTCACCTAGTTATATGACTAAAGCATTTAAGAAGAGAAGAGGTAGAGGTATAAAAAACACTAGTCACAGTTATCTCCTCTGAGAGTAATGAATTTAATTATACAGCCAGACCCTGTGGTGAATGAAGTGAAGATGTCATTTTCAGGGTGTGAAAGAAGGTGCTTTTCCGAGGGCCTGGTATGCTGATATGCATACTTTTCCACTCAGTTAGGAAGGCAATGGTAAACCACTTCACACCTCATTTTGCTGAGTAGAGCCTTTAGAGGTTCAAACCAGTTTTTCAGCTGATGACCTAAACAATTGTTATCAGCTTAATTTTTAGTTTTTTAGTCTTGTTTTTAATATAAATATTTATTTAAAAATTTCTATTTCATATAATGAATTAATACAATAATTTCACTAACCTTCTTTTTAAACTGCGTCACCTTTATTTCAATTTTCACTTACACGTGTTTCGGTGGATCCACCATCATCAGAGTAAATAACATATAATTGAAACTAAAAACATTATTTATTAAAAATCTATAGAAGATGATACATCTTCAGTCACTTGTATAAAACTTCAGTTTTATAAAACTTCAGTTTTATACAAGTGACTGAAGATGTATCATCTTCTATAGATTTTTAATAAATAATGTTTTTAGTTTCAATTATATGTTATTTACTCTGATGATGGTGGATCCACCGAAACACGTGTAAGTGAAAATTGAAATAAAGGTGACGCAGTTTAAAAAGAAGGTTAGTGAAATTATTGTATTAATTCATTATATGAAATAGAAATATTTAAAACTGCAGGATGCATTATAAAGATTTATTTTTGAATGAAGATATTTAAAAATTGTTACTAATTTTTTTACAGTGCTTGTGAGCTGGGAAGGAAAGATGTTGCTAAACTTTTACTTGATACAAATGCAGATGGTAGGATACATCCAGTAACGAGGTATTCTCCACTTTATATTGCATGCTTTAAAGGGAAAAAAGATGTTGCTGAATTATTGTTGAAGGTAAGTGATACTGTTAAATTCCTCTACTTAAAATCAAGTCGGTTAACATACAGATTAGTATCATTAATTTTTTTGGTAGCAGTTTAAGATGGTGTTCTGTGGGAAATTTCTTGATTGGCAAGAATTTGGCTGCAAAGAAATTTCAGCATTCTAATCTAGTGAATGTAAATAATGATGGAGTTCCACTTTGAATGAGAAACAAATCTGCTCTACTGCTTTAACTGAATACTTATGAATCAGTAGTTACACAAGAGTAACCTGGGAGAACCCTGGCAAGAATTTTTTATTTCTTATTTCAGTGTTTATACAGTCTTTGAGGAGTAAACTTTCCTGAATAAAATGGATTTGCATTAATTTGATTTGTATAATTTTCTAAGTATTGAGAAAAATATAAAATAAAAGGGCTGCTATGGGGATTACCAGCTGTTCTTTCACAAAGGAATCGCTTTTTTTCTAACTTCAACAATTCTCTCAATATATTTTGATGAAGTTTAGTTTGAAAAAATGCGGTTTATTCTATTATAGTTCTAATATCACCAACAACAGGTTGGTAATATGACCCTGGATAATTCTCATGTTAGTAAACCTCAGTTATATTTTATTATTTTTGTTCATAAGTAGTCCTGTTGTGTTATGTTTTATTTATTTTGCTGTTTTCTATAAGTTATACTTTTTCATGTTTCAAAAACTATGTTTTGATGTATTAACCCATTGACTGATTATGACGAGTCAGACTCGACGTCATATAAAAACATAATGGTGATTTGACGAGCTGGACTCACTGCTCCTATATCTTGACAGTCTTTGAGAATATTTACTTGCTGTGTATTTTTAATGTAATTGTGAGTGGGTCTGTTCGATTTAAGTAACAGTTCAGTACTGACATGTATGTATTCTGTCCGTATGATTTCCGTTATTGTCGGTGTAGAAACTATGTCCTTTAGGTTTCATTGTTTACACAATGAGTTCAGGATATAATATGCGAACCCTGCAGACAAAATAATTAAAGAGTTATTATTATTTAGTGATGACAAAAGCAGATGACATATATTTTGAAAATAAAATTTTTAAAACCCACTTGAGTGACCCACTGTCACTCATTGAATTAGGGCCATACACTTCACTTATTTGTCGATGAATATCTACTGCACAAACGTTCCTTGCTGTCAAAAAACGAATCACTGACCGTATTTCGCAGTCGGCGGGATGATCAATTGTCTTAAACATCTTAAAGATGCACAGTAAACAGTACACAACAAAGATAC
This sequence comes from Catonia carolina, assembly GCA_035578175.1. NCBI lineage: Eukaryota > Metazoa > Arthropoda > Insecta > Hemiptera > Achilidae > Catonia > Catonia carolina. Next base: position 14,981,848 of record JAQMRL010000013.1, read on the forward strand.
TACTGCGAATGGCATCGTTTCATACGCAAGGCATGCTGGGAGTCGTCATGCATGCGCATTGCGCTGTTCGCTCACCGTGTGGCTAGTAACCGCGATTCGGACCTTACTTTACGAATGACCCTCATATTTGGAAAGATTTAGTTAGTTTTTGTGTGAAAGTTTTGTATTTTCTCATTTTACAGAGATTTCCAGAGCTAGTACAACACCATACAGTAGAATGCTGGTTACCGATTCATGCGGCTTGTATTAATGGACATGTTCATGTTATGGAATTATTATTAAAGTTTCCTTACCCTGAACATCTATTATCTACTTACAGGTACACAATTCATTTTATAGTTTTAAATATTTTAGAATTAAGAAATCTCTTCTTATCTATATATTTAAAAGGATGTTGTTTAGGTCAACAGCCGAAAGGCTGGTTTGAACCTCTAGAGGTTTTACTAAGTAAAACGAGGAGTGAGGTGGTTTACCATGCCTTCCTCTTTGAGTGGAAAAGTATGTTTATCAGCATGCCGGGCCCTCTGAAAAGCACATATTTTCCACTCTGTAAATGACAACTTCACTTCATTCACCACAGGGTCTGGCTGTATAGTGAAATTCATTACTTTCAGAGAAGATAACTCTGACTAGTGTCTTTTACACCTCTACCCTCTTCTGTTCTTAAACGATTCAGTCAATCACAATCACAATTGGCTGACCATGTGATAAGAAACAGAACTATTTATTTTAGCCCTTCAACGAACAGATTGAGTGTAAATAATTTGACACTCCACCTGTCTGTTATGGGCAGATTTAAAAGGATAAGGGTTTTTGTTGAGTTTGTTTTCAGCTCCCACTGGACTAATTCCAGTCAACCTTTTTTTAAATACAGCTTTCTACATCCATATTTACCATCGCCTGTCATAATTTTTTCCAAATTCCTGCAGTAAATAGAAAATGAATAGTTTTTATAACGTGATACCAAAGTCGGAATTTCGTAAGAAAAATAGTGTCATTCGATTTCTTTTAACCCTTTGAGTGCCGCGCCTTGTAGTGGAGAACTGGTGAAAAATGCCAGGTGAAAAGCAAGCTAATGACGCTATTCCCATTAAAAATTTATTTCATCAAAACTACTACGGATATTAATGCTTAATTCTTTTACCAAAATTAGCAGAAAACCCTACTCTATAAATAACACAGTTTACAAAATTTATTCATTGATAATTTATTTGTATTTACGAAAATATCTTTATTCATTTACCCGAATTTGATGTTCATGTAATATTCTTCATCCAGTAGGTTTTAAACTAAAAATATTTTTACAATCGTGAGTTATTTAATTTTATAGACAATTTTGTTCTGATTAGATTGATTTATAACACATTATTAAAATACTATAAATTGTATATAAAAATGACGAAGCCGCCATTTGACGCGTGTGTTTACAAAAAAGTACACAAACTATAAACTCTTTGTAAAACAGATGTAACTAAATGTTAGTGGAATCTATTGACATAAAATCAAAGTTCATATTTACATTAATAATAAAATCAAAATTCAATGCAATCTACCGGTGTATACGGAAGTTATAGCCATTTACGCAACAGTTTACTGACATCCGATTTGACCGGGTCTGGCACTTTTCAGAAGACCCTCACAGCCGAAAAAATTGGACCCTGGCATTCAAAGGGTTAAAGAGTAGATATAGAAATTACTAATGGTTTTCGACATAAATCAAAAGTAAGCCGTTTTAAAAATTGCCATGAGACATGTCTCATGAAAAGGATTTTTTTTTGTATATAATCCTACTTTCTATTGACATGTTTCAGTGGATCCACCATCATCAAAGTCCATAAAATTAATTGAAACTTTTTAAAATTTATTAAAATTCTTAGAAGATGTAAACTTTATGAATTTAATTAAATATTCATTTAGTTTTATACTGTCGCCAATCAGGGCCGTGGCAAAACCTTGTTTGGAAAATTGGTGGCCCTGAAAAGGGCCGTTGGTGAGCTGGTGTGATGGAAGCGGAGCCCGAAGAGTGATGGCTCGGCTACCGGGTTCAGGCCTAGCCTTCCCTCAGCGGCAGTTGGGTCCCCACTGCAGTGTGGCAGTGGTGGCCCCCAGAGCCTCGCAGTGTCGGGTCAGTGTAGGCTGTCTGCTGATAGCGCGGCCGAGGCGGCTCTCTCCGGGCTGGCGAAGGCTGACGGGTGCAGGAATGTAACGTCCGCCACCGGTAGCATAGACCAGGGATGGTGCATCTGGTCTCGTGTTCTTCTGGCTGGAGCTCTTCTTTCTTGTTCTTCTCTGGTTGAGAGTTGAGGAAGAGTGACTCTTGTGGGCCAGGGATCTTGCTTATATCCTCCTCCGGTGAGTCCACTTTAAGGTGGTGGAGAGGCACTGTGTGGCAGGGTGGACTGGGACCATGTGTAGGCGCTAATATTGGAAGTGCAGGCGGCGACAATACAATTGACTGAAGCTACAATATCTTCTAAACATTTTTAATTTCATGTACTCTAATGATGGTGAATTCACTAAAACATGTCAGTAGAAAGTAAGGTTGTAGAAGAAAAAGTAAAAACTAGAGATACGACAGCTTTAACAGGTCGGTGAAAAATTAAATATTTTACAATAGGACTGTCATTTAGTTCTTAAATTCTTAAATGCAACAAATTCAAGCATTCCAGTCAAAAACATTACGCCTTATAGCAAATGCACCTCTTTACGTTAGCAACAAAACCTTGCATACAGATTTGAAAACACCACTTGTACAAAATTCCATCGAATACCTATACAAACGCTTTCACGACAAGTCACACGAACACGAGAACCCCCTGGTGCGTTCACTTTCCACCGTCCATTTACCTGATAATCCCCCTAGACGCCTTAAAAGACGCTGGAGTAGAGACCTGCTAATTTGATATACAAATTTCATTCTTGGGGAGGCACCAATGGGGGCCCTACCCCTCATGCCTATCACGTCATTTACATTATTATCATAATCATCACATTTGCTTGTTGTAAAATTTTACATTTGTAAATAAAAAATTAAAGAGAAAAAAAATTCTTAAAAATTTTCCAGGGTAAATGCCACCAAATACCCTGTACTAATGCTGGGGGTATTTTATACTCCCCAGACCTCCTGGTACATCTTTAAAAAAAACATTCTGATAGTAACATTGAAATCTGTTATGTATAAACTATCAATAATTGTTAATACAGTGATTAAACAAACTAGTTAACCTAAAAATAATTTCCTGTTATAAATATTGTTAATTTTCATAGTTCATTGTCAGTTTTCTTTCCTTTTTTTAGTTCCACTTCAATAATAACCTTGCCCAGTCATTATTTCATCAGTTGCAGTGCAGAATGCACATCTATTGTTTGCTAAATACATCTCGTTTCGATCATCATTTTCAAGTATGATTGAAATTTCAATAAAAAAATTATGTATAGTATTTTAAAATTAATGATGGTGTGTAAATTGAAGCTATTTTTATTGGATTATTTAAGATTTGTTTATTTTAATACATCAGGTCAGTTGATTTGGAACTATTTGTCTTTTGTAATGTTTATCGTCTTTAAAATCTATTTATTAGAAAAAGATACATTATTCAATTTTGTTTAGTAAGTTATTTTTTTGAATTCTTTACTCTGTAAATATATGTTAAAATAAATTTTTCTTATTACAGGGATGGAGATTGGGAATATCAACTGGCTTTCGATGTCAATATGAAAGATGTTACTGGCCAAAACGTTCTATACCTCGCTTGCCTTCTTGGAAATTATAAAATGGTTGATCTATTATTAAAATTTAAAGTAAAAGCTACCAAAGTAAAGGTCAGTGTTATTTTACTATTATTTATTATCAGCGAATAAATCTTTTGACCCTCTAGCGTGCGTGCAATTTTTTTTTAAAAACTGGACACATGTGGTATTTTATTCCCCGTTCTGATTTTTTCCTTCTATCGTGTATTTCATAAGCTATTTTTATTTATTTTCTTCACTAATCTTTAATATGATTATTTTTTTTGGCTTTGTTGTAATTTATTGATAAGTTTTAACGGATAAAGTATCTTTACATCAAAATTTATTACACTAGGCGCTAAATACAACAGACATTTAATTTCAAAAATTTAGTTTCATCTTGCAACAAAAAGTAATATATTATTACTTACATAAATAAAAAGTCCAAATAAAAAAAAATAGTTTATCCAGAATTTTGTGGGATACGATACTTTATATGATGACCAGCTGACAGCCATCCATGAACAAAATCTATGGGGGGTTCCTGTTCAAACTCATGCCTAATTCACGTCAAAAATACACCGAAAAGCAGCAATCAGATTGGGTGGTTGCCAATACTGTACAGTTTCCGATGACAAATAAAATATAAAAAAAATCATCTCTCAGAAATTTTTCCCTACTTGACAAAAGAAACAGTATTGTTACTCATACAAATAAACTGAATATTAATGGGTATTGGTATGTAAAATTTTCTTCTAAAATTAATAATGTATGTTTGTCATATAAGTATCAATCAAAATAACAATAAAAGTATGTGTTAATGTAAATAGTTTTACTTACATGACCGGGCGCGTGGGGAATGCAATACCTCCAATACAGATACACTTCTATAAATGTAACTAAAACACAACATCAATTTGTGAAATCACAACATCCAGTGAATTGATGTTAGTATTAAACTATGTAGAAGGAATACCGGAACAGGAGCGTGCATTACGCATCATAGCCAACGAAAAAAGTGAATTTACTGCGAATGGGGTATTCTATTCCCCAGTGCGCTCGCTCGAGGGTTAAATGTATTTGGCAGTTTGTCAGTCTAAAATACAACACACTATTAGTTTTAATAAACCTTTATTCCTATTAATGCTGTTTTAATTATCCTCTTATTCATTTATTTGTTTATGTATACTGACAAATTTAATTGGATATTCCAAAGAGACAACATCTTCTAGAAAAATTTTAATAATTAATTAATCTCAGTTTGAGTGGTTTGTACACGCTATGATACTGCATATTGCATCATCCACATATCTCAAATTGTTGGTTCGGACGCCATTTATTGAAACACCTTCTTCTAGGTCTTGTAAAGGCTTTTCCGAGTAAATGTTCTGAGGAAAGATTGGACAGCAAAGATGAACGTATACAACCCTGTCTTACCCACGAAGGATCTGTAACGTTCACAATCTACTCTTAAAACTGGTATGAGGTGATATACAGATGAAAAAAATGCCAGACCTGACTGGATATCGAACCTAGAATCCCGACATAGAAGCCGGCATATTTTATTTATTACCTTAGTATTAAAATTCATGCTAAAAAGAACTGTTAAATTCTTTTGTTGAAATGTAATATCTTGTATTTTTCCAGAGGTTGGATGATAAAGAAGAAACTGAAGAAGCAAATGAAGAAGTCGTTAGTCCTACTAGGCGGCGTATTTCAGACGGCATACAATCCATTATGTCGAGATTGAATTTGGGTAATAGAAATGGTAATACAAGTCCGGACAGTAATGAACGAATGTTATCACCTTGGGATATCGATGTCTATTGTAATAATGATACAGAAACAGCATTGTTGGCCGCTGTTCGTGGTCGGCATGGCGATATTGTCAGTGCTTTATTATCGGCTGGTGCAAATCCAAATTTATTACCGCAACGTGGAACGTCTGATCAGGTATTTATTTTTCTTCATAGTTTTCATTCCTTATAAGTCTTATAGCATTGGAGTACAAAGCCAAGCAATAAACTCTTTTCTCTACAAAGCCATTTTCCTCACTTCCCACTGCTGCTTACTTCCAACTAATTTCTGTCCACCTTCCACTAATTATGTCATTTTTACTTTCTCTTGCCTATATGAATATATAGGAAGGAAAGTATTGTTTTCTTGTCGATTTTTCACCGTTTTCTGACCCCCTGAACCCAAAAAACATGTTTTTAGCGATTGGTCTGTGTGTGTGTATACAAAATATCTCAAGAACGGAACATCGTATGAACTTGAAACTTGAAACTTAAGTTACATACCACTACCGGACCCGACACGAACATTTTCATCAAAATCGGTCAACCGGAAGTAATAGTTTATTCGTGTAATTTTTCACTTTTTTGCAATTTTCTCAAAAACTGGTCCTACGATTTTTTTTAAAATCGCCTGATTTACTAATTTTTATATGCTACAAGATAGGGTAGGCGCCATGTTTGCTGAAATTCTCGATGAGGCTGTTTTTACGTAAAGAAATTGTTTTTGTAAGATTACGCTTTAATATGCGTTTAAGGACAAAAATTTACAGAATTTAAAGTCCTACAACGTTTATTTCAAACATTTTTTTGTATAATGCTTAGTTTAGCGGTAATTAGCGATTTTCTGTTTTTTCTCACGAAAACGTGTGAAAAAACGATTTTTTTAAGATTTTGGCCTTAGTATGCATTTTATGAAAAAAGTGTACATCATCAAATTTATAGAAAATTAAAAGATCTACAACTTTTATTTAAAGCATTTTTCTCTACAGAGAGTAGGTTAGAGTGAAAGAGTGATTTTCCGTATTTTTGAGCCAAACTAAGGTCGATTTTCATTTTGCGTCTTTCATTCATGATTAAAATTAGGTTGTGTTATTAAAGTTAGTTTTTTGTTTATTTCTAATGTTTTATTAATAATGTTAGGTTTATTGTTAATTATTTTTCCATTTCCAAAGCTTATTCCGATAATCCTATCCATCGTTTCCACTTCTATTCTGAATTGATTTAGTGATTCACCCCTGGTGGGCTGTTAACCCTATGTCAAGGCTATTCATGTGAAATGCTCCTTTCACCTGACTGAATAATACAATCGATTGCGTAATACTGTTTTATAAAAGAATTAACTTTCCAAATGACTTTAAATGAAACTAATAAAATAGAAGATGAGGCCTTTGGGCCAACCCTAATAGTCAACTAGTCGGAAGGTGCTATTATTTGTTAAGTAACACTGGTTGGGCAAGCAAATGTGTATGGTGACCAGTTGACAGCCTTCATGAACAAACTCTACTGGGAGTCCCTGTTCAAAATCAAGCCTAATTCACATCAAAAATACACCAAAAAAAGATGACTTCATTTTACTAATCACAATTTTCTTTCACAATTTAAAAATACGTAATGCCATACAGCCTACATTTCTAAGAAACTCCAAGATTCTCGCCAGTGAAAGAATTTTTAAAATCAAATCGCAAGTTTCAAGATTACCTCATACAAACATATAAACATTAATTCTTTTATTGTAGATGATTTTGTCAACAACAGAAACATACTGTCATCATTACTCTTTAATTTTTTAATGAAATATTTATAACGTGTTAATTTTGCAGCTGGAGATCGTACATAATGGATCAGCTCTTGTTGAAGCGTGTCTTAATAGAGACATAGCAATCGTTGATCTTCTTTTAAAACATGGAGCGAGGGACGATGATTGTAAAGCATTATCAGTTGTCGTTGCTAATCAGGATGACATTTTAACAGCTAAATTATTGTCAATTAAGGTAAGTGTTTAATTTATAAACTGTGTTTTCAATTAAATCATTCGTTTATAAATACAAAATATTTAAAAATGGATTTCAGTGATGTAATCTGTAATTAAAGCAAATTATGTAATGGATTAGGAATGTTAGGATTAGGAATGTTAATTTGACAGCAAAGATTATTATTTAAGTATTTTACATGAATTTTATGCCAGTTTATTTATTATTGGCGGCAATTTTTAAAATTGTCATCTATCATTTTCCTTTGTGCGTTAGTTTGTGACACTCAGATGTAAGAAACTACTAGAGATAGCTGCAAATGGTTTTCGGATTCATAATCTACACAAAAAGTTGTTGTTTAGGTCAATAGCCGAAAGGCTGGTTTGAACCTCTAGAGGTTTTACTAAGTAAAAACGAGGAGTAAGGTGGTTTACCATTGCCTTACGCACTGAGTTGAAAGAGTATGCTTATCAGCATGCCAGGCCCTCCGAAAAGCAAAAAAGTTAGTATGCCTAAATTGGGTTGTAAGTTCCTGTTTCGACCAGAAGTGGCTAAAAAGCAGAAGTAAAGAAATCAAAGTCAGAAACTATAAGAGATAGTAACAAATGGTTTCCAGATTTGTAATCTATACAAAACGTTAGTGGGCTTTGATTGGGTTTGAATTTCCGGTTTTGACCGGAAGTGCCCCAAAACTGGGAGTCAAAAAAATCAAAGTCGGAATTCGGAAACAAAATTAGTGCCATTCGATTCCTCTTGAAGAGTTGATACAGAAATCATTGGGTTTGAAGTTCCGGTTTTGACTGGAAGCGACCAAAAACCGGATGTTAAGAAATCAAAGTCGGAATTCAGAAAGAAAAATAGTATCATTCGATTTCTTTTAACCCGACGAGAACTGTGATTTTTTAACGATCACGCGGACTGTCATTTTACGCCTTATAAAAAATTTTATTTCATTCAATTTCATTCCTAAAAATTAAAAAAAATTACCATTTATTTATAAAGAATTTGTTATAAGAACCTTGTTTGAACCAAATTTTTCCGTTTTCATTTATGACTAGAATAAAAATTGAAAATTAAAAAAATATTTTCTTTTAGAAATATCAATTTACGTACGAAAAAGTGTCTCTAAATCACTAAAAAATACAAAAAAATGTTTAACTGTATACATAAATAAAGCTATTTATTATAAAAATAACGTTTAGATATTGCAAATTGATAGACCTGTTCAAAAGATATCACTTTTTGTTCAACAAAGTAACATGCTGGATGAAAAAATCGCCTCAAAATAATGTTGTCTCTTTAATTTTTATTTACTCCTCTTGTATGAAAGTTTCTATCTCTTTTCCGCACATTGTTTTGTGTTTTATCCTTTTCTATACATAATAGCATAAATCAAAATATGTTATCATTTATTTTGACCCCAATTGTAAGGTTTAACCGAGGGATAGGTGAGACAGGTAGTGTTAACCTTCTTTGTTCGGTTTTAGAGTCCTAAAATTTGTCACCGGCACTTCTGATTTATTGATTTCGACCGTAATATTTAAAGCTAACTGATGATGTCATTTTCAAACAAATACCTTTTTTTGTTAAAAAGTTATGGATGAAAATGCTCAAATTTTAGTACTGGCTCGTCAAAAAATCTCCTTCTTTTGCATATCACCACGTCGTCAATTTTCATTGTACAGATATGCAAGATACATTAAATGAAAGAGGAGAAAATTCTCTATCCAGTTAAACTAAACCGGTTGGAAAATAATAAATAGTTGCAGAGAAAATTGAGTTTAAAGAAAGGTGATGACACATGCATGATTTCTGGCTTCCAGGTTAGCAAGGGTTAAAGAGTATATACAGAAATAACTAATGGTTTTTGCCATTAGTCAAAGGTAAGCCTTTTTAAAAATTTCCACCAGCCATGAGATGTGTCCTCTAATAAAAGGGATTTTTGATTTTGTTACTATTTATTATTACCAGCTTTAGATTGAAGGGCGTAAATTTCATGGTAAAATTTGTGTGAAATCAGAGAAAAGTTATCAGATTCTTGTCTATTGTTAGATAGATGGTTCCTATAAAAACCTTTGTTTCCATTGTGGGTTTTATCAAGTAAATATTTTTCATTTGAACTTTTTCATCATAAGCCAATTTTTCCTTTTAATTTATTAAAGATGTATTTAATTTGATTGAATTTTATTTGCAAGAAATCTGTTTTGTTTTTATTTTAAATCATAATATATAGATACTCGTATAATGTAAAGTTATATTTTTTAATTATTTTAAATTTTATAATGTATGTACTGTATTTTCATGTTTGTAGGATTTGGCTTGTATTCAGCTATTGAATTCTATTTACGATAGAGATTTTGAATTATATATTAAACCCGCTCGAAATAAAACTTCTTCTGTAAGATTATCTATGTGTATTATGATTTGTTGTTTTATTTAAAGTTCAAGTCTTTGTAGTGTAGTAGAACATTACTGCATTTCAGTACGAGCCGTTGGTGATTTTTTTTTTTGTTGAAGTAACAATTTTACTTTCTTACTATTGTTTTGTGTAGCTTTTAATAAAATAGAATTTAAAATTGTTTATGTGTTAAACTTATGTTTCTTTATTAATGAGAAATGGGTGAGATATTTTTATGAAGTATCTATTTTCCACATGATCATCTAAAATATTTTTATTAATTTAATAATTGTTTTTAATGAATATACACATAGTTTAAACGTAGTCAAATGAAACATTGTGCTGACTTTCATGCCAAAATCATAATGACCTGGAAGTATCTTTTTCACTTATTGCTATATTTGTTAAATTAATATTGAAAGATTTCACATATTTTCTAAATTTGGTTCAGATTAAGGACGAAGTGTTTTTAAAATTAGTATCGTTTGAAAAAAAAAACAAGTATAGTTTTCTTAAATTATTAAATTAATATTATTATTATTAATAATTTTATTTTTAAATGAAAGCCTGTACCTTAATCTTCTTTTCTATATAATTTCCATCGATACTAAGGCACTTAGTGTTATTGTAATGTACAACCAATTTTCTAATCCCATCCTCGTAGAAGTCTGCTGCCTGATTTGACAACCCATTGGGAACATAACTTTTGAGGAAACTCATCAGACGATGAAATTGTAAAGGGTCTGTTTTCTTTCATTTTGTCATCAATTTTCTGCACTAAATATTCAGGAATGACTGAAGGTCACCCACTTCGTTTCACATCATGAACATTCATGTGGTCATCTTTAAAAGCATTAACCCATTTCCGTGCCATCCCATCACTCATAATGTTTTCTCCATAAACTTCACTGATCCCAAGGTGAAATTCAGCCACTTTCATGTCTTAACAACTGGGAAAATGAATCATAGCATGTATTTCACAGTCGGCAGGATTCGCAATCAGCAGAGGCATTCTAAATATGAACAAATGTAAAAATTCAAAAATAAATCTTTGTAATGCATCCTGCAGTTTGAAATTAATTCTATTTTATCAAATGAATTTATATAATAAATTTCACTAACCTTTCTTTTTAACTGCGTCAACTTTTATTTTCACTTACACGTGTTTCGGTGCATCCACCATCATCAGAGTAAATAACACATAATTGAAACTAAAAACTTTATTTATTAAAAATCTACAGAAGATCTCTTCTTTAGATTTTTCAGAAGATTTTTACAGAAGATCTCTTCTGTAGATTTTTAATAAATAAAGTTTTTAGTTTCAATTATGTGTTATTTACTCTGATGATGGTGGATCCACCGAAACACGTGTAAGTGAAAATAAAAGTTGACGCAGTTAAAAAGAAAGGTTATTGAAATTTATTAAATAAATTCATTTGATAAAATAAAAATGTAAAAATGGTTGAATGTTCCCGTAATAGTGTCTGTGGCATCCTAACAGATTTAGTACCCAGTGTGCCAAATGCTGACTCCAGCAGTGCAGCGACCAAATTTCAAAATGGTACTTACTTCAAAAACACGCCTTGTAATACAGAAAGATAAATTTGCCTTTTGTTTTTGGTCAAGCAAGCTTAAATTCATGAACTCTGCCATCTTCAATTTTACCAGTTTGAAGTTTCAAGGGTAGATCTACCATCCACATAAGGGACATCTGTCATAAAATATACCCCCCCATTCCTGTTACTAACTTAAATTATGAGCCATCCCGTCCTCTACATATAAGTAAAAAATTTTAAATACTTAATACTGATTTTAATGAAATAAGTAACATTTAAAGTTACTCTAAATATACTAGTTTTTCCCGAGGAAAATTTAGAGAACGAATGAAAGAAATAAATATTGAAAAGCAACACAGCAAAACACATCCAATAACCAGCACAGCTTTATGTACACTGGCTTTCAGCTTGGTCTTAGATCTATGATTTCGGAGATGGTCTTTGGCAGCGGTCATGCATAAAGCATTATGCTATCTTAACTTAACAGCTGATTGCAATATTAGCTCTGTGCCTCTCTACAAATGCCCCGCATCACCTTTTGTACTAGAATGAATCACACCCAGTTAGAGGTGGCCTGTATCCATAGAACAGATATTCGTACCTAACAAAATTCTGTATGAGTAAATAATTGTAAAATGGAGTGTTGTGTTATGTACCAGTAAATGGTACATTTATTATACAGTATACATTTTTTAAGTAAGAGATATTTATGGTTTATCTCTGATTACATAAATCCCTTGATTATCTCCCACTGGTAATAAATTTGAATATTGACTAAGCTATTATATACAGAAAACTTAACGAAGAACAATGCATTTAGTTCTAAGAGATCTACTTCTAATAAAGAAACATTTTTATTTCTAATTTGTGTACGTTGCAATCTGTTCAATTTAGAACAATAAGCAACCCCATGACCCAATGAGATGTGGATGATGTGTATGACGTGTAAATGAGGTGTAGTCTTGTACAGACCCAGGTTGACCATTCCTGAGAGAGTATGGTTAATTAAACCCCAACCATCAAAGTACACCGGTAACCACTGTCTAGTATTCAAATCCGTATAAAAGTAACTACCTTTACTAGGGTTTGAACCAGGAACCTTCGTCTCCGAAAATCAGCTGTTAAACAGCAGATTTTGGCGACGACTTTACCTCTAGACCAACCTGGTGGGTAATAAAGAAATAAAGAAACATGAGTTAATTTTTTTAAAAATTAATCTACTCTGTGTTTGCATATTATCTAAATTAATATATGTTTTGTGTGTTTAATAACAGCGTGATTTTTGTTAGTGTGTAGTTTTTAATTTTGACAATGTTTTTTGTGTGTTTTATTAATCAAGGCATACCCAGATCCCGAGCATCGAATTAATAAGAAAGCTATGAGTGAACACATTCCTGCATCTAGCACGCAGTTTGGTGCTCTTCAGAGTTTAACGTATAGCAGCATGTTTGCTAACACCCCTGTTATGATCAACTGGCATTGTCAGCGGTGTCAACTAGCTCAGATTCGTCCTCAGTGGCTGGTAGAATGATAACCTTTTTTTTTATTTGGAATCAGGGGAGAGAGAAAGATAGAGAGAGAGTGTGTGTGTGTGTGTGTGTGTGTGTGTGTGTGTGTGTGTGTGTGTGTGTGTGTGTGTGTGTGTGTGTGTGCTGGCGAGAGGGGGAGGGGAGGTGCTGTGTTATAAAATAGGTTTAATACTACACCTATTTTATTTTATTGACATAAAGTGGCTGCCAAAAGTGTACGTTCACAACTACTGCGATTCTAGAAATTTTGGTTCCTTTATATTGAAAAATAAAAATTTCTGGTAAACAAGGCAAAACAGATACGTAGAAAGGGTACTGGGGAAAAGCAGGCTTGGTTATTATTTTTTAAAACTAAGTTTTTCTGCTATCTGTATGATGATTCCATGTACTTTTTGTCAACTATTCATTTTGGGAAAAAACTGTTTAAGTCTAATGAAATTTCTATTTCATATAATGAATTAATATAATAATTTCACTAACCTTCTTTTTAAACTGCGTCACCTTTATTTTATTCCTACTTACACGTGTTTCGGTGGATCCACCATCATCAGAGTAAATGAAAAATTGAAACTAAAAATTTTTTTCATTCATTTAAAATTTACAGAAGATGATACATCTTCAGTCACTTGTATAAAAGTTTTAAGTAACAGTTTTATACAAGTGACTGAAGATGTATCATCTTCTGTAAATTTTAAATAAATGAAAAAAATTTTTAGTTTCAATTTTTCATTTACTCTGATGATGAGCATTTCTATTTTTCCATTAAATTTTTAATCTCAGATTTTGTTAACTTACAAAAAAATCTGTCATATTAATATATTTTACAATATGTTATTCTATTTTTAAAATTGTTGGTAGCATTTTGCAATTTGATTAATGTTCATTAAAATCACGACTTTTATTTTAACCTGATATACAGGAGAAAAAGAAGCTGTGCCAAAGGATTGAGCCTGTTTTTATCTAGTTTTATTTGAAGCGTTTGAAAATACACATTGAGTCGGGAAGAGAGTACTATGAAAAGTTCTAAACTGATAGTAAATTTATGTTCAAAATTAATGATAAAAAAATAAAAATGACGAGAACTTTTGGGACAGACCCTGTATGTTAAATTAGTAATTCTAAGAAAAATATTAAAAGTAAAGAAAAGGTGTGTTTGCGAAATCATTTCCTGAAAAATTTTGTAAAAGTGACTGAGACTGTGTTTCCCATGAGCCATTCATATGTTTAAATTGCTTACAAAATAATATAGTCTGTAGTCTTGGTGTAGGCTGTATAATTAATAATAATAATAATAATAATTGAGTCATGATGCTTAACGTCTTCTATCCAAGGAGAATTTGCCAATAATAATAATAATAATTCTGAATCATAATTTGTAAATGCATAAGCAATGAAAAATGACAAAAAAATCTGATCGTTCGATTGCTCTGTGTTAAACAGATAAATTTGAGGGTACATAGTGTGTACTCATGTTAATCTATGCCAATTAGAGTTATTAATATTATAAAAAACACTATTAAAAAAGTTATACACTATTAAAAACATTTTAAAATTTATGTGACAATTTTTATTAGGTAAACTTCTTCTCTTAGCAAAAAGTTCATCATATGCAATTGTGCATAATTAATCATTTTTACATTTCACACTTCCTTTTGAAGTCTGTGTTAAAGGTCATCATATTTTTGTGTTAATTTAGTACTCTTAGACAGTCTTTGTTCAATAATTTTTGATTTTAGTTTTACTGATCACGTTTATTAATTTGACAGGTCGATGCTGCGCTTCATGTCAATCCTAAATTAAGATTAAATCCTCGTAGTCAAGAAGTTGTTCTGTATGCTATAACTAGATTGGATATATCAAATAATGCATTAACATGGCTTCCAGCAATGCTCTTCCAATTACATAGTCTTAGGTGGGTTGGTGTTATTGTATATTATTATAGTGTTGATAGATTTTCAGGTTAATTAATGTCATATAATTGGAAAGTAAAGAAAATAAAAAACGTTTACTCTAAACTTACTCTGAGCGAAGATATTACATTTTGCAATGTATGAAACGAAACATGTCAATATTTGGGATTTACATTATCTAAGAACAGAAACATGGAGGAAAAATAAAATTAAGGCTTAAGAATTAAGGCAAGCCAGAACATCCATAAGTCAACTTAACTCAGTACTATAGGATAAACGCATTACATAAAACATTACATAAATGCCAGCCGCATTGGCGTAGTTGGTAACGTGCTTGCCTTTCATCATGTGGTCTTGGGTTTGAATCCCATTCAGGCATGGCTGAAATATTTCTGTGGATCCACCATAATCCGAGATGGATTATCATTATTATGGATTATTTATGATCTTAAAACACTTACTCAAATTTATTTAAAACATCTGTGTTAGTTGAAAAGTTTTAATTAAATGCGTTCAATTTTGATAATATTAAGTTTTTTTTACAATTTTTGAAGTGTTTTCATTTTTGCTGTATATTAGTTATAACAAAGCCTACAAGTGACAGTTTATTTGTGGTTTTAATTTGTCAATTTAAGGGCTGATCCAATGGTGTAGTGGTCAGTGCAACTGGCTTCTATGCATGGAGTCTCAATTTTGATTACCGACCAGGTCTGGTATTCTTTTGCCACCCATTTTCCTCTTTTGTTTTCCATCTGCTTTAACCATATTGTACATAATAGTTGGACATCAGTTTAACTTTTGTGTTGTAGTTTATTTTACTGCCATTATTTTTAAACTTAGTGTATTTTATAGTGCATAACATCTTGCCATAACAACTTCATTTAACATTTAAATTTTTCTCTTGTTGAAAGGTTTTTGAATGTAGCTCAAAATAAAATTGAGAAACTTCCGACCAATGAGGATTTTAATCAATATGAAATAAACAAGAGGCATTCCAGATCTTCACTAAAGTTTCAACAGGGTTATTCAGCACCAATGCTTGAAGAAGTTTACCTGCAGGTAATTTATAATTAACCAACAACTACAAAATTATTTTATAAATATTTTAAATATCACTTTATTATTTTACTGATTTTTCTATTCATTCTTTACTTTTTCTTGCCCTATATGAATGTATATAGATGGAAAGTATTGTTTTAATGTTGATTTTTCGAAATAGAGTTTTCACTGGAAATACAAGTTTCAGGGCCCCTGAACCTAAAAACATTTTTTTTGCTATTGGTCTGTGTGTGAGCAAAATATCTTAAGAATGGAATAGTGTTTAAAGTTAAACTTAAGTTAGGTACCACTAGGGGACCTGACAAACATTTTCATCAAAATTCGTCAACCAGAAGTAATAGTTTATTCGTGCAATTTTTCAAGATTTTCAAATTTTCTCAAAAATGGCTCCTACAATTTTTTTCAAAATCCCGTTATTTCTACACTTTTTTTCTCTACAAGGAGGGTAAGCGCCACTTCTACTGAAATTGAAATTCTATTGAAATTCTTGGGGGGGCTTCTAATGGGGTAAAAAAATTTTTAAGGTTGCGGCCTAAATATGAATTCTAGGACAAAAGTGTAATTAAAGTAGCAGAAAATAAAATTATCTAAAAAATTTATTTATAACATTATCTTTCTACAGAACTTAGTTTAGCGTCAATTAGTGATTTTCTGTATTTTGCTCATCAAAGTCGGTTAAAAATGGGATTTTTTTTAAGATTGCAGCCTTAGTATGTATTTTACGACAAAAGGTATTTTTTTATTTTATCGGTAAAAAATGGGATTTCGTTTAAGAGTGCAGCCTTAGTATGTATTTAACGACAAAAGCGTATGTTATGAAAGTTGTACGAAATAAAAAAATTGATAACTTTTAATATGAGCATTTTTTTCTACAGAGCTTACCACTTTATTATATTTTACATCGGATGAGGGGGGTTTAGCGTCAGTTATTGATTCACCGTATTTTCGAGTCCTACACATATTGATTTTCATTTTACATTGTTACTTATGATTAAACATAGGTTATATTATTAATTATTTACATTGGCAAGAGAAAGTTGTGTGAGTGTTTCATACCTGATTTTTTTATAATGTTCTTCCCTTTTGTGTTTAATTAAGCGTTTTTGTAATTATTAATTTTTACTTTCTCTTGCCTATATGAATATATAGGAAGGAAAGTATTGTTTTCATGTCGATTTTTCGAAATCGAGTTTTCACCGGATCTACACGTTTTCAGACCTCCTGAACCCAAAAAACATGTTTTTAGCGATTAGTCTGTGTGTGTGAACAGAATATTTCAAGAACGGAACATCGTTCGAACTTGAAACTTAAAACTTCAGTTACATACCACTACCCCGGACCCGTCACAAACATTTTCATCAAAATTGGTCAACCGGAAGTAGTAGTTTATTCATGTAATTTTTCACTTTTTTGCGATTTTCTCAAAAACTGGTCCTACGATTTTTTTTTAAAATCACCTCATTTACTTAATTTTTTATGCTCTACAAGGCGTCATGTTTGCTGAAATTCTTGGTGAGGCTGTTTTCACGTAAAAAAATAGTTTTTTATGCTTTAATATGCATTTTAGCCCAAAAATGTATTTAATAAAAGTTGTAGAGAATTTAAAATCCTACAACTTTTATTGTAAACATTTTTTTGTAGAACGCCTAGTTTATCGGTAATTAGCGATTTTCTGTTTTTTTCTCACGAAATCTTGTAAAAATCGATTTTTTTAAGATTTCGGCCTTAGTATGCATTTTACAACAAAAGTGTATATAATCAAATTTATAGAAAATTAAGAGATCTACAACTTTTATTTAAAGGATTTTTCTCTACAGAGCCTAGTTTAGCGTGAAACAGTGATTTTCCGTATTTTTAAGCCAAACTGAGGTTGATTTTCATTTTGCGTCTTTCATATATGATTAAAATTAGGTTATGTTTATTGAGGTTAGTTTTGTTGTTTATTTCTAATGTTTTATTACTAATGTTAGGTTTATTGTTAATTATTTACATTGGCAAGAGAAAGTCGTGTGAGTGTTTCACACCAGATTTTTTGTTCTTGTTTCAGGATAATAGATTGGAATGGTTACCCGAAGAATTATTTAATTTACCAGCTCTAGTCACACTCGATGTTTCTAACAATAAATTACCAATATTACCATTTAGAATATGGCGAGCGCCTAAATTAAAAGAGTTGAATGTTGCTTTCAATTTACTAAAAGATCTTCCTGCTATGCAACCTGATGTCAGTAATATTTTATGAACTATTTAAATTTGTTAAAAATTTTAATAGAATATTGGTTTAATTTTGTGTGGGGGGAGTAGTCATTGAAGACTGTACTTTGGACCAGGTTCAAGCATGTTCTAGGAACAAGTACCTAGTACGGAGGAAAATTGCGTGGTACATTCTATTATTATAGAATGAATACTTTTAAAATTGGCGAATTAATGAGCGGTTACGGAGTTAACAGAGGTTCAGAATTTTACTAATAATTCAAAAATTAAATATGCTAAAAATTTGAAATTTTGTACGTACAATAACAACATACAGGTTTATATTCTGGCAAAATCTCAAATAAATCGGTTGAGCGTCGTTCGAGTTATAAGCCTCTAGATGCATCTAGTGTGTTGCAGCAACAAAAAAATTGGCTCGTTTTTCTTCTCATCGTGATATCGGAATATTAATAAACGCTAAAAATATGAAACTGATATATAACAACGCAGATTGAAATCAGCAAAATTTTGGTGTATAGTACGTTAAAATTGAACAAGTGGTTTTGAAGAAACAAAGCTCCAAACTCGGGTATCTATAATAAAGAAATTGACAGTAGGTATTAAATGAAAAGGGTAAAATATATTCATGTACAAATAATACTGGGTGATTCATTTAAAAGTAGCCTGCCGCTCGAGTAATTTAATTTATAGCCGCTTGAGTAATTTTCATATGCTGTATTGGCAGCACTGATCACGATGTGATCGACTGGCCTTTATAGTACAATTTATATTATTATTTAATTATTATATTATTATAGAGTATAATTTTTGCAGCAAGATGGTGCAACATGTCACACGTCTCGCCAGTCCCTATCTCATATCAATCAGGCTTTTCCCATGCGAGTTGTTAGTAAAGATTTGTGGTCTCCTTGTTCACCCGATTTGAGTATGTGCGATTTTTTTCTATGGGGTTATTTAAAAGGAACTGTTTAACAAACAAACCCCCGCAGTATACATGAGTTAAAGAATAACATCGTGGCAGCCATTCAAGCTATAGACGTTTCCGTATTGCATCGTGTGTGCATTAATAACATTGAACGAGCACAAAACTGTGTAAGCGTTCAAGGTCGCACTTTCAGCATCTACTGGAAAGGTGAAGTTGAAATTTGTATATAAATTTTAAATAAATATGTAAAATTATGTATTATGTAATATATGTAAAACATGTATTATGTATTAAGTAATTATGTATTAAGTATTATGTATTTAGTATTATGTATTCATTTACTATTTGAATCCAATAGCGGACTACTTTTAAATGAATCACCCTGTATATCTTTAAAACGTAGCCTGCAACTTGTAATTGATCCAAATGTTAAAACACTACAAGTTTTTACTGACCTCTTATTGTATTTTACTTAATAAAAACTTCACTAATCTTTTCAGCTGTGTTGATCCTTATGATCTACATACAAGTGTTTCGGTGGATCCACCATCAGCAGAGTATATGAAGTATGATGTGATACTTTTAAATAATTTTTTAAAAAAACCTACAGAGAACATAAACACAAAAATTGAAACTAATTATATTAAAATCTTTTCAAAAGATGCTGTACTCCGTAGTCACTTTTGTAATTTTGTTTATTTTTTTACAAAACTTGTATAAAATGTTATTAACCCATGCTTACAACTCTGGGTAAACGTGAAGAGTGCAGTTGATTAGGTATGAGAGTAAACGAATGACTCCAGTAGAAACTGGTATAGCAGTAGCAAATTCGTTGTACTCACTTGTATTAGATCTAATGTATCAGTCTTCTATGTCCTTGCCTGGTCACTAATTCCAATAGAACTAAGTACAGCAGAATAAAAATTTTTCTTTGTATTAGTACTGCTTTGTATGTGTACTGAATTGTACTAGGAATAGAAAAATCTTGTTCTAACTTAAAACTAGTTTTATGTGAAAAATTAGATTATTTAATGGTGTAAATTTAAAATGCGAGTTATTTTATTTTTGATGATTCTTAAATGTTTTAAACAGTTTCTTTGTCTAACAAACATCAACATTTAAGAAAAATCTGTTTCTGTTTTTTTTTTAAGTGTGATATATTTATGTTTTTGACAATGAGGATTATTGCCTAGCAAAGTGGTTTACTGGCAATGTTAGTCAATAATAGACACGATGCAAAAAAGAAGATTTGCCTTTTTCGGTCACATCAAAATTTCCAGAAGCCAGGGTTGTGAAACAACTACTTTTTGAAAAATAAAACTGAAAAGAAGGGTATTCTATAAATACTCTTATTCTAAAAGAAGAGTAAGAGTAATCTTATTCTTCTTTAGAATAAGCATAAGAATAATCTAATAAGAAGAATAAAGGATCTAAAGATTCTTTAGATTCTAGAATCTATATTTAGATTCAGAATCTAGAATCTTCTAATAAGAAGAATAAGAATACTTCTTATTCTTTAGAATAAGAGTATTCTAAAAGAAGAGTATTCACAGCGATTCTGAATGTTTTGGTGGAGTTAGATGTAACAATGGAACAAGTTGAGGGCAGAGAAAAGAAGAGAATTTGTAGAAATAGGAACAGGAATCTTAAACTTAAAACATTTGAACGACAACAATACTTCATTACTGTTGAACAAAAGCTGCCGGTCAGAAAAAATGTAAAAGTTTAGGGACCAGTAGAAGAGGTTAAATTGCTGAAGCTAATATTCTGAAGACTTAATTACCTATGTATTGATTCTAGTGTTCCTGTGTGGGTGTAAAATACAAAAAAACTATGTTATTATTAATTAAATTTTATATCGCAGAGTTTTGTTTTTTTCTTGAAAATTAAAAAGCACAAGGAATAACCTGGCAAACATACAAAAAATAAAATGCCTTTTAATGCATGCCAGAATCCGCCACTACAAAACAGTTGTTCTCCCTGAGGTACTTTATGCCAAATTTTCCAAATTAAGAGTGAAGCTAAGACTGACTAACTTCTTAAACAGAACGCAGAATTGTCAGAACCTGCCTTAACAAGAATTATCAAAAAAATGGGGTATGGCGAATTCCTTCTGATGAAACTGTTTATATGAAAATTGATCTGATTATTAGCATGATAAAGAAAAGGAGGATTTCCTACTTTTTCCACATTTTGAGAATGCTGAATGATAGAATATTGGAATAACTGATCCTCGGGAACTTAAACAGGAAGATTACGGGAAGATACATCGAGGAGATTAAGAGGGATCTCATTGAAATTGGACTGACAGTTGAAGACACGTTTAACAAGGAAAAATAAATAGTACTCTCAAATCACACAGATTTTATTGGGGAAAAGCAGAAAGACACACGATGAAGATTACAGATGAGATACGGAAACTAAGATCGGACCATCTCAAAAAGTACTGGTAAAACTGAAAGGCGAGACCAATACGTTATCCAAAGAACACTAGAAATTGATTGGTTTAGTGCTCCAATGTGGTCCCAAAAAAAGGTAAAAAGTATTGTTTAACGTATCAAAGAATATTTGTTTTAAATTATTTAATTGTTTTTCAGGATGTAAGTGATACAAGTAGTGTGTGCTCTGTAGAATCATCAAGGAGTGTTGAATTAGATGTCACATTAAATTCACCTATGAAATCGCAGGCTATTAGTTCAAGTGATTTAGAATTAGTGTCTAAAGACAGATCGTTGCTGTAAGTATTTTTTTATTTTGTTTTATTATTGTTTAATGAAGAGGGAAAGTCTGTTGGTCTAAAAATTAGCCCACTGAAAACTAAGGTGAATCACGTTTTTAAGACTTTCATTTGATACACCCTCGTTTAATAAAGTTTTGTATGATTACGTTGCAACTGCAGTGCATGCTACGAAAGAAGTCTGCTGTGAGGACCAATTGCTCTTCAACCAATTTAGTATTAGAATTTTGTATTTACTTTACAAGTCCATTTCTGTTTTATTTGTTGCAATTATAAATACAAGAGTCTACTATACTTGACACAATACTTTTGTAAAAATGCATAGTTCAGTCAAAAAAAATCATTTCCCAATGTTCATTCACTTTGTGACGTGCACAAATTAAAGAAATAAAAATGAACTTAAATAAAACGTTTGAATTCAAATATGATGCAAAGAGTGGTGATAAATTTTAAGGAAACAGGTGTTCTATACAAAAAAAGACCTAAACACATGAAATAGTGGAAGTAAATTTATAGATTGAATCAAAAAATATAAAGTAATAAATGAAATAAACAAAACAAAAAAAAATAATGAACTCACCAATTTTACATAGAAATAGTTAAAATAAAATAAAAATAATACACTATAAAAAACTTCATGATAACACGGCAATTCTACCATGTAAGTCATTTAAAACATTATTACATTTATATATCTGAACTAGCCATACTATGATTTACTGATGTCGTCCACCACAGCTACAGAAAAGACTGCTGTTCACCATCAGGGTTATTGCAGGACTGACTAAAAGCCTGCAAACACGAAATGAGGAGAAAAAACACGCGTGTGCGGTAACGAAAGGAACACATTATGCCAAAATAGGGACTATGTAACAAACATCACAAAGTGGAGCAAAAATATAACTTTTTTTAAATGGCCGCCATATCAAAACGAAACATTAGATTTTACTTTTTCAATATTCATGTTGCGGAAAAACCCAATTTTTTTATGTAAAGCCTGGATGAAGTAACAGACTTTTAAAAAGCACACTAACAGAAATCGAATATGAACTGGGTACTTTTTATGTGTAAATTGCTGTATCTCCAACAAATTTTTAATTAAAATAATTCAAGTTAAACAAATAAACGCAGGAAAGAACTGGCTTTAATTTGTTTTAATTTTGTTCCGTTCGGTCGTTTTTGAAATAGAGCTCTTCAAAGACAATGGACTTCTTTCATGGCGAGCACTATAGTTAATATGCTTTTCGCAGTTGATGACCTCTGCTGTTCCACACGTTTAGACCAATCAGAACGTTTGCCAGCGTTGTCAGATTGTACCTGACAAACATTTCGCGCGGATGCATATAAGAGCTGCAATATTTCACTCTCTTCTTGTATCTCTTACGGAACACATCGTTATGGAGCGCGTTAACATGCAATATTTTATAATATAATCAGCTGATTGTATGTTCATAGGTTGTAATTATTATTTAAAGACCAAAAAAATGGCTGACGATATTTTTAACAGAGCTACAAAAGAAAGTATTGGCAACGTTGCTGGCAAGTCATTGGCTAGCTAGAAAGTTGGTAGGGGGCAATGCATACATTCAGAGCTCATCACCCTTGAAAAATAGTATAGTAAGTGTTGTTTGTTTCTTGATTTGCAGTACATTAACACATCACAATGTTTGGAGTCGTAGCGTGGAAGTCACAGAACAAATACTGCATCCTGATCGTGATAGTTGTGAAGACTGTTCGCAGTTGTCATCACTAAATCTTGCCCACAATCAATTCACATCTGTTCCTACCGTCCTCTCTTGCTTAGCTGTTAATCTTACAAGACTGAATCTCTCATATAACAGGTATTATTTTAGAATTATTTGTATTTTTTTAACATACGAGGGTCGTTTGAAAAGTCCGTGCAAAGTTAGACATATGGCACTACTGGCGCATATCAAGCATATGTTTAGTTAGTAGCATCTGTTGAAAAAACATATGTGTAGTTTCAGCCAGATCGGTCTATTTCTTTGTGTTTGACATTCGTTTTAATCGAGGAAGTCGAATGATGTTCAAAAAATGGATGAAAAAGAATTTTGTGTGACGTGTTGCAAGGACGGTTTGTAGCTGTTCTAGAAGAATTCGCAGGACTTTAAGCGTCGTTTCATCACTGTGGATGAACACGGATACATCACTACACTCCTGAGACCAAAGAACAATCTAAACAATGGGTTATGAAGGGGGAATCTGCGCCAAAAAAGGTGAAGACAGTTCCTTCGGCCGGAAAGATTATGGCGACTGTCTTTTGGGATTCACAAGGAATAATCTTCATCGATTATCTGGAAAAGGGTAAAACTATTACAGGTGCATATTATTCATCGTTATTGGACCGTTTGAAAACCGAGCTGCAAAAAATACGCCCACGATTGCACCACAAAAAAGTCGTTTTCCATCACGACAACGCACCAGCTCACGCCTCAGCAGTTGTGGTCACAAAATTAATGGAAATAGGGTTCCAACTCGTTTCACATCCCCCTATTTTCCAGACTTGGCTTCCTCGGACTACTATTTGTTTCCCAATTTGAAGAAATGGCTAGCGGGAAAAAGATTTTATTCAAACGAGGAGGTGATTGCAGGAACGAATGGCTATTTTTTAGACTTGGACAAATCCTATTATTCGGAAGGGATCAACAAACTAGAGCAGCGTTGGACGAAGTGTATAAGCCTAAAAGGAGACTATGTCAAAAAATAAAAAAGGTTTACCCCAAACAATTAAGTAGTTTTTATTTCCGCACGGACTTTTCAAATGACCCTCGTATTTATATTGTAAAAACAAGAAAATTTCTTTTTGTTGCTTATTATTTTGCTATAAATACAGGCTCATCGTAAAAGAATGGTGGGGTTGCAGTAATTCAGATCAATGTAGTAGGAAAATTTTGAGTTGTTTTATTGGTAGCGATGATAGCCTCCAACCCAAAAAAAAATCCAACCCAAAAGTTTGTGTAACAGCTGTTTAACCTCAACTTTTTTTTTTGTAATTCCTAATGTGTGTGCGGTGCAATCAGTTCAATTGAGAACAATAAGCAACCCCATGACCCAATGGGATGAGGATGATGTGTATGACGTGTAAATGAGGTGTAGTCGTGTACAGACTCAGGTCGACCATTCCTGAGAGAGTATGGTTAATTGAACCCCAACCATCAAAGTACACTGGTAGCCACTGTCTAGTATTCAAACCTCAACTTAAGATTTTGTATTGTTGCTTTCGTCTGTTTAAACTACGTTCACTGATAAAGCAAAGGCAAAATGTGTTTTGTTATTGGTTGAATTGAAGTCTGTAATTTCAGTTCAGTGTGATTATGGAAAAGATCCACCACATAAAAATAATATACGATGTTGTTTCAAAAAATTTGAACCAACTGGAACAGTTATCAAGCATAAATCAACTGGCAGACAGATTTCCACATCGATGGATTGGGCGGCAAGGACCTATATACCTTGGCCTCCAAGGAGTCCAGACTTTACATCTTGTGACTTTTTCTTGTGTGGGTACATCAAAAACATTGTTTATTAAAAAAGTATTCATGATGACAATCACTTAAAAGAAAGAATTAATGAAGCATTAACAACTGTAACAGAAAATATTTTAAGTAATGTTTAGTCAAAAACTGAGGGTAACTGTCCCAAGAGGGTTAATTTAATTGTTAAATAATTTACAGTGACAAAATTATTCTCAAGTGCTTTTAATTTAAGAAAAAAATTATTGTCAAAACAACTTTCTGAATTGGGCTACCCAAATGGCCCATTAATTAGCACACTACTCTGTAAAGCAGAGGTTTCAGGTTTGATTCCCAGCTAGGGTCTGGAAAATTATTACATGTTGAAATCCACTGTTCTTTAGCCCAAGGTAGTCACTATTGACTAAGATATTGATGCAACTTTAAATGAAATAAACCTTTCTGAATTAAAAATATTTTTTTTCAAACAGATTTTTGCGTTTTAGTATTTGTTGTATATTTGTGTTTAGTATGTCTTTTATTATGTATGTACTGTATATCGATAAATTTATTTTTAAGTTTTAATGAAAATTTAGTTTGACTTTATTCTCAAATGCACAAGATTACAAAATAAAGTCATATTATTATTTTTACTTTCTCTTGCCTATATGAATGTATAGGAAGGAAAGTATTGTTTTCATGTCGATTTTTCGAAATCGAGTTTTCACCGGATCTATACGTTTTCAGACCCCCTGAACCCAAAAAACATGTTTTTAGCGATTGGTCTGTCTGTGTGTGTGTGTGTGTGTGTGTGTGTGTGTGTGTGCGTGCGTGTGTGTGTGTGTGTGAACAGAATATCTCAAGAACGGAACATCGTACGAACTTGAAACTTAAAACTTAAGTTACATACCACTACCGGACCCGACACGAACATTTTCATCAAAATTGGTCAACCGGAAGTAGTAGTTTATTCATATAATTTTTCACTATTTTGCGATTTTCTCAAAAACTGGTCCTACGATTTTTTTTTAAATCGCCTGGTTTACTACATTTTTTATGCTCTACAAGATAGGGTAGGCGCCATGTTTGCTGAAATTCTGCGTGAGGCTGTTTTTACGTAAAAACATTTTCTTTTTAAGATTGCGGCTTTAATATGCATTTTAGCGCAAAACGTTATATAATAAAAGTTGTAGAGAATGTAAAATTCTAAAACTTTTATTTCTCACGAAAACGTGAGAAAAATATATTTTTTTAAGATTTCGGCCTTAGAATGCATTTTACGACAAAAGTGTATATAATAAAATTTATAGAAAATTAGTAGATCTACAACTTTTATTTTAAGCATTTTTTGTACAGTGCCTAGTTTAGCGTGAATGAGCGATTTTCCGTATGTTTAAGCCAAACTGAGGTCGATTTTAATTTTGCGTATTTCACTAATGTTTTTTGAGGTTAGTTTGTGTGTTTATTTCTAATGTTAGGTTTATTGTTAATTATTTGCACTGGCAAGAGAAAGTTGTTTGAGTGTTTCACACCAGATTTTTAATGTTTCAGTTTACGCACAATGAGTCATATTACCTCTTATCCTAGTTCCTTAAAACAGCTTGATTTAAGTCATAATCAAGTTTGTTGCTGGCCTAGTTTACCTCAAATTGAAACGTCTGATCCAATGGAACAGGCTGCTGTTACTTGTTATACTCCTGACCATTCTTCAAAACCTGCTTCTAAAATACTCACAGGTAAGAATATTATACCGGGTGAGCATAAAGTCTTGCCCTGATTATAAAAATTTATTACAGAATAACTGTTTGACATAATAATTTAAATTTGATGCTGTTACATAGGTTAGTGTTAATAGTTTTTTTTAAGATTACTTACATTAGTAAACTTCAACGTGTGCCCCCTTGGTAGCTCGGAGAATGTCGAAGCGGTATTCCAGTTCCCGCCAGGTGTTTTGTAACATGTGTTCTGTCACAGTACCCACAGCAGCTTGTATCCTAGCCTTCAGTTCGTCAACGTCAGCAACTGGTGTGGCGAAGACTCTATCCTTGATATAGCCCCAGAAAAAAAAGTCAAGGGGAGTAATGTCTGGAGAGCGGAGTGGCCAGCAAAAATGTGAATGTTTGGTGCGGCCTCATGCATAATAAGGTTTTAGGGCCGTTTTTCTTCACGGAAAACACCATTAACGCTAACATTTACTTAGATGTTTTGCAACAGTTCATTGCACCACAGTTAGAAGAATATCAACCATGGATAATTTTCCAGCAAGATGGGGCACCGCCCCACTGGGCTTTGATAGTGCGTAATTTCCTGGATGAAACATTTCCGGATCGGTGGATTGGAAGGGATGGTCCAACACCCTGGCCACCCCGCTCTCCAGACATTACTCCCCTTGACTTTTTTTTCTGGGGCTATATCAAGGATAGAGTCTTCGCCACACCAGTTGCTGACGTTGACGAACTGAAGGCTAGGATACAAGCTGCTGTGGGTACTGTGACAGAACACATGTTACAAAACACCTGGCGGGAACTGGAATACCGCTTCGACATTCTCCGAGCTACCAAGGGGGCACACGTTGAAGTTTACTAATGTAAGTAATCTTAAAAAAAACTATTAACACTAACCTATGTAACAGCATCAAATTTAAATTATTATGTCAAACAGTTATTCTGCAATAAATTTTTATAATCGGGGCAAGACTTTATGCTCACCCGGTACTTTTACCATCTAACAGTATGAAATTGTTGCTCTAAACAAGAGTAAAAGAAATTTTTAAAAACAAACTCCTTCGTATTAGTTGTACAGACTTTCACAGAATGGTGAGAGTTATTAAAAATATTATGTTCTGTTGATTTTTTAATCAAAAGAAAAAATTTGGTCATCGCTATATTATACAATACTGTGACACTTATTGCTAAGGTCTGTTTCGGGATCTAGGTAATTAAATAATTATTACACTAAGGTTTACAATTTCAAATATTTATTACACTAAAAGATTACAAAGTAAATAATAAACTAATTAAAATGACTTATTACAATAAATAACTTAATAATTTGCTTAAAATAAATAATAAACAATAAATGACTTAATAGTTTACTTAGCACTACTTACAATCACTTTTATAAGATTACACATACATAATGAAACTGAATACATAAAAACTGCACATTAACTTTACACAATATTTACAAAGACGGTATAACATTACCTCGAAATCGTTAACCTGAAATAACGTCCCGATAATCGCTCGACAAAGATCACACGAATATTACTCTGACCGCGCTCGGGGTCTCTTTATATACCCATTTATAAAGATCATTCTAGCAAAGCATAGAGAAATCATGCCAACAATAAAGTACAATAAAATAACCCTTTATTACTGAGTGCTAGAAAAATCCGTTGTAAATAAGTCAACTATTGTAAATAGAAAACGTAAACAACTTCATAAATAGCTGTACACAATACCAGACCTTTTATCATATACAATAGTTATTACAATTTTTATGAATAGACATACCTTTATCGTCATTATTGTCCGATTGTCAATTATTGTTACTTTTATTCTATTATTCCTTTCTTACTATTTTTATCTACTCTGTACCATTTCATGAATGAAATTCTGGAACCTTCGGGAACCATCTTTTTTTCGATATCGTTACAATACTTTCATTTGAAAGGTCTCAATTGAACCAATATCAAAGCAGAGCTAGATTCTACTCTGGGGAAGTCTGCTTCTTCATTTACTACAATAAAATATTGGGTGGCAGAGTTGAAACGAGACCGTTGAAGCTGCCAAGACAAAAATTTGTTGTTGACTGGATGAGTGGACTAGGCCAGAAATATTGAAAAAATTCACAAAATGGTTGTAGATGACTAAAGACTGAAAGTGCATGAGCTAGCCGACATGATAGGCATTCAAAAAATTCTGTACATCACATATTCACTGAAAGTTTTGATATGAGAATGAAGGGTGCTGCGTTTTCTCACACTGGAACAGAAACAGTGCCGTGAGGATGTTTGAATTGAGTGTTAGGCAATGTTACACATCAATAAAACCGACTTTTTGCATAGGTTTATCACCATGAATGAAATATGGGTCCATTACTTCACTTCTGAGGCGAAAGAACAGTCAAAATGGATTGAAAGGGAAGAATCGACTACAAAGAAGGTGAAGACAGTTCCATTTGCTGGCAAGGTCATTGTGTCAGTTTTGTGGGATATGTGGAATAATTTTCATTGATTATCTTCAAAAAAGAAAAACACTTAACGGCGAGTATTATGCAAACTTATTGCAGCGTTTGAGTTATGAAATCAAGACAAAACAGCCACATTTGGCGATAAAGAAAGTGTTGTTTGAAGACAATGTACCAATTCAGCAGTGGCCAAAATCAATTAGTTAATGTTTAAATTACTTCCTCATACACCATTCACTAGATTTAGTCCCCTCTGATAATTTTCTCTGTCCAGACTTGAGAAAGTGGCTCAGTGGTAAAAGATGTGCCAACAATGATGAGGTGAGGTCGCCTCCATAGCGTAGAGGTAGTGCGCTGGTTTGCCACGTGGAGGTCCCGGGTTTGATTCCTGGCAAGGACTGGAAATTATAACAAGTCACAACCCAACGTTCCATAACCTACTGTAGTCGCTAATGGCCAAGCTGTTAATGCGACTTTAAATAAAAAAAAAAAAATGATGAGATGGAGTCCTATGGTTGATGCCTATTTTGAGGAGCTCAACGATTCTTACTATAAACAGGGTATCAAAGCTATTGAACATTGTTTGGAAAAGTCTACCGAGCTAAAAGGAGACTATATTGAGAAATAAAGATAATTTCTTCAAAAATTGTTGTGTTATTTTTATTAGGTCGGGTATTTCTGGAACTACTTTCATTATGTAAGTTGGAGGTATTCACCAGCTCAATCAAAGTTACCAAACCATACTTAAAATTTGACGTGTTAATTATTGTTAAAAACTGAATCAATATTGAGTGTAAAAATTATTAAACTTTATTAATACCACAGAGGTAGGGTAATGGCTCAAGCTTACAAAAAACTAAAGGGCTGACAATGGCACTATGCCAGTGATGACTGAATGGCTGAAGATCACTGACGTGTCGATGCTGAGAATGACACTGCACCAACACATGGGGGAATGGGTAATATGATCAAATTGTACATTTACTGCTATATTTTGCTACGTTTTGTGTATCATTGAC
The DNA here is from genome assembly GCA_035578175.1 of Catonia carolina. Classification (NCBI taxonomy): domain Eukaryota; kingdom Metazoa; phylum Arthropoda; class Insecta; order Hemiptera; family Achilidae; genus Catonia; species Catonia carolina. The sequence continues at coordinate 15,012,354 of JAQMRL010000013.1, forward strand.
ATTATATCAATATTAGTGATGGTGAGTGCTGAAACAGCCTTTATCTTAGTGAAAGAATGAAACATTTTTAAAATAAGCCTGGAATATTTAATAGAACTGTATTAATTACTCAAGATGTAATTCACAAATAACAAAGAAAGATAAAATAAAATAGTACTGTAATACACATTTTAGTTTACAGTTTTAGTTTATATTTATTGGCTTTAAATTTGTGTTCCAGCAAACTCAAGAAGATCAAGCAGATCACTGAGGACTACAATTTTAAATAATTTGTGTGTTCATAGAAGACATTTAAGGCTTGATAATTTACGTACTCTTATATTAGCCGATAATAAAATAATACGTATTCAATTAGCAACAGATGATGATGGGTTTTCATCACAAGATAATGATGATAATGACAGTGAATGGGTGAGTTTAGTTATATTTTATTTGTTCGTGTTAAATACACTTTGCTTAAGTAAATGGGAATTAAGTTCATTTGTCCATTACTGATATAAGTCATGATCATCTCTCCTTGAATTTCATTTTGTTTGCTGATGGTCAAAGCGTAATAGCCAAATCAGAAGGAAAGCTGTAACAAGCCATGTTTCTTTTCGTGTAACTATACAGTTTGTACAATTGGGCATATCTTTTATTTTTTTTATTCCTAATTTGTGTACGTTGCAATCTGTTCAATTTAGAACAATAAGCAACCCCATGACCCAATGAGATGAGGATGATGTGTATGACATGTGAATGAGATGTAGTCTTGTACAGACCCAGGCTGACCATTCCTGAGAGAGTTTGGTTAATTAAACCCCAACCATCAAAGTACACCGGTAACCACTGTTTAGTATTCAAATCCATATAAAAGTAACTACCTTTACAAGGATTTGAACCAGGAACCTTTGTCTCCGAAAATCAGCTGTTAAACAGCTGATTTTGGCGACGACTTTACCTCTAGACCAACCCGGTGGGCATATCTAGCATGAAAACTAAAGAGATGACTTTTGCAGGAGAGGGACACTAGTATAAAAGATCGTAAATAATAATTTATTATTAAGCTGGTCAGAACTTTTCCATTACTTGGGCTGTCATATTGGTTTTGATGGAGAGCTTGATGATGGCAGAAAATACCATAAAACCCTGTTGATCCAAACCTTGCTCAACCGTAACCCGACTTAACTGAAATCGATCAGAGAAAATATTTTTTATTTAGTGATTTCTTAATCTCAATACTGTATATATGTACAATACATCAAAATATGATGTGCAAATAACATATCTTGGGTACCGAACAGTTTAAAATGAAATAAATTATGAATAAAAGTTTTACTATTCTGGGAATTTGTTTACTAATGCGTATGTTGAACTATCGTTTATTTGCTTTGACAAAAATATGTAATGTATACCATAGAAGGCTCAATATGTATTTCCAGGAATTCAACCCCAATATTTCCAACATGTGCTTCTAATGAAACAATTGTGTGATATTGTGCCAGACAATGGTTTCATCAAAAACCTATGACTTTTTTAAAGACTGTAAATAGTTTGAAATCAGATATAGTAAATATTAATTACTTACAGTATTAAATTTTATTCTCTTGAAATTTATGGACTGTATTTTTGTTTACACATAAGAAATACTGTAGCGTAATGTAAGAAATGCCGTATATTCACTTTAACTGTTTAACTTTAATCTAAAAGTATGTCTTTGCATGTTATTCAGAATTTGTGTATCCGAAATCTGCCCCTTATATTTTGATTAGGCGGTGTGTTAATGTAGTTTTTTGGAGAATATGTGGAACAATTGCAACTGCACTGAAAAATGGGCTCACTGATGTATACTTTGATAAAATTTTATGGTGTAATGCGTTATGAATCTTGGGCACTGGGAGAATGAAACAAATCGGAAACTGCAGGGATGTGTTTTTTTTTTAAGACTGTCAAAGGTTGTAGAAGGGAGACTAGAATTCAAAATTGCGATATAAGGCAAGAGTTGTAGATAGTAACAATAGACAACAGTTAAATTTTCCACCTTGATTATTAAATAATTGATTTGTTTTTTTTTTTTAGTATATTTAACTTCCATGAATTGCTTGGTCATTGGGAACCATTGTAGAGTAAGGAGCAGTTATTTTTTTTTTGTTTAACGTCTGAATGTTTTGCAATTACTGCTAATGCAGACGGTGAAGGATGAAATGATTTTTTTGTAACGTATGAAAATATGCCGTGCCTGAATGGGATTCGAACCTAAGACCGCATGATGAGAGGCGAGCACGTTACCAACTACGCCAATGTGGCTGGCATAAGGAGCAGTGGGTTTTAATATAATTGTTTAAATTTTCAGACCCTGGTCAGTTACCTAATAATTGATGTACTTGCTTTATAATCTAGCACGCCGATCTCTTTGTCACAAAGGTGATTATCAATGATTTTAGTATGTTTTACTCGGATCTGATTATTTTCCGAAATAATTTTATTACTTAAACTTCTCAACAAAAATGCATCACTATCAATTTTTTCTTTTATTTTCTTTAATTCTTTATTTACAACTGTAAAATTTTACAACAAGCAAATGTGATGATTATGAAAATAATGTAAATGACATGATAGGCATGAGAGGGGTAGGGCCCCCATTGGTGCCTCCCCAAGAATGAAATTTGTATATCTAATTAGCAGGTCTCTACTCCAGTGTCTTTTAAGGCGTCGGGGGGGATTATCAGGTAAGTGGACAGTGGAAAGTGAACGCACCAGGGGGTTCTCGTGTTCGTGTGACTTGTCGTGAAAGCGTTTGTATAGGTATTCAATGGAATTTTGTACAAGTGGTGTTTTCAAATCTGTATGTAAGGTTTTGTTGCTAACGTAAAGAGGTGCATTTGCTATAAGGCGTAATGTTTTTGACTGGAATGCTTGAATTCGTTGCAAGTTAAAGGGTTTGGTTGAACCGTAAATTTGGGACCTGTAGGTCTACATAGGTTTCAAAAGAGTACAATATATGCAATTTTTGTGCCATTGGTAATTTTGATAGTTTGTGAAGAAGGGAATATAGAAGTTTAAGTCGGGAATTCAGTAATAAACGTTTCCGTTTGATATATGTGCTCTATCAATTAGTTTCCATTATTTTTGTTCTGTTTTGTACTACGATATTACTCATAATTACTTGTTTTTTGTTATAGCAAGAAGTATTAGGCTCACAGAATGCTCTAAATATTACAAAATGTCGTCTTATGTTTCCTAATCTAAGTATGTTAGATTTGAGCAACAATTTGTTGAAAGAAATTCCGTCAAATATTCATGAATTGACAAACTTGTCTGTTCTTAACGTTAGTGGCAATCCAGGTAAATAATTTATCTAATATTATAATAATTATAAAGGAATAATATTTGTTTTGTTTGTACGAGTTAATCTCAAAATCTTCCCAACTGATTTTAAAAATATTTTTCACTGTTGGAATTCGTGAGTAACATAGGCTATAATGGTGTTAAGTAATTTTTAAATTTAAAAAAAATTTATGATTTGTAAAATGAAGTCACCTTTTATTTTACTACTTTCTCTTGCCTATATGAAAATATAGGAAGGAAAGTATTGTTTTCATGTCGATTTTTCGAAATCGAGTTTTCACCGGATCTACACGTTTTCAGACCCCCTGAACCCAAAAAAACATGTTTTTAGCGATTGGTCTGTGTGTAAGTGTGTGTGTGTGTGTGTGTGTGCGCGCGCGCGCATGTGTGCGCGCGTGCGTGTGTGTGAACAGAATATCTCAAGAACGGAACATTGTACAAACTTGAAACTTGAAACTTAAGTTACATACCACTACCGGACCCAACACGAACATTTTCATCAAAATCGGTCTACCGGAAGTAGTAGTTTATTCGTATAATTTTTCACTTCTTTGCGATTTTCTCAAAAACTGGGCCTACGATTTTTTAAAAAATCGACTGGTTTACTAAATTTTTGGTGCTTTACAAGATAAGGTAGACGCCATGTTTGCTGAAATTCTTGATGAGGCTGTTTTGACGTAAAAAAACTATTTTTTTAAGATTGCAGCTTTAATACACATTTTAGCGCAAAAATGTATTTAATAAAAGTTGTAGAGTTTCATATAAAAGTTGTAATCCTACAACTTTTGTTTCGATTATTTTTTTGTATAACGCCTAGTTTAGCGGTAATTAGCGATTTTCTGTTTTTTTGTCACGAAAACGTGTGAAAAAACAATTTTTTTAAGATTTCGGCCTTAGTATGCATTTTACAACAAAAGTGTATATAATCAAATTTATAGGAAATTAAAAGATCTACAACTTTTATTTGAAGCATTTTTCTCTACAGAGCCTAGTTTAGCATGAAAGAGTGATTAGTAATTTTCCATATTTTTTGGCCAAACTGACTTTCATTTTCATTTTGCGTCTTTCACTCTTGATTAAAATTAGGTTAGGTTTATTGAGGTTGGTTTTCTGTTTAATTACTAATATATGTTTTATTACTAATTATGTTTATGTGTATTACTAATTATGTGTTATTACTAATGTTAGGTTTATTGTTAATTATTTGGATTGGCAAGAGAAAGTTGTGTAAGTGTTTCACACCAGATTTTTTTTAGTTGTTGTTGTTAGGTCATCAGCCGTAAGGCTGGTTTTAGATCCATTTTAAAATTCATAATTAATAATCAGGATGTATTTATTTTTCAGAAATATCGGAATTGCCTCCTCAAATGGGCTTGTTATCTCGTTTATGGAATTTAAACACAAGAGCGTGTAATTTGCAAGAACCTTTGAAATCTATGATAGATTCTAAGAAATATAAAACGATGGATATTGTTGGTTACCTGAAATCAGTTCTTGAAGATGCCAGGCCTTACGCTCGTATTAAGCTTATGATTGTTGGTGTTCAAGGTATCGGTAAAACATCATTGTTAGAACAATTACGACAAGAAGGAACCGGTTCATACAGAAAGAAACCTGTCGAGGTTAGTCAGTTTTATCTGAGAATTAAATTAAATGCTACCGGGTGATTTTTTAGTCCTGTTACCCAATTGTTAATGTCTGGTAATTTTTTTCTAAGAAAGGGATATTTTGTTTTGTGACACAAAGTTGGTATCCCTACTCAACCGGTATAGATACGACAGTTTGAGTTGATTCTCCTTGAGTTGCGTAAAATTTTGTGCTGTTTCCAGTTGTGTTACGAACAGAATGTCTTTTACCCTAGAACAACGGGTTTTCATTCTTGAACAATATTTTGCTACAAAATCGTATGCGAGTTTAAAAGAATCATTTCAAATTAAATTTTTTGGTGTTCCTCCACTCTATTCTAGTCGATTTCTAGGCTAACTAACTGATTTTTAGAGGCAGGTATTGTTTGCAGCAGAAAACGTAGTGCTCGACCAACTCTCTTGACAGATGACGTTAAGAGAATGTGAAAACAAGATTGCTCAATTCTCCATGGAAAAGTTTACAAAAACTTTCCTCGCATGTTGATTTGTCATGTTCGAGTGCTCAGAAAGCTGCTAAAAAATTGAAATTGTATCCGTATCACATACGATTAGTTCTAGAGCTTCAGCCTCCAGATTTAAACAAGAGATTGTTTTAGGATAAAAGACATTCTGTTCGTAGCACGACCGGAAATGGCACAAAATTTTACACAGTTCAAGGAGAATCAACTCACACTGCCATATCCATACTGGTTGAGTAGGGCTACCAACTTAGTGTCACAAAACAAAATTTTTTTTTTTTAGAAAAATATTACCAGACATTAACAATTGGGTAACAGGACTAAAAAATCACTCTGTGTTATGGTGTATTAACGTAAGGTAGACTTAATTCCACAACCTTAAAAAGATTAGCTTTTACTATGAGAGCACAGCCTCTGCGAACTTCAGCAGACATGGTGCTGCTTACTATATCTTGTAAAGCATAAAAAAGTGTAATTAACCCTTTCAATCCCAAGTTTTTTAACTATACACAAACAAATATGTGTACATTGTTTCATACACTTTACTGACATTTGGGGGGAGTCTACCCAGTTTTATCACTAAAAATTAAAAAATAATCAAAAAAATCTTTTTTGTTGATTATAAAACTTAAGAATATTCTTAATCCAGCTATATATTTTGTTTTTATGTACGATAACTAGAAATTTGTAAAACATTATACCGTATTACTTCGAATTTAAGACGCACATTTTTAACACAATTATGAGGCTAAAATAATGGGTGCGTCTTAAATTTGAGGTACAATGTAAATTGACCATATTACGGAATACCAATACACCGTTATGCATTAGTGTACAAGTACTACTAAACCGAATGAACCACCGGGATCCTATGTGCGGAGAGCAGCACCGCCGTTTGTTGACGTTGTTCTTACTATCGTATAAAGTGTGGGGGTGTTAATCTTTTAACGCAAAAGATAGTATGGCACATTTAGAAAGAGAACGCCTGACTATGAGATAGCCCTCTCCGTTTTGCTGGAGTCACACACTCTATCTCTCTGTTTTCCCGTTTCCTGTCTAGTCTTCAGTCGATGTGTCACACCCAAACATTGTAGTAGCACTAATCGGGCCGTTCAGTTGTTCCCTACTTGTTTTATTAACCGTTTGACCACCATGGAAAAACGTTTCACATACGACGCAGAATTTAAAAGTAAGGTTATTTTATGTGCCGAACAGATCGGTAATTGCGCCGCCGGTAACCAGTTTTCGGTAAACGAAGCGAATGTACGTCGTTAGTGTAGTATGAAAAAACAGTTATTCGAGTGTAAAAGAACGAAAAAATCTTTTTCGGGACCAAAACATGGAAAATATCCGGAAATCGATGCTGCTGTTTTAACATACTTTAAGGAACTTCGCGCAAATGGTCTACCAGTAACACGAGAAGCGTTAATGTTAAAAGCCAGAGACATTGCTACAAAAGACGGTCTTCAGTTTAAAGCTAGCCGTGGGTGGTGTGAAAAATTCATGAAAAGACTATGTCTGTCATTACGTCGCAGAACCACCATTTGCCAGAAGCTACCATCTGATTACGAAGATAAATTGGTGCGATATCAACGTTACGTAATTCAACTTCGATTAAAGAAACAATACCATCTCAGTCAAATCGGTAATGCTGATGAAGTTGCTGTTTTCTTTGACATGCCACGAAATTACACCATAAGTGAGAAGGGACAAAAACAAATAACGGTAAAAACAACTGGTTACGAAAAGTTAAGAGTAACCGTTATGCTGAGTGCTACTGCGGATGGCAATAAGTTACCGCCGTATGTCATTTTGAACAGGAAAACTGTGCCAAAATAAACGTTTTGTGATGGTGTAATTGTTCGAGCTCAAAAAACTGCCTGGATGACGAGTGAACTTATGCAAGATTGGTTAGGGTGTGTATGGGAGCGTAGACCGGGTGGACTTCTGAAACGAGACAGTATGTTAGTGATGGATGCGTTTCGTGGACATTTGTCTGATAACATCAAAACAAAATTGACAAATGGAAAATGTGATTTAGTCGTAATTCCTGGAGGTATGACAAGCCAGCTACAGCCACTTGATGTCGGGGTTAATAAATCTTTTAAAGATCGTATTCGTGCACAGTACAATCAGTGGTTGACTGAAAATGACCATCCCCTTACACCAACCGGCAAAATTAAACTAGCTTCTGCAACTACGATTGTAGAATGGATTTCGAAAGCTTGGAAAGAGTTGCCACCGGGAATCATCATTAAATGCTTTTTGAAGTGCTGTTTGTTGAATGCGTTGGATGGCTCTGAAGATGATGTCCTTTGGAATCACAGTGATTCAAACGAATCCGATTCAACATCCGACTCCGATGTAACTGAAGATGACAACGACGACGACTCGACAACGTAGAACGAACAACGTAATTAGAAAGCCAACGTAACAGACTACTCACTTAGCCATAAAAATTACTACTATTTCAAAATTTACTGCATTTAATTTTTTTTTATATTACTTTTACTTTTTTTTATTAATACACACATTACACTTGTGTTACGTTTGTAAACTGTTACTGTGTCAGGTATGTACTTTTTAGTTTCATGTTAAGGTATCTAATTTTAAGTAAATTATGGTAAAAAATATACGGTTTTTTAACTATTTATATTGGGTATTTTTTATTTCTTCAAAAAATCGTTTCCTAAATACCTAGTAATTATGACGCGTCTTAAATTCAATGTTTGTTTTTTTCTCAAAAATCGTTTTCTAAAACATGGGTGTGTCTTAAATTCGAAGTAATACGGTATTACATAATCGGTGTAAGTGTATGTGTAATTGTAAGTGAAACTTTACATTCAATTTTCTCGGCATTTAGTATTTCAGGTTTTCTTCATGATAAAATCCTTATAACTTTCTTTATATAAATGCTATCTTGATGATTTTTTTCCACTGTATTCACAATTTATTGCTCTTTTATTTGTAGGTTGGCCATGTTGAAACTTATTATAGGAGTTTTTACAAAATTAGAAAATAATGACCTTATTTGTATTTTTGGGGGAAAATATTTAAAAAAATAATTTTCTCTCCATTGTAAAGTTAAATGTACAAATAGAACCTTCAAAAAAAGAGCATAATTTTCTGATTATTTTGACGTAAAAACCAGATCTGTACCTCTAAAATTAACCAGGTTATAAGCAAATAACTAAGATATGGTTTTCCCCCTTCCGCCCCTAATATTTGGGGTTGTAGTGAACAAAATTAACATGTTTTTTATATGAAAAAATTTGAAATTTAATGCTTATTCACTTGCAAAACAAACAGATTACTTATCTAAAGGGAATAAAAAAAACTTTTTTTGAGTAGACTCCTCCCTTAAGTGAAATAAAATCACTTTTAGACCTTCAGCCTTTTTGATGGCGTGACAAAAAAGTGTGACACATTGTCACATTGGGCTTGATGGTATCAAAGTTCCTAACAATATGAATAAGTAAATCATGTTCAGGCTTCCTAAACAATATTCTCTTGCTTAGATATGTAGCAAACAAACTAATATGATTTTAATATCAAAGCAAAAGTTTAAGACTTAAAAAATGTTAAAATTCAAAAATATTTGTAAAATCACTATTTAGAGCCTAAAAAATATACTTGTATGTACATTCAACATACTTGAAGAAATGCTAATTTATTTTAGTAAATGAACATGAATATTTAAAACTAAAGTTAACTTTAAAAAAGAAACTAATGGTCGCGTCCGTGGCGTAGTGGTCAACATCTTACACTGCAAAGCAGAGGTCTCAGGTTCGATTCCTGGCTAGGGTACAGAAAATTATTACACTTCACATCCAGCGCTATTTAATCAAAAGTAGTTGCTAACAATTAAAGTTTTTATCTCTGTTATTTCACTCCAATGTGACTTCTTTGCCACACTGAGTGAAAAAGGGTTAATGAGGCGATTTTTAAAAAAAATCATATGAGCTGTTTTTAAAAAAATCTGTAAAGTACTACTTCCAATTGAATAATTTTGATGAAAATGTTCATATTGTGTCCCCTTCTGGTATCTAACTTAACCCTTGCTAACCTGGAAGCCAGAAATTACGCATGCGTCATCACCTTTCTTTAAACTCAGTTTTTTCCGCAACTATTCATTATTTATGCTATCGCTGCAACTATTCATTATATTGTTATGATTTATGCTATCATGTTTAGAAAGTGATAATACACAACACAACGTGCAGAAAAGAAATAGAAACTTTTATAGAAGAGGAGTAAATAAAAATTGAAAAAAACACGACATTATTTTGAGGCGATTTTTTTTTCATCCAGCACGTTACTTTGTTGAACAAAAAGTCTGATATCTTTTGAACGCGTCTATCAATTTGCAATATCTAAACGTTGTTATTTCTACAATAAATTGTTTTATTTATGTATATAGCTAAACATATTTTTTAGTGATTTAGTGATACTTTTTCGTACGTAAATTGACATTTCTAAAAGAAACTTTTTTTATAACTTTCAATTTTTATTCTTGTCGTAAATGAAAACGGAAAAATTTGGTTCAAACGGGGTTCTAATAACAAATTCTTTTTAAATAAATGGTAATTTTTTAAAATTTTTAGGAATGAAACTGAATGAAATAAAAGAGTTTTCATTCGGCGTAAAATGACAGTCCAATTGATTGTTAAAATCGCAGTTCTCGTCAGGTTAAGTTCCAAGTTTCTATTCCGTTCTTGAGATATTTTGTTCACACAGATACACATAGACCAATCAGTAAAAACATAATTTTTGGGTCAGGGGCATGAAAACATGTATTTCTATTAAAGATGTGATTTCAAAAAATTTACAATAAAATTATAACTTTCCTTCCCTACATATTCATATTGGTCAAGTGAAACTAAAAAACTATATCTTACCTAGTCTTGTATACGCGGGTCGTTTGAAAAGTCCGTGCAAAAATAAAAACTACTTAATTGTTTAGGGTAAACCTTTTTTATTTTTCGATATAGTCTCCTTTTAGGCTTATACACTTTTTCCAACACTGCTCTAGTTTGTTGATCCCTTCCGAATAATAGGATTTGTCCAAGTCTGAAAAATAGCTATTCATTCCTGCAATCACCTCCTTGTTTGAATAAAATCTTTTTCCCGCTAGCCATTTCTTCAAAGTGGGAAACAAATAGTAGTCCGAGGGAGCCGAGTCTGGAGAATAGGGGGGATGTGAAACGAGTTGGAACCCTATTTCCATTAATTTTGCGACCACAACTGCTAAGGTGTGAGCTGGTGTGTTGTCGTGATGGACAAGGACTTTTTTGTGGCGCAATCGTGGGCGTTTTTTTGCAGCTCGGTTTTCTAACGATGAATAATATGCACCTGTAATAGTTTTACCCTTTTCCAGATAATCGAAGATTATTCCTTGTGAATCCCAAAAGACAGTCGCCATAATCTTTCCGGCCGAAGGAACTGTCTTCGCCTTTTTTGGCGCAGATTTCCCCTTCATAACCCATTGTTTACATTGTTCTTTGGTCTCAGGAGTGTAGTGATGTATCCATGTTTCATCCAGAGTGACGAAACGACGCTTAAAGTCCTGCGAATTCTTCTGGAACAGCTGCAAACCATCCTTGCAACACTTCACACGAAATTCTTTTTCATCCATTTTTTTGAAAATCACTCGACTTCCTTGATTAAAACGAATGTCAAACACAAAGAAATAGACCGATCTGGCTGAAACTACACATGTGTTTTTGCAACAGATGCTACTAACTAAACAAATGCTTGATATGCGCCAGTAGTGCCATATATCTGACTTTGCACGAACTTTTCAAACGACCCTCGTATTAACTTAAAGTTAGAAAATACTTACGAGTTAATATTTCCCATTGTTAAATAAAAAAACTAATCAGTTATTTTTGTTATTCTTTTTTACAGCATTGGGCGAAACGCATGGGTAATAAAAACATAAACGTAAAAACATCTCGAGGAACAAATATGTCAACTGTGGGTGTTGATATTGGGGATTGGGTTTATGACAAGAAAATCAGAGGACAATCCTCTTATGGGCCAGTTATTTTTAGGTAAGTAATCATCGTTCTAATATAAAACACAATCCATTTTCTTTATTTTTTTCTGGTTTTAAAGATCAAGTAAATAGTTTGAAATAAATCGGTAGGAAGAAGTATCAGTGTTTTATTTATATTAGTCTTCTTCGATTCATCTGAAAGCTGTAACTTATTTATTTTCTCATAATCATGATTCAAAGAAATGAATGAAGTATCAAACTGAAGTATAAATTTGTGCATTAAAGTTCTTAAGAAAAAAATATATAATTGTTTTGTCTTCTTTCGTTATTGAATTGAAATCTTTTTTACAAACTTCCTTAGCGGTAAAATCATTACAGTTCAACCTTGTGAAGTTAGATCAATTGAAAATGTGACTGATCTGGAATATTGAAAATCCATGTTAACTAAAGAATGTAGGATAATCAATAGAAAGAACCATATGTACTGTCACTGACGACACGTGTTGAAACCTTGTCTGTAAAATGGTGGCCCTGAAAAGGGCTGTTTAATTGTGTTGGTGGCCCTGAAAAGGGCCGTTGTTGACGGTCGGAAGTGGCGAGCCGGCGTGGTAGAAGCGGAGCCCAAAAAGTGACGGCTCGGCAACCGAGTTCAGGCCTAGCCTTCCCTCAGCGGCAGTTGGGTCCCCACTGCAGCGTGGCAGTGGTGACCCGCAGTGTCGGGTCAGCGTAGGCCGTCTGCCGCAGTAGTGCGGTCAAGGTGGCTCTCTCCGGGCCGGTGAAGGCTGACCGGTGCGGTAATGTAGCGTCCGCCACCGGTAGCGTAGACCAGGGATGGTGTGTCTGGTCTCGCCCTTTTCAGTCAGGAGCTCTTCTTTCTTTGTTCTTCTCCGGTTGCGAGTTCAGTAAAGAGTGAGTGTCGCGGACGAGGGCCCCCTCTTAAATACCTCTCCCTCGAGTCAACAAGGTGGTGGGGAGAGGCTGTAGGCTGTGTGCGTCTGTAGCGCTCCGCGCGGCAAGCAGGTAGTGGGACTATGTGTAGATACTAATATTGGAAGGGCAGGCGGTTCTATGTACTGTCACCGCCTGCCCTTCCAATATTAGTGTAGTGTGAAGATGACATAATTTTTTGCACAGATAATTAATGAATTTATTATTTACAGTTTATTATTCGTTAAACTGAATAATTTTCAGTATATCTGTGGGGCAATAGAATTATCACTGGGTAAAAGAGTTCGGAAAGAAACCCAGTTGAAGTTTTACAAGACTTTGGCTGTTCCAGTTTTGCTGCATTGCTGTACAGTAGTTAAGTCCTGGGTACTTTGGGGGAAAGATGAATGTCACATCCAGCCAGGAGAAATGCGGCTTTTTAGAAGAGTTTAGAGGTGTAGTTTGATGTGTCACTTTAAGAATGAGGAAATCTAGGCTCATTTAAATATCTTTTCTTTTAGAAACATTCAGTAAATACTGAGAGAAATGGGAAATACATTTTTGGTACAATTGAATGAGGATAGATGGGTGAAAAAACGCATTAAAGTACATACCTGATGGATGATGAGATTTGGGTAGGTCATAAAAAAGATGGGCAAAGAAGTCGGAACAGGTCGGAAAGCCTAATCCATGACAGGAAGAGGAAGAATAATTTAAAAATCTGGTGTAAAACACTCGCACAACTTTTCTTGCCAATGCAAATAATTTAAACAATATAACCTAACATTAGTAATAAAACATTAGAAATAAACAAAAAAACTAGCCTCAAAAAATATAACCTTATTTTCATCATGAGTGATAGACCGAAGATGAAAATCAACTTCAGTTTGGCTTAAAAATACGGCAAATCGCTCTTTCACGCTAAACTAGGCACTGTACAAAAAAATGCTATAAATAAAAGTTATAGATCTTTTAATTTTCTATAAATTTGATTATATACACTTTTGTCGTAAAATGCATTCTAAGGCCGAAATCTTAAAAAAATAGATTTTTCACACGTTTTCATGAGGAAAAACAGAAAATCGCTAATTACTGCTAAACTAAGCGTTACTCAAAAAAAAGTTTGAAATAAAAGTTGATTTCAAAAAATCGACGTGTAAACAATACTTTCCTTTCTATTTATTCATATAGGCAAGAGAAAGTAAAAATTGTGAGCATACAGGAGTACAATGAAGTTTCTTACTTTACCAACACATGCTTAGTAAAGTGTTCTACAAAATGGTCGCAAGTTTTCTGGTTTCTAATTAAAGTAACAACTCTATCTGTAATTCTCAGGTTAATTGGATTTTATTTGCGAGAATTTTAGCAGTACAATATTTTATTCTTCTATTCTCTACGATTGTAATAAAATTTCTTAAAATTTTATAATTTTTTTTGGCCTAAATCAGTCCGTTATCCTGAGCTTTACGGAATGACCTAACAAGTTTATACTGTATTGGTTGTAATTAAAACGTTATCTTGTATTGTATTTCAGAACATGGGATTTTGGTGGTCAACGAGAATATTATGCAACTCATCAATATTTCCTCTCCAAAAGAAGTCTGTATTTAGTAGTCTGGCGAATACCTGATGGTCAAAAAGGCATTGCTGAAATATTACAATGGCTCGTCAATATTCAGGTACTTACAATTATTTTATTATATTATTTTAATTATAAAAGAAAAATGTGGCGAATAACTTATCTTAACTTTATATTAGCATGAATTTCCATAAAAAAAAACTGGAATTTTCTAAGCACTGTACAAAAGTAACAACTCATCAATATTTCCTCTCCAAAAGAAGTCTGTATTTAGTAGTCTGGCGAATACCTGATGGTCAAAAAGGCATTGCTGAAATATTACAATGGCTCGTCAATATTCAGGTACTTACAATTATTTTATTATATTATTTTAATTATAAAAGAAAAATGTGGCGAATAACTTATCTTAACTTTATATTAGCATGAATTTCCATTAAAAAAACTGGAATTTTCTAAGCACTGTACAAAAGTAACAACAAAACAACATGGTAGTGTACGCTGGTATGAATCCTAACCACATTCATGTAACTCATGAAGAAAATGGTCACTCCACACTAATTTCAAAATGTTGATAGCCTATTTACCAGAAAACCATAAAACTATAAAATGGTAATAAGGTTCAACTACATAGCTTATTCTTAAAAAAAGTTGACCTTATTGTCAGTGGTAAGTATACTTACCAAAGACCTATTAAGGGTTAACAATTGAATTAAATATTTTGAAGCTATTTAAAAGTATATGGTATTATTTCAGGCGAGAGCTCCTAATTCACCAGTACTAATTGTTGGTACACATTATGACATGATGAGAGAACAATATCCATCTTCGCGATCAGAAGATTTACAGCAACTCATCAGAGATAAGTAAGTACTGTTATATATTTTTTACTTTCTCTTGCCTATATGAATATATAGGAAGGAAAGTATTGTTTTCATGTCGATTTTTCGAAATCGAGTTTTCACCGGATCTATACGTTTTCAGACCCCCTGAACCCAAAAAACATGTTTTTAGCGATTGGTCTGTGTGTGTGTCTGTGTGTCTGTGTGTGTGTGTGTCTGTGTGTGTGTGTGTCTGTGTGTGTGTGTGTGAACAGAATATCTCAAGAACGGAACATCGTACGAACTTGAAACTTGAAACTTAAGTTACATACCACTACCAGACGCGACACGAACATTTTCATCAAAATCGGTCAACCGGAAGTAGTAGTTTATTCGTATAATTTTTCAGTTTTTTGCGATTTTCTCAAAAACTGGTCCTACGATTTTTTTAAAAATCGCCTATTTTACTCAATTTTTTATTCTCTACAAGATAGGGTAGGCGCCATGTTTGCTGAAATTCTCGGTGAGGCTGTTTTCACGTAAAAACGTTGTTTTTTTAAGATTACGGCTTTAATATAAATTTCAGCGCAAAAACTTATATAATAAAAGTTGTAGAGAATTTAAAAACCTACAACTTCTGTTTCAAACATTTTTTTGTATAACGCTTAGTTTAGCGGTAATTTGCGATTTTCTGTTTTTTTTCTCACGAAAACGTGAGAAAAATCGATTTTTTCAACATTTCGGTCTTAGTATGCATTTTACGACAAAAGTGTATATAATAAAAGTTATAGAAAATTAAAAGATCTACAACTTTTGTTTAGAGAATTTTTCTCTACAGAGCCTAGTTTAGCGTGGAAGCGTGATTTTCCGTATTTTTAAGCCAAACTGAGTTCGATTGTCATTTTGCGTCATTCACTCGTGATTAAAATAAGGTTATGTTTTTGAGGTTAGTTTTTGTTTATTTCTAATATTTTATTAATAATGTTAGGTTTATTATTAATTATTTGCATTGGCAAGAGAAAGTTGTGTGAGTGTTTCACACCAGATTTTTCCTGGTTAAAAACATGATTTAGTTCTAGTATAACCCACCATCGATTACTACTTTGGATGTGATAATGTCAAAGATGATATTTTTAGTAACTTCCATCTTTCTAGTAACATTATCATGAAAAAGAATCTGGCTTCTCAAATCTTGGAAAGTAATGCACAATGTATATGCGGTGTCTTTAAGCGGATAGACAAGCTGGTCTCACGACATGACAGTGACAGAATTTGGTTGGTTTTTATGTCAAACTGTAATATAAATGTGTACATATTTTTTCTCCTATATGTGTAATATAATGCCCATAACCAGCAGGTGGAGTGTTAATTATTTTCACTCAATCTGCTAGTTCCAGGGCTTAAAAAAAATCCTGTTTCTTATCACATGGTCAGCCAATTACATGACTGAAGAATTTAACAACAGAAGAGGTACAGTTCAGCCTCTCTAAGTTTGCTCCTAATGTAAACAAATAATGACGTCACTGAGCATGCGCATTATATCAAAATGTGTACACGCTGATAAAAAAGTAACAACAAAATACTTACATAAGTATTAAATACAAAATACTTTTAAAGATATTTTCTAAATGAAATTGTTAGCCCTACATCATATCATGACTGATGTTTTTAATACTTTAAGTACTTATAATTTAAAAAATAGCTAACTTAATAGGAATACAACATCCGTAAAGTCCGAACTCTAGCGTGCACCCTGTAGTAGCTGGCTTTTGTTTGTTGACAGTAGGAGCAAACTTAGAACGGCTGAACTATAGGCGTGTACAAGACGCTAGTCAAAGTTTTTTCCTCTGAAAGAAATGAATTTCATTATACTGCCAGACCCTGTAATGAATGAAGTGAAGATGTCATTTGCAGGGTGAAAAGTAGATGCTTTTTAGAGTACCTGGCATGCTGATAAGCATACTTTTTTACTCAATGAGGAAGGAAGTTGTAAACCAGCCTTTTGGCTGATGACCTAAACAGTGACAACAACCATATTTTTTGTGTACAATAATTTTTTCAATTTATTCCGTTCATTTCTAATTTTCAACCAAAGGTTAATTTCTGAATATCTCTATGTATAATTATCAATTATATCATACCAATTTTATGTACAGTAATCAAAAAAAATAATTAGTACAGTTAATTTTTATGGTTTTTTTGTTTTATTTCAATTTAATTGTTTATATATTTTCAGGTTTATTAATGTTGTTGATGCAGAAAAGTGTGGACTTCCCAGAGTTCTTGATACAATTGAAGTCAGTTGCAAAACAAGACACAATATTAAACTTTTGTGTAATCTGATATATGATACGGCTTTTAGTTTACGACCTCCAGGTAAAATCAGTTGTTTTTCAGTTATGTAGATTTTTAAAAAATTGTGACAAAAGTATCCTTATTTTTAAAAGATAAAACTTTTGTTTCAATTTTGAAAATGATAAGCTGAATTCGTATTCCTGTTTAAGAACTGGAGGTACCCCAA
Organism: Catonia carolina; assembly: GCA_035578175.1. NCBI lineage: Eukaryota > Metazoa > Arthropoda > Insecta > Hemiptera > Achilidae > Catonia > Catonia carolina. The sequence goes on from JAQMRL010000013.1 coordinate 15,029,628, forward strand.
TGCCATTGTTACTATATTTTTAAAAAAATTTCCAAACAATGTTTAATCAAAAATAAATCTTTGTACTGCATCCTGCTGCTTAAAATCAATTCAAATGGGTGTTTTATTAAGGATGCAACCCTGATTATAAGAAGATAGAAGTAATACATCGGTAAATTTTCCTCAATTGGTATGTTGGCAACAGTGTACTTAAGGCCAACTACCTAAGACAGTTAAAATGTTCCAGTCAAGCATTAGTGTGGTGGCAGCAGTCGTTTCGTTATATTGTGTCAGCAATGGTTTTTTCCAAGGAAGAACGCGTGTTTATTGTAGAGACTTATATAGCTAGTAAATCTTACAAATGTGTGCAAGATAAATTTCAGTTGAAATTTCCCCGTTCTGCCATTCCGAATAAATCGTCAATATTGCGTTTGATAAATAAATTCCGTAGAACTAGGAGTGTTCTCTAAACTAACATTACAAGAGCGATTTCAAGCATTAGTGAACAGACTTTAAGAAAAGTTGCTGCAAATGTCATTAAACGAATTCGTATCTGTATTGAAGTTGTATTAAACAAATTCGTATCTGTATTGAAGTTGCAGGAAATCACTTCGAACATCTACTGTAAGCATAAAAGGTTAGATAAATAAAACACGAGGAAATTTCAACTGAACTTATCTTGCACACATTTATAAGATTTACTGGTTATGTAAGTCTCTACAATAAACACGCGTTCTTCCTTGGTAAAAACCATTGTTGACACAATATAACGAAATGACTGCTGTCACCACACTAATGCTTGACTGGAACATTTTAACTGTCTTAGGTAGTTGGCCTTGAGTACACTGTTGCCAACATACCTATTGGGGGACAGAAAATTTACCAATGTATTACTTCTTTCTTCTTATAATCAGGGTTGCGTCCTTAATAAAACACCCGTTATTTTATATAATTAAAGGGTGTTTTTTTTAGAGGTATAGAACTTTAAGTTGGCAGTACTGATTTCCATGGTGGCCATTTTGAAAACTGTTTTGTAATTTATGTTCAGTTTGGTTTGCCATTTTATAATGAATAGACTGAGGCCTGAACAACGCTTGCAAATTGTGCAAATTTATTTTGAAAATCATGGTTTGGTTCGTGAAACGTATCGCTTTACGTTCGTTTTATGATCGACATAATCGTCCATCAGAGCATTTTGTTCAGTGATGAAGCCCATTTTTGGTTGATTGGCTACATGAATAAACAAAACTGCTGCATTTGGAGTGAAGGTAATCCTCGATATATTGCTGAGAAGCCTTTACATCCAGAAAAAGTGACTGTTTGTTGTGCTTTATGGGCTGGTGGAGTCATTGGTCCTTACTTCTTTAAAAATGATGCCGGGCAGAATGTTACAGTCAATGGTGACCACTACAGAGCCATGATCAATGACTTTTTTGTTCCTGAATTGAATCGCCTTAATGTTGGAGAGCTGTGGTTTCAACAAGATAGTGCAACATGTCACACAGCGCGTGCCACAATCGATTTACTGAAGGAAACGTTTAGTGAACGCATAATTTCATGTTCTGGACCTGTAAATTGGCCTCCAAGGTCGTGCGATCTAACACCGCTGGACTATTTTCTTGGGGGTATGTGAAGTCGCTAGCCTATGCCAATAAGCCACAGACAATTGACGATTTGGAAGGCAACGTTCGCTGTGTTATTACCAATATACGGCCCTAAATGCTGTAAAAAGTGGTCACAAATTGGACGTCTCGATTGGACCATGTCCGAGCCAGCCGCGGCAGCCACATGCCGGAAATTATTTTTAAATAAAAATGGCAAATAATTATCTTTAAAATTAAACCAATTCCACGTCAATTGTTCAATTATTCTGTGTTTTATTTCATTTTAAGTTCTATACCTCTAAAAAAACACCCTTTATATGGTATAAATTTCATTTACCTTTTCAACTGCCTTGATCCTCATTATCTCTTTACACATGATTTAATATAAAAGTGAGATTTTTTTGTAGATGACTGGAGATGCAACATCTTCTGTAGATTTAAAAAAAATATTTTAAAGTTTCATATGATATTTTATAAACTCTGATGATGGTGTATCCACCGAAACACTTGTAAGTAAATAGTAAGGATCAAGGCAGTTGAAAAGGTTAGTGAAATTTATAATATACAGGGTGATTCAAAACTATACAATCTCTTGCAACTAGGCAATCTCTTGGGATCTCATTCTATAGCTAAAAATAAGAAAAAAAGTTCATATAAACATATGCCTGAAAATGCTTAATTAGCGAGTTACGGCTAGCAAAAACTTTTACCTAGAACTCTGTACCCTCAGTGAAGTAAGGCCGTATAAAAATGTTAAAGGTAGTTACAAAGATACAAATACGATTGTTTCTTATGTTTTTTAATCTGAAAAATTGAATAAAATTGGTTTCAGAGCTGTAAATACAATACTTTCAGAGATATCTTACGTAAAACACAAGAATTGGTGCAAAGAAATAACACATTTTTGTGTTTAACGTAAGATATCTCTGAAAGTATTACATTTACAGCTGTGAAACCAATTTTTCAGATTAAAAAACATAAGAAACAATCGTATTTGTATCTTTGTAACTACCTTTAACATTTTTATACGGCCTTACTTCACCGAGGGTACAGAGTTCTAGGTGAAATTTTTCGCTAGCCGTAACTCGCTAACTAAGCGTTTTCAGGCATATGTTTATATGAACTTTTTTTCTTATTTTTAGCTATAGAATGAGATCCCAAGAGATTGCCGTATAGTTTTGAATCACCTGTATAAAATAAAAATGTTTATCCATTTACAAACTTGGTAATTGATGGAACAGTTATGGAAATTCTGTGACAAAAAGTGTGGCACAAATCTTTTTTTTAAATCTATTTAAAGTTGCATTGATAGTCAACAGCTTTGTTATTAGCGACTACAATGTGTTATATAACTGTAACTGTGGGTTTTGACTTGTGAAAATTTTCAGACCTTAGCCGGGAATCGAACCTGGGACCTCCGGATTGTAAATCTATTATTAGTCAGAAAATTATATTGTTAATTTTGTTTAAAAATAAAAGACAATTAACCTCTTTTCATCAACCAGTTTATTTTTGAATTTATTTTTTTTTTTGTTTTATAGGGAGTAAAGAACTGCTTCTTGAACAACGTGTTCCTGCCAGTTATCTTGCTTTGGAAGATGTTGTCAGTCATGTTGCTTCTGAAAGAAGACAAAAAAGTGTTGATCCAGTTTTAAATGCTGAACAGTATTGTGCAGTTGTCTGGTCAGAAATGCAGTATCGGTATCAGCGCTCGTTTCGTGATGCTGCTGAATTACACCAAGCTACTTTATTTTTACATGATAATGGTACTTTCTTTTCTGTATTATTTTGTATTTTTAACTAATGGAAATTTTAGAAATTTTAATTTTAGACATGTTTTCTTGTTGTTCATGTAAAACTGTATTTTTTGGTAATATCTTCTTTGTTAATCATTTTCTTATGTTATTATCAACTTGTTTTTAAGAATTTTTACTTGTTTATAACAAGGGATAAGTACCACCAGAGAAATAAATCTCCATAATTTTTGGAAGTACGAGGCTTTTTATGAATGAATCTCGTGCTGAAAACATAAATAATTTTGATATTTCAACATTAAGGGGTGAAAAGGTTGTTTAACCCTGTAAATGATGTTTACCGTTGACAAAGTTCCGACAAGCTAGATGGATGAAACTCAGTGGAGATGTTACGTACAATTCAACTACAAAAATTATCCCTTAACCATTTTCTAAATGTACCCCTAAAGGGGCGAAAATGGTGTTCAACACTTAAACTAATTTTTATTGTTTACTAAGTTCCAGATGAGTTAGATGGCTGAATTTCAGTGATGTTATTTGTGGTGCAACTAAAAAAGTTACCCTTTACAGCTTTTTAAAATGTACACCCACTAAAAGGTTGAAAAGCGTGTCCAACCCTTTTTTTTGTAATCCCTAATGTGTGTACGTTGCAATCTGTTCAATTCAGAACAATAAGCAACCCCATGACCCAATGAGATGAGGATGATATGTATGACGTGTAAATGAGGTGTAGTCTTGTACAGACTCAGGTCGACTATTCCTGAGAGAGTATGGTTAATTGAACCCCAACCATCAAAGTACACCGGTAGCCACTGTCTAGCATTCAAATCCGTATAAAAGAACTACCTTTACTAGGATTCAAACTAGGAATCTTCGTCTCCGAAAATCTGCTGTTAAACAGCGTATTTGGCGACGACTTTACTTCTAGACCAACCCGGTGGGTATCCAACTCTTAAACCAATATTTTTTATTTACTAAGTTCCAGACAAGTTAATTGGCTGAAACTCGGTGAAGATGTTACGTACAATGAGACTAAAAAAATTATACCTCAACGATTTTAAAAATTCACCTGTAAGAGTTTGTTTATGTATATGTTTTTAGATGTATTAATTTTTTTTTTTAATAAATAGGTGTTCTGCTACATTACGATGATGCTACCCTGAAAGATCTTTATTTCCTGGATCCTCAATGGCTTTGTGATATGTTGGCTCATGTTGTCACCATTCGAGAAATAAATCCATTTGCCAGGACAGGTAAATTATTCAGAACTTTAGTTGCAATTTCGTTATAAGTACTGAATCCTATTTTCATTTCATTTAACTTAGGACTACAATTATCGTGTATATGTTATTCCTTTAATTTTCTTACTAGGCTTGTAATTTTGAAGCATAACTTTTCTTTCTTCTCATCTTTTCTTCATTTTAATTCCTAAAAATACTTTATTCTTTTCATTAAAACAACATCAATATGTTGTTTTTCTTAAATTTTCCTCTGGAAAACCCTTATGTTTTTTAATTGTTTTTCTGAGTTTACTTTTATCTTCTTTTATCTACTTATTAATGTTAAGTGTCATTACATTTTTTTTTTTGGTTTGTTGAACTGCCTTGTTCATTGTTTTAACCATATTGTTTTGCATTCTCATAGCTTTTCAAGTATTTATTTAGTTAGTTTTTCTTGGTTTGTACATACCAGATGTCAATAAAATCTTATTCCTTTTTCATCCATTATGTTTAAGATTTGTTTTACAGAGTGTTCAAAAAGTCGCTCTCAAGTGAAATATACAATGAAACATGAGCTGTATGGGCGGTTACATCATTTTGTTGAAAATAACCGTTAAGTATTTCACGTAACTGAAATTCGCATATGAATGATACAGAATTTCAGTCCAGTATTGTCGCGCATTTATTGTTTCATTAATACATTTGAAACCTCCAATCTGACGTCTAGAAATTGCAATCAGAACTCCAATCTTCACAGACTGAAGTGGTTCTTCATAAATACACAACAGACGAGAATTTTGTGAGTTCATGTAACCAGATAAATGGAACCACACCTCATTGATAAAAAATGTTTTTAGAACATCGATTACATTTTGTTGAATGAAATTATTGTTCCGTTCACAATACTCCCGTCTCTTGCCATGATCAGTAGGTTTTAATTCTTTCACGACTTGCACTTGGTATGGAAAAGTTCTAATTTTTACCTTACAGCTGTGTGGGGCGTTCCGAACACTAACATCAGTTTCCTGCGTGAGTTTTCATATTGTCGTGTTTGGACTTATGGACATCTTATCAGAAATATTGAGTAATTTTTCATCTGACAAAACACTCGGATGACCACTTCTTGGTGCCATCTGCCACAGAACCCGTACTTTGGAATTTATCAATCAATTCTCTCACGGTATCGTGATGTGAGATTCTTGCCTCTTGGAAAACTTAATTAAATATTTGCCGAACTGAGTCTGTATATTTATTGCCAGCTTTAAACACTTGTTTGACTAAAAGTTTTATTCATTTATGGTTATTCTTTATGTTATTAATGTTAATGATAATTAATGTTAGTAATGTTATTCTTAAATGGTTAGCATTAAAACAGTGACAAAATGAACAAAGGAACTAACCTAAAACGTTCACGTCAATGTATAACGGCACACCAGTGACTACTGACACTGGCTGAGATAAATGAGACAGAGGAATGTTGGGTGAGTCCACATGAAGGGGAGTAACCCAGGCAGGAGAAGAATTATACATAATGTGCAGCTACTGCGGAGCGACTTTTTAAACACCCTATATATCCCTTTTATTTAAACGACTCCTTGTCCAGTATTTTCCATCTTTATTTATTGTTTTAATTATATTGGACCCATTATTCAGCTTTCTATTCTTATTTCTGCTTTTTGTAATATATTCTTTCGCCTCTTTTTTTACAACTGTGTCCAGGGCAGACTGTGTGGTTTTTTAATTTTCTTTTAATTTTAGTTTTTTAAATTCAAAATAAATGATTGATTATTCTGTGAACTACTTTTAGATTATTGTACTTTGCTTTCTTTCAGGTGTAATGAAATTAGATGATCTAAAACATGTTTTTAAATCGTCTAATCTTGGTCCTGTGGATACCCGTGGTTATATTGTCAATTTACTAAACAAGTTTGAAGTAGCATTGACGTGGGATAACCGAACTCTTTTGATTCCTTCACTTTTACCATCTGAAGATGATATCCATACACCTCCTGTTAAAGTAAAGGTACAGTTTGTTTTAAATAAATAACTAGGTGAGCCTGTGCGGGAAAACCCGCACAAAGGTGTAAATTTGTTTTTATAGAACTTCTCTGTAAACAACATTTTTTGTTTTATTGTCATGTGGCAATATTTGAACTTTTAGGCTATCAAATGATCTGACACGTGACATAGCAACGTACAATTGTCCATGTGAAAATACCGGCTGTGGCAGATAAAGGCCAACTTTGTTGAATGTTTGGCCTTGGGATTTATTTATTGTAATCGCAAATGCTAAACGAATGGGGAACTGTCTTCTCTTAAATGTAAATGGCAAAGTACCATCCGAAGGGGTTAGATCTAACCACGGTAATAAAACCCTTCTGCCTTTGGCTGCCCCTGTTATGACTTCTAAATCAAGAAAACTTTCGTACATTCTTTTCACCACCAGTCTTGTGCCATTCATTAACCCACTGATTATGTTGATGTTACGTAACAGAATTACTATGGCACCAACCTTTAATTTAAAATGTGAGGAGGCAGGCCAATTAAAATGAAGAAAATGATATCAGTGTGGTTGCCTGAAGAAAATAGTGTTAGTAGCCCCCTCTCCAAACTGAAATAGCTGTGCGAGATGTGGGAGGGATAGATAGAGAAAGAGAGAGGCCTATAATTCAGTTCATTGAACTTCCCCCCTCTCCAATCTATTTTAGACCTCCTATTTTACAACCATAAATGGAAATATTTGATTTTGGATAGTTTTCTGCAAATCTACTCAAACAGACGATTCATTTGAGCCCACTTCGGGGAAAATTGGTGAAGGTCAAGGTGGTTAAAATCGTGTTGAAAAAACACCTGCTCGCTATTAATATATAGATTTTCATATTAGTTACACTTTCTAAAACTCTTTCTGAAGTTTAGTATTGAATGGTTGTGTAACTTAACCCATTCAATGGTGAGCAATTTTAAGGTGTCTGTCCCATCGGGCTGATAACTCGTGCAGCATGTTCTCCGCTTGCTTTATGCAGGGCCTACAACTTATGTTACTAACATTTTTATAGATTTATTTTTTTGCTATCCATACATAGATTTATGTTAGCTTATAACATAAAAGTAAATAATTCAATTTTCTTTTTAGGTTTATTTTCACCTGTTATAATAAATGTATTTCTTGTATGAATTTTTCCATTTACTGTTACGATTTTTGCAGAATTTTTTATATAATTTTAAACTACAAATTATATACTTTTAAAGTAAATCTAAAAGTGTAAGCTATTTTGAATCGAGACCTGCAAAGATACTAAATTCACGGCTTCAACTGTACCCTGAAAACCCATTAAAAATACTGAAAGAGTAATCTATACGATGGTAGAAGATCATATGATGAAAATTCAAAAACGAACTGCACGGTTACAAAGAAAAAACCTTTCTGAGGGCTATATAATTGCCATAAACTGATATCCAACAGGCGGTGTCCGTCCAGAATTACTTAAAATGATAACAAAACAGAACCCACTAGGTGAGGCGGTAACACCTACCCATGATCCGCTAGGCGAGTCTCTAGCACTGAATGTGTTAAATTATCTGAGGGACAGAAATTAAAAAATTATTTGAGGAATGTTTTTAAATTACTTAAATGTAAGTGAGTGGTTAAAGTATTAAAACATTATAGTGGTCCTTTTAATGATAGTTACAGTTCAGTCGTTCTTAGTTTGCTCCTACTGTCAACAAACAAAAGCCAGCTACTACAGGGTGCACGCTAGAGTCTGTGACTTTACGAATGTTGTATTCCTATTAATTTAACTATTTTTTAAATTATAAGCACTTAAAGTACTTAAAACATCAGTCATGATATGATGTAGGCGTAACAATTTCATTTATAAAAATACTTTTTAAAGTATTTTGTATTTAAATACTTTTGAAAGTATTTTGTTGTTACTTTTTATCAGCGTGTACACATTTTGATATAATGCGCATGCTCAGTGACGTCATTGTTTGTTTACATTAGGAGCAAACTAAGAGAGGCTGGACTGTAGTTGTATGACAGAGTGATTGTATGTGGAGAGATGTGATAACCTATCTTTCATGACATCACTGAATAATTACTTTTACAAATGTGGTGGTTTACTAATGTCTTTGATATTTTTTATTGCCCTGGAATTAGAAAGTTGAAGGCAATTAATTTAACACTACCTTCTTTTGACGGACAAAAAGGTATGATTATACGAGGCGTGTTCAGAAAGTAAGTACCGTTTTTAAGAAAAACAAGTAAAACAATTTTTTTTCAACACAATTTTATTTGTACATGAAAGCCCAAACCTTAAACTATTTTTCAACATAGTTACCACCGATGTTCAAACACTTGTCGTAGCAGGTGATCAATTTGTCTATACCCTCTTCGTAGAAGGTTCCCGCCACTGACGTGCACAAAACCAAGAGACTCGGAAGTGCTTTGACTTTTCTCACACGGTACAGTGATGATGGTGAGGATTTTTTAAACAAAATTGTGACAGGTGATGAAACTTGGGTCCATCATGTCACACCGGAATCTAAACAGCAGTCAATGGAGTGGCAACACACGCAATCCCCGAAGAAACAAAAATTCAAGACGACAATGTCTGCACAAAAAATCATGTGCACTGTCTTGTGGGAAGGTTTATCGGAAAGGTGCTGATTGATTTTCTCCAAGAGATGAAACCATTAATGCGGCAAGGTATTGCGAAACCTTAAGAAAACTAAGGCGGGCAATTCAAAACAAACTGAGAGGAATGCTCAGTAACGGAATTGTGTTGCTCCATGACAATGCTCGGCCCCATACCGCTGGTGAGACTCAAACATTGGTTCGAAAATTTCGTTGGGAGCAGTTCGATCACCCGCCCTACAGCCCGGACTTGGCACCATCTGACTACCACTTGTTCCTGCACATGAAATGCGAGCTAGGCGGCCAACGCTTTGAAACCGACGATGAAGTGAAAACTGCCGTGGAGTCGTGGCTACATTCGTTGGTGGGAACCTTCTACGAAGAGGGTATAGACAAATTGATCACCCGTTATGACAAGTGTTTGAACATCGATGGAAACTATGTCGAAAAATAGTTTAAGGTTTGGGCTTTCATGTAGAAAAAAAATTGTTTTACTTGTTTTTTTTTAAAACGGTACTTACTTTCTGAACACGCCTCGTAGTAACATGGGTGTAAGCAGACTTAAAGAGACCATTTGGAGTTCTTATCAAACCAGTAGTATGAATGATGTCCAGATAGAAAAACTTAATTAATTTTAAGTGTCTCTTTTTTTTTAATTGTTCATAGATACCAGTGCGATCTCGTGGTTGGGCAGTAAGAAGTAAAAAGCTACTACCTACATCTGCAACCACTGTTGTCGGTAATTCATCATTTTACAGTGGTTCAGCTATTATTACAGCTGGTAACACATTGGGTACGGGTCTTTACCTAATTTTCTTTATTTGTACACTAAAACTTCTTCTGCTCAATTTAATATTTTAGTTCACAGTTTTAAGTCTGATGTAATGAGTGGTTAAAAAGGTGACAGTATGTACAGTAGCCGTCATGTAAAGTGATCACGGTTAATGTTATCATTTGGTTATTATTATCATTTCATTTAAATACAGACACGCACGTATAAATACATTGTAATTGGGTCGCCTATTGTAATCATCTTTTCGCTTATTGTTATCAATTAATTTGTCATGCAAAGAAAATATGCATTCACAAGAGTAGATCAAACAAAAATGTTTACATGTGACATCAATTCTGAGACATCAGTTGGGTGATATGGTGACTTGTGTCCTGTTTGTACATACAGTATGTATGTACTTTATTCACGTATGTCTTGTCTCATTAGTTGTTTGTCCTCTTAGTTGTTCATATATCATTTGTTCACGCCACTACTGCACCATTTATTTTCATTTTTACAAGAGTTATCCAGAAAATAACCTTCGTTTTGAAATAAAAAGTAAACGAGTGAAGATACAAAAACTTTATTATATACATATTAAAACTACAGTTTTTCTCTATTTTTCGACATAGTCGCCAAACAGATTCAAGCACTTGTCGTACCTTGGAACAGTCTTTGAAATACCCTCTGCATAAAAATCTGCTGCCTGTGAATATAGCCAACCATTCATGGCGTTTTGAAGCTCTTCGTCATTGGCGAACCGCTGAGATGCAAGCCACTGCTTCATGTTCAGGAACAGGTGAAAGTCACTAGGAGCCAAGTCTGGACTGTATTGGGGTATGATCGAAAACGTCCCATTTAAACTTGGCCAAAAGTTCATTTGTTCTTCGAGCTGTATGAGGGTGAGTGTTGTCATGCACAAACACAACATCACGTGTCAGAAGGCACACACCAATGCTTCCTACTTCTGCTGTCTACTGTGAAACTTTAAACAGACTAAGAAGAGCGATCCAAAACAAGTGTCGTGGCCTTCTGACACGTGGTGTTGTGTTTGTGCATGACAACACTCGCCCTCATACAGCTCGAAAAACAAATGAACTTTTGGCCAAGTTTAAATGGGACGTTTTCGATCATCCCCCAGTACAGTCCGGACTTGGCTCCTAGTGACTTTCACCTGTTCCTGAACATGAAGCAGTGGCTTGCATCTCAGCGGTTCGCCAATGACGAAGAGCTTCAAAACGCCATGAATGGTTGGCTATATTCACAGGCGGCAGATTTTTATGCAGAGGGTATTTCAAAGACTGTTCCAAGGTACGACAAGTGCTTGAATCTGTTTGGCGACTATGTCGAAAAATAGAGAAAAACTGTAGTTTTAATATGTATATAATAAAGTTTTTGTATCTTCACTCGTTTACTTTTTATTTCAAAACGGAGGTTATTGTCTGGATAACCCTCGTATGTACGTTTATGAAGTTTAAAAGTGTAGCAAGATGTCTGAATCTCAAAAGAAACAAAATTATTTATGTCTTAAAGAAAAACTTGACATTTTAGATCGTTACAGTAAATTACCAAAAATGAGTCAAAGAAACGCTGCTTCTCAATTTGGCATTTCTCAAACTCTCTTATGTAAAATTTTGAAGAACAAAGACTCCATCTTGTCATTATCAAAGTGTAATGATAGGCCTACGTACCATTCCGTAAACACTTGTGACCATAGTAGAGTGAGTTCGATGCGGTACCTGTGTACATCATGATTACATTGTCAGTTATTGTTATCAAAGCTGCTTCGGACAAATGTGTTTACACTAACACCTTGGTGTAGTAACCGTGTATAACCGTGGTGTAGTGGTCAGCACAACTGGCTACTATGCCGGGGTCCTGGTTTCGATTCCTGGTCAGGTCTGTCATTTTTTCATCTGTAAATCACCACATATCGTTACCTGCACACAAGCCCAAGGCTTATGTAGGCATCATCACTCAATAAAAAAAATAAATAAGCGGCGGCTACTGGATTATAACAATACTGCAGCAGGATCGGTAGAAATGACCTTGAAGCGTGCTTTCATAGCACTGTAACGATAGTAGTGTTTCATTTGGACTTATCACTTCAATTTTATTAATACTCTAATAAGTTTATTTTTCATTCTGTACAGTAACAAAACTTTTCCATTTCTTATCTAAAAATTTAACAATTTTTTTTGTGTTTTGACCTCTAGGGATCACTTTTACGTTATATTGTTTTCTTCTTCAAAACTTCTTCATTTAATTAGGTCTTGTCTTTCTTTCTTCTGTACATTTTTGCGATTCATAGTTTCTTTTCTTTGAAAACTTAGACTCATCAATTTTTTCGTGAAATTTTTCTTGTCTTTGATTAGCTATTAGCTATTTTGGCCGACCCGTGGTGTAGTGGTCAGCGCAACTGGCTACTATGCCGGGGTCCCGGGTTCGATTCCTGGTCAGGTCTGGCATTTTTTCATCTGTAAATCACCACATATCATTACCTACGCACAAGCCCAAGCTTATGTAGGCATCATTACTCAATAAATAAATAAAAATAAATTTTGAAGTATTCAGTATTTTTAAGTTTTTTCAAATGTATTCATCTGAAATTGAGTATTGTTTTAATGTAAAAACAAGCCAATTTCTGTACTCTGAAGAAAGTTACAGATTGCTAATTTTCAAAATTTCAGGAATTGGTGATTCTGTTGTTTTAAATGATAGCCTACATGTTTTTAATAGTTTGCATGTTAACACAGGTGACTTTATAGTAGTCTTGTGAAATTTTTAGCTAGTATTTACTGCTGTTCTACATAAATATTTCAGTTGGACAAAGTGATCTAAAATATATTCTACTGTTAGATCCATTTCGTTTCAAAATTTACCCAAAGATTGGTTATATATATATTTTGTATTGTTAATAAAAGTAAAGCTTATTGATATTAATAAATTGTTTTGTATCTCAGAGTAGAAGTTTTAGTGTACATTATCTTCTATCTTCTTTGTTGTAGCTTATTTTATTATCACTAATAACACAATGTTTTCATCATTTTAAATATACTAATACATCTGGTGTGAGATTCCCAATGTTTTTTAAGAAGACAAGTAGAGTTAAGTTAAGTTTCTTCTGTACATATGATTTAGAAGAACGTATTGAATTTTTATATTATTACACTTAAAAAACACAATAATTTTGTAAATACATTTTAAATACACTTTTAATAACAGTTATTGTACATTCAATTAGGTAATTTGGTGGAAATCAAGCATGATTGTTCTGAAATAAGAAACAAGGGATGTAGCACGTTATTGTAAATAATAATATATTATTAACTAAAGATTAACTGAACATTATTTTAACTAAATTATGACACTGAACTGGAATATGCTGTGGTAGTTTGGAGTCCATATTATTTGGGTGACGTGGACCAGCTACGGAGGGTACAGGGATGCGCAACCAAGACAGTGCCTGTGCTTCAAGACCTTTCGTATAAAGACAGACTTTGCTCCTTAAATCTTCCTACCCTGGCGTAGTATCATCGTTGGGGCAGTTTGATCGAGACATACAAATTACATTATATTAGACAATGAATATATTAGACAGTGAAAGCTTCGACTTATTACCCAGCATCCAGTAAAGTTGTTTAATCTATATTTGATGTTCATTTGTTTAATATTAAGGTGTTATTTAGTAATTGTTTCAGCATGTGTTAAAATTTAAATTTGGTTAGCGTTGTTAAAATTTTTGGGCAGAATGAGTCGTTTACTATTGTTCATTTTAAGGATATGGGAAATAAACAGTTTGAAGTACAGGGGTGAAAAATACAAATGTAATAACAAGTACAAATTATGACTGAACTATGACTAAATAGATATTAATTACAACTAACTGCAACAAGACAAAAACTGGTTTATTATGTCTGACTTAAAACGATTCGTACAATAGCTTATGTAGTTGAATCATACTTTATATGAAGCAAAATTAATTCTATTTAAATGCAGATCATCTTGTAAAAACCACCCCCGCCATTCCTCCAGTACGTCCACCACCTTCACCTGCACACATCTTGCCTCTCCACTGTATCAATAATAATCTCAAAACATTTCTACAAACAAAAGTGGATACTTTTCTCAAATGTTCTTCATTGGTTTATTACTTTTAATAATTTTATAAGGAAAGTTTTTTAATTATTCAAGTTTTTTTTAAGATATTGTCTGATATTGTTTCAGGGTAATAACGCCATGATGGTGTAATGGTTAGTACAGTAGGTCACTAAGTGGAAGGTCCCTGATTCAATTCCTGATAGGATTCGGAAATTTTAACACAATAAAACCATAACTTATAGTAATTGCTAATGACCAAACAGTTGATGCAACTAAATAAACTAAAAAAATAATTTTTTTAATTCTATTCATAGCGACATTAATGTTTTAAGAATGTCTCTACATTTTAAATTGTTATATTTACAGTTAATAACGCTATTCCTGTAGGTTTAATTTTTTTTTCTTTCTTTTATCCTAGAGACTCCAAAGGGAGTATAGGACGTGTCAAGAAAAACTGATAAACTGAAAGTTTATCACCAATGATAAATTTATCACTTACCACCGAAAATTGTTTTTGCTACTGCTTACTTCAGTAGGCTTGTCATGAACCCTATTGAATTAAATATCACACACAATAAATAATAAAAAAAATCAAACACAATGATAAATTCATCACTTAACAATAATTTCCTCCTGCCACTGCTTATTTCAGCAGGCTTGTCATGAACCCATTTGTATCAAATTGTACACAATATTTGTTTAATTAAAGTTAAATACCAAAACTATTTAGAAAGGAATTCGTGCACACTGTAAAATGTTTCATCAATCATATATTGTTTTAGCTTTTTTTTAAAATGACTTAAATTGTCACAACTTTTTAAACCTTGAGGCAATTTATTGATGTATTTTCTACCTGCATAAGTTGGTTTTTGTTCAAACAATTTAGTGTTGTGATTAGCAACATAATAATCGATTCTGTTTCTTGTGTAGTGGTTGTGAACATCTAAATTCTGTAAAAAGGTATTTTTCTTTACGTACTCTAAGTTATTACTCTAAGTAGGTGTAAATGTTTTTAATTACAGAATCAGTTGGAGGTGAACTGGAGATGAGTGAAAGAAATGACCCTGAGGTATCAATTCGGCGACTGCTGCTGATGTCTTATTTTCCATCTGGGTTCTGGTCTCGCCTTATGACTCGTCTTTTGGCAGATGATGCGATAGTTGATATCGTTCGTTCATTTTTTATAATGCCTAAAGAGGTATAAAGTTATTGCATCAATAATTATGTTTTTACCACTATAAGCATGTATAAGCATGTAGTTAATGTGAGATGCATGGAGTTATTTTAAGTGATAATAATTGGTACAAATGAAAATGAATTTGTTAAGATTCAAATTAGAGATTACAGTAATACAGTTTTAGAAGTATTGCGTGTCTATAGTTACTTGATCAGTTTGCCTTTGTTTGCAACAAGGGGTAAAGGGGGGAAAAGCATCAGTGTGCATGCGCGACTGCTTTAATTTCAGTACAACAAACACAACAACTTATACTATACCCAGAGCATTTATACAGTATATTGCGGAACCTTTTGTAGGTTAACTGTACAAATATAACTGTTTGTTACTGTAAACAGAAATGTTAGTTTCTCGAAAATGTGAGCAGGTTCACAGTAATGAACAAAATCTAATATGCAGTATAATAAAATGCTGTGAAGTAATAGCTAAACAAAAATGCCTTTCCCTGCCTCTTAACAAAAGCCATGAGCAAGTGGCTAACTACTGTAACGTTACTCTTTCCACAATTCAAAAAATAAAGAAAACAAATTAAAGATGTGAAAAAGCTATTCTTCAACAGTTTTGTTGTCACCTGGTAAAAAAGGAAACAGTTCAGGAGCAGTTTCAGGGAAGGGGCCATGGTGGCCATGCCCTCCCCCCCTGAAATACTAGGAAAACTTAGTTTAATATTTTCTATAAGCTATTATTTCTAACAAAACTGAATCCCAATACTCGTACCTATCAATTAACAATAATTATTTTAGTATAAAAATCAGTCAAACAGAAAGTATCTATTTTTAAATAGTATTAAGATAACAATCAGTGTCAGTAGTCAAAAGCCACTCGCATCCAGTCAGCACCTTGAAAATTTCTCTATGAATTAAAATTGTGGTTACAGCAATTCAGCATAAAAGAGGACTTTTCAATCACTCAATTACAAACTATGTATTACAAATTATGTAGTAAGAGCTACATAAAAACAAGATAGCCCCCCCCCCCCGAAAATCAGCTCTGGAACCGCCCCTGAAACAGTTAGGTAATAGATATTAGTGAGACTGATAGTGAAGACGCCAGTAACAGCGACAGTAAAGAAGGCGATTCATTCGTAGAAAATTTTGTTCTAATGGAATAAGGTAGCTGGTATTCACAGTAAATTTAACATGTCTAGTCATGTAATTAAGCTATAGGCAATATTACAGGTCGCATTTATGTCTTATAAGGTTTATGAAGAAAACATTTTCTCAGAATAAACCACAGCTTACAAAATATGTAGAAACTGCACGGTAGTGAAATTTACGAGCAGTGTCTGACTGTTGAGGTTGGTAGCACTGTCAAATTTTTACTTCCTTTCTTCACTGCCCATCCATACGCGAAAGGCAATCTTGTGACTTTAGTATCTATACCTATACTTGAAACTTTAGGCTCGTAGCCCTGTTGTGACTTATAATTGGTGGCAATTTTTTAAATAGTCATCTGTCATTTTCCTTTGTCCGACACACCCAGATGACAGAAACTGCAAGAGATAGCAAAAAACGGTTTTTAGATTCTTAATCTAAACAAAAAGTTAATGGGCCTGGATTGGGTTTAAAGTTCTGGTTTCGACCCAAAGTGGCCCAAAACCAGAAGTCCAGAAATCGAAGTCGGAATTTGGAAACAAAAATAGTGTCATTCGTTCCTCTTTAAAGTTTTGTTGTTTAGGTCAACAGCCGGAAGGCTGGTCTGAACCTCTAGAGGTTTTACTAAGTAAAAACAAGGAGTAAGGTGGTTTACCATGCCTTCCTCACCGAGTTGAAAGAGTATGCTTATCAGCATGCCAGGCCCTCTGAAAAGCACTCACTTTCCACCCTGCAAATGACACCTTCACTTCATTCACCACAGGGTCTGGCTGCATAGCGAAATTCATTACTCTCAGAGGAGGTAACTCTGACTAGTGTCTTTTACACCTCTACCTCTTCTGTTCTTAAATAGTTCAGCCATATAAGTGGCTGACTTTGTGATAAGAAATAGAACTATTTTTTTTAGCCCTGGACCAAACAGATAGAGTGCAATTAAAATAACACTCCACCTGCCCGTTTTGGGCATCCTCTTTCAAGAATAGATAAGAAATTACTAATGATTTTTTGCCATTGGTCATAGGTAAGCCTTTTTAAAAATTGCCACCAGCCATAAGATGCATCCTCTCATGAAAGAGATTTAATGCCACTCGTCCTCCCTGGAAGCCAAGGACAGACCACTACATGGGCAGGCTATTATTTATTATTTCTCAGTTAATTTTTTTTGTGGCCATCTAACATCTCGGGCACCACTAGGAATGTCTATCAGTTGTTTGCAATTATTATGCTGAAAATCCAGTCCTGTCTGAAGCTTCATGAACTTTACCAACAAGATTACTTCTCCCAGCTGTGTTGTGAATATTATGAAAGGTAAAACTAGTGGAAGATGCCACCTTAGAGCACCTGGATTCCTTCAGAGATCCACCTCCTAGGTTTTTCCTCCTTAATCACTGTGGGGAATTTCCTCCTCTTCTGCCAATGAGGTTGTTGACCAAATTTCACATGTAACTCAAGGCAAGGGGTCAGTTTTTTAGTAGAGGGTATTTTATTTAGTTAGTACTAGACTTGCATGTTTGTTGTTTCATTTTCTGAACATTTAAATAAATGCATGAAGGAACATTACAAAGTTCTTATTGGTTTATTAGTATACATTATTATTAATAAAGTTCAGTAAAAAGGAATTATAGATATGTTTGTGAACAATCTTTTCCCTTTATTTACTTAAAATACTACATGAATTTACTCTGTTACATTTTTACAATCCTATGATTAACCTAAAAGACATAGAAATAAATTAAATTAATTTTTTTGCAGCAGGTTTCTGATACTTTAAATCCTAATAGTGAAGATCAGTTTAGTTGCATGGATAAAAATGTAAGCATTGTTATTATTTATACTAACTTCTTTTGTGGGATTTTAATAATTATTCAAAATTATATTTTTAGCAGTCAACATTTGTAAACTGGAAATTAATTTCTATAAGGTGTTGTCAAAAATCATTGGTTAATTAAACTGTCATCATTTGAACTAAAATTTAACCTTCTCAAAATAAAACAGAACTATAAAGGGCCTGCCACACAGAATGCGTTGTACGTCCTGCTTTCCGGGCAAGTGATCGTAGCGTGCAAAATATTTTTTGAATGCTGTGGTTAGTAGCAAACCGTGGCACACAGAGTGCATTCTGATCGTGCGGGCAGAAACACACGTGTTCTTCATGTAAATTGTTTGTCACAAAGTTGTGATATGTCACTCGAAACAGAAAAGTTTATTGAGACACTTTGTTGCTTTTGTTATTTATACGACATAGGACATGAAAGTATCAATAAAACCGGTCTTCATGTGATGAAAGTTATGTACACAGTTTATTATACTCTCCAGACTGTAATCGGTTTTTGTTTGTATCATGTACCCACACTGTACGTTTTTTCTTTTTCTTTTTAAGATATAATAACAAAAAAGTAACAGCTTCTTCCTCTTATGAAGAACTCATCGCGACTGACCAAATGAACTGAACGTATTCTGTGTGACGGGGAAGATCGCTCTTGAGATTGGAGTGCATTCATTTGCCCTGAACGGAGGGCGCATATCACATTCTGTGTAAACCACCCTTAAGGTGTTTACGTCAGTGAATCTGAGTGACTTAAAATAAAAACTTGATTTTGATGTGTGAATGAATCACTTAATGTTCCAAAAAAGAAACTTGTTTTGTTCATATCACTGTATGCGAGTTGTAGTTCAGAAATATAATGAAGTCGCCCAGTATTATTGGAGTTAAAAATATATATACTTCATCCCATTACTGTTTCAAAATTACAATCTACAACCCCATACATGATAAAAAATTCAAATTGTTTTTTTTGTAATAATAATATGAGGTGTGACACAAACAAAATGCGATTGAGTGCATGACTTGGGAAAAAAGTGGCGTCGACTACTGCTGTGGTGACATCAAGCCACGCCCCTTCTCTATCTGTGCTGCGAGTTTGGATTAAACCAGTTCCGCCAGTCTGGAGTGTTGCATCAAGTGAACTTGTGCCACTGCATTCTGTCGGAAAGGTATCTAGTGTGAAAAATTGAACAAAGAATCAAAATAAAATTTCTTGTGAAACTTAAGAAGTCAGTTACAGAAACTTTCCAAATCTTAACAGAGGCTTATGGGGATAATACTTTGTCTAGTGCTTGTGTGTTTGAAAGGCATTGCTGTGGAAATGTCCAGTATTCCCAAGTCAAAAAAAAGGTTGCATGTAAAAGTCAGGATTCAAGGTAACATTAGTAAGCAAACATTATAATATAATGTTTGCTTAGTAGCAACTGCACATATGATATAGTGGTGCAGAGTTAATTTCAGGGATCATATTCTTAAGAGAGTCATAATTATTTGCTACCAACCAGGGGGTCTGGGGGGCCCAGATGGGCTCTCCAGCTTGACTTAACCCAGCAGGAGATGGACGCAGCACCCAAGAAACCCCACTGTCACATTAAACTGGGTGACCGAACCATGTGTTGGCCACATCACAGATCGCACCGGATGAATATCGAGCACCCAAGACCCAAGGAGCTCGAGGCCTCTGACCATGACTACTCGCTTTCAACAGGATGGATAAACAGGTATATGGATATGTTTAAACAGGTACCTTCATTTTCTGGTTTCATGAGTTCATTATTTATTTGTGTAGGTGTCACAAGATGCAAAGTTGGCAAAACTGCTGGATGTTAGAGCTGAATGGGTTCTTTGGCAAACTGGAATGGAGCTAAGGTACTCCGACATGGTTCTTTTTCGTATGAAAGAGGTAATTCCATCAATCAAAAATTCTCCAATTGATTATCGAAAGTTAAGGTAAGTGAACTTTTTTCATGAATACTAATACTACTTTTTTCTCCATTAATGACTTTTTTGTGAAAAATTTAATTCTTGTAAAATATAATGCTCCAGCGTTGGATTTTCAGTAAAAATTTCATTTTTTTCACGCCAGTAATAACCTAATCTTTTAGCTTTAAAATGAGGTATAATTTATCAAAATTTGAGCGCTAGAAAAAATTGTAATGATTGTTTAATTATTCCTTGTCATGGTGATAACAAGTCTGTTACTCCTGGATTTCATTTACAATTTTTACTTCCATGTGTTTCCTCATTTGTTTTTGGTAAATGTTGTTTCTAGTATTTTTATGGCAGAACTGTTTATTACAAGTGTTAAGTCCACCAAGCCATTGGACTTGATATAATTAGTATAATTATTCAACAATTTATTTAATGCAGTAATTATCGGAGAACCAGAGTACAATTTAATGTGGTCGGCACTCACGACCAAGTGATTAGGACTCGCCAACAGTGAAGCGATGTAATAAGCCGAATAACGGAGAAGAAAATTAGAATAAAGGAATAAGACAGCAATTAGCATAGGAACACAACGGATAAGGAATGACTAATGAACTAAACTGAACAATATATGCAAGTCGTCACTTACCAGAAATAGCATTGTAGAAAAACAACATAGTTCTTGCAGCGAGAATGTAAGCCGGTTAATCATTAAAGCCTGGAAATCGTCGTGAAATAATGACAACACCCAAAGCCTGGATACATATAGCACAACACAAAGAGTCCGAAATGTTCAGTCGAATAAGCCTAGATTATCATCTGTAGACAATAATAGACGATCATAGACCAGGTGGCGTCCCTAGTCTAGCAGCGAGAGAGAAGCAACACACTTGCATACTCATTCAAGCTCAGTTCACAAGTGGGAAAAGAAGCGAGAAGGATCAAAAACCAGGATGTGGTAAATAGAGTAGGGATGAAAAGGGAGGCAAAGATGACATATCAATGATGACAACACGATGAGAAAGCATAAATAGAAACAACAAGATAATTTAACAGAGAAGAGCGCGCATATTTGAAACACCGCAAATAAGAACAACGAATCGCATTAGCCCGGGTGAATATGACTAACAAGTATAAACAGTATTATAGTAACATTACATTCTACTTTGTAAATGTGTGAAGAGAAGACCAACGTAACTTTTATTGTTTAAACTTGTGAAATTTATCGTGTTTTCTTTTATCGCCTGTTTCTCAGAACATGGTATTTTAAATAAAAAACCCATAATATCGGAAATTACAGAAGACCTGAAGTTTTTAGGAGGTTCTCTCAGTACTATAATACAATTACTAATGAGAGGATTTTTTAGTGAATTGTTTTAAACCCCAATTATGGCTGAATTGTAGATACTTTTGACGACTCCTCATTGAAAAAAATATTATGATGAAAAAAAATTTCCCGATCAAATGTATCAATGATAATTTCATTTCATTCTTGATTAATGGATGTATAATGAAACTTACAGTAGCGTGCAAATTAATCCGAACACAGATGTTATGTAATGAAAAGTTATTTTATTTTTGAAAAAATATATATTCATTCTATTTGTTTATGTTTAATAACTAATATGGCCACCTTTAATGTTTATCAGTTCACGTATGCGATTTGGCATAGATTTAATTAGTGTGCTGCATTTTTTTAATTTCTTCGTCATGAAACTATACCGATATTGTTGCTGCAATGAGGTTATTTTTTGTAGTACAATCCATTTTTGAGAGTCGTTTTTTCACTATTGCCCAAAGATTTTTAATCGGGCTTATATCTGGGGAATTACCTGGCCATGTCAACACTTTAACGTTTTCTTCTTTGAAAAATGCTTTCACTTTTTTGGCAGTACGGCATGGCGCTAAATCTTGTTGAAACACTCCATTGCCATGTGGAAATTTGTTTTCAGTTGTAGCACAACCTTTGACTTACGAATTTGAATATATTCATCGCTTTTTAACATACCATTTACTGGGACTAATGAACTAGGACCTTCAAATGTGAAACAACCCCTAAACATTTTTTTCTGGGGATGTTTAACTGATTGCTGGATATGAGCCGGTGATGTTCTTTCATCTGCTGATTTCCGAACGTAAGAAACCTTTTGCCCCTGAACATAAAAATGGGATTCATCGGAGAACATTTCATTTTTCCAGTCTGCAACAGTCCACTTAGCATGTGCTTTGGCCCACAATAACCGTTTTTTGTACATTGCTTGGATCAAAAGTTGTTTTTTAGCCGGTCAATGAGCTTTCCGTCCACCATCAAGAAGTCTGCGTCTAACAGTTGTCACTTGCAAATTCGTTCCACTGGCTGCAAGTTGTCGATTTAAATCCACAGCACTTAATTTTAGATTCACTGTACTTGTTCTCACTAATAGCCGATCCTGAGTCGCAGTGGTTTTTCTTTTACGGCCACATTTTCCTTTCCTTCAAGGTGAAAAGGAACGAGTTTCTCGAAATTGTTTTAATATAGCATTCACTGTCCCTAGTCCAACACCACACTCTGAAGCTATTTGTTGTTGTGTCATACTGGTATACTCGGAGAGAGAAACAATTTTTGAAAGTTTTCTTGTAGTTACGTCCATTGTTACAATATATTACGTAAACAGACATAAAACCAATTTATGAATTTGTCATAAAAAAATGAAATACACTTGTATAAACCACTGCTTATGTCACGAAATTGCTATAGAGACAAAGAACAACAACTTTACACTGCACAGACAGCTTACAGAATGTGTGTGGTTAGCAGTGTAGTCACAACATAGAAAAAACAAAAAATTCGCTGTGTTCGGATGAATTTGCATGCTACTATATTTATAATACTGATGTTGTTTAGGTCATCAGCTGAAAGACTGGTTTGAACCTCTAGAGGCTTCACTAACTAAAATGGGGAGTGAAGAGGTTTACATTTGCCTTCCTCATTAAGTGGAAAAGTATGCTCATCTGCACGCCAGGCTCTCTGAAAATCATTTACTTTCCACTCTGCAAAGGACACAATCACTTCATTCACCACAGAGTCTGGCTGTATAATGTAATTCATTTCTCTCAGAGGAGATAACTGTGACTAGTGTCTTTTACACCTCTATCTCTTCTGTTCTTAAATGCTTCAGTCTTATAATTGGCTGACCATATGATAAGAAACATAAATATTGTTTGTAGCTCTGGACCTACCAGATCGAATGCCAATAACTTAACCCTCCACCTGCCGAATGCTTATATGTATAATATAAATACAGGGTGGCTGAAAAGTCTGAGATCAGCTTATTATTTTGAATGTAAGGGAAATTTCAAGATGCATGCAAATGCGTACCTCACTTGAATACAAAATACTATTTTATGATAAATCAAAAAAATTTATCCGCCACCTTGAATATAATTTTTTTTTTTTTTTTTAATGGGATGGTGATGATGCGACACATGATTTCAATGCAAATTTTAAGACAGTTTGAATGGTGGAAACTGCATGTCGATATCTCATACAATTTGGAAAATATTCGCTTTTCTTTAAATTTTCAAACACCTTGCTGAATGTCATGTGTAATTACGTAGGCTGGGTGAAAAGTTTAGACCGGCTTAATACATGGAATATAGGGAAAATTTAAAGACATACGCAAATGTGAACCTCACTCGAATACAAAATACTATTTTTTTATTCATCATAAAATAGTATTTTGTATTCGTAATACATAATAACGTAATACAGGGTTATTCTAAATGATGGACCCAATTTTATAAATTCGTATTTATCTTAGTATAAATTCAAAATGAACAATGAACACACAATTATAAAGAGGAAGTTTCAAAGTTTTTTTTACACACTTATAAATGTTCAATGTGTCCCCGTTGTGGTGCACGGCAAACATCTAAACGAAAGCCAAACTCGTCCTATACATGAGAAAGCATTTCTCGTGTTACTGAGTGCACCGCAGCAGTGATACGGTTCCGCAGATCGGCCCCCTGAATTGGGCGGCGGTATTTGCAGAAACGGCCGCTAGAATTCTTGCATCAATGGGCTGCCAGCCACCATTGCATTGGAACATGAAAGAGATTCGCCAAAGATAAACATGTTCTGGCCTTATCTCTTCAAAGGTTTATGAACCATTTTTTTTTTCGCGGAACTGTGACTGGAATGACATACCTGGACATGTTGGAACAATAGCTGTTCCCTCAAGTTATCAAAGATTCACAAGACTTCATTTTCCAACAAGATGGAGCTCCACCCCATTGGCACCTCGATGTCCGAGACTTTTTGAATCAGTCCCTTTCTCTGTGCTGGATAGAACGCAGAAGAAATCAAGACCTGGCTCTACACTACTGGCCACCAAAATCTCCTGATCTCACCCCATGTGAGTATTTTTTATGGGGTTATGTCAAGGAAGCGGTTTACGTCCCGCCTCTACCAATAACTCTGGCCGATCTGCGGAACTGTATCACTGCTGCAGTGCACTCAGTAACAGGAGATACGCTTTCTCGTGTGAAGGACGAGTTTGGTTTTCTTTAGATGTTTGCCGTGCACCACAAGGGGAACACATTGAACATTTATAAGTGTGTAAAAAAAAATTTTGAAACTTCCTCTTTCTAATTGTGTGTTCATTGTTCATTTTGAATTTATAATTAAATAAATACGAATTTATAAAATTGGGTCCATCATTTAGAATAACCCTGCATATGTATTGCATATATTATACCGGGTGAGCATAAAGTCTTGCCCTGATTATAAAAATTTATTGCAGATTAACTGTTTGACATAATAATTTAAATTTGATGCTGTTACATAGGTTAGTGTTAATAGTTTTTTTTAAGATTACTTACATTAGTAAACTTCAACGTGTGCCCCCTTGGTAGCTCGGAGAATGTTGAAGCGGTATTCCAGTTCCCAGTTCAGGTGTTTTGTAACATGTGTTCTGTCACAGTACCCACAGCAGCTTGTATCCTAGCCTTCAGTTCGTCAACGTCAGCAACTGGTGTGGCGAAGACTCTATCCTTGATATAGCCCCAGAAAAAAAAGTCAAGGGGAGTAATGTCTGGAGAGCGGGGTGGCCAGGGTGTTGGACCATCCCTTCCAATCCACCGATCCGGAAATGTTTCATCCAGGAAATTACGCACTATCAAAGCCCAGTGGGGCGGTGCCCCATCTTGCTGGAAAATTATCCATGGTTGATATTCTTCTAACTGTGGTGCAATGAACTGTTGCAAAACATCTAAGTAAATGTTAGCGTTAATGGTGTTTTCCGTGAAGAAAAACGGCCCGAAAACCTTATTATGCATGAGGCCGCACCAAACATTCACATTTTTGCTGTCTCGCTGTAACTGTACAGTAGCATGTGGATTCTCTGATCCCCTTATATGGACATTATGCCTATTTACCATTCCACTGACATGAAAGGTGGATTCATCGGTAAAGCATATGCGATTTAAGTAATCGTTAGCGCCGTCAATCCTGTTGAGAATCTCAGTTGCGAATTCTGCACGTCTCAGCAAATTATTCGGTTGCAAGGCCTGCACGATTTGCACTTTATAAGCATGCAACCTAAGCCTTTTATGAAGAATTTTCACCGCACTTGCTTGCGGTATTTGAAGTTCACGTGATGCTTGACGAGTTGATTTAGACGGACTCCGTTGAAACGATTCCCGAACAAGATCAACAGTTGCTTCACTCACACTAGGCCTGCCACTTCTAGGAAGATCTTCAACGCTGCCTGTTTCTTTAAACCTTTCATACCATCGCTTTATTGATTTAACATCAGGAGGGCTGCATCCATTAAAAGCCCGAAAATTACGCTGAACACTGATGGGCGATTTCGTTTCGTGAAACCAAAGCACACATTGTGCTTTCTCCTGCTTCAACGCCATTTCGCCAGCAACTAACGTGAACTAACAGACCGTGTCATTGTTGAGGAGCACTAGCACCATCTATTGGTCACAAAATCTACTAACATAAACCTATGTAACAGCGCCAGATTTAAATTATTACGTCAAACGATTATTCTGTAATAAAATTTTATAATCAGGGTAAGACTTTATGCTCACCCGGTATTTCTTTCAGAGGTGATTAATACAACTTGCACATTTATGTCTTCTGCTCTTCAATCGAAGTCTTCAATTGACTAATCGTGAAGAAAAAACGGAAATATTTTTGATAGCAGATCAAATGCAATTAATGTATGTAATGTCTAATCGCTGTTATTGTCTTTGTAATTAGGTTGAAATTGAAACAAGAAGGTGTGTGGGGAGATGTTGACCTTAGTAATTCTTCAATATTGGAAATACTTTTACCTCTTGATACAATCGTAATAAAGCGACCGATTACGGATGATAATGAGCCAATCGGGTATCAAGCTATTGTTCTCGATCCATCGCCTGAATGTACTGCACAACTTCTTGCTCTTGCTGTTGACCATATTGATGTATTACTTGAAGACTGGTACCCAACTTTAGGTTAGATTCTTTTGCCTTTTATTGATTATTACGTATTAGTTTCTACAGATTTTAATAAACAATATATTTGTGTGTAATTTGAAAAATTTAAAGTTTAATGAAGTTCAAATCAATTCACTCTTTTGTACGAGGGTTATCCAGAAAATAACCTCCGTTTTGAAATAAAAAGTAAACGAGTGAAGATACAAAAAACTTTATTATATACATATTAAAACTACAGTTTTTCTCTATTTTTCGACATAGTCGCCAATTAGATTCAAGCACTTGTCGTACCTTGGAACAGTCTTTGAAATACCCTCTGCATAAAAATCTGCCGCCTGTGAATGTAGCCAACCATTCACGGCGTTTTGAAGCTCTTCGTCATTGGCGAACCGCTGAGATGCAAGCCACCGCTTCATGTTTGGGAACAGGTGAAAGTCACTAGGAGCCAAGTCTGGGCTGTATGGGGGATGATCAAAAACATCCCATTTAAACTTGGCCAAAAGTTCATTTGTTTTCTCGCCCTCATACAGCTCGAAGATCAAATGAACTTTTAGCCAAGTTTAAATGAGACGTTTTCGATCATCCTCCATACAGCCCGGACTTGGCTCCTAGTGACTTTCACCTGTTCCCGAACATGAAGCGGTGGCTTGCATCTCAGCGGTTCGCCAATGACGAAGAGCTTCAAAACGCCGTGAATGGTTGGCAACATTCACAGGCGGCAGATTTTTTAGGCGGAAGTTAATTTAAAGGTACTTTAGTTTAATTAATTTTATCAAACATCCTATGCAGGTGTTATCAGCAACCATGTTATATTTATAGTTGAAATATGTTTCCAAACCACCAATAATATGGTAACCGTAAACACTTACCAATGTTTATAGTGCTTTCGTGCACTTCATACACATCTTCAGTAATGTATTTTCAATTTATTAATCGTTAAAATTTAAAACTTCCTACTCCTACCATGGCACAGATAAGGAATTGAATTTAAAGTTTAATTACTATGTTTATTTTTAGGAACAAGGTTTGTACATACATCAGAAGGTAAATTCCTGGTCACACGTTTAATACCATGTCCACGTTGTTTAGCGACGGCTCAAGAAAATGAAATTGATAATTGGCCTGGTTCAAAACATCACTTGGGACCACCAAACTTCAATGAGGTAACTCTTTTGAATGTGTACTGTATGCGATAGGTTTTTTTATAAATATGTTTTCCCCTCTTCTCACTGTGCTTTAGTTAAAGCATTTAAGTTTGACCTCAACCTTAAATGTTTAAAGTAAAATCACTACTGTGTAAACAAAACTGATTTGTTCGGGAAACCAGATTATGTTGACATCAGCAAAATCACCAGTGGAAGAGGAGAAATTCAACCTGAGAATAACTGAATAAGTAAAAGTATTTTACTTACGTATTGTCTATTTTTTAAAATAATGGTACAATCTCTTTGATTTTTTTAAAGATTTACTTAATTTTTTATTTAGAAATTGTATATTACATTATTTTTTTGGATATCTGTTCCATAAATAATTTTCAAACATTTTGGAAAAGGAGGAAGAGAAAAAGATGATATTTGTTGGGCGTACTGTACATGATTCTTGACTGCATAATATAATACGAGGGCCATCCGGAAAGTAGTACCCGTTTCCGCCGCATGAGGCGCTGACGAGGCGAGCAGCCGCCGGTCAAGGTCAGATCGCTTCAGTGGCTTGTCTGCCTTCTCTGTTATAAGTTCCGCGACGCTAGCATTGCCTGTCTTGTTTCTGTGACCGTTCATAATGTTTAAAAAAATTGAGAACGCCGCCAGTTGTGAAGTGAGGGCTGTAATAAAATTTCTCAATGCAAGAAACGTTCGACCTTGTGATATTCATCGCCAATTAAAGGAAGTGTATGGAGACGATGTGATGGATGAGTCATCTGTTCGGCGCTGGTGTCGTAATTTTAACTTGGGGAGGGGGAACACATACGACGATGAGCATTCAGGGAGACCATCTGTCATTACAGATCAACTGCTGAGGTCAGTAGACGAATTCGTGAGGCACGATCGGCGCGTTACAATTGATGACATCTGTGAACATTTCCCTAATGTTTCTCGCACAATTCTTCATGAAATTGTCAAAGACCATCTGCATTATTCAAAAATTTGCGCAAGGTGGGTCCCTCGCATGCTTACAGATGAGCACAAAACCAAGCGTATGGCTGCTGCATTAACATTTTTGGAACGTTATTCTGATGAAGCAGACGCGTTCTTGAATCGCATAGTTACTGGTGATGAAACGTGGGTTTGTTATGCTTCACCTGAGAGTAAACGACAGTCAATGGAGTGGCATCATCCTCATTCACCAAAGAAACCAAAAAAATTCAAGACTGTTCTGTCCACCAGGAAACTTATGGCAACCATTTTCTGGGATCGACGTGGTATACTGCTTATTGATTTTATGGCCCGTGGAGACACTATTAACGCTAATGCGTATTGTGAAACATTAAAGAAATTACGGCGGGCAATACAAAATCGACGGAGAGGTCTATTGTCTGATGGCGTCATTCTCCTCCATGACAATGCCAGGCCTCATGCAGCGGGGATAACACAACAATTTCTGCAGCAATTCAATTGGGAAATTTTCAACCATCCACCGTATAGCCCGGACTTGGCCCCTTCAGATTTTCATCTCTTTACAAAACTTAAAGAGTTTTTGGCGGGAAAAAGATTTGACAGCGATGAAGAACTTAAAGAAGGTGTGACTACGTATTTCGATCGGCTGGCGGTGGAGGAATATGATGCTGGAATACAAAAACTCGTCACACGTTATGACAAATGCTTAAATTTGCTTGGAGATTATGTGGAGAAGTAGTTTAAGGTATGCTCTTTTCAATAAAAATGTTTACATTTGTTAATATTTACTTCTGTGTCTTTATTTCACAAACGGGTACTACTTTCCGGATGGCCCTCGTACATTGGACTATGCTGTACAATAGATGGTTGAATAGATTAGAATCAATTTTTAAAACTAACCTTATCAAACAAATAATATATGACTTCATTTTATCAATCACAAAATTATTTTAAAAAAATGTAATGCCATATGTTGGATATTTTATGCAAATCTGGAAAACCCTTTCTTTTCCTTCATTGTATATAAAACCCACCGGGTTGGTCTAGAGGTAGAGTCGTCGCTGCAAGTCAGCTATTAAACAGCTGATTTTCGGAAGCCAATGTTCTTGGTTCAAATCCTACGGAAGGTAGTTGTTTTTGTATGGATTTGAATACACAGAATACACTGAATTTGAATAGACAGTGGTTACCAGTGTACTTTTATGTTTGAGGTTCAATTAACCACACTCTCTCAGGAATGGCCAGCCTGGGTTTGTACAAGACTCATTTACACGTTATTCACATCATCTTCATTTTATTGGGTCATGGAGTTGCTCATTGTTTTTAAATGAACAGATTGTAGGGATATAAAGAAAATTGTATTTAAAAATTGGTTCTTGCTGGCAAATTTAAATTCTTATTTGTGTAAAATGTAATGGAAAAACATTATTGCTGCAATATACTTCGCACACAAATCAGAAGACATATCAAAATTATTACAAAATGTTCATATAGTAAAAAGACTTACAGACTTTTTACTAAAACAAAGACTTGTTTAAGCTAAAAAATTTGAATTTGTGGTATTTATCTGTGATACATCGCTACAAATACATTTATACAACAAACATTAAATACATTTATGTCAACCAGAGAGTGTTTTGCAATCTAATACAATCTATTGATATTACCACACACCATTTTATATTCTATGTTACTCAGGACTCTCTAAGCTTCCAACTGTAAAATAATTTTTGAAATCGTTTTGTTAGTTTCTGAGATTAGGTTCTTTTTACAAACATTACTTTTTTCTTATATTTATGTTATTAAAAAATCAAATTTGAACTTATTTTTAAATTCTTGTTTTTATCATTTTTGGCGAGTTCTCATATTGTATTTATTACTATTTTCATTTTTTTTTACTTTATGTGATGCATTTGAATATTGAAGGTTAAAAATCATTTAAGATTTTCATTTGAGAATTTGAAAATATATAAAAACTTATAGCTTTTTCATAAATGTATTTTATAACGGATTTCTTTTTATATAAACAATAACTGACTTAGTTGTAGATTTACAAAATTTATAAAAAAATCCCGTTTTTGGTCTTCTTGGTGTTAAAAATGTGTTTAAATGTTTGGTATACATAGACAATGAACCTCTAACAAAAACAGATATGGTCAAGTATCTCGGTCTGACTTTTGATAAACGTCTAACTTGGAGCACACATATCAAATGGAAATGTTTATTACTGAATTCCCGACTTAAACTTCTATATTCCCTACTTCACGAACGATCAAAAATACCAATTGCACAAAAATTATGCATATATTGTTCTCTTTTGAAACCTATATGACCTATGGGTCCCAAATTTACTGTTCAACCAAACCCTCTAACTTGCAATGAATTCAAGCATTCCAGTCAAAAACATTACGCCTTATAGCAAAAGCTTCTCTTTACGTTAGCAATAAAACCTTACATACAGATTTGAAAACACCACTTGGACAAAATTCCATTGAATACCTATACGAACACTTTCACGACAAGTCACACGAACACGAGAACCCACTAGTGTGTTCACTTTCCACCTTCCATTTACCTGATAACCCCCCTAGACGCCTTAAAAGACGCTGGAGTAGAGACCTGCTAATTTGATACACAAATTTCATTCTTGGGGAGGCACCAATGGGGGCCCTACCTCTCTCATGCCTATCATGTCATTTACATTATTATCATAATCATCACATTAGGTTGTAAAATTTTAGTTGTATATAAAGAATTAGAAAAAGAAAGTTTGGTTATTTTGTAAGAGGTTGGATTTTAAGAACATTAATTAAATGCTTGATGATAATTGTGAAATATTTCCGTATTAAACTTTTTTTTTCTTATTTTAGCAACCATTTAATGAAGATGTTGATGGAGGTTTAGGAACTAGTGGAAACAACAACAATAGAAAAGTTCGTAAGTCTCAGGAAAGTTATACATCAGATGGAGATAGTGGTGTTGGACCTGACAGTCCTGGATCTAGGTAAATAATGATGTCATTAGTTTTATGTGTATTTTTCAAAACAGTAAATACAATTTAGAAAGTCAATAAGGTCCACAGCATTTACAACACTTGAAATAACCTAAAAGCAATGCATAAATGTAATTACAGTCAATACCAAAATAAAATAATACAATTAACTCAAATGTTGTACTCTTTCAAAAATAAATCTTTATAATGCATCCTGCAGTTTGAAATATTTCTATTTCATATAATGAATTAATATAATAATTTCACTAACCTTCTTTTTAAACTGCGTCACCTTTATTTTAGTCCTACTTACACGTGTTTCGGTGGATCCACCATCATCAGAGTAAATAAAAAATTGAAACTAAAAATTTTATTCATTTATTTAAAATTTACAGAAGATGATACATCTTCAGTCACTTGTATAAAACTGATTTAAAATTAATTTATTTTAATTTATCCCTTCTCATATTTACTGTAGATAGCAGCAGCAGTCAATATCACTTCATCATTCCTAAATTTTATCTGTTCATTCAAAATGTCCTGCTTTTGCTCTTTTAAATATTTATAAATGTGGAACATCTCATATTTTTCAATTTTATTTTTATTCTCTATATTACATTGTTCTATTATATTGAAATGTTCATCTATTTTACCAAATTTATGTTTTATGTTGTACTCTTGTTTAAAAAATTGTATATACTTCCAGGTTCTAACATGGTAATTGTATAGCCTTTCTCTGTCGTGACCATTCAAATACAGCTTCTTCTCTAATAAAGCAATTTGATCCTAATTTCAGCCAGAACTGGACATCCATTAATTACCAATTAGTGCATGTCCTCTTGAGATAGTATGATCTGCGCAACTGGTATCTACCCCAGAGTTCCTGGGTTCGATTCCCAGGACGGTCTCTATTTTCACTCATTTTCAGCTATTACCCTGCATCTTCTGCATTAGCATTAATGTGAAAAATTTTCAGATAAAAAAGAATTTGCTGATAGTGTGTTATACAAAATACAATTATTTGCTTCCATCTGTTGAAATAATCTCGCTTACGTGGTTTTTTAATTTTTACTTTCTCTTGCCTATATGAATATATAGGAAGGAAAGTATTGTTTTCATGTCGATTTTTCGAAATCAAGTTTTCACCGGATCTACACGTTTTCAGACCCCTGAACCCAAAAAACATGTTTTTAGCAATTGGTCTGTGAGTGTGTGTGTGTGAACAGAATATCTCAAGAACGGAACATCGTACGAACTTGAAACTTGAAACTTAAGTTACATACCACTACCGGACTCGGCACGAACATTTTCATTAAAATCAGTCAACCAGAAGTAGTAGTTTATTCATGTAATTTTTCACTTTTTTGCGATTTTCTCTAAAACTGGTCCTACGATTTTTTTTAAAAATCGCCTGGTTCACTACATTTTTTATGCTCTACAAGACAGGGTAGGCGCCATGTTTGCTGAAATTCTTGGTGAGGCTGTTTTCACGTAAAAACATTTTCATTTTAAGATTGCAGCTTTAATATGCATTTTAGCGCAAACTGTTATATAATAAAAGTTGTAGAGAATGTAAAATGGTACAACTTTTATTTCAAATATTTTCTTGTATAATGCTTAGTTTAGTGGTAATTAGCGATTTTCTGTTTCTTTCTCACGAAAACATGTGAAAAATCGATTTTTTTAAGATTTCGGCCTTAGTATGCATTTTACGACAAAAGTTTATATAACCAAATTTATAGAAAATTAAACGATCTATAACTTTTATTTAGAGCATTTTTCTCTACATAGCCTAGTTTAGTGTGAAAGAGTGATTTTCCGTATTTTTAAGCCAAACAGGTCAATTTTCATTTTGCGTCTTTCACTCATGATTAAAATAAGGTTATGTTTTTTGAGGTTAGTTTTGTTGTTTATTTCTAATGTTTTATTACTAATGTTAGGTTAAATTGGTCATTATTTGCATTGGCAAGAGAAAGTTGTGTGAGTGTTTCATACCAATTTTTTTTTTTTAGCGATAATGCCTATATAATCCTTGGCTTGTGCTTAAGTAATAAGATTACTTGTCTGTTGATAGTTTACATCCCTGTTACCTGCAATATGTTTTGTCCTAGTACTTCCAGAGTGTACTATAAATTTTCATGATCAGAAAGATTACAATCGTTTCATTTAAGTACAAGAAAATTTGCTACAGTTTACTCTCTGTACATTTATTCCTTATTGTATAGTCCAGCCTTTCTTAGTTTGCTCCTAATGTAAAAAAATAATGACGTCACTGAGCATGCGCATTATATCAAAATGTGTACACGCTTATTAAAAAGTAACAGCAAAATACTTTCAAAAGTATTTAAATACAAAATACTTTTAAAAGTATTTTGATAAATGAAATTGTTAGGCCTACATCATATCATGACTGATGTTTTTAGTACTTTAAGTATCTTATAATTTAAAAAATATTATAATAATATAATAGGAATACGACATCCGTAAAGTCGCGGACTCTAGCATACACCCTGTAGTAGGTGGCTTTTGTTTGTTGACAGTAGGAGCAAACTAACAACGGCTGATTATAGATGTAGATAAGGTTACGTACCTTTATCCCCTTCCCGAAATTGCATTTACTTCATAAATTTTGTTTAATTAAAACTAACATATCTTTTTCTATTTTTTTATAGTCGTAAACCATCTATGGAAGGCCATCCATCTGTCAGTGGTGGAGATAATGAAGCCGAACCAGAAGTTGAGCCACAGTACAGCTGGATGGTAGAAGAATGCATTCTCGCTGCGTATGATAAGAAGAGTGTTAAATGTCCAACACATGGTGATATTTCTCTCGCACATATCGCTCCAGATACGGTTTGTTTCATTGTTTACTTCATTCATAAGCTCATCAATAATTTATAAAAACAGACATGTTGCTTTTTGTCTTGATTTTTAATGGTCTGTTCTGGAATATGATAAGGTTTTACTCTTGGATAAAAATTTTAAGCGATTTAAAACAGCATCAAAAGCACAAACTACTAACATTTTGGTGCTGGATGACATCTTGAGGTGTGAAAAGAAGGGTCTTTCATCAATGAATGATGTCTTTTGTGTCATACCTATTTGTTTTTTATAGCGTAATCAAACTATGCACATTAGTGTTGTTATTAAATGTCTTCTTCTTCTATCGGGTTAGGCTACATGTTCTGGCACCCATCTTTTTTCGGCCTTCCTATATCTTTGCTCCCTATTATTGGTTTGTACCGTCTTTCTGAACCAGGTAAGCAGCTTTCTGGCATTGTATTTAAATGAGTGACTCATTGAGCGCAGTATAATTTTATTATTCTGTGAAGTGAAAAATTTCCCAATTTTGCCTTATACAGGGTGATTCACGAAAATATGCAGAAACTTTGGGAGCTCATTTTACATGTAAAAATAATGAAAATCGTTTATACAAACATGGGTCCGGAAATGCATTATTAATGCAGCATTAATTCAAAAAATTCCCTGTAAACGTATATCATTTACTGTATTCAAATACACCAGTTTAATTTTTTAGAGGCTACCAAACATGTCTATTTCATTTGTAATCACCCTATATTAGCTGTGTTAATTTTTGATTAGTAATATAACAGGTGTTTCAAAAAGGACGCACTTCGAAGTTTGAGAACTCTAATTTATTACATTAAGTAATTACAAATTATACGGTATGAAATTATTACCTTTATAACATTTAGATTACTTTTAAAACTTCACAATAAATGTTCAAAATGACTTCCTTTGCTTGTAATGCAAGTTTGGACACGTTTCATAACATCTGCAGCCACTTTTCGTAGTGTTTGCTCATTTATGTTTGTAATCTCACTTTCAATATTAGCCTTCAATTCTTCAATTGTATGAGGATTGTTTTTAAAAACCTTACTCTTTAAATTCCCCCAAAGAAAAAAATCCGCAGGAGTAAGATACGGGGATCTTGGTGGCCACAATCCTTTTGATATCACACGATGGGCAAAAAATTCTCGTCAGTGTTTCAGTAGAAGTATGGCATGTTGCGTTATCCTGCTGAAACCAACAATCTCGATCGTGTAATTCTAACAACACTATAAATTGTTCAATTAAGTTGCGGTACACCACACCATCTACAGATGTGTCAAAAAATAAAGGCCCAACAATACGACACCGGGAGATCGCACACCAAACACCAATTTTACGTGCGTGTAGTGGACGTTCATGAAATGTGTGAGGATTATGAGCACTCCATATTCAGCAGTTTTGGCTGTTGATGTAACCATCCAAGTGGAACCATGCTTCGTCACTGAAATAAACACGATCCAATATTTCAACACCGTTGTCATTAACAAGAGAACGTCCAATGACAATACTGTATACGTTTCCCATGGTCAATTTCTTTCAGTTCATGAACGACACCGATGCGGTAAGGATGCAAATTTAATTTTTTTGTAGCCCTTAAAGCGGAAGATAGTGATTATCCAGCCTGTGAAGATAACTTTCTTAGCGATTTGCCAGGTGAGGTAGTCAAATGTTGTTTCACATCGTCCAAAACGTGTTCTGTTAACACTGATGGTCGACCAGTGCTTTTCCGATCCTGTACACTGCCAGTCTCACGAAATTTATTAATCAAACGCGATATTGTGGTGTTATGAGGTACTTCAGAATTGGGAAATTTTAACTGGAACTCGTCTTTCACTCGTTCGTAAGATTTATATGCGCAATAACTTTCAATAATAAAAACACGTTCATTCTTTGAAAAAACCATGTTTGAACTTATACAGACACTACAGACACAAATGAATACTGGGATAGCACTAGTACATGTCAGTAATACACAATGGGTCAACAATGAGTACGGTAGTGCCAACTGTTATTTGGGGGACAAAAATATTCCCTATGCAGAAAATATAACCCTTAAACTTCGAAGTGCGTCCCTTTTGAAACACCCGTTAGTTGCAAATAAATTTCATTTATAAGTAAATTTGTGTACATCATTGTTTACTTGTTTGATTTAACATAGTTGTGGGAAGTTTTCTGTGAGTACATAGGATAGTGAAATAATTTTATTAAAAATATTTTCTCGTTTTGTTCAGATGTTTTTGGATCTTGGAGAACGTCACCTTATCCGCCCAAATAGTATAACGAGAGGTCGTTTATTAGGTAGAGGTGCTTTCGGTTTTGTTTTTAAAGGAACTTGTAAAGTAAGAGGTTCAAATGCTACAATTGATGTCGCTATGAAAATGTTACAACCTGTACAACCTGGACCTAATGCTAGTCAATCTGCTGTTATTGCATATAAGGTACTGTATTACTAATAAAATTTAATTAATTGTTTTATCTTATTTTACTCTCGTATATCAATATATTTGTAGTCGATACCAGCTGGAATAGAAAAGTCTAAAATCAAAGATTAGTGTGCATTTATTTTACTAAAGTTATTTAAAGTTGTTTTGTACATATTTCCTAACCTATTGCAGGATATTAAAGTGTTGATTATCAGTATAAGAAATGAACGCAGAATCTAAGCCTCTGAAATTAAATTCCTGAGATCAGTAAGAGGGTGGCTGAACACTTTCACTGCTGAATACGCGAC
This sequence comes from Catonia carolina, assembly GCA_035578175.1. Classification (NCBI taxonomy): domain Eukaryota; kingdom Metazoa; phylum Arthropoda; class Insecta; order Hemiptera; family Achilidae; genus Catonia; species Catonia carolina. The sequence goes on from JAQMRL010000013.1 coordinate 15,066,934, forward strand.
AGTTGCGAGCAGATTGTTTTTACATTTTCATCAACATAAGCACAGGGGTAAAATTTTCTTTCAACTGTACAGCAGTAAAAGTGCTAAGTCCCCAATGAAAGTATACAAGCTGACATGAAAGTACAGTCTGTCTATTTATTGTTATTTATTTCATTCAGTTAAATATACATTTTAATTTACTACTAAGTTAAACTATGTACATTATTTTTAACTAAAATTGTTCTCGAAAATTCGTCCTAAAAAGAAGTTATGACCACGCAAAAGGGTTAAAAAAAATTTAATTACATAAAATGCATTTTAACTACTATAAAAAAATATTATTACAACATTTTAACGGTAGAAAAAATTATGCTTTAACAGTTTTAAAAAGCAGTGATTGTAAATAATAACTAATAATTACTTTACTGTATAAATTGAGCGGAGAAACAGAAATTTATTACATAAAATTAAAAAAAATTAACCAGAGAACAGTTATTTTAAAACTTGGAAAATTTTTTAAGTTCTTGCTTGTAGATTGAGAGGGTATGTTTAGGGAATATTTCATTTTATACTTCAATAGTAACTGAATCAAAACATCCCGTAGATATTTTAGTTTTAAAAAATTTTGTATGATTTGCTGAACCATGTATTTAGTGTGTTACTGCTTTCAAATTTGAGAATCACAATTTTGTAACTTTTTTGCTTATGAGAAATGATATTAATAATTAAATATATTTAAAATATTGTCTTATCTGTTCAAAGGGAGCTCAAGGAAAATGGGACAGAGATCCATTACAATATGCTAGCAAAGCATACTGCACAGCCCGTCAAGAATTGAACATATTACTAACACTGCGTCATCCTAATATAGTTCCTTTAGTTGGTGTCTGTACTAAACCATTAGCATTGGTACTTGATCTAGCACCGGCTGGTGCACTTGATGTTACACTCCGTCATTATAGACGATCGGGAGCAAGGCTTGGACCTTATACATTACAAGCTATCATTTTACAGGTAATACTTTTCTGTAATCAAATTGCTGAATTCTTAAGTTCACATAATATACCCTCTCAATTGCGACCTCCTCTGTTTTAGAAACTTCTGTTATTTTTGTTTTAACTCTTGGCTAATAGGGTTATGTAGTTATGTTGAAAATTATATTTCTATCTGATACATACATAACAAAACATTTCTATAACAAAAGATTTTGTGGATCCTTCACATCCACTAAAGAGATTTTATGTCTGAAGGATATCTTAAAATTTGTGTTTATTTAAATGTATGGATTCTATAAAAGTTGATTGCTCCAAGTACTTCGGGAAGATAATACAACCGAAGACTAGCGAAAAGGATCTGAAGAAGATGAGGAAAGATGTGCGGTGCACTCTGAGGAACTTACCACTTGAATAATGAGCAAGTATTCTCAAGAATAAGCCAAGATTAGACATTATAATATTGTGATAAAAACTGTGAGTTTGTACATGAATTAGTGCCTTAGAATGACCAGGAAGGCTGGTCTAAGAGAAGCAGAGAGATTCGAGAGAAAGTTCCTCCACAAGATATATTGGGTTCGAAGATATAAAACGGACAATATAGGTTACAAGGTCGAGAAGAACTGTACAAGGATAATGAACAATTAATGGAAATAAGTAGGAAAAGAACTTTATATCATGAACTCTAAAAATGTTAAATAGGAATTTTGAACTATTAGATCAGATGACCTGAGTTATAAGGGCTTATTCCTCACAAAAGTTAAAAACTAGTGGAAGACTAGTTCTAACTAATTTACATTGTAGAGTCATTTTCAAGCATCTGTATTTATCCCTAGATTTAAGAGTAGCATATTTCTGAGTAAGTTTTTCCCATCAGTCTCTCGACTGGTTTGATACAGTTCTCCAAGCTGTTCTGCCTTGGCCAAGTCGTTTCATATCTACATGCCTGCAACACCCTACATCTTTTGTAATTTGTTTTTAATATGTTAACATTTGCCTTCCCCTACAATTCACTCCCTCAATAATTGTATTTTACACCCTCCATTCTGCCCATAATAAACAGGTGGAGTGTCAAATTATTTACACTCAATCTGTTAGTTGCAGGGCTAAAATAAATAGTTCTGTTTCTTATCACATGGTCAGCCAATAAAATGACTGAATCATTTAAGAACAGAAGAGGTAGAGGTGTATTGTGACACTAATCAGAGTTACCTTCTCTGAAAGTAATGAATTTCACTATACAGCCAGACCCTGTGGGGAATGAAGTGAAGGTGTCTTTTGCAGAGTGGAAAATATGTGCTTTTCAGAGGGCCTGGCATGCTGATAAGCATACTTTTCCACTCAGTGAGGATAGCAATGGTAAACCACCTCACTTCTCATTTTACTTAGTAAAACCTCTACAGGTTCAAACCAGCCTTTCAGCTGATGACCTAAACAACAAAAACAACAACCCTCCATTATTGATAGAGCAATACGGATGTCTTCAGATATGTCCCTTCTTCTGGTAAAAAGAATGGTAATGTCATTAGTATTACTTATCGTACTTTTATTAGGATAGAAACTGTTGAGCAACATAATATTAGAAAGAAATGTTAAATTATTTATTTCAGGTGGCAAAAGCAATTGAATATTTACATCAGCAGCATATTATTTATAGAGATTTGAAATCTGAAAATGTGTTAGTGTGGTCAATACCACCTCCATTTCAAGACCACTTGGATGTTCCTGTTCATATAAAGTTAGCTGACTATGGTTCGTATATTATTTTTAGTACTTTTTTTTTTAACTTTTAAACATATTATGAAATGATATTAGTATATTCTATCGTATTAACCCTTTGCAAAGCTAGTCTGCACATAACCTAATTATAACCCCAGAGCTGAATATTTTGGCAAAAAAGTTTTAAAAATTATGTTATTTTTTTTATTTCAGAAGATGAATTCTTATACTTCTTAATGTTCATTAAACTTTTTTTTAAATTTAAGTTGTATAAAAGCTTATTTACTCACCAAGGAACCTAACTGACAGTGAAACTAGATGAGATGAATTTCCCTTATTTATGATTAAATACTTTTTATACAAAATTTGACTTTAACAAAATATATTTCTAATGTAGCCAAAAGATTAATAAAAGAGATTAAGAAAATTAAAACCGAAACTTAAACAAGATGTTTCCAAATGAGGTCTACATAACCTTACTGGACGGCTGATACTAGCTTTGTGATAACGACAAAGAGGTTATTTTTCTGTAAATATACTACTACACTAATATTTATGTTAATCAAAATAATTCAAAAACTTTAGTTCCATTTTTCTTGTAATTACAAGTTGTGCCTTTTGAAATTTTTTTTTTTTTTTTTGTTTAAGCCACATAGGACTACATAAGTTCATCAACCTAAAAAAAAAAACTCATTTCAATTTTTGCGGTTCAATTTTTCAGTTTTTGGAGTCCTGTCCTGATGTTTTCCTCCTTGAACTTTCTCCAGTATTCCTTCAATCCATCCGATCTTCTCTGCCGTTCCTTGTCAGAATATACAACCTTCTGTCGTTTCGTCAGTTTCTGCTGTTGAAGTCTTGTGGTCTTCAGCCTGTGGTAATTTCCGGATTTTGTTTTGAGGTCCTCAAGTGAGTTTTGGAGTCCATTCATGTCCTCCTTAACTTCCCTGATCCAGCGGGGCTGAGTCTTTCTGTTTAGGAAAAAGTTGATGATTTATTTTGAGATTCTGGAAGAGTCGGTCCTCAAGAGATGTCCAAAGAAGGAAATTCTCTTTTTCCTCATCTGGTCTGCTAGAGGTTCTGTATTTCTGTATACTTCCTCTTTTGAGACAGGCTTCCATATCCCATCAGAGAAACGTCTTTTGTTTAGGCATCTCTTGATGATCCGACGCTCCAATTTTGAGATTCTGTGCTCCGTGTTTATCCTCCTGAGACTGAAGATTGTTTCGCTGCTGTATGTGATCTCCGGAAGAATTACGGTGTTGTTATGCCGGAGTTTTGAATTTATGCCTTTTGGAATTTATATAAAAACTTTTAAACAAAATGTAAATAGTATTACCAGAATCTATTAAAAAGATATCTTTTTTTTGTTTATAATTGCAACAATTTGTTAGAAATATTTTATATTTTTTAGGTATCAGCAGATTAACGTTACCATCTGGAACTAAGGGATTTGGTGGCACTGAAGGATTTATGGCTCCTGAAATAATGAGATACAATGGTGAGGAAGAATACACTGAGAAGGTATGTATAAATACTGATACTGTTTGGTTTTATTGTGTTCTGATTACAATTTCTATTTATTAACTTTGTTACTGAAAAACTCTTAGCTGAGTTGCATCCAGGAAACCATCCAACAGAGTTTTTGGCTTGTTAAGCTTGCTGTTGTTGTTTAGGTCATCGGCCGAAAGGCCGGTTTGAACCTTTAGTGGCTTTACTAAGTAAAATGAGGAGTGAGGTGGTTTACTATGCCTTCCTGACTGAGTGGAAAAGTATGCTTATCAGAGTGGCAGGCTCTCTTAAAAGCATCTAATTTCCACCCTACAAATGACATCATCACTTCATTCCCCCAGGGTGTGGGTTTATAATGAAATTCATTACTTTCAGAGGAGTTGAGTCTTTTACACCTCTACGTCTTCTGTTCTTAAATGATTCAGTCATTTAATTGCTGACCATATGATAACAAATAGAACTATTTTTTGTAGCCCTGGAACTGACAGATTGAGTACAAAATTAGTTAATATTTTATGCAGTTAAGAATGTGCGTTTTATGTGGGTCTGTTTTGATTCTAAATAAAGCAAAATTTCAGTATCTAGTATTCATTTTTTCCTGAGTAATTCACATGAATCTTTTCAAAATTAAATTTTCTACAAATTTATTTAAGAAAAAATATACCTTTATTTACCATTTATTGAAGTAATCTTACGTTAAACACAAAAATGTGTTATTTCTTTGCACCAATTCTTGTGTTTTATGTAAGATATCTCTGAAAGTATTGCATTTACAGCTCTGGAACCAATTTTCAAATTAAAAAACATAAGAAACAATCGTATTTGTATTTTTGTAACTACCTGTAACATTTTTTTTGTGGCCTTACTTCACCGAGGGTACAGAGTTCTAGGTGAAATTTTTCGCTAGCCGTAACTCGCTAACTAAGCGTTTTCAGGCATATGTTTCGATGAACTTTTTTTCTTATTTTTAGCTATAGAATGAGATCCCAAGAGATTGCCGTATAGTTTTGAATCACCCAGTATGTATAGATTTTTTTCCCTACATAAATAAGGTTTTGTTCAAACAATTTAGTTTTGTGGTTGGCAACGTAGTAATTATTTCTGTGTTTTGCGTTTTCATTATAAACATTGTGATTCTGTATAAAGGTAGTTTGTTTAACTTACCTATTCACCTCAAAGAATGTATTGAATGTATAAGAATGTATTGAGGGAACAGCAAGCAATTTTGGTAATTAAATTGCAGTTACACTTATTACAGTTGAACAATAATTTTTTTTTGTAAAAATATTGTACAGATTGAATTTACATGTAATAACTATTCTATCATTATTTCAGGTGGACTGTTTTTCATTTGGAATGTTTGTGTATGAACTATTAACTCTTCATCAGCCATTTGAGAGCCATGAATCTGTAAAAGAATGTATACTTGAAGGAGGCAGACCACCATTGACATATCGGGTAATTTATGTTTTTGGTTAAGCTACTTAATTTTTCAGTTTTTACTTTCTCTTGCCTATATGAATATATAGGAAGGAAAGTTTTGTTTTCATGTCGATTTTTCGAAATCGAGTTTTCACCGGATCTATACGTTTTCAGACCCCCTGAACCCAAAAAACATGTTTTTAGCGATTGGTCTGTGTGTGTGTGTGTGTCTGTGTGTGAACAGAATATCTCAAGAACAGAACATCGTACGAACTTGAAACTTAAGTTACATACCACTACCGGACGCGCCACGAACATTTTCATCAAAATCGGTCAACCGGAAGTAGTAGTTTATTCGTATAATTTTTCACTTTTTTGCGATTTTCTCAAAAACTGGTCCTACGATTTTTTTTAAAATCGCCTCTTTTACTCAATTTTTTATTCTCTACAAGATAGGGTAGGCGTCATGTTTGCTGAAATTCTGGGTGAGGCTGTTTTCACGTAAAAACGTTGTTTTTTTAAGATTACAGCTTTAATATGCATTTTAGCGCAAAACTATATATAATAAAAGTTGTAGAGAATTGAAAATTCTACAACTTTTATTTCAAACAATTTTTTGTATAACGCTTAGTTTAGCGGTAATTTGCGATTTTCTGTTTTTTTCTCACGAAAATGTGTGAAAAATTGATTTTTTTAAGATTTCGGCCTTAGTATGCATTTTACGACAAAAGTGTATATAATTTAATTTATAGAAAATTAAAAGATCTACAACTTTTATTTAAAGCATTTTTCTCTACAGAGCCTAGTTTAGAGAGAAAGAGTGATTTTCCGTATTTCTAAGCCAAACTGAGGTTGATTTTCATTTTGCATCATTCACTCATGATTAAAATAAGGTTATGTTTTTGAGGTTAGTTTTTTGTTTATTTCTAATATTTTATTATTAATGTTAGGTTTATTGTTAATTATTTGCATTGGCAAGAGAAAGTTGTGTGAGTGTTTCACACCAGATTTTTTACTTTTTAACATCATCTGTATATTTTGTAGTAGTTGTTGTTGTTGTTTAGGTCATCAGCTAAAAGGCTAGTTTAAACCTCCAGACCAGTGTTCTTCAACCTTATCTTAATAAAGGGCCAAATTTTTATTGTGGGTGGGCTCGAGGGCCGCATTGATCTACGTATGTTTGTATATACTTGCAGTACTTGCAGTTCAAAAATAAACATAACGTTAAAGAAAGTAGAGAAGTGGATGTATTTATTCATAATAATAGTTTAGAGCATGTAGAAGCAGTGAAGTTCCTGGGCGTATCTCTAGATAGATCTTTGTCTTGGGACTTCTATATCAATCAAGTTTGTAGTAAAATATCATCTGGGGTATTTGCACTAAAACAAATCGCCAGATTAAATGATAAAAAATTACTAATGGCAGCTTATCATGGCCTCATTCTGTCTCATATCCGGTATGGTGTAATTCTAGCATGGGTAATATGAATATTTTTTTTTTTTTTTTTTTTGGTTTAATGTCCGACTGTTCTGCAATTACTGCTAATGCAGACGGTGAAGGGTGAAATGATATTTTGTAACGTATGAAAAAATGCCATGCCTGAATGGGATTCGAACCCAAGACCGCATGATGAGTGGCGAGCACGTTACCAACTGCGCCAATGCGGCCGGCAGGGTAATATGAATAGGGTTTTTAAAATTCAAAAGAAAGCTATTAGGTGTATGGTGGGAGCTAACCAGCTAACCTCATGCAGGCCACTATTTAAGGAGCTTAAATTGCTTACAGTTCCCTGTCTCTACATTTTTGAGGTGATTATGTATGTTAGGCAAAATAATTTTATGCAGAATTTCAATGTTCACTATCATAACACGAGAAACAGGAATGATTATTATGTGGCTAATCACTCCACAAAATAGTTTGAACAAAAACCTACTTATGCAGGGAGAAAATTCATAAATAAATTACCCCAATCTTTAAAGTGTTGTGAGGATTTGAAGTCCTTTAAAAAAAATCTGAAAAATTACTTGATCAGTGAAACTTTTTATAGCGTACAAGAATTTCTTTCTTGATAGTAGTGATACATTGTGTGATTCTTATATGTATTTCAGGTGTTATATCTGACGACATGTCCTATACTCCTCCTGGAGTCTCCAGGGCGCAAAAAAAAAAAAAAAAAAAAAAAAAAAATATTTGTATATGAAAATATATATTATAAACATACATGAACATTTTGTGTCAGGTTAAAAGAAATAACATGATTTTTTTTAAAGCTTATATTGGTTGAAAATGAAAGTAAATATTAATATTGAAACATATACTTATACTTAAACATGTTACAAAACTCAAAACCGTACTAAAAACATCAAAATGGTGATTTTTCAGTTCAATGGGAAACTTGACATTCTTTCTCTTTCACTAGTTTAAAAATCAACAAAATCATGCAATGTTCTAAGCTCTTTGTTTAAAAAATGAAATCGTTCTGCGGGCCGCTAAAATTTACTCGGCGGGCCGCGGGTTGAAGATCACTGCTCTAGAGGCTTTACTAAGTAAAATGAGGAGTGAAGTGTTTTACCTAGCCTTCCTCACTGTGAGGGCATGCCAATGCCCTCTGAAAAGTATCTTCTTTCCACCCTGCAAATGACACCTTCACTTCATTCACCCCAGGGTGTGAGTGTATAATGAAATTCATTACTTTCAGAGGAGATAAACTCTGACTAGTGTCTTTTACACCTCTACCTCTTCTGTTCTTAAATGCTTCATTCATATAATTGGCTGACCATGTGATAAGAAACAGAACTATTTTTGTAGCCCTGGATCTAGCAGATCAAGTGCAAATAATTTAACCCTCCACCTGCCTGTTATGGGCAAGGAAAACAAAGCAAGAATTTGTACGAGGGTCATTCGTAAAGTTAGGTCCGTTTTTGTATAAAAATTAACCACAACAGATTAAATCAAAAACCTTGTTTTATTTAATTCCTTACATCTTAATCTATTTTTCTACATAGCTTCCATTTTTTTTAAACATTTATCATAACGTTCTACAAGCTTTTGAATACCAATGTCGTAGAACTCTGCCACCTGCGAATATAACGAGTCATGAACAGCTTCTTTCACCTCGTCATCAAAGTTGAAGTGCTTACCGCCGAGAAACTTCTTCTGTTCTACTCACGTTCGAGAATTCCAATGCTACTGACGAAATTGTGAATCGCCGATTTTCACGAATCTTTTTTTCAATGGCTTTGACTAAATCTTCCGTGATCACTGATGGTCGGCCAGATCGTGGTTCATCATGGACATTGTCCCTTCCCTCCTTGAAAGCTCTCACCCACTTGCGCACTTTACTGTCACTCATTGCAGTAGGGTCATACACTTCACTTATTTGTCAATGAATATCTACTGCACAAATGTTCCTTGCTGTCAAAAAATGAATCACTGACCGTATTTCGCAGTCGGCAGGATGATCAATTGTCTTAAACATCTTAAAGATGCACAGTAAACAGCACTCAACAAAGATACTACTGCAAATGGCGTCGTTTCGTAAGCAAGGCATGCTGGGAGTCGTGGCGCATGCGCATTGCGCTGTTCGCTCGCCGTGTGGCTAGTTACCGCGATTCGGACCTTACTTTACGAATGACCCTCGTAGTTTTAATCAGTAAAAACAAAGTAGATAATAATAATATTTTTATCAATGTTTCTGTTTACAGGAAACACTTTACCCAAGTTATATGTTGGATTTGATGGTATTGTGCTGGTGTCAACAACCAAGAGATCGCCCGTCAGCTAGTCAGATAGTATCTATCGCTTCTGCTCCTGAATTCACTCATTTGTATGATGTCGTCTCATTAAATCACTCAGCGAGTGTTATCGCTACAGTAACTGCTTCTGTTAGTCCATCACCAGGTAAAATTTAAATAAAAGTATTATCAGTAATTTTATGAACTCATTGTTTTTTTAACCTTTTTCGAGTAACGTTTATAAATAATTAGCTCTGTGTATAATGGACTAAATCAAGTTCAGAACAGGGCTTAATGTTCTAGGAGTAACAAAAGGAGAACACCAAATGGACAGAAGAAAGAGGAGAAGAATGCCTACATGAAAGAATGCTGTGGGCCGCCACAAAAAAGAAAAAGTGCTACCAGAAATATGCTAAGTAATTTTATGTGGTCTAAAATGACCTTAAGAAGAAAAAATATCTTTATGTAAATAAAGTAGCTTTTTGAACTACCCTTGAATCTTGTGATCTTCAGAATGTTATTTGTCATGGACAAACACATTGTATGATTTGGGTTTGCCATGTTTTAAAAGTTGTTATGAACTTAAAATTCGTTGAACACTTATGGTATTGTGCAGGTGCCAATTTCGTTTGCTGATGTTGAACAGTATTTAACACTTTCTAACCCAGTGTCGCATAGAAGTCACATTGGAGTGAAATAACACATAAAAATTTTAATTGTTAGTGACTACTTTGGATTTAAGAGCGCTGGATGTGAATTGTAATAATTTTCTGTACCCTAGCCAGGAATCGAACCTGAGACCTCCGCTTTGCAGTGTAAGATGCTGACCACTACGCCACGCAGGCGACCATTAGTTTCTTATTAAAGTTAATTTCAGTTTTAAATATTCGTGTTAATTTACTAAAATAAAGTAGCATTTCTTTGAGTATATTGAATGTACATATAAGTATATTTTTTAGACTGTAAATAGTGATTTTATCCATTTTATCAGTATATTTTTGAACTGTAACATTTTTTAAGTCTTAAGTAATGCTTTGATATTAAAATCATATTTAGTTTTTTTTGCTACAAATTATAGTTAAGAGAATATTGTTTAGGAAGCCTGAACATGATTTTTACTTATTCATATTTTTGGGAACTTTGATATCAAGTCCCAATGTAATGTAGGCCTATGTGGCACACTTTTTTGTCAGGCCATCAAAAAGGCTGACGGTCTAAAAGTGATTTTATTACACTTAAATGTCAGTAAAATGTATGAAACAATGTTGCTACACATATTTGTTTGTGTATAGGTAAAAAAATTGGGATTGAAAGGGTTAATAAAATAAAGTAAATAATGAGAAAAAGTGGAGTTTAGTTAAAAACAAATAAAAAAATCTGGTGTGAAACACTCACGCAACTTTCTCTTGCCAGTGCAAATAATTAACAATAAACCTAATATTAGTAATAAAACATTAGAAATAAACAAAAAACTAACCTAAAAAACATAACCTTATTTTTTTTTTTTTTTTTTTTTTTTTTTTAGGCCCTCATTGGAGCAAAATTAATCGATTTATAGAAGATCCCTAGTTATTCCTCTTATTTGCCCAGTAGTTCTTCATCCTTTGCGACACTCTCACCCTATCCTCCACAGTCCAATGTCTGTTTGTCTGCCTTTTAGGTACTTCTGGAAATTTCGTGTTTGGATTTTTGATCTTATATCCTTCTTCTCTGTTCAAAATCTGTGTCTCTGAGATACCCAGGTCCTGCAGATCCTGTTGAACTTCCTCAAACCAGGCGTACTTGACTTTGGTTCTCAAAAAGAAATCCAGTACCTGTCTGGTAAATCTGGATTCTGGCAGTCTCCTAAGATGTCCAAAGAACCCAACTCTTCTCTTCCTCATTATCTCGGAAATTTCCTCATTTTCCCTGTATAGAACCGAATTTGGCAACAACCTATACTCATTGTCTACTCTGTGCTTTTGGTTTATTATTGTTCTGAGGATTCTTCTCTCTGTCTTTCTAAGGTCCTCCATCTTCCCACAGTGCCTCAACCTGCCCAAAGTCTCACACGCATACATTACCACAGACTTCGTGACCGTATTGTAGTGCCTCAATTTGGATTTTATGGACATTGACTTCCTCTTATAGGTGGACCATGTCAGTCTTTGAGCTCCCTTGAGTTTGTTAACTCTTGATTCCATGAAAAATGCTAAAAATAAAAGTTGTAGATCTTTTAATTTCCTATAAATATGATTATATATACTTTTGTCGTAAAGTGCATACTAAGGCCGAAATCTTAAAAAAATAGATTTTTCACATGTTTTCCTGAGAAAAAAACTAAGCGTTTTACAAAAAAATGTTTGAAATAAAAGTTGTAGAATTTTACATTCTCTACAACTTTTATTATATAACGTTTTGCGCTAAAATGCATATTAAAGCCGAAATCTTAAAAAGAAAATGTTTTTACGTAAAAACAGCCTCACGCAGAATTTCAGCAAACATGGCGCCTACCCTATCTTGTAGAGCATAAAAAATGTAGTAAACCAGGCGATTTTTAAAAAAATTGTAGGACCAGTTTTTGAGAAAATCGCAAAAAAGTGAAAAATTATACGAATAAACTACTACTTCCGGTTGACCGATTTTGATGAAAATGTTCGTGTCAGGTCCGGTAGTAGTATGTAACTTAAGTTTCAAGTTTCAAGTTCGTATGATGTTCCATTCTTGAGATATTCTGTTCACACACACACGCAGACCAATCACTAAAAACATGTTTTTTGGGTTCAGGGGGTCTGAAAACGTATAGATCCGGTGAAAACTCGATTTCGAAAAATCGACATGAAAACAATACTTTCCTTCCTATATATTCATATAGGCAAGAGAAAGTAAAAATAAGTAATGCAGTTGTTATTCATTCTTATCACAAATTAGTCTGGCTAGGTTTGATTCCCAGTCAGGTCTGACATTCTTCATTCATTGTTCATTTTCATCTATCACCCTTCAATGTATCTAGTTGCCTTAGTGCACATAATAGCCTGTCATAAAACAAATCAAATTAGTCAATACCTTTGTATCACTGAAATTTTGTTGTGTTGAAATACAGTGGACCCTCACATTACGATGCACTCACATTATGGTATTTCACTTTATGATGTGTCATCAAATTAGTCATCGGATTCCCAAAGTCGCACGTGTACCTGACCCGCCAATCGTCAACCCCTACAGTAAAAAGTTCTGATCGAATGCACTCCTTCCCTCTTGTCAAGATACCATCGACCATGCTACCTGCACCCTCCCTTCATCAGCTCAAGGTTGTTTCTGTTTATCAGTTCTGTCACAGCGTCGTCGTCGTCTTCATGGATTAGCCTGTTCCGGCGTCCATCTCTTCCTCGGTCTACCAATGCATCTTTTACCTGTCGGATTATGGATCAATGCATTTAATGGAAAGCGATCTTGGGACATTCTTAACACATGCTCTGACCACTTTTCTTTGTATGTCCTTATAGTGTTCAACAATGGTTGGGCACCGCATTCATTCCTTATTACTTCATTACGAATGCAATCCTCTCTTGTGCAGCCCTTAACTTGCCTTAGAAATCGCATTTCCGCTGACTGGATTCTTGATTCCTGTTTTCTCGTCAGCACCCATGCCTCACTTCCATAAGCCAAAGTTGGGATCGCCATTACTTTATAAAACTTTAGCAATGTGTTTTTCCTGGCTCTATTCTTGAGAGATCGACTTATTGCACCACATACCATGTTGAACCTAGTTACTTTTTGATGCACATCATGGTCATAATCATACGTAACATCGCATCCCAAGTATTTAAAATTAGCTACTTGCTCCAAACGCTTGCTTCCAATCACTATTTTAGACCTTGTAGGCCATTTTCCATGGAAAGCCATAATTTTTGATTTGTCTGCAGAAATTTTCATATTAAAATGTTTGAAAATTATGAAGAGCTTATGCACTGCCATTTGCAGCTTGTCCTCGGATTCCTGTATAATCACAGTGTCGTCAGCAAAACATAAATAGTTCATAAAAGTATTGCGGGTAAGAGCGATACCCTTGTCTACTTCATGCTGCCACATAGACATAAGCTCGTTGACATATATATTAAATAAAGCAGGTGAAATTGGACAACCTTGTTTGACTCCTTTATTTGTAGCTATTTCATCTGTCAATTTTCCGGCCCCCACTGCTATTTTTATTGTTGTGTTCCCATATAAAGTTTTTATACTGTCTATCAAATGCAAGGGACATCCATTTCTCAACATTATGCTCCAAAGTAGCTCTCTATCGACATTATCAAATGCCTTCTCCCAGTCTACAAAGGCCATGTGTGTTTCACTATTATACTCTCTGCATTTTTCTATTATCATTTTTAAAGTGAACACCGCATCAATACAGGATCTCCCTCTTCTGAAACCCATCTGGTTCTCCTGTAAAAGAGACTCTGTTATTGCCTGTAATCTTCTAGAGAGGATGAAAGCATATAATTTGTATGTTGTATCCAGAAGACTTATTCCTCTGTAGTTTCCTGGGTTTGATCGATCTCCTTTTTTGAAAATAGAGACCACTTTTGACACCATTCATTCTTGTGGCGCTGTATGATTTTTCCAACAAATGTTAAATAAATGCAAGAGCCGTAAGTGCAGCAATAATCCTCCATATTTTAGAAGCTCCATATTCACACCGTTGAGTCCTGCTGCTTTTCGATTTTTAGAGGCTTTAATTGCAACTTGAAGCTCCATCATAGTGAGCTGGTCTACTTGACAAGAGTGGCATTGTGTAGCATCTGTGTGTTTATCTCCGGCTGCGGAATCATACCATAAATTTTTATAGTGTTCTATCCATTCCCGTTCACCTACACAGCTTATATTTGCCTGTCACAGCACCCATACTATTTAATAGTGTTACGTGTATCGCCTTGGTTATCAGTTTAGCATCTGTGCCGTAGTGTCCGTCGTGTTATTATACATACGTATTCTATGTAGTTTTGGTACCGTGTTTCCTGTGTACGTTACTGCAGTTATAGTGAAAATTGGTCCTAAATCGCACATAAAAAGTCAAATTTCTATTAAAGAAAAGCAAGAAATTATAAAAAAAGACGCAAAATGAAAATTGAACTCAGTTTGGCTTAAAAATACGGAAAATCACTCTTTCACGCTAAACTAGGCTCTGTAGAGAAAAATGCTTTAATTAAAAGTTGTACATCTTTTTATTTCCTATAAAATTTATTATATACACTTTTGTCGTAAAATGTATTCTAAGGGTGAAATCTTAAAAAAATCGATTTTTCACACGTTTTCGTGAGAAAAAATCGCTAATTACTGCTAAACTAAGCGTTATACAAAAAAATGTTTGAAATAAAAGTTGTAGGATTTTAAATTCTCTACAACTTTTATTATATAAATTTTTGCGCTAAAATATATATTAAAGCCGTAATCTTAAAAAAACCATTTCTTTACGTGAAAACAGCCTCGCCAAAAATTTCAGCAAACATGGTGCCTACCCTATCTTGTAGGGAATAAAAAATTAAATAAACCAGGCGATTTTTTAAAAAAATTCGTAGGACCAGTTTTTGAGAAAATCACAAAAAAGTGAAAAATTACACGAATAAACTACTATTTCCGGTTGACCGATTTTGATGAAAATGTTCGTGTCGGGTCCGGTAGTGGTATGTAACTTAAGTTTCAAGTTCGTACAATGTTCCGTTCTTGAGATATTCTGTTCACACACACACACACACACACACACACACACACACACAGACCAATCGCTAAAAACATGTTTTTTGGGTTCAGGGGGTCTGAAAACGTATAGATCCGGTGAAAACTCGATTTCGAAAAATCGACATGAAAACAATACTTTCCTTCCTATACATTCATATAGGCAAGAGAAAGTAAAAACATGATGAAGGGGCTAGGATAAATGAATTGGTTCACTGGTATGGTTATTCCCAGTCTACAATTTCCACGATCGTAAAGCAAAAGTCAGTTTTAAAAGACATTAAAGTGTCTGATAGATCAAACACAATTCAAAAAGGCATTTTTTTTATAGTTATACTTATTATCAAATCATTTGTACTGAAATCAGCGCTATTTGAAGAATATATAGGGTTATCTGTATGTACAGGCTAATGTAAATTTCTTGTGGAATTGTAAATATGGTCTAATGATTGGGCAAGAATGCAGTCTCACAATACGATATTTTCGCTTTACGATCGTTCTTCCGGAACAAATTACGATCGTAATGTGAGGGCCTACTGTATGTTACTTATTGATTATTTTTATTTTTTTCAGAGGATAATTCATCTTCGGTTTGTGAATTATGGTTGGCATGTTCAAACAGTGAAGCTGATCAACTAGTTGTGAGTGGTCAGTCATTTGTACAATATTCTAATATTCCAATTCCAGAGGTACCAACTGCGGGATGTGTTGTTGGTAACACTGTATGGCTGGGAGATTGTCAAGGACAGATTCATGCTTACTTGTAAGTAATTTTTTTAATTGGTTAGCTAATCAAATATTCATACTTTAACACTGAATTCCCTAAAAAAACATCTTAATATTTCATATGTTCATTCAGTAAATTTTTGAATTCTGCTTATTGATGAGTAGTTATTCTGTTTGAAAGTCACAAGCGAGGACCCAAAAGTAATGAGGCTTTAAGCAATGGTGGGGTAATAAGTTCTCCATGGTAGACTTTTTTTACTTTCTCTTGCCTGTATGAATATTTAAGAAGGAAAGTATTGTTTTCATGTCGATTTTTAGAAATCGAGTTTTCACCGAATCTATACGTTTTCAGACTGAAAAAAAAACATGTTTTTAGCGATTGGTCTGTGTGTGTGTGTGTGTGTGTGTGTGTGCGTGCGTGCGTGCGTGCGTGCGTGCGTGCGTGCGTGTGTGTGTGTGTGTGTGTGTAAGAACAGAATATCTCAAGAACGGAACATTATACGAACTTGAAACTTGAAACTTAAGTTACATACCACTACCAGACCCGACACGAACATTTTCATTAAAATCGGTCAACCGGAAGTAGTAGTTTATTCATGTAATTTTTCACTTTTTTGCAATTTTCTCAAAAACTGGTCCTACAATTTTTTTTAAAAATTGCCTGGTTTACTAAATTGTTTATGCTTTACAAGATAGGGTAGGCGCCATGTTTGCTGAAATTCTCGGTCAGGCGTTTTTCACGTAAAGAAATTGTTTTTTTTAAGATTGCAGCGTTAATATGCATTTGAGCGCAAAAATGTATACAAGGTTTGTAGAAAATTTAAAATACTATTACTTTTATTTCAAACATTTTTTGTATAACGCTTAGTTTAGCGGTAATTAGCGATTTTCTGTTTTTTCTCACGAAAACGTGTGAAAAATCGATTTTTTTAAGATTTCGGCCTTTGAATGCATTTTACGACAAAAAAATATATAATCAAATTTATAGAAAATTAAAAAATCTACAACTTTTACTGACAGCACTTTTCTCTACAGAGCCTAGTTTAGCGTGAAAGAGTGTTTTTCCATATTTTTAAGCCAAACTGAGGTTGATTTTCATTTTGCGTCTTTCATTCATGATTAAAATTAGGTTATGTTTATTGAGGTTAGTTTTTTGTTTATTTCTAATATTTTATTACTAATGTTAGGTTTATTGTTAATTATTTGCACTGGCAAGAGAAAGTTGTGTGAGTGTTTCACACCAGATTTATTTTAAAGAAACTCTCCTAGAGTCATTATGTGAAGCCTCGTCACTTGAGTCTACCCATTCATCTGTAGTGAATTTTTAAGTGAAACAAGTTCACGTTTTTGTCATTTTGTTAAAAACATGAAATGGCGGACACCTGAGTGCAATGTGTGGTGGTAAAATTTTGTTTCTTGTTGGGAAAAACGGCTGCGGAAACTTTTGCAATGCTATAAATAGCTTACAAGGATAGATGCATTGAGTAAATTAAATGCAATGATAAACCATCTCACTCCTTATTTTACGTAGTAAAGCCTCTAGAGGTTCAAACCAGCCTTTCGGCTGATGACCTAAACAACAAGGACTAAAAAAAATAAAATTAAAGATGACAGAAACAGTTTCAAAATATGATAAATAGTACAAAATGTAATTAATTTTTACTTTCTCTTGCCTATATGAATATATAGGAAGGAAAGTATTGTTTTCATGTCGATTTTTCGAAATCGAGTTTTCACCGGATCTACACGTTTTCAGGAAATCGAGTTTTCACTGGATCTACACATTTTCAGACCCCCTGAACCCAAAAAACATGTTTTAGCGATTGGTCTGTGTGTCTGTGAGTGTGTGTGTGAACAGGATATCTCAAGAACGGAACATCGTACAAACTTGAAACTTGAAACTTTAGTTACATACCATTACCGGACCCGATACGAACATTTTCATCAAAATCGGTCAAACAGAAGTAATAGTTTATTCGTGTAATTTTTAACTTTTTTGCGTTTTCTCAAAAACTGGTCCTACGATTTTTTTAAAAATCGCCTGGTTTACTCAATTTTTATTCTCTACAAGATAGGGTAGGCACCATGTTTGCTGAAATTTTTGGTGAGGCTGTTTTCATGTAAAGAAATTGTTTTTTTAATATTACGGCTTTAATATGAATTTTAGTGCAAAAATTTATATAATAAAAGTTGTAGAGAATTTAAAAACCTACAACTTTTATTGCAAATATTTTTTTCTATAACGTTTAGTTTAGCAGTAATTAGCAATTTTCTGTTTTTTCTCACGAAAGCGTGTGAAAAATCGATTATTTTATGATTTCAGCCTTAGTATGCATTTTACGACAAAAGAGTATATAATCAAATTTATAGGAAATTAAAAGATCTACAACTTTTATTTAAAGCATTTGTCTCTAAAGAGCCTAGTTTAGCGTGAAAGAGCAATTTTCTGTATTTTTAAGCTACTCAAACTTAAGTGAACTTGGTTGATTTTCATTTTGCGTGTTTCACTCACGATTAAAATTAGGTTATGTTTATTGAGGTTAGTTTTTTGTTCATTTAGGTTAGTTTTTTGTTTATTTCTAATGTTTTATTACTAATGTTAGGTTTATTGTTAATTTTTTGCATTGACAAGAGAAAGTCGTTGAGTGTTTCACACCCGATTTTTTTTTTTTTTTACAGTTCTGGTGATTGTCAACATGTCTTCAGCTATGCTCTAGATCCTGATTCACCCGATAATGCAATTGTCTGTGCATTACTGCACTTACCTGAACAAAGTAGAGTTGCGGTAGGTTTATCGAACGGTAGAGTATTCCTTGTACGAGATGATATGTCTCCAACTGCACCTACCATGGGTGAAGGTAGCTTTGTTATGAGTGAACTTGGAAGCAGTACTGTGTTGCACGCAATTACTGCGGTTTTTAACGATAGTCCAAAGTAAGTTACAAATCATTATCATTATTGAATCGGTGAGTGGAAAAAGGGTAATATTCCAAAATCCTTATTTTCAAGAAATTAAAAAAAACTGTTTTGTGACTTTGTTTTTGGTTAAATGGTAAAATGTTCAATCGGTCATTTGTTGTACTATATTAAACCTTTTTAATGGTGACTTTAAAATTTGTTTTACAATAATCATGGGATTGATTTTTGATTATTAATATGTTGACTATTCACCTTTTTCTAGATTTGGTACAAGTGAATGGGAAAAATTAAGTTGAAAAAGCAATACAATGTGCCAATATGCTACAAAACTTTATTTTAATTTTAAAATAATTTACAGTTACATTTTGAAAATAATAACACAGAAACCAGTGGTCCAACTGAATGTTAGCTATTGAATGGAAGAAGGGTAATATTCCTGGAATATTATCCTTTTTCCACTCTATTAAATTTTTAATGTAGCTTAGCTGCTTTTAGATACAAGGAATATTTCCCTTTTATCAACCAATAGATGCGCCGAAGTAAACTTAACAAAACTGCTATCTTCGTTCAATTTCGCATTTTTTTGGAATATTACCCTTTTTCCACTCACCGATTCAATTTAAACCTTAATAACAAAATGAAAGTGTTGTGCAGTAGCAAGAGTAGTTTAGAGGAGATGGGAAATTTAAAAGTAGGTAACAAAAACATACAGGAAGTTGGGAAATTCTGCTATCTAGGGTGTTTTTTTTTTGTCTAACATCCGATGTTCTGCAGACCATGCATACACTGCTAGTGCAGACCATGAAGGATGAAATAATTTTTTGTAACGTATGAAAATATGCCATGCCTGAATGGGATTCGAACCCATGAGAGGTGAGCACGTTGCCAACTACGCCAATGCAGCCGGCTATCTAGGGTGTAAAATAAAGGATTGTAGAAGCACAATTGTTTTTGAATGGGTCCAGGAGACTACCATGGGAGCATAGGACATGTCAAGAAGTTGTACTACCTGAAATACATTTTACAATCACTCATTATTCTATTCTACTTTACTACCACTATTTAGGAAGAAATTCTTGGACACTATAAAAAGTTTTACCAATCAAGTAATTTTTCAGATTTTTTTAAAAATAATCAACATTTTAAAAATTGAGGCAATTTATTGATGTATTTTCTCCCGCACATAAGTAGGTTTCTGTTCAAACAATTGTGTTTGTGGTTAGCCACATAATAATTGTTTCTGTTTCTTGTGTTATGGAAGTGGACATTGAAATTTTGCATAAAAATATTTTGCCTAACATACATTATCACCTTAAAAACTGTAGAGTGGGTAACCATAAGCAATTTAAGCTGCTTAAATAGTGGTCTGCGTGAGGTAAGCTGATTAGCTCCCACCATACACCTAATATAGTCACTTGAGTCACAAGTTTGCCCTTGTTTGCAACGAGGGGTAAAGGGGAAACAGCATCAGTGCGCATGCGCGACTGCTTTCATTTCAGTACATAAACATAACAATTTACACTATACCCAGAGCATAGCCTATACAGTATATCGCGGAACCTTTTTTAGGTTAACGGTACGAAAATAACTGTTTGTTACCGTAAACAGAAATGTTGGTTTCTCAAAAATGTGGGCAGACTATTCACAGTACTGAACTAAATGTAAAATACAGTGTAATAAAATGCTGAGAAGTTGAAACTAAGCAACAATGCCTCTTAACAAAAGCCATGAGCGAGTGGCTAACTATTGTGATGTTTCTCTTTCCACAATTCGAAAAATAAAGAAGGAATTTAAAGACGTGAAGAAGCTATTCTTCAACATTTTTGTTGACACGTGGTAAATAAAGGAAGCGGTTAGGTACACTAGTGAGACTGATAGTGAAGACGCCGTTGACAGCGATCGTAAAGAAGGTGATTCATTCGTAGAAAATTTGTTCCAATAGAATAAGGTAGTTGGTAATTACAGTAAATCAAACATTTCTAGTCATGTAATTAAGCTATAGGCAGTATTACAGGTCAGATTTATTTCTTATAAGGTTTATGAAGAAAACTTTCTCAGCTTAAACCACAGCTTACAAAATGTATGCAGAAACTGCACGGTAGTGAAATGTACGAGTAGTGTCTTACTGTTGAGGTTGGCAGCACTGTCATATTTTCAGTTCCCTTCCTCACAACCCATCCATACGCAAAAGGCAATCTTGTGACTTCAGTATCTATAGCTTTATTTTGAATTTTAAAAACCCAATTCATATTGCCTGTACTAGAATTACCCCATACTAAAATACCATAATAGATACGAGACAAAATTGAACCATGATATGCTGCAATTAGTAATTTTTTATCATGTTATATGATATTTTAGTGTTGATATATCAATCTGATAAATCATGGTTAAAAGATTTATCTTATCATTGATAAATGATATCAAAAGCAGGATTCCTTGATCTGTTCCAACAAAATTGTTTTCGTATTGTCATGTAAAAACATGTTATTGAAAAATTGCATGTTGTTGCGTTTTAACCCTCTTCCATCGCTCCTCATTTCTTCCTAATAATACAATACTAAGAATAATAATATAAGACTAAGTTCATTACAGATAAAAAATTACAGCTGCTTCTTTTAATACGTAGTACAGTTTTTGTGAATGTAAAAACATGAAAATTAGTTACGTTTTACGATTGTTATGAAATATTTAAAAAGTTACATTATCTGAAAAATTGGTAAAGGCTAATGAAGGAGTCAGTTAGGTTGGCTAACTGTTATTGAATAAAGGCAGGACCTTGCTTCACAGAATAGTTTTTTACACAAATACAAAAATTTACACCAGTTAAAGGTTGTAGTGGTAAAGAGGGGATTCATGTGTCACAGCAAAGAAAGAAAAAATAAATTTACGCTCTCATAAACATCCGCATATCTTAGCTCAGCGATGGCATAAAGGTTCGATCTCTCTTCAGACAATAACACACAGCCACTAAAATAGACTTAACAGTTTTAACAACCCTAAAGATGAAATATTCCCAAAGTTACACTATCTGAAAAATTGGTAAAGCCAAATGTTAGTTGGCAAACTTCATCAGCTACTTCACTAGAACTATCATGAGTAAATAGATAGTGTTTTATATCAAATTTGACTATGTTTCAGCGAGCGTAATTTGAGATATCACATGCTTTGATAGTTTTATAAATATGGCCGTTCAAAGCTCGCGACTACCTTGAATATGCGGTTCCCCAGCGCTCAAGGGTTAATAATGTGACTGTAATATTGTGATGAATTACTTAAATAATGGCTTTTCATTACTGTGTTTATAATTTGCAGAGAATGTCAGTTGTGGTGCGGCGAAAGTAATGGGGCTTTATCTGTCTACACAATGCGTGAAAATATAGTGACCGGTCATGACGTGTTGAATCATTATGAACCGATTATTATGAATGTTGATGTCGTGCAGATAATTTCGTCCCACTCACCTGTAAAATACGATGGGCCACCATCAGTTTGGACATATGTTTATCCAGGTAATTGATTTGTTAACAAAGGTTCACAGTTGCATCACTATACCAGCACGGGACTGCTGTGACAAATCTCAGGTGGCACCGATTGGCATTATCCAAATGATCTGACTTATATATTTAATGATTCATCCATGGTTTTATAAGATTTTGTTTATCTTTGATACTGTACTGCTTTTACGCCGGTCTGTAGTTCACATTTTGCCCACTGTCGGCGTTGTGATGGGGTTGCTGCTGCCGATAGATAGCGCAGCAGTCACACCTCTCGCAGTGCATGTACCAAGTGGCAAGAGGTATCTACCAACCGGCCGATGCAATAGTTGAAGGTGACCAGGCAGTATTGAGTCTACGTGATCGAAGGTCAATACGGAGGAATTGCTAGCTCAACTTTGAGTCAATTCTTTCGATCACTTACATCTCCCTTCCCTACCTCTCGCTTCACCGGCGACTGCTCCTCTTCGGAGGCAGCGGCGAAAGGTGCTCGCTGCGTCGGTGATTGCTCCTATTTGATTAGGCAGCGGTATAGACGACCCCGTTTTGCTTCACTGGCGACTGCTCCTCTTCGGAGGCAGCAATGAAAGGTGTTCGCTGCGTCGGTGACTGCTCCTAATCATTTAGGCAGCGGTAAAGACGACCTCCCCCTCGCTTGCCAGCGGCTGCTCCTCTTTGAGGTAGCGGCGAAGGCTTCCCCAAGCATCTGGTTTTACTTTTGTACTACCGGCCAGGCTGGATGCCTGGCCGGTCCTATGAGTTCTACAGACTGCGCTACTAAAAGCCGGTGGCGACATCTTTTTGTTATTACTGCCTCCAGGAGGAGTATGGCACATGTCAAGATAAAGCTGATAAGCATAAATAATAATAACAATGAGTTAAATCATTTATTACCACTACTTATTTGCTTACTTCAATAAGTGTGCGTCCAACCATATGTACCAAATAATACACAAGTTTCCTCAGCATTTGATTGCAACTTTATATATTTTTTTAGCTTTTTTCAAACAAACTTAAATTAATAGTGAATCCTTATAATGCATCCTGCAGCTTGAAATCAATTCTATTTCATATAATAAATTTATATAATAAATTTCACTAACTTTTTAAGCCGTTTTGATTTTTATTTCTGTCACTTACACATGTTTCGGTGGATCCTCCATCATTACACAATATAATTTGAAATTAAAATTTTTTATTTAAAATCTGTTGAAGATATTACATCTTCAGTTATGTATCTTCAACAGATTTTAAGTAAAAAATTTTAGTTTCAAATTATATTGTGTACTCTAATGATGGTGGATCCACCGAAACATGTGTAAGTGACAGATAGTAGAAATCAAAGCAGCTTAAAAAGGTTATTGAAATTTATTATATGAATACTCTGTTCCTCTTTTTTTTTTTTTTTTTTGTGTTAAATGTCCGACTGTTATCCAATTACTGCTAATGCAGACGGTGAAATCTGAAGATTGTAAACCTTTAGCCCGAACATCGTTTTGTCTGTTAACATTGTATACAGTCTCATTCTTTGCTTTATCAACCAGTCATATATTTGATGACCTTAATGATAGCTGTGGTTACGCCATAATTTGAATTTGTAGCTGTAAAGTTGAGGGCGCCGCTGTCGTTTGTGTCGTAACAGCTGACCACAGACTCGCTCCCCAGTACGCGCCGGAGACAGTTGGTCCACAGCTTTTATGGTAGTGCGTCGCCACGCATTATGAACATGCCATGCATACAGTCCACTGCTCTGGAGGAGGGTCCCGCGGGATTCTTCGTTTGATTTAGTTTTTGTCTCCGCTCGGGGACAAACGCACCGCACCACGCTCGCAACGGCGCTACCAAGCTGAGAACAAAGAACATCATATCAAACTATTTTGAGACTCGTAAAACTTAACACATATTTTAATATTTTGTAGGCTGTGTCGTATATCAATGGGATCCAGCGACCAGGGCGATAGTAAATAAGTTGGATTGTTCCAAACTTGTCCCTTGTAGTGAGAGTCTAAAATCGATAAGTATTGAAGAGCATCTTAGTCCTGGAAGGTGTCAGGTAAAAAAAAAATTTATTTTCTTTAAAAATACCACATTTTCATTTATATTATTCATTCAATTTTTTGGCTTAAGAACAAATAATGAAATTTTGTATAGTCGTGGGGGTTTACATTAAGTTTGTTCATGTTTCCAGTTTTACAATGCTTGTTCTAATTATATATGCTGTTCTAATATTAAGCTAATTGGAAGAATAAGCACGAAGAAAGAAAGGAAAGCAGAATGAGTTATGTAGTTAGTAGACTTTTTTATGAAATTGTATCCATTTATTGCAGTTTTACTGACATGAGAGTCCACCTCTTACATAATAATCTTCCTTATTATTTTATCAAACATCCTATGTAGGATTTTAAACAGCCGTATTATTTAAAATTGAAATATATATTTCTAACTACCAGAATACGGTAACATAAAACACTTACCAATGTTTATAGTGCTTTCGTGTATCTTGTACACATCTTCAGTAAATTAAAATTTTTTATGTCAAAATTTAAAACTTCCTGCTTCTACCATGGTAGATAAGGAATAGTTGATTCTTATATTTAAAATAATCTTGCCAACTTAATCAGTTGATTGTTTTAAATATAAGAATCGACTATTCCTTATCTACCATGGGAGGAGCAGGAAGTTTTAAATTTTGAGATAAAAAAATTTTAATTTACTGAAGATGTATGTGTACAAGATACACGAAAGCGCTATAAACATTGGTAAGTGTTTTATGTTACCATATTCTGGTGGTTAGAAATATATATTTCAATAATCTTCCTATCTACTGAAGTAGCCAATCGTAGAGCGGACGCCAAATAAGCTTGCCAGTTTTCTGAAGTGCGCAGAAGGTTTATTTTGGTAATGGTATGCTCGGTTGTCTGAGCGAGTGGTGGGGGTCATTGTTGTACTAGCTGTGATCAGAATCACGTCGCTCTCTCACATGGGAGTGAGAGAATGCATAAAGCTCTCACTTGCACAAGCCATATGCGCCGAAAGTCCCCTAGCCATGGGAGTGAGAGAATGCATAACGCTCTCACTCGCACAAGCCATACGCGCCGAAAGTCCCCTAGCCATGGGAGTGAGAGAATGCATAAAGCTCTCACTCGCACAAGCCATATGCGCCGAAAGTCCCCTAGCCATGGGAGTGAGAGAATGCATAACGCTCTCACTCGCACAAGCCATACGCGCCGAAAGCCCCCTAGCCATGGGAGTGAGAGAATGCATAACGCTCTCACTCGCACAAGCCATATGCGCCGAAAGTCCCCTAGCCATGGGAGTGAGAGAATGCACAACGCTCTCACTCGCACAAGCCATACGCGCCGTTCCAATAACATTGTATAATTTCACTCATTGTTGTGAGCAAGCATTTATGCACACAGTAAACTAACAAGCAAGATAACGACTGTAGTATGTTTTCAGATTTGGATTATAACGGTAAAGACCTTTGAGCGCATGCGTAGTTATGCCACTATCTCCCTCTCACTCGCTCGGCTATGGGACATTGGCTCATCTGGTACCTATACATTGCCTAACAGTTACTGTAGCAATGTGATCATTTTTGGAGTGGGGATAGCCAGTCAACCAGTTTACATCTGCAAGCTGAGGCATCAACGAGACGAAAGAATATCATTTCTAAAAACATTGTCTAAAACACGTGTAAACTAAACCTATTTAGAACTGTGTCGTTTTAATATATTGTCTATGTCTTTTACAGACTTTTACATTTCATCCCTAAGTATGATCTTTTAAATTTATTTTTAGGATGACAGTCGGTTGCATACAATGTTTCGTGTATGTAGACCTGCTTTTCTAATGCACTTGTCAAAATGCATAAATTATTCATTGAATTAATACTTTATAATAGCGCTGACTTTATTCACAATCTGAGTTACCACTGGAACTAGCCAACAAAGGAGCTAGCTGTTTATATACTCACCCTAGGATTCCGTAGAATTATCCATAAGTAATAGAATATTGGAAAGGATGCAATGGTAGATGAATTCAGATAAAGAAACAATACAAGATGATAAATAATTAGATATGTAAATTAGAACTCTACCCGTAGGTATCAGGTAACCATCTTTGTAGTATAACTGCTATTTTTTTATTTTTTTTAAATTGCGTTCAAGAGACTCCGGAGGGAGTATATAGGACATGTCAAGAAGTTATAGAAATACATAATTCAATCACAAATTGGTCGACTAGCTACTGTTTAAAAAGAAATTCTTGTACACTATAACAAGTTTCACTAATCAAGTTATTTTTCAGATTTTTTGTAAAGGAATGCAATTTATCATATTTTAATAATTGGGGTGATTTAATATTATATTTTCTTCTGTATTTACCAAACAACACAAAATCTATTGTATTCAAAACATTATTGTACCTATTTTTTACGGTATAATGATGTTCTGCAAAATGTTTTCATTTAATGCATTGACATT
Organism: Catonia carolina; assembly: GCA_035578175.1. NCBI lineage: Eukaryota > Metazoa > Arthropoda > Insecta > Hemiptera > Achilidae > Catonia > Catonia carolina. The sequence goes on from JAQMRL010000013.1 coordinate 15,093,627, forward strand.
GTAAAAGTGAAATTTAAGGTTGGTAAATCATACATATACTGTAGTACATGTACCACACTGTATAATTTGTATTTAATCATACAATGAGTGCTTAATTTCAGCATCTAAATTGGGTTATATCACAATGTAATCAAATCTTAGTTCTATATGTTTGTAAATGAGGTACAGTTCTGTTAATCGAGCTCAATTTGGTTTCATCCACCTCAGTTAAGAGAAGAGGTCACCGGCCAAAAGGCTGGTTTGAACCTGTAGAGGTTTTACTAAGTAAAACAAGGAGTGAAATGTGTTACCTATGCCTTCCTCACTGTGTGGAAAAGTACGCTTATCAGCATGCCGGATCCTCTGAAAAGCATATATTTTCCACTCTGTAAATGACACCTTCACTTCATTCACCATGGGCTCTAGCTGTATAATGAAATTCATTTCTTTCAGAGATGATAACTCTGATTAGTATCTTTTACACCACTACCTCTTCTGTTCTTAAATGATTTAGTCATTTAGTTGGCTGACCATGTGATAAGAAACAGAACTATTTATTTTAGCCCTTCAATGAACAGATTTAGTGTAAATAATTTGACATTCCACTTGTCTGTTACGGGCAGAAGAGGTCACTATTATGTTAAAATCAATTTCTGATGTTTTGTGTGAGCGTTTTTTTTTTTTTTATTGCATGATGATACCTACATAAGCCTTGGGCTTGTGCGTAGGTAATGATATGTGGTAATTTACAGATGAAAAAATGCCAGACATGACCGGGAATCAAACCCGGGACCCTGGCATAGTAGCCAGTTGCACTGACCACTACACCAAGGGCCGGCCAATGATATTTATAAAATATATGATATGATGTGATAAATATATGATATTTATAAAATTTCACAATGATATTTTAATTCAACCATGTTTTTTCAATAAATTGTTTGATAGGTGACCAGTCTGTGCGTTCTAGACGTTGAACTGTACATAGGAACAACATGGGGCTGTATTGTAGTTGCAGAAAGAGCAACTATGAGACCAATCACAGTCTTTCGTCCGTTCCAAGAAGAAGTTTCAGCAATTATTGCTTTACGACCTAATGATGAAGGTGAAACGTTACTAGCTACCGTCGGGCGTGGTTATAGAAGCCTTATAAAACGATACAAAGATATTGTCGGCACCCCGACTCTTTCAAGTCAAAGTTCTCAAACTCAAAGTAGTTCTTTTGCATTACTTTGGGCCACTCAAAATTGGGCAGCTGCTTAATGAGTAATATTTTTGTGATAAAATTGATATTTGTTTATATATGATTGAGAAATATTCTTGCCAGATACGAGTAAACCCACAGGGTTGGTCTAGAGGTAAAGTCGTCGCCAGAATCAGCTGTTTAACAGCTGATTTTCGGAGACGAAGGTTCCTGGTTCAAATCCTAGTAAAGGTAGTTACTTTTATACGGGTTTGAATATTAGACTGTGGTTACCGGTGTACTTTGATGGTTGGGGTTTAATTAACCATACTCTCTCTCAGGAATGGTCGGCCTGGGTCTGTAAAAGACTACATCTCATTTACACGTCATACACATCATCCTCATCTCATTGGGTCATGGGGTTGCTTATTGTTCTAAATTGAACAGATTGCAACGTACACAAATTAGAAATAAAAAAAAAAAAAGATACGAGTAAGTCATTTTTTAAATATTTCTGGCCTAGTTAACCCTTTCAATCCCAAATTTTTTAACTATTTTTTAATTTTTTAACAACACTCACACAACTTTCTCTTGCCAATGCAAATAATTAATAATAAACCTAACATTATTAATAAAATATTAAAAATAAACAACAACTAACCTCAAAAACATAACCTTATTTTAATCATGAGTGGAAGACGCAAAATGAAAATCGAACTCAATTTGGCTTAAAAAAAACGGAAAATCACACTTTCACGCTAAACTAGGCTCTGTAGAGAAAAATGCTCTAAACAAAAGTTGTAGATCTTTTAATTTTCTATAACTTTTATTATATACACTTTTGTCGTAAAATGCATACTAAGACAGAAATGTTAAAAAAATCGATTTTTCTCACGTTTTCGTGAGAAAAAAAACAGAAAATCGCAAATTACCGCTAAACTAAGCGTTATACAAAAAAATGTTTGAAACAGAAGTTGTAGGTTTTTAAATTCTCTACAACTTTTATTATATAAGTTTTTGCGCTAAAATTTATATTAAAGCCGTAATCTTAAAAAAACAACGTTTTTACGTGAAAACAGACTCACCGAGAATTTCAGCAGACATGGCGCCTACCCTATCTTGTAGAGAATAAAAAATTGAGTAAAATAGGCGATTTTAAAAAAAATCGTAGGACCAGTTTTTGAGAAAATCGCAAAAAAGTGAAAAATTATACGAATAAACTACTACTTCCGGTTGACCGATTTTGATGAAAATGTTCGTGTCGCGTCCGGTAGTGGTATGTAACTTAAGTTTCAAGTTTCAAGTTCGTACGATGTTCCGTTCTTGAGATATTCTGTTCACACACACACACACACACAGACACACACACACACACACACACAGACACACACACAGACCAATCGCTAAAAACATGTTTTTTGGATTCAGGGGGTCTGAAAACGTATAGATCCGGTGAAAACTCGATTTCGAAAAATCGACATGAAAACAATACTTTCCTTCCTATATTCATATAGGCAAGAGAAAGTAAAAAAAGATACGAGTAAGTCATTTTTTAAATATTTCTGGCCTAGTTAACCCTTTCAATCCCAAATTTTTTAACTATGCACAAACAAATATGTGTACATTGTTTCATACACTTTACTGACATTTAAGTGAAATAAAATCACTTTTAGACCTTCAGCCTTTTTGATGACGTGACAAAAAAATGTGACACATACGTCACATTGGGCTAGATGGTATCAAAGTTCCCAGTTAGATGGCTCAAAGTATGAATGAGTAAAATCATGTGCAGACTTCCTAAACAATATCCTCTTGCTTAGATTTGTAGCAAAAAAACTAAAAATATGATTTTAATATCAAAGCATTATTTTTTTTTTCTTTTTCCTAATTTGTGTACGTTGCAATCTGTTTAATTTAGAACAATAAGCAACCCCATGACCCAATGAGATGAGGATGATGTGTATGACGTGTAAATGAGACTGTGTAGTCTTGTACAGACCCAGGCCGACCATTCCTGAGAGAGTATGGTTAATTAAATCCCAACCATCAAAGTACACCGGTAACACCACTGTCTAGTATTCAAATCCGTAAAAAAGTAACATTTAAAAGTATTCAACATTTAAAACAAGTAAAAGTATTCATATCCGTAAAAAAGCATTATTTAAGTCTTAAAAACTGTTACAATTCAAAAATATTGGTAAAATGGACAAAGTCACTATTTACAGCCTAAAAAATATACTTGTACGTACATTCAACATACTCGAAGAAATGCTACTTTACTTTATTAAATGAACACAAATATTTAAAACTAAAATTAACTTTAAAAAGAAACTAATGGTTGCGTCTGTGGCGTAGTGGTCAGCATCTTACACTGCAAAGCGGAGGTCTCAGGTTCGATTCCTGGCTAGGGTACAGAAAATTATTACACTTCACATCCAGCGCTCTTTAATCAAAAGTAGTCTCTAACAATTAAAGTTTTTATGTCTGTTATTTCACTCCAAAGTGACTTTTACGCCCCACTGGGTAAGAAAGGGTTAATTGTACACAATATGAATTTTAAAAACTTCCTATCCTTTAGTTTAGTCAGTAATATTTTGTTGTAAATGTAAATAGATTTGAACAGAAAAAATTAGTTTATATGCTAAATTCAATATGGTTATCTCAAGAAATAATCCATTTACGTGACAAAAATTACTATTTATTGTTGTCAATAGTGTAGTAAATATAAGTCGGGTCCAAGCTCCGTGTAGTTACGGGGTGAAGGGTACAGGTGAGGTATAATGAATGAGTGATGCATGCTGGGAATACGATTGTTGTATTACTCTAATACAAAACATTCATTTTCAAACTTTCCGTATTTAAAATATTTACTTATATTTATTACAAATTATTTATTTAAATATTTTGATATAAATTAGCAAGTTAAATATTATGAATCCGACCAAGTTAATAACCCGGTAGGTATTTGTTAAATTAATGCGCCGGATGATTATTTTTTAGTCTATTTTAGAATATCTATTAAAGTCTTAAAATCTATTTTAGAATATTTTTTTAGTCTAGTTAGTACACGCTACCACTACAAATGCATCAGCTGTGAAATACTACTAACTCATTCATTCTCCCACTACTATAACAACGCATTGCATTCCTTCCAACTACACAAAGCTGGGACTCAAGCTATCTTCTTCTTCTTAAGGTGCCCCATCCCTAAGGACATCATGGCCCACTTCACTCTATCTGCTGCTGTCCTGAATAGCTCTATTGATGTTTTTCCACACCATTGTCGTAAATTTTTCAACCAGGATGTGCGTCGTCTTCCCAATCCCCTTTTGCCCTCCACCTTCCCTTGTATGACCAGCCGCATCAATTCATACTTTTCGTTCCTTAGAATGTGACCGAAATATCCCATTTTCCTTTTCTTTATGGTGTTGAGCAGTTCCTTATCCTTCTTCATTCTTCTTAGCACTTCCATATTTGTTATGTGCTCTGTCCAGGATATTCTCCACATTCTTTGGTAACACCACATTTTAAAGCTACTGAGTCTTTTCTCCATCGTCTCTGTGATTGTCCAGGCTTCAACTCCATACAATAGGACAGAAAATACATAGCATCTCAGTACTCTTGTTCTAATATCTATGCTCAGTTTTCCGTTACATAGTATTGCCTTCATCTTATTGAAAGTATTTCTGGCTATCTCAATGCGTCGTTTTATTTCCCTACTACGATCCCATTCTTCATTTAGTTCACAACCCAGGTACTGATAGCTATGTACTCTGCCCAGAGGTGTTCCCTTGACATAAACTCTAAACTCGTCAATCTTGTTCTTGCTGACCACCATGATCCCTCTCATGACCACCCAAGCTATACAAGGGCTATTTTTTTCAAACTTAGATAGTCCATAAATAAAACACAAGTGAATATAGAAAAAGTGTTTTATTACTAAAAGTTATGTACACTTATGAATACTTTTTGACATAGTCACCTTGACGATTGAGGAATTTGTCATACCTGTAGACAGGTTTTCTAATACCCCATTCATAAAATGTTGCCACCTATAAGTTTAAATTATCGTAAAGTTCCTCGTTGTGTTGTTTATGGAATTCATGCAGCCAGGAACCTCTCAATTATCGCAGCTGTTTATTGTAAAACTTAACAAAACTTGCAAAGAGCCATTCAAAACTAAAGAAGAGGCATGCTAACTTCTGGAATTGTTTTGATCCATGACAAGACCTGTCCTTCAAAGTGCTGTTGCAACCAAACGACTTTTTGATCAATTACAATGGGACATTTTTTATCACCCGTCATACAGTCCTAACGTAACACCAAATAACTTCCATCGTTTCCTTAACTTAAAAAGTGGCTTGGAGGGCAGCACTTCAAAACTAACGAGGAATTCATTCTACTGTAACCAGTCCTGAAAAATGTGTATTTATTTTATTAAACAGAATTTCTGTCCAGTTATTTCTCATTCATATACAAGACAAGATAAAACAAATTTTGCTGGAATAAATATTTCAATTTTGTATAATCTATGTTTGCATTATATGTTATTACTTGTTTTATGTTTTATTTCATTACAAATACAATCATTAAAAAAACACCGGAGACAGTCAAAGTGAGTAAGAAAATGTAATCAGTTAAAAAGTACTTTCATGGCTTTACCACATCGTCAGCTCATTTTTACACTTAAAATTACACAATTATAACATTTATTTTTTCAGAAATGTTAAAAATCCTCCTTATGTTATAGCAAGTAGGTTTCTGTAGGAATCTTACAGATTGCTACAGATCCTGTATTTGTCATGATATAAAGAGGTTTATTTATCAAACATCCTATGTAGGATTTTAAACAGCCGTATTATTTAAAATTGAAATATATATTTCTAACCACCAGAATACGGTAACGTAAAACACTTACCAATGTTTATAGCGCTTTCGTGTATCTTGTACACATCTTCAGTAAATTAAAATTTTTTTAAGTAAAGTCAAAATTTAAAACTTTCTGCTCCTACCATGGTAGATAAGGAATAGTCGATTCTTATATTTAAAACAATCTTGCCGACTTAATCAGTTGATTGTCATATTCAATCTGTGTGTTCATTAATTTTTCCCTGTTATTGTATTTATAAATATAATATTTTTCCAAAATTTCAATTTCATTTTGTCTGTTATTTATTTGATCAAAACTAAACATACTATGTCAAGTATAAAAAATAATCTAGAAATATTAGAAATAAATAACAGACAAAATGAAATTGAAATTATGGAAAAATATTATATTTATAAATACAATAACAGGGAAAAATTAATGAACACACAGATTGAATATGACAATCAACTGATTAAGTTGGCAAGACTGTTTTAAATATAAGAATCGACTATTCCTTATCTACCATGGTAAAAGCAGGAAGTTTTAAATTTTGACGTAAAAAATTTTAATTTACTGAAGATGTGTACAAGATACACGAAAGCGCTATAAACATTGGTAAATGTTTTATGTTACCATATTCTGGTAGTTAGAAATATATATTTCAAATTTCAAAGAGGTTAATATCTCTTAAAATATAAATGTTATAGTTGTGTAATTTTAAGTGTTGCAATGAGCTGACAATGTGGTAAAGCCACGAAAGTACTTCTCAATGGTCTTACACATTCTTTGATCGTTTCTGGTGGTTTTTAATAATTTTATTTATAATAAAATAAGAAATTCTTTAAACGATGGATATATGCTACAATATTTAATAGATTATATAGTATTAATATAAACAAGTCTTATTCAAATATGAACACCAGAAATTATATGCTAATTGGTTTTTAATATTTAACATTGTAATTTTAAATTGTACATGTATTTCTGTTTTAATTCTGTGAATGAATATTTTTTATTATGTGACGTTTCAAGAAGTAATGTAATATTTTTTTTAAATTGATTTATCTTGTTTTTTTTGATTAGGTAGCAGAGTAGCTTTAATCAGCCCGTACTATTCAACATAACATTGTGAATATTTCATCCATTCAAGACTTATTTACAAAGCCAAATTACTAGTCATCCATGCTGACGCTAAGATTGAGCATGATCACTGGATGTTTTGAAGTACATGAATGTGTTGTTTGAATGAACAAATTTTGACGAATTCAGTTTTGTTAGATTTTTTTGCTTACAAAATTTGTTTTAGTGTACTATGGCTGATTTCAGCTGTTTGGCTACCTAATTATAAAAAAATTAAATAGATTAATATTATTTTATAAATTATGACATTTATTGTTTTAACAAAACTTATAAAATAAATGAAAATATGTAGGAACGACCTTTCACACTTCTGTATTGGAGTGGAGAGAGTAATTAAAGGGATTTCTTGAACTGTGGTAGTACATCTAGATACAGCAAATACCCCTTTTAAGTTAAAAAGATGTAAACATTGGGTCAATCTATTAAAAAATCAAATATATTTGTTAAAAATACTCATTTTTTAATTGGCCAGCCTGTTGGTGTAGTGGTTAGCGCACTACACCAGGGTCCCTGGTTTGATTCCCATTCTGGTCTGGCATTTTTTCATCACTCATTCTTGGATCTATCATCCAAGCCATACACAAAGTTTGATGGTGTATCACTGTTCAAGCAAATGCTCCATCGCGCCGTGTTACAAAGTCGAAAAACACTTTACGCGGAGACACGTTTTCCTAATCAGACAGTTCGGTGCAAATTGGCAATCGACTGCATTGGACAGGGAGACCACCCATGAATATGTAGTAAAGTTACTTTATTTATCATACACCGTGCGCCTTGACCCGATATCAGCTCAGTCCGATTTTTATCAAGATATTATGTTGGGTTCACAAATTATAGGCAAAAAACACATTTTTCCTTTGTACCCTTAATGACTGCCCATAACAGACAGGTGGAGTGTCAAATTATTTACACTCAATCTGTTCGTTGCAGGGCTAAAATAAATAGTTCTATTTCTTATCACATGGTCAGCCAATTAAATGACTGAATCATTTAAGAACAGAAGAGGTAGAGGTGTAAAAGACACTAATCAGAGTTATCTCCTCTGAAAGTAATGAATTTCATTATACAGCCAGACCCTGTGGTGAAGGAAGTGAAAGTGTCATTTGCAGAGTGGAAAATATGTGCTTTTCAGAGGGCCCGGCATGCTGATAAGCGTACTTTTCCACTCAGTGAGGAAGGCAATGGTAAACCACCTCACTCCTCGTTTTACTTAGTAAAACCTCTACAGGTTCAAACCAGCCTTTTGGCTGATGACCTAAACAACAACACCCTTAATGATTAAAAAAAACTTACAAACAGTGTAAACTTACACCAGTACTATATGTGTAGTTTAATTATGGAAAACTTTTTTTAAAACTTATTTTGGATTTGATTTCGTGTAAGATTAAATTTTATTGAATTAAGATTAATTGTTAAATTACTTGTGTTGTTATGTGTAAACGTAAAGAAAAGCTATTTTTTAATACAATTGTGTGCTATAAAATCTGAAAAACTCGTCATATTTTTTGAAATTATTAATACTTTAACATATTATGAAACTGTTCCAATGATATATGAGTGAAATGATTGTTAATTATTAATGGGAAATATATATATATATATATATATATATAATAAAATAATTATTTATAATTGCATTAAATTGTTGGTTATGTAGTATAATTAAGTGATATTTAATGTGTCTTTATTATATAATTGTTTTTATTAATAGTTGTTGTATTTATCAAATAATAATAATTGTGATAGTAATTAATCGTGAAAAATTGTAACAGTGTAACTAATAATCATTATTACATTACTTATTTTTCAATTAAACATATTTATTATGGTTGTGTTTTGTATTATGTACTTGTGATGTAATGAAAAATAAGATGTGTGTTAATGATGTTTAATAATTAATAAAATTTATAAAAAAAACTGCCATTATTTAAATTGTTGATTCTAAAATTTACTAAAAGAATTTTACTGAAGGCTCAATGAAATTACATAGTAATTTCCCTTTTAAGGGCCTTTAATGTTTAAAAAAATTTGAATGTTAAAAAACAATTTTTTTTATTGATACATGAAATATGTTGGCAGTATTTTAATAAATTACAAAAATTGGTTGTTTTGTGTAGATTATTTCATTATATGAAAAAATATGATATAATTGTAATAATGTTTTCAAGATTTTTGAATGAAATAATGATTTCTGTGTAATTTTTCTTTATTGAAAGCTGTGTCAACAGTCTGGACATTAGTGACAATTTTGTGGGTTATGAAACTGTGAGTTTTGAAGTGTTAAAATTTCCAGGAATGATTTGGTAAACAAACCCAGGATCTTTCATTTTTCAGTCTACCAATTTAAAGAAACAACAATTTAAAGAATGATATTGTATTGTCGTCTTAAAGAATATTAAATTATGCTGAACTTGAAGGCGGAGGTCTAAATTCAATTCCTGGCCAAGGTTTTGAAAATTGTAATGCACTAAAACCTGTATTTTTTACCAAAAACCACTCCAGTTGCTAATGACCCAACAGTTGATCCAATTTAAAATGTACCAACAAGGAATTTCTGTAAAAATACAAGGACCAGTTTTTCAACCTTCAACAGCCCATATAAAAGACAAGTGAATAAATGTACGTAATAAGTGCTTATAAAAATGTACTTATTATAGGTACTTTTCAACATAATCACCTTGATTTTTAAGGCACTTTTCGCGCCTGTGGACAAGCTTTCCAATACCTTTTACATAAAATGTTACTGCTAATTAATTTAAATGATTCTTGAAGCTCCTCGTTATGTTTTACATGTAGTTTACAGAGCTGAGGACCATGATTAACCCCTTACCGGTTTTTGCCGGAATATTCCGGCGTACGAGAAGTGCATAAAAAGGACCACTGACGGAATATTCCGACAATAAATTTTGTCCAGTTTTAAAACGTCCGTTGTCGGACTATTCCGTTTCAACTATTGCGTATCTCTTTGTATAGCTATTTTAGTTCTATGTTCTAACACTTACAGTGCTAGTAAATGTTTTTGTAGAAGTCTATCTTCAAAATAACGTTGCTATTCTGCTACGGGTACTCAGACAGTTTTAGGTTAGTGTTAGCCAGCCGACTTGTTTACTATTGTAAAGAGTTACGTCGACCTGTCATTTTCTGTTAAATCCCGTATTATGGTTTATAATAGTGGAGAAAATTTAGTTTTTTTCATTTTTTATAATTATAATCTTCAATTTGAATAAATTAACTTTGGTATTTAGTTTTTTGTTAATTATTGCTTCCTAAAGAGGCATTGATCTGTCGTCACCAAAAGCAGCTATGACAGGTTAGGTATTTATTTCTTATTATTGTAATAACATCTACTCTGCATGAAAAATACCAGTGTTTGTTACTTAATAAGTCATAACTAGGATATACACAACTTTCTATGCAATAAAAAAAAATAGAGCAACTTAGTATCGTTTTCTGAAAAAAAAAGAAACCGGTAAGGGGTTAATGTAGCTGTTTACTGTGAAATTTTACAAAGTTTGCAGAGGGCCATTCTGACTTCTGGAATTGTTCTAATCCATGACAAAACACCCATTATTTTTTTCCCCTTGCATCCAAGAGACTCCAAAGGGAGTATAGGACATGTCAAGATAAAACTGATAAACTGAAAGTTTATCACCAATGATAAATTCCTCACTTACCACCAGAAAATTGTTTTTGCTACTGCTTACTTCAGTAGGCTTGTCATGAACCCCATTGAATCAAATATCACACAAAAATAAAAATAAAAAAATTAAACACAATGATAAATTAATTCATCACTTACCAATAATTTTTTCCTGCTATTGCTTAACTCAGTAGACTTGTCATGAACCCCTATGTATCAAATAGTACACAATATTTGTTTAATTAGAAGTTTAATATTTTTCAATCAAAACTATTTAGAAAGGAATTCGTGCACACTGTAAAATGTTTCATCAATCAAATATTGTTTTAGCTTTTTTTTAAAATGACTTAAATTGTCACAACTTTTTAAACCTTGTGGCAATTTATTGATGTATTTTCTACCTGCCTAAGTTGGTTTTTGTTCAAAGAATTTAGTGTTGTGATTAGCAACATAATAATCGATTCTGTTTCTTGTGTAGTGGTTGTGAACATCTAAATTCTGTAAAAAGGTATTTTTCTTTACGTACATTATCACTTCAAAAATGTACAAAGAAGGAACTCACAGTGTTGGTGCAACCCAAAGACTCCTTGAGAAATTTCAATGGGACATTTTTAATCACTTGCCATACAGTCCTGATCCAGCACCATGTGACATTCATGTGTTTCATGAACTGAAGAACTGGCTAGGAGGGCAGTGCTTCCAAACTAATGTGGAGCTTGAAGACTCATTTAAATTCACTGGTGGCAACATTTTGTGAAGAGGATATTGGAAAGTTTGTCCACAGATACAACAAATGCCTCAATTGTCAAAGTGATTATGTCGAAAAGAAGCCATAACTTTCAGTAAACAAATCTGGTGTGAAACACGCAACTTTCTCTTGCCAATGCAAATAATGAACAATATTGTAACAAACATGAAAAATAAAAAAAAATAAATCTCAAAAACATTTCATTTTAATCATGAGTGAACAATGCAAAATGAAAATCAACCTCAGTTTGGCTTAATAATACGAACAATCACTCTTTCACGCTAAACTAGGCTCTGTAGAGAAAATGCTTAAAAAAAGTTGTAGATATTCCAATTTTCTATAAATTTTATTGTATACACTTTTGTCATAAAACACTAAGGCCGAAATTTTAAAAAAATTCTTTTTGTACAGATTTTCATGAAAAAAAAAACAGAAAATCACTAATTACTGCTAAACTAGGCATTATACAAAGAAATGTTAAAAATAAAAGTTGTAGATTTTTAAAGTGTCTACAACTTTGATTATATACACACTTTTGCCCTAAAATGCATTTTAAGGCTGCAATCATAAAAAACTATTTTTTAATGCAAGAGAATAGCCTTGTCAAGAATTTCAGCAGACATGGCACCTACCCTATCTTGTAAAGTATTAAAAAATATAGTAATTGAGGTGATTTTTTAAATAAATGGTAGCAGTTTTTGAGAAAATCGCAGAAAAGTGAAAAATGACACGAATAAACTGCTACTTCTGGTTGACCAATTTTAATGAAAATGTTCGTCTCAGCTCCTCTAGTAGTACTTAACTTAAGTTTCAACTTTGTACGATTTTCTGTTCTTGAGATATTCTGTTGACACACAGACCAATCGCTAAAAACATGTTTTTTGGGTTCAGGGGGTCTGAAAACGTATATATCTGGTGATAACTCGATTTCAAAAAATTAAAATGAAAACAATACTTTCCTTCGTATATATTCATATTGGCAAGAGAAAGTAAAAATCATTTTTTTATATTCACATATCTTTTATTTATGGCCTTTCGAAGGTTGAAAAAAACCGATATTTGTACATAAAAAATGTAAGATTTTGAATATTGCGAAGAGCTGAAAAGTAGTTATATAAATTACATAGAAAATAGCTCTATTAGAATTGTACTTCTGAAACACTTCTTATTGTAATTTTATTATATTATTAACATGGTGAGATGAATAAAATAATCTAAGATATTATAGTACTACGAAGAGCAATTAGCTAGGAAAACAAAATATTTAATTACACATTTATATATTATTCTGTTCTAAATTACATTATAAACTCTTTCATATTAAGTTGATTGGACCAGAACTATTTTCAAATAAATGAAACCACAGATTATTTTAGAATTTCAACATTAAAATATTTATTATAAAATAAATAACTAATAAAAAATTATTTAAAAGAATGTTGTGTGACACGATATTTAAATTTATTTGTTATAAATAGATATTTGTAAATGTTAGTATGCTGGTACCATTTTCTCGCTTAGTGCTTCATCTATCGTTATTTCTAAATAGTTGATTAAGTCTCATGTAAATATTCTATAATAGTTTATACGATAAATAAAATAGTGCCAAATATTTGAATATGCATCTGTAGTTTCAAAATTGAAAGATCGTTTGGTTTGTCTTGATTTACTTGAAAGAGTTTTTATTGTATATTAAGTTTCATTTGGGGTGTTCATTTAAAACTTTTTATCACTGAACATACAGGAGTAAAAAAATGTAATTAATACATTAGCCTATTGTAAAAGTAATTAATAAACTAAATTAAAGGAAATTAAAACATTTTCCTTACTCATTTGGTTTAATTAACTTAAACTATAGGGTGATTCAAAAAGAGCGCCGGTTTTGATATATCAAATTAAGAGATTTATTTTATTGAAAACTGAAAATAAATACATCAACAAGTTCATCTTACCTTCCGATTTCATGTATGAAAAATGATATCATGCATGTGTCCTCCTCTACTGCGCTGGCACGTATCAACTCTGTCCATGAAATTGGATATTACTGCACAACAAGTTTCGACTTCCATTTGCCCGATAACCCGTCGAATTTCCTCCTTCAAGTCATTGTTGTTTCGGGGTTTATTGGCATACACCAATGACTTCAGATGACCCCAAAGATGAAAGTCACACGACCTTGGTGGCCATTGATGGTCGGAATTACGAGAAATGATGCGATCCTGGAACCGTTCACGGAGCAACAACATTGTTTCTCGTGCAGCAACTGAATTTTATACGGGTGATATTGGAGATCGTACCGAAGAATTCTCCGTACAGAAGAACATCTTAAACCCAATTGTTGAGAACGGCGACGTATTGATTTTGCTGGGCTAACAGCCACACTGTCACGAACCAACGTAACGTTCTGCTCAGTTCGGCCAGAACGACGACGTCCAGAACTTTTAAGGTCGACTGTTGAACCCGTCTCAAAAAACTTTTTCATGAGCCTGCGAACTGTTGATTCATTCGGTGCTTCATTACGTCCTAGAGTACCGCGAAGTCGCCTGACAGTAGCCGCATAACTCTCTCCACTCTGGTAAAATGTTTTGACGATTAACACTCGTTGTGCAATAGTAAACTTCTCCATGGATAGACACAGACTGCAAGAGTACTACACTGCGAACAAGAGAAACTACAACTGAATCGTCAATCGGAATGTTCTCCAAAATAGAAATGAGGTCTAACAATGTTGCCAACCCATAAACAAAAATTTACCAGCCGTTTAAGAACCGGCGCTCTTTTTGAATCACCCGTTAGATGGGTTCAGATTGAGAATGTATAAATTATAATTTGTTTGGAGTTAAAAATATTGGAATAGAAAAAAACAGTTGTTAAAATTTTTTGCAGTCATTAAAATTTTTAGTATTTTAACTGTTATTTGACTGTTGTTTAGGTCAACAGCGAAAAAGCTGGTGTGAACCTCTAGAGGTTTACCAAGTAAAAACGAGGAGTGAGGTGGTTTACTATTGCTTTCCTCACTGAGTTGAAAGAATATACTTATCAGCATGCCAGGCCCTCCGAAAAACACCCACTTTCCACCCTGATAATGACACCTTCACTTCGTTCACCACAGGGTCTGGCTGTATAGTGAAATTCATTACTCTCAGAGGAGATAACTCTGACTAGTGTCTTTTACACCTCTACCTCTTTTGTTCTTAAATAATTAAGTCATATAAATGGCTGGCTATGTGGTAAGAAACAGAACTTTTTTTTGTACCCCGCAACCAACATATCAAGTACAATATGGTTATTTGACTATTTTACAATTAATTTAGTAAAATTAAAATGAACACCCTGCGTTTATAATTAAAAACCTAACCTACTTAACACATATTAATATTTAGTATCAAGTTGTGCTGGCATAGCTTTGTAAAATACACGTTTGTTAATAAAACAATTTTATTTTTAAAATAAAGTGAAAGAGTATTGTAATTATGATGAATTTGTCATTTGTGAGTGATGTGTATGATTTTTTTTTTGTAAGTGATTTGCTGTGTAATCTTTGATTATAGAGGATACCATGTTTAATAGATCTGATTGCAGTTTATGATTCAAAGGTACGTTTTATAGTGGAAAGACTAGATGGATGTATCTACTCTTATGTTGCTATGACATCACTGTGGAAAATCGTGGCTCATCTCTCCGTAACTGAACTTGAGGTCACAATTTAGATACTGAAGTCACGAGATTGCCTTTTGCGTATGTATCGGCTGTGAGGAAGGGAAATGGAATATTTGCAGTGCTGCCAATCTCAACGGTGAGACACTACTCGTACATTTTACTACCGTGCAGTTTCTAGATACATTTTGTAAGCTGTGGTTTATTCTGAGAAAATTTTCTCTTCATAAACCTAATAAGAAATAAATATGACCTATAATTTTGCCTATAGCTTAATTACATGACTAGAAATCTTTGACTTACTGTAATTACGAATGAATCGCCTTCTTTACTATTGCTGTCATCGGTGTTTTCATTATCAGTCTCTCTAGTATCTATCTAACCATTTTCTTTTTTTACCAGGTGTCAACAAAACTGTTAAAGAATAGCTTCTTCACATCTTTAATTTCCATCTTTATTTTTCGAATTGTGAAAAAAGAAACATCACAGTAGTTAGCTGCTTACTCACGGGTTTTGTTAAGAGGCAGGGGATAGGTTTTTTGTTTATCTTTAACTTCACAGGATTTTATTACACTGCATATTAGATTTCGTTCAACATTGTGAATAGTTCGACCATGTTTTCGAGAAACCGACATTTCTGTAACAAACAATTGACCTAGAAAAGGTTCCGTGACATACTGTATACGCTCTGGGTATAGTATAAGTATTTATGTTTGTCGTACTGAAATTAAAGCAGTCGGGCATCCGCACTGATGCTTTTCCCCCTTTACCCCCCCTTTTACCCCCTTTACCCTTTTTGTTGGAAACAAGGGCAAACTCGTGACTCAAATGACTATAGCTATGTGTTTTTCTGTGTTGCTGAATTGTAGGAATGTTTGTCACTATTTTCATGGTTCTTTAAAATATTTTTCTATGATTCGAATCAGAGGTGAATATTCAATATCAGTATTAATAACTGATATAATATATTATTGATAATATCAATATTCAATAACTGATTTATCCTGGGAGTATAATAAAACAAAAATTTCATTATCAGTACTGTGAAAAATCTTTTTGTAGTCTAGTTTTGAAAATTTAAACTAAGGATGTATTTTTGTAAAACTGTATTAAGATTGCAATTGAAATTGGAAAGTCCATTTAAAAGAGAATTTTTAACAGCCTCTCAAGGCTAGTTAATTATCACAATAGTATTTTTTGTTAACTATTGAAAATTACCGTACGTATTTAGTTTTATGCGTTGGTGAGTAGTAGATAGCACACTAAACTCTATTCCTTCAGTTCAATTCTAATATAACACCTGGAACATTTTTCAGTTATTTTATCTGTTCACCAAAGATAATCTTGTATTTATTGCCAAATTAAGTAAATAAAAATTACATTATTTTTTTGTTTGTGCAGTTTGTGCTCTTCTTCAATTTGTGATTAACAGTGATTGATAAGTGTACCACAGTTTGCACAAATTGGTCTATCTTATTATTTTATTATATAATTTATAATAAAGAATTATAAATCTGATTCACATTTCATTTACCAAAAGAAATCCCAGTGAGTCATCACATTTCAAAATAATAAGTTTATTTTGAAATCTCTTTGCGTAATGGAAATCAGTTATTACATTATATAAAATGTTTTCAATACATACCTCATGTTGATAAGACAGCTTAGAAATCTCAAGTATACAATACTTTGATTTAAAGAAATATATTTTTAAATTGAATTTTCCAGTAGGATATTATTTTCTTTAAAAATTCAATTAAATGACAACGAAATATTTAGGGTTTAAGAAAACTACATAAATTAGATCTATTAGATGTTTAATTACTATGAAATTATACAATTACTCAATTAATTTAATTAAAGTATAATAATGTAAGGGTAATTATTAGTTAGTATTGTTTGACAATGTTATGTAAACATTTAGTTTTTAATTATATTGTGTACGGTTGTTTTTTTAAGATTTTGAATAGCATTGATATAATATCAGATTATAATATTTAAAGAACAAAGATATTAATGTAATTGATATTCATTGTATTGTTTTTTTTATTTGAATTTAGTATTAATTGTACTAATTTTATGTTTTAACAAACTCAGTGTAGAATACATTATATACTGTAATTAGAAGCCTACATGGCATGTAGAGCACCAGTATGTAATATGTGCTCCTATTCTTAATTCTGTTGTCCATTTTATTATGTCTGCTAGGAAAATCTCTTCACATTTGTTGTTTCATTTGTCGCATCAACTGCGATGGTCATTAGCGACGACGTTGGGGTGGAACTTTATGCAATGTAGGATGAAATGATCTTTTGTAACGTATGAAAATATGTCGTGCCTGAGTGGGATTCGAACCCAGGACCGCATGATGAGAGGTGAGCACGTTACCAACTGCGCCAATGCAGCCGGCTGTTGTTTCTTTGTGTGACTCAATTATTTTCTTCAACATTGAAAACTGTTGTACAAATTTTGGTAAATGTAATCATTTATTTTGATTGCTGTGTTTCTTCCGAGATTAAATTTACGATATTGACACAGAATTTTTATAGAAAAATGATAAAAGATTAAAATTTAACAGTTTGCATGTAACTAGACAGAATATTATTAAATTTTTTTCTTGCTTTATACTGATGTAGCCAATCCATTAATAAAAACTAAAACAAAACAAAAATCTCGTTTGAAACAATCACACAACTTTCTCTTGCAGATGTTAATAATGAACAGTGTAACCTATTTTTAATCATGAGTGAATTACGCTTAATGAAAATCGACCTCTGCAGAACTTAAAAATACAGAAAATCACAAATCAATGCTAAACTAGGCTCTGTAGAAAAAAAAATCTTGAAATAAAAGTTGTAGATTTTTTAAAATTTCCTATAACTTGATTGTATACACTTTTGTTGTAAAATGCATTCTAAGGTCACAATCTGAAAAACTCATATTTTTATGGATTTTGATGAGCAGAATACAGAAAATCACTTATATATGCTAACCTAACCATTATAGAAAAGAACACTTTAAATAGAAGTTGTAAATTTTCTTTATTTCCATCAACTTTGAATATAAACTATTTTGCTCTAAAATGCATATTAAGGTCACAGTCTTTAAGAAACCATTTTATACCATGAGAGCACAGCCCTCCCTCCCAAAAATTTCAGCAGACTTGGTGCTCGCCCTATTTTGTAGAGCATAAAGAATGTATTAATATGGTAAATTTTTTTTAAAATTGTAGAAGCCGTTTTTGAAAAATCCCATGAATAAACTATTACTTCCAGTTGACCGATTTTTATAAAAATGTTTGTATTGGCTCCCCTATTGGTATCTAACTTAAATTCCAAGTTTGAAGTTCTTAATTTTTTCTTAAGATATTTTGTTCACACACCAACAGAACTATTAGTAAAAACTTGTTTCCTTGAGTTCAGGGGACCTGAAAACTTGTATTTCCAGAAAAAAACTCAAATGAAAACAATACTTTCCTTCCCTATATACTCATATAGGGCAACAGAAAGTAAAAATATAAATTTAATGGAATTTGCCTATAACTGCATATAAACTTTTAAATTTTAACCTTTCATAATTTTTCTATAACAAAATTTTGAGTTCACATTCTAAATTTAATCTTAGAACAAATGTAGCAATAAAAGAAAATGGCAATTACCAAAATTTGTAGAAAATGATAGGAGAGTTGTACAAGCGAATGGAAAATTTAAGAAACATTGTTTACATACTGATGGTTAGTCACGAAATGAACACGTTTGAGACGAAGTGTAAGAGGGGAACAATCTACTGCGCATGCCCAGTTTCTCTATTACAATCCCAAAAACATACTGACACTCGTAGTTCATTGGAATACACAGTCCTTATTTTATTACATGACGAGTAGTACAGGAAATATTGTTTTGATTTGGCTATTCTGGTTTTACATTTTAGGCTACATTTATAAAAATAAAAGTATTTTAATTTGTTAAAACTCATTCCGTTTCTTTTCATTTTAATTCTTCACATTTTATTCATTATTCTGTAGTGTTGTTATAAATTAGTTATCTCTCCGTGTATTATAAGTTTATCATATCGACTGTTCGAAAGCAGGGTAAAACAATTCAAAGTGCGGAACGGAATGTTATTTTAAATGTTATTAAGTGTTGTAAAGAAGAAGCAAAAAATAAACTACGAGGTGTGTTCAGAAAGTAAGTACCGTTTTTAAAAAAAACAAGTAAAACAATTTTTTTTCAACACAATTTTATTTCTACATGAAAGCCCAAATCTTATACTATTTTTCGACATAGTTTCCACCGATGTTCAAACATTTGTCGTAGCGGGTGATCAATTTGTCTATACCCTCTTCGTAGAAGGTTCCCGCCAACGAATGTAGCCACAGCACCACGGCAGTTTTCACTTCATCGTCGGTTTCAAAGCGTTGGCCGCCTAGCTCGCGCTTCATGTGCAGCAACAAGTGGTAGTCAGACGGTACCAAGTCCGGGCTGTAGGGCGGGTGATTGAACTGCTCCCAACGAAATTGTCGAACCAATGTTTGAGTCTCACCAGCGGTATGGGGCCGAGCATTGTCATGGAGCAATACAATTCCGTTACTGAGCATTCCTCTCTGTTTGTTTTGAATTGCCCGCCTTAGTTTTCTTAAGGTTTCGCATTACCTTGCCGCATTAATGGTTTCACCTCTTGGGAGAAAATCAATCAGCAAAACACCTTTCCGATCCCAAAAGACAGTGCACAAGATTTTTTGTGTAGACATTGATGTCTTGAATTTTTGTTTCTTCGGGGATTGCGTGTGTCGCCACTCCATTGACTGCTGTTTAGATTCCGGTGTGACATGACAGACCCAATTTTCATCACCTGTCACAATTTTGTTTAAAAAATCCTCACCATTATCACTGTACTGTGTGAGAAAAGTCAAAGCACTTCCGAGTCGCTTAGTTTTGTGCACGTTAGTGGCGGGAACCTTCTATGAAGAGGGTATAGACAAATTGATCACCCACTACGACAAGTGTTTGAACATCGATGGAAACTATGTCGAAAAATAGTTTAAGGTTTGGGCTTTCATGTAGAAATAAAATTGTGTTGAAAAAAAATTGTTTTACTTGTTTTTTTTAAAAACGGTACTTACTTTCTGAACACGCCTCGTATATATACTACACAGTTGCATGTTTTTAGAAATGTACGTGCTACGCTAGCAGTAGCGCATTGCCCACACTTAGTCCCGGGGTCATCTCATCATTGCATATCAGTACAAGAGACACAGAAGTGGATCGACCTCTTTGTGAACAAAATATAGCAGACAATAGAATGATGAATAAGAGCACAGTAACTGTGCTCCACACTGAATGTGTTAAGTGATATTTTTTAACTTCCTAATTTAATATTGTGGTTGTAGAATTACTAGTCAATAATTCACGAAATTTTAATTATTTAATCTTACATTTTAGTCATGATAATTAATAACAATGTACCAGTTATTATAGTATATTTTTGTCAAGTCATTTTATCTTGTTATTTATTCTGTGTGTTATTGTATTTGTGTTTTGACGTACAAAAAGATTTACCATAAGCATATCTTGTAAATATTTCTGAAATGGTTATCATGCCACCTCCATAGTGTAGTGGTAGCGTGCTAACCTACAACGTGGAGGTCCCGGGTTTGATTCCCAGCCGGGGTCTGGAAATTTTCAGAAGTTCAAACCCACTGTTTGATAAAACCGAGCTTGAAATCAAGTCTACTGAAGAAATATTATAAATTTTACTAACTTTTTCAGCTGCCTTGATACTCATGATCTACTAACAAACGTTTCGGTAGATCCATCAACATCAGAATACATAAAAACCACATAAAACTTCTAAAAAAAGTTAAAACTATGGAAGATCACATACAATAGAATGAGCTATTTTACTAAGTTTAGCATATCCATAAAAGTGGAAACCATATTATATCCAGATCAGTTTCAACTCACTCTAGTTTTCTTTCTGTATTATTATTTAATTAATTTAAATATTAATTATTTCATTAATAATTTTATTTTTTGTCATCAGTCTCTCGACTGGTTTGATGCAGTTCTCCAAGCTGTTCTATCTTGCGCAAGTCGTTTCATATCTACATACATGTAACACTCTACATCTTTTGTGATTTGTGATTTTTTTTATAAACTCTAACCTTTGGCTCCCCTTACAATTCACTCCCGCAATATTACCCTCCATTATTGATAGACCAATACCATATAATTATTATAGACCAATACCTGGATGTCAAGATATGCCCCACTAGCCCATCCCTTCTTCTGGTAAGATGCTTCCATATACTTCTTTTTTCATCCACTCACCTAAGAACATCTAAATTACTTACCTTGTCCACCTACCTAATCTTTAACATTTTCCTATAACACCACATTTCAAAAACTTCTATTCTCTTCCTTTCTACAGCCCCTATCACCCGTGTTTCACTCCCGTATAATGCTACACTCCAAACATAGTGTTTTAAGAAATTTTTACTAATCTGTAAATCAATGTTTGTAGTCAGTAAGCTGTTTTTCATTTTAAAGGCTTTTATTTATAATCTTTTTATTCTTATTTAAATATTAATTATTTCAGCAAATAAAGGACTTTACTGTTCTGCTGATTTAATAAATAAAAAATAATGAATACCTCTTCATTATAAAAATTTACTTTTTATTATTTACTTTCTAATCTCTAATGTTTGTACAATCCATTCAATTTAAGAACAGTAACCAACCCCGTGACCCAATCAATCGAGGACGATGTGTAAATGAGGTTTAGTCTTGTACGGGCTCTGGCCGACCATTCGTGAAAAAGTATAAAAAAAAATCTGGTGTGAAACACTCACACAACTTTCTCTTGCCAATGCAAATAATTAACAATAAACCTAACATTAATAATAAAATATTAGAAACAAACAAAAAACTAACCTCAAAAACATAACCTTATTTTAATCATGAGTGAATGATGCAAAATGAAAATCAACCTCAGTTTGGCTTAGAAATACGGAAAATCACTCTTTCTCTCTAAACTAGGCTCTGTAGAGAAAAATGCTTTAAATAAAAGTTGTAGATCTTTTAATTTTCTATAAATTAAATTATATACACTTTTGTCGTAAAATGCATACTAAGGCCGAAATCTTAAAAAAATCAATTTTTCACACATTTTCTTAAGAAAAAAAACAGAAAATCGCAAATTACCGCTAAACTAAGCGTTATACAAAAAATTGTTTGAAATAAAAGTTGTAGAATTTTCAATTCTCTACAACTTTTATTATATAAAGTTTTGCGCTAAAATGCATATTAAAGCTGTAATCTTAAAAAAACAACGTTTTTACGTGAAAACAGCCTCACCCAGAATTTCAGCAAACATGACGCCTACCCTATCTTGTAGAGAATAAAAAATTGAGTAAACCAGGCGATTTTTAAAAAAAAATCGTAGGACCAGTTTTTGAGAAAATCGCAAAAAAGTGAAAAATTACACGAATAAACTACCACTTCCGGTTGACCGATTTTGATGAAAATGTTCGTGTCGAGTCCGGTAGTGGTACTTAACTTAAGTTTCAAGTTTCAAGTTCGTTCGATGTTCCGTTCTTGAGATATTCTGTTCACACACACACACACACACACACACACACACACAGACCAATCGCTAAAAACATGTTTTTTGGGTTCAGGGGGTCTGAAAACGTATAGATCCGGTGAAAACTCGATTTCTTAAAATCGACATGAAAACAATACTTTCCTTCCTATATATTCATATAGGCAAGAGAAAGTAATAACTAACTTGTTTTCTATTTTGACTCAAATAAGATATATATTTTTTTTTATTCCTAATGCGTGTACGTTGCAATCTGTTCAATTCAGAACAATAAGCAACCCCATGACCCAATGAGATGAGGATGATGTGTATGACGTGTAAATGAGGTGTAGTCTTGTACAGACTCAGGTCGACCACTCCTGAGAGAGTATGGTTAATTGAACCCCAACCATCAAAGTATACCGGCAACCACTGTCTATTATTCAAATCCGTATAAAAGTAACTACCTTTACTAGGATTTGAACCAGGAACCTTCGTCTCCGAAAATCAGCTGATTTTGGCGACGACTTTACCTCTAGACCAACCCGGTGGGCAAGATATTTATGGTAAATTTTTTTTATATAATATAATATGTTTATTATTTTATTAAACATCCTATGTAGGATTTTTGTGGTTAGGATTCTGGTGGTTAGAAAATATATATTTCAATATAATATGTATGTAATACGTATTTTGTGATACATATTCATATTCCTTTTGTCTATGCAAAGCATTATTATCATAATGAATGAAACTTAAAATGTTTTAGTATGTCAGATTAAGAGTGTTATATTTTTATTTAAAGTGTATATTTTATTAAAATAAGATAATGAACAAATTGATGTAAATTCTTATAAGAAGGTATTATAAGGTACTTCAGATGAATTGTGATAATTTAAATTCAGCAACGTATAAAGCGGAGTGTTTACATATCTGAATTAACTGGAATTAAGTTTAGTAATAATTGGTCAGATCTAAAGTGAAATTATATACGAGGCTTATCCAGAAAATAACCTCCGTTTTGAAATAAAAAGTAAACGAGTGAAAATACAAAAACTTTATTATATACATATTAAAACTACAGTTTTTCTCTATTTTTTGACATAGTCGCCAAACAGATTCAAGCACTTGTTGTACCTTGGAACAGTCTTTGAAATACCCTCTGCATAAAAATCTGCCGCCTGTGAATGTAGCCAACCATTCACGGCGTTTTGAAGCTCTTCATCATTGGCGAACTGCTGAGATGCCAGCCACCGCTTCATGTTTGGGAACAGGTGAAAGTGACTAGGAGCCAAGTCCAGGCTGTATGGGGGATGATCGAAAACGTCCCATTTAAACTTGGCCAAAAGTTCATTTGTTTTCTCGCTCTCGTACAGCTCGAAGAACAAATGAACTTTTGGCCAAGTTTAAATGGGATGTTTTCGATCATCCCCCATACAGCCCGGACTTGGCTCCTAGTGACTTTCACCTGTTCCCGAACATGAAGCGGTAACTTGCATCTCAGCGGTTCGCCAATGACGAAGAGCTTCAAAACGCCGTGAATGGTTGGCTACATTCACAGGCAGCAGATTTTTATGCAGAGGGTATTTCAAAGACTGTTCCAAGGTACGACAAGTGCTTGAATCTGTTTGGCGACTATGTTGAAAAATAGAGAAAAACTGTAGTTTTAATATGTATATAATAAAGTTTTTGTATCTTCACTCGTTTACTTTTTATTTCGAAACGGAGGTTAATTTCTGGATAACCCTTGTAGAAAAAATTGTACAGACTTAGTGCAATGACAAAAGCTTGTCATTAACATGTAAGCACTTGTAATTTAGTATCCATACGAGAGCATTTTCAAGATCTGGAACATTTTGGAAAAGCCATTGTAAAGACACTTTATTCAAGTTTTTAAAGAAAATATTAATATTCTGGAATGTGCACGACTATGTGCAAAATTGTCTTTAAAAATTTGATTAATTTCCAGTTTTTGTGGATGTGTTGAAGAAAAAACCATTATAAGAAACAATACAGGGTTGTTTTATGCTCTTTAATTCTTATTAGAATTTTTTTACTTTTTCTTGCCTATATGAATATATAGGAAGGAAAGTATTGTTTTAATGTCGATTTTTCAAAATCGAACCGGACCTGACTAGGAAACAAACCCATGACACCTAGTTAGAAGCCAGTTGGTCTGATTACTACACCACCAGACTGGCCAATGTAGAAAGAAGTTTTCTGCATGTAATAATTTATTCACATTTTTTCTGATATTTAAACACTCTACTGTATATTATCATGTTTTAAATTATTCTAAATAATATGTGTGTGTGTGGTTAGCCTTTATTTCAAACAGGGTTGAATATTGTTTTTGGTATGAAGTAAAATAGTTTTTGCAATTTGAAAAATAACAATCTTTGTTCTTTTCTTTTTATGGTTATCTTTAACATACTATTTATAGAAGATAGAAGAGAAATTTAGTAAGTAAACTATTAAAGAAAGATACACTATTTGTTTTATTCAAAAATAAATCTTTATAATAAATCCTGCAGCTTGAAAACAATTTTATTGTATAAAAATATTTTATTGTAAAAAATAGTTGTTTGTTGTGAAAGTTTCACAACAAACAGCAATTGTTTCGGTGGATCGACGATCATCAGAGTACACAAAATATGATTTGAAACGTTAAAACTTACTGAATCTTTGTTTTAACTATCTTTTTTTTTTAGTTTTAGTACACTAATCTACTTCTATTCATGGTGGTTAAATTCCACCTTTTTTCACAAATAGGAGAACCAAACCTACAAGACAACGAAAAGGTTATGTTTGTTAATTTTTTTTATCCCTAATGTGTGTACGTTGCAATCTGTTCAACTCAGAACAATAAGAAACCCCATGACCCAATGAGATGAGGATGATGTGTAGTCTTGTACAGACCCAGGCCAACCATTCCTGATAAGAGTATGGTTAATTGAACCCCAACCATCAAAGTACACCGGTAACTACTGTCTAGTATTCAAATCCTTGTACAAGCAACTAACTACCTTTACTAGGATTTGAACCTGGAAACTTTGTCTCCAAAAATTAACTGATAAACAGCTGACTCCTAGTGACGACCTTACCTCTAGACCAACCAGGTGGGTCTGTTTGTCAAATAGCAAAAATTGAAAACATGGTTCCTAATTTTTCTACACTCTGATTAATTTACATTGTTTTTTTTGTTTAACGTCCGACTGTTCAGCAATTACTGCTAATGCAGACAGTGAAGGATGAAATGATTTTTTGTAATGTCTGAAAATATGCCGTGCCTGAATGAGATTCGAACCCAAGACCGCATGATGAGAGGCGAGCATGTACCAACTATGCCAATGCGGCCGGCAGGTCTATCAGTAACCCTACTTTTGCCATCTTACTGAACAAAATTATTATTATTTGAGTTTTATCTTCTATCAAAATATTCAAAATCTTCTAAGTTTCTTTGATTTTATTTAATATGGGACAAATAGATGTAAATTTTGCAGATAAGAAACTGTTTTCTTTATTTATTATTATGTATTAAATCGTTGACTCAATTACGCTAAAAAAATCTTGCCAGTGTGTATATATTTTTAAGCCAATCAATAAGTTTGATTTTTAATGAAACATTAAAAAATGTAAAATGCATCCTTATTGAGGTATAACAAGGACCTTGAACTGAAAAAGTCCAATTGTATTCATGCAACGATGCGATATAACTTCTTTAAATTTTTCAACCGAGTTCCGTCCATGTTTCATAATTAGTACTTTTAATAAACATTACATTTATGTTGTTATTTTTTTTAGTATTTTCACAGTTTAAGAGCAACTTAAATAAATAGAAAAGGTATTAAGTTAAATAATCTGTATAATTTTTTTTTACTGTGGATAGTAGGCAAAATGGTTGGCCACATTCAAAACCCTAGGCTCAATTCACGGCTTAAGATTGGAATACTCTTCAACTATACCGAAAATATGTTACAGTATGTAACCTACTGTAATTGCTACTAATTAAACAACTTATATATGATTTAAAAAAATATGAAAGGTTAAAAACCAATGACTAAAACTAAATGTTAAAACACCAAATAACAAATGAAATTCTAATTTAATATGTACTAAAAAAACAATAATAAAAAATTAGTATTAAAAACAAGATCCACACCCTTTTAGGTAAACCAAATAATACCAAATACCATTTGGTTTTTGTATTGAATGCTAAAAACCAATGGTTTTTGGTACCTTTTATGGTTTTAATTTTAGTTATAATTTTTTTGGTGTGTTATTGTTACAACCATAAATATGAAAAGAACATTATATTAATTAATTGTGTTACGGTATTTTTAATTTCTTGCATGAAAATTTAAATTAGTATTATGAAATATTTATAAAATATAGTGTATAAATCTAAAGTGATAAATTGATATTAAGTTACTGATCTATAATCTATAATGATATATTATTGGCAGCTTATTTTATTAATAAATTAATTATTTAAATTATAATTTGTTATTTTTACTTTCTCTTGCCTATATGAATATATAGGAAGGAAAGTATTGTTTTCATGTCGATTTTTCCAAATCGAGTTTTCACCGGATCTATACGTTTTCAGACCCCCTGAACCCAAAAAACATGTTTTTAGCGATTGGTCTGTGTGTGTGTGTATACAAAATATCTCAAAAACGGAACATCGTACGAACTTGAAACTTAAGTTACATACCATTACTGGACCCGACACGAACATTTTCATCAAAATCAGTCAACCGAAAATAGTAGTTTATTCGTATAATTTTTCAATTTTTTGTGATTTTCTCAAAAACTGGTCCTACGATTTTTTTTAAAATCGCCTAGTTTATTCAGTTTTTTATTCTCTACAAGATAGGGTAGGCGCCATTTTTGCTGAAATTCTTGGTGAGGCTGTTTTCACGTAAAAACGTTGTCTTTTTAAGATTACGGCTTTAATATGCATTTTAGCGCAAAACATTATATAATAAAAGTTGTAGAGAATGTAAAATTCTACAACTTTTGTTTCAAACATTTTTTTGTATAACGCTTAGTTTAGCAGTAATTAGCGACTTTCTGATTTTTTTCTCACGAAAACGTGTGAAAAATCGATTTTTTTAAGATTTCGGCTTTAGTACGCATTTTACGACAAAAGTGTATATAGTCAAATTTATAGGAAATTAAAAGATCTACAACTTTTATTTAAAACATTTTTCTCTACAGAGCCTAGTTTAGCGTGAAAGAGTGATTTTCCGTATTTTTAAGCCAAACTGAGTTCGATTTTCATTTTGCGTCTTTCACTCATGATTAAAATAAGGTTATGTTTTTGAGGTTAGTTTTTTTTATTTCTAATGTTTTATTACTAATGTTAGGTTATATTGTTAATTATTTGCATTGGCAAGAGAAAGTTGTGTGAGTGTTTCACACCAGATTTGTTTAGTATATTATCCTGAAGAAAATTATTTTTATTTTTTTTTCATGTATATGGTCATTTTTAGACGACGTGAGGTGGCTTTAGAAGTTTCTGGAAGTTCTTTTTCCAACCCCCGAATTCTCAGCATACTTTCACTGTGGGATTTTCTTTTCTTCTGTCCACCCGATGTTCTGTTTTTACTCTTTATGTTCTAGCCCTTAAATTCTGTTATAAGTTGTCTAAATTTAGTTAGATTGTTTTATCTATTCTGTTATAAAAATATTTTTTTCGGATTGCCGATTATTGTCGCTATGTAAAGAGTGAGAGTCTGACCAAAATATTTTTCTTTGTTTTGAGAGGTAGGGAGCTTATAATCTTCCCAATTCATCATCACCAAACACGAATGTTTTTTTAGTGGTAACCGCACTAGCCTACAAATTGGTAAGTTTGATTCCTGGGTGATGTCTGGAAATTAATACTTGTTCAAACACGCAGTTCCTTAACCCAAAGTATAGATACTAAAAAAAAAATTACTTTTATCTGCCATTTAGTGGTAAATTTGTCGCTGTGAGTCAGCTATTTGTCAGATGATTACGGAGACGATTCCGTGGTTCAAATCCTGGTAAAACTTTAATACGGATTTGAATACTAGACAGTGGTTACCGGTGTACTTTGATGGGTGGGGTTCAATTAACTATATTTTCTCAGGAATTTCGGTCTGAGTCTGTACAAGACTACACCTCATTTACACATCATACTTATCAAACCTTATCTCAGTAGGTAGGGTTGCTTCAGGTCGATTCACACATAGAGGTCTGTTGTGTGTTGCCACAGCCTTTTGCAGTATCTCTTTTTTCATAGCTCTCTCTTCAGTCGTAAAAATGGATTGCAATGTTGAAGACGTGATTATCGCATGCGGGGAGCGTTTCTTGTTATTGAGGAGGAAAAGCGAAAGAAATGAAGATAATGAGTGCACAGTCTATGGAAATTTGTGATTAAGAGTCAAATATGTTTAAATAGGAGAATTCTACTTACACCTCATTCTCCAAATTTGTTGTCATTTCTCGGTTTTGCAAGCAACTGAAGAAACTGTATTTGATTTTTAAATCGCCACTATTTTTATCAGCTTTGGCCACTCACTGGTCTTCCTCCCGACTTGAAGCCCGCTTGTAATGAGAACGCAGCAAGGCCCATTTTGATTTGCAGTCGTCAGAATTTGAACAGCTATACCTTTGTGCTGAAAAGGACCGTTTTCCGATTCCTCTCGAAATGACACATTCGGTGCTCAGCGTCTTGTGCATGTGAATCCACCTTTATTACTTACATGGTGTGCCTCTACAGCTCAAAAATAGAACCTACACACCAAATACAAGTTTCTCTATTGAATAAGTGTGTGTGAATCCATTTTTATTACTTTTATGGTGTGCCTCTACAGCTCAAAAATAGAACCTACGCACCAAATACAAGTTTCTGTATTAAATAGTATTGAATAAGACGAAGTATAACAGCCCATTCCTGTGTTTTAAATAAATAATAAATCTTTAGAATTAGTACGTCCAGGGACAGGGACCCCTTAAGTGACCCAGTCGTTAGCGCGCTACGCTGTAAAGCACACAGGTTCATTCCTCAGCTGCCATCCGGAAAATTTACAAGGTCAAACCTAAGTCGCTAATGAACTAACTGTTGACACGACCGACGTTTAAAATAAATTCTTTTAAGATTTAAATTGAATTGAGATTACCGCGTTAATAAGCATTTTAGGCCAAATATGTAATTACAACTTCACTCCAAACATTTCTTTGTGTAACGCTTAGTTTAGCGGTAATTAGTGATTTTCTGTTTTCATTCATGAAAATCTAAAAAATTGATTTTTTAAGTTTTCGGCCGTAGTATGCATTTTACGACAAAAGCCTATAATAATCAAATTTTTAGGAAATGAAAGAAAACTTTTATTTCAAGCAATTTTCTTTACAGAGCACTGTTTAGCGTCAGAGTGATTTTCCGTATTATTAAGCTAGAAGTTCTAAATAGAGTGAATAAAGGATCCTCCTTCTTTTACCAAGTGCGGAACTTAGTCTGGGATAATACAGTTCCCATAAGAGCCAAACAGACCATGTTTAAAACATATCTTCTTCCAATAATGACATATGGCCTAGAAAGCTGTGTCTTATTGAACGGGGACATTAGCAAATTACAGGCATGTGAGATGAAATTTTTAAGATCAGCCTTGCAGAAGACCAAAAGAGACAAGGTCAGAAATGAATATATAAGAAGAGATATGCAGGTGACCTTAACGATGGAAGAAAGATTACGTACCGCAAGACTCAAATGGTTTGGACATGTACAAAGGATGCCAGAGGCACGTATTCCCAGACAGTACTTGGACATGGAGGTATCTGGAAAGAGACCCGTTGGATGTCCCAGAAGAAGATGGACTGACCAAATAAGGGATGATCTCCTAACAAAAGGAATGACACTACAGGATATCAGAATACAAAAGGTATATCAAGATAGAGATAGATGGAGGCATATCGTCCACTCAAATCCTACCCGGCCTGCTGGAAGGATACCCAGATGATGATGATGATGATGTTTTGTTTATTTCTAATGTTTTATTACTAATGTTAGGTTATATTGTTCGTTAATAGCAGCATTGAGAATAGAAAGATGTGTGAGTGTTTTATACCAGATTTTTCATTCGCTCAGCTATTACGTACAGGTCTACTGGCAGAATTTATTTTTTGTTTGTCTGCATTCGGGAAGACAGTCATTTAAAGAATTAAATAATTTAACATTCTTATTTAATGTAAAGGTCAAGTTATAAGCGGGGTTTGTGGACTGCGTAATCCAAAACGGTTTTATTTGAACGGGCCTTACCGTTTTGTCGTTGCAGATTCAGTACGTTACATTAGATGATAATCCTGTCGTGTTCTTTCGTCAGAAAAGCCGCTTAAGGGTGGTGAGGTACTCCCCACATCAACCAATGGCGGCGTTCTATTCACATCACTTTACACAACTACCATACTGCTCGTGTGTTTGCTTCTGATTCATTATTCATTTGACATGTTATTGTACAATCTCCCCCCCCCCTTACTCTCTACAACACCTCTTCCGGTACCTTTGCAAATACTATTACTTTTATCTAAATTATAGTTTTTAAATAAGTTATAGTTATTCTGCAAGTGCACCTAGTTAATACCTTCTTAAATTCTACGCTAGACGTTTTGAATGCTTCTTCTACCTCATTTTCTTCTTATTCTTCCTCTTCAAAAAATATATATAGTCCGGCCTCTCTTTGTTTGCTCCTAATGTAAACAAATAATGACGTCACTGAGCATGCGCATTATATCAAAATGTGTACACGCTGATTAAAAGGTAACAACAAAATACTTTCAAAAGTATTTAAATAGAAAATACTTTTAAAAATATTTTTCTAAATGAAATTGTTAGGCCTACATCATATCATGACTGATGTTTTAAGTACTTATAATTTAAAAAATAGTTAACTTACTAGGAATACGACATCCGTAAAGTCGCAGACTCTATCGTGCACCCTGTAGTAGGTGGTTTTTGTTTGGTGACAGTAGAAGCAAACTAAACGGCTGAACTGTAGGTTTATCCTTTTAGATTTAGCTTTCAAATTATTCTGTAATACTGATAACGAAGTGTTGTTCCGTCGATTTCAGGTTCTACCCATAGGTCTTTTGGTTTCCGAGATTTGTGATTTACTGTGTTTTGTGTGATATTTCTGTATGATTTCCAATATTTGTTATTTAGTTTTTGTGTTCTTAGGAAACACAGCTACAGATGATATTTTGAAGCACAATTAATTGGGAAACAGAAATCTATAAATCCTGCCTTCCCATGTGATTAACTTAAAATTTTATGAGTTGCTCTATGCCCGGTATCGCCAAGCAATACGAATTGGAATGAACAATTTATGCATTGAATTTGCATGATATAAGTAGTTAAATAACTAAACTAAGGACACAGCTACAGAACGATGATATTTTGAAAGCTCAATTAATTGGGAAAGAGAAATCTATAAATCATGCCTTCCTGTGAGATCAATTTTAAATTGTACGAGTTGTTATTTTCAAGTGGTACTTCTCTATGCCCGGTATCGCCAAGCAATATGAATTGCAATGAACAATTTATGCATTCAATTTGCATGATCCAAATAAATAACTAAACTAAGGAACAGCTACAGACGATGATAATATTTTGAAGCACAATTAATAGGGAAAAGGAAATCTATAAATCCGGCCTCCCCGTGTGATCTATTTCAAATTTTATTAGTTCTCTTTTCTGCTCTATGCCCGGTATCCCCAAGCAATATGAATTGCAATGAACAATTTATGCATTTAATTTGCATGATCCAATTAAATAAAATAACAAAACTAAGGACGACACAGCTGCAGACGATGATGATGATATTTTGAAGCACAATTTTAATCTCTCGTGAGGAATAAAGAATTAACACCTTGAAATCTGTCACAATTTTTATTTTCTCCTGCTTTTTTTTGTAATTTGTTTTCAGAATTAACAGTTACTTACAATTCATTATATTCATTAAATTATATTCATTAAATTATATTCATTAAATTATATATCATTATATTCATTAATTATTTACAATTCATTAAAAATAATATTCACAATTTAGTAAAATTTACCAATTTAGTTTAAATATTGGCTCTAAAAATTAGGCTATTTTTACTTTTCTCCTTTGAAAGTAGTTTACGACAGTTTACGGTTTAAATTTAGTTTAATTTATATCCAACGTAGTATAAAAATTTTGTGCAACGCCTTCATTCCAATAAAATTTGCAGTTTTAATTTTAATTTATAATTTAATTTAAAAAAAAAATGTTCTTCGTATATGGTACTGTGTAAATTTTAGAAAAAAAAATGACCTGAAAAATAAAAAATTGTATGAATTATTAAATGCAGACAAAGAAGAATAAGATAACGATAATTAGATGACTATAGTGCCGCTGCAAAAGAAGCCCGTTGTGTTTAAAGAGTTATTTCAAAAACGACCGACAAAAATTCAACTCTACAGGAAATTAAAGCCTGTTCTTTCCTGCGCTTATTCGTAAAAATTTTGTCGGAAGTACAGCTATGTACGCCAAAAAAAGTACCCAGTTCTTAGCCGGTTTTCTGTTAATGTGCTTTTTAAACGGCTGTTACTTCATCTAGGCTCTACATAAGAAATCGGCTTTTAAAAGTAAGTTAAAGATCGCATTTTTTTCAAAACTGTGAATATTTAAAAAGTGAAATCCAATGTTCCGTTTCAATATGGCAGCCATTTAAAAAAAAAATGCTGTTTTGGATCTACGTGAAGATTGTGTTGTTGTTTAGGTCATCAGCCAAAAAGGCTGGTTTGAACCTGTAGAGGTTTTACTAAGTAAAACGAGGAGTGAGGTGGTTTACCATTGCCTTCCTCACTGAGTGGAAAAGTACGCTTATCAGCATGCCGGGCCCTCTAAAAAGCACATATTTTCCACTCTGCAAATGACACCTTCACTTCATTCACCACAGGGTCTGGCTGTATAATAAAATTCATTAATTTCAGAGGAGATAACTCTGATTAGTGTCTTTTACACCTCTACCTCTTCTGTTCTTAAATGATTCAGCCATTTAATTGGCTGACACTGTGATAAGAAACAGAACTATTTATTTTAGCCCTGCAATGAACAGATTGAGTGTAAATAATTTGACACTCTACCTGCCTGTTATGGGCAAACGTGAAGATTAAGAAATGATTTTTCGATTGGACTATAGAGTATATTAAACTCTTGGCATTTATAATTATTATAAATTCGTAAAACATAAATGGACTTATATAAAAAAGAAAATTCCATTAAATTTGTTAAGTTTCTATTAAATTGGCGACTGGTATTCAAAGCGAACTTTTTTCGTGGCGTTGACTACAATTTATCATTAATAAGAATATGTCCATTATTAAATTATGACATGGTTTAACGGCAAAGTTCAAATCAAAAAAATTTATTTATATAATTCATGACGTTAGAGCAACTTTAATTTCATTATCAAGGATTTTTTTTAATCCAACAAAAGAGAGAATTATGTTAGAATTGTCGCAATCCGATTGTAATCAGCTCAGGTGACTTGTCACAATCTCATTGTAATTATCTCAGGTCACTTGAGAGTTGCTATCTCAAGAGATGATGGTGGCCAGTAAATGATGTTACGGTGTCCATCCTACGGTCTACGTTTCATTTCTGTTAAAGTTGAAAAAGGGATTTTTTTTATAATCCCAAATGTGTTGTGTACGTTGCAATCTGTTCAATTCAGAACAATAAGCAACTCCATGACCCAATGAGATGATGATGATATGTGTGACGTGTAAATGAGGTGTAGTCTTGAACAGACTCAGGTCGACCATTCCTGACAAGAGTATGGTTAATTGAACCCCAACCATCAAAGTACACCGGTAACCACTGTCTAGCATTCAAATCCGTATAAGAGTAACTGAAAAAAAAAATTAACGTAATAATATTTTTGAATTCTATAAAAAATTAAGCGGGGACATAATTCAACCCGCGTTGTATCCAAAGCGCTGTTATAACCGGGGACCACTGTGATAGCTTACGAAATAAAAAGAAGACTAAATAAATGTTAAAAATAAAATGAATTATTGTTTATTTGTATTATCAACATACCTCCTCCTCCTTAATCCCATGGTGGTACGCGTTGCATTTGTTCGCGGAAGAAGCGGTCAACATCTTCCGGGGTCAGATCCTTGCGGCTGGGGATGTAGCTGATGGCGAATATATGAATAGATATTACGTAGAGAATAGATGCGATCCTGCTAAACATGTTTTCAGTTGATTAATATGTATCAGTAATCAATTAAATTGTATCAGTTAATAATATTAAATTGTATCAGTTAATAATATTATATTATATCAGTTAACTATATTATATTATATCAGTTAACTATATTACGACCTGTTAACTTGTATATTACAAATTCAATTGAATTAAATAATGAAAGTAAAATTACTTAGCAACAAAATGCGCAATGTCTTTTTTTTATAAAAACTTATTACATTGTTGCAAAAGCAATCTATAAATTACAAAAAAAAATCTGGTGTGAAACACGCACACAACTTTCTCTCTCCAATGCAAAAATGAACGTTGTAACCTAATATTAGTAATAATAAAACTTAAAAAATTAATCTCAATTTAATAAAGCATCACGTCATTTTGATCATGAGTGAATGATGCAAAATAAAAATCAACCTCAGTTTGCTTAATAATACGAAAAATCACTCTGTGATTTTTACTTTCTCCTGTCTTTATGAATATATAGGAATGAAAGTATTGTTTTCATGTCGATTTTTCGAAATCGAGTTTTCACCGGATTACACGTTTTCAGACCCCCTGAACCCAAAAAAACATGTTTTTAGCGATTGGTCTGTGTGTGTGTATACAAAATATCTCACGAATGGAACATTGTACGAACTTGAAACTTGAAACTTAAGTTACATACCACTACCGGACCCGACACGAACATTTTCATCAAAATCGGTCAACCGGAAGTAGTAGTTTATTCGTGTAATTTTTCTTTTTTTTGCGATTTTCTCAAAAACTGGTCCTACGATTTTTTAAAAAATCGCTTGGCTTACTCAATTTTTTATGCTTTACAAGATAGGGTAGGCGTCATGTTTTCTGGAATTCTTGGTGAGGCTGTTTTCATAAAAAAAAATCACTTTGTTTTAAGATTACGGCTTTAATATGCGTTTTAGCGTAAAAATTTATCTAACAAAAGTTGCAGAGAATTTAAAAACCTACAACTTTTATTTCAAACATTTTTTTGTTTAACGCTTAGTTAGCAGTAATTAGCAATTTTCTGTTTTCTCACAAAAACCTGTGAAAAATTGATTTTTTTTTTTGATTTCGGCCTTAGTATGCATTTTACGACAAAAGTATATATAATCAAATTTATAGGAAATTAAAAGATCTGCAACTTTTATTTAAAGCATTTTTCTCTACAGAGCCTATTTTAGCGTGAAAGAGTGATTTTCCGTATTTTTGAGCTAAACTGAGGTTGATTTTCATTTTGCGTCCTTCACTCATGATTAAAATTAGGTTATGGTATTAAAGTTAGTTTTTTTGTTTATTTCTAATGTTAGGTTTATTGTTAATTATTTGCACTGGCAAGAGAAAGTTGTGTGAGTGTTTCACACCAGATTTTTTTATATAAAAGGCTTATCCCATAACAGCTAGTTCAGTTGTAGTGCTAACGGGTGTTTTATTAAGGATGCAACCCTGATAAGAAGATAGAAGTAATACATCGATCAATTTTCTGTCCCCCAATCGGTATGTTGGCAACAGTGTACTCAAGGTCAACTACCTAAGACAGTTAAAATGTTCCAGTCAAGCATTAGTGTGGTGACAGCAGTCGTTTTGTTATATTGTGTCAGCAATGGTTTTTTCCAAGGAAGAACGTGTGTTTATTGTAGAGACTTACATAGCGAGTAAATCTTACAACTGCAATGCCAATGCGATAAGGATGCAAATGTAACTTTTTTGTATCTCTGAAAACAGTAGTTAATGTTAGCCCAGCTTGCGATGATAATCTTCTAAGCGATTTTTTAGGTGATTGATTCAAACGATTTTTCAAATCTTCGAGAACTTAAGATTTACTCGCTATGTAAGTCTCTACAATAAACACGCGTTCTTCCTTGGAAAAAACCATTGCTGACATAATATAACGAAACAACTGCTGTTACCACACTAATGCTTGACTGGAACATTTTAACTGACTTAGTAGTTGGCCTGAGTACACTGTTGCCAACATACTGATTGGGGGACAGAAAATTTACTAATGTATTACTTCTATCTTCATATAATCAGGGTTGCGTCCTTAATAAAACACCCGTTAGTATTCACTAGCATGCTAGTGACTGAACATGTTTGATTTTACTAGCGCTATTTGATGATTTATTCGGAACGGCAGAATGGGGAAATTTCAACTGAAACTAATCTTGCATACATTTGTAAGATTTACTTGCTATGCAAGTTTCTAATATAAACACGCGTTCGTCCTTGAAAAAAAAACCATTGCTGACACAATATAACGAAACAACTGCTGTCACCACACTAATGCTTGACTGGAACATTTTAACTGTCTTAGGTAGTGGGCCTGAGTACACTGTTGCCAACATACCGATTAAGGGACAAAAAATTTACCATTGTATTACTTCTATCTTCTTATAATCAGGGTTGCGTCCTTAATAAAACACCCGTTAGTATTCACTGTGGTAATTGTTTTGACATTTGTGTTGCTGTCGAAAGCCGCACGCCGTCGAAATTAGTTGCGCGCGCACAAAATACAGGGATAAATGTCTGCAATTCATTTTAGGGTAATAGGCAATAAGTTTTTTCTAAATGATGTACCTACCATAAGTTTTGACAGGCCCGAAAGAGAGGTACGTCATACCCTCATTCTGTTATACTTACTATACGGTTCTTTTTGTTAAAATTTCATACAACTGATATTGTATGTTTGTAGTTGATTTCTAAAAATTGACGTATGTTTCGTATAAAGTTCACAACTATAAAAATTGATTCAGCTTCTTGGAATACTGACAAGAAGGAGACACCAGACACGATGGTCTATCTTTGACTTCCCTTCAAAAAGTGATTTTTTCAAACTTGTTTATTATTTCTCTTTCTGCCCTACTTATATCAAATTACAGATAAAATTTTATATTTTATAACAAAATAATAAAACGCATATTATGTCATCCTGGAAAAGAAGTTATATTAGCCTACGTGATATGCAAAAAATGCGATGAGATTTAAACGTCTAACTTTGTACGAGCGTATCTTATATAAATATCGGAGTATAATAATAACATTTATAGTGTAATAAAATAAGATTCACTAGGAAGCGGAAGTAATTTTTTCAGAATGTTTTGATGAAAAATGAGCTTGTTAGAGTGTAGTGAACGAAACTGGCCGGCAGAGTGCCCTATCGTACCGCGTATTGTCGTTATTGTGCTTGAACACCGTGCACTGATTGAAATGAGTTGAGGGGAACGGCAGAAGCAACACATTCTCTCTCTGCCTCACTACCCTCCCTACATGCCACTGTAATTGGCGAACAGTATAGCTAGTAAGCTGCACTTTGTACAGCAATACACAGCACAACTCACGTTTTCTTCAGATCATTGGCATTAATAAACTAGCTCCATGGGATTCGTTACCTGATGCACTAGTAAGTCCTGCTAGTAAAGGCCAAGCCAATTGATGTGAGCACTGGACTACGTAAGCGCATACTTGACTTCGACCCCCGCAAACCTCTCCAACCTACAGTTAAATGTACAGTCAGAGTGTTGTTGAAAATTGACAACAACAATTGTATTTTGTAGACATGCTGTTCCATTGTTGATTACATACGCTGCACTATTGCAGTACATACAAGACTATACTAATGCAGACGCACGTTTTGCCCAGTGCTCCTTACGAAAATTAGGCTATAGTATTTTTTTTTTGGTTTAACGTCCAACTGTTCTGCAATTACTGCTAATGCAGACAATGAAGGATGAAATGATTTTTGTAACATATGAAAATATGCCGTGCCTGAATGGGATTTGAACCCAAGACCGCATGATGAGAGGTGAGCACGTTACTAACTACGCCAATGCGGCCGGCTAGGCTATAGTAGGAACTATTAATTCAAGGTTCATATTAGCAAGAAGTACTAATATTTTTTACAACCTCTTGCTCTTTATGGATATAAAGGGAAGGAAATTATTGTTTTCATGTTGATTTATCAAAATCGAGTTCTCAATGGGTATACACATTGAACCAAAAAACAAAAGTTTTTAGCAATTGGTCTGTGTGTGAACAAAATATCTCAAGAACAGAATATCGTTCAAAGTTGAAACTTGGAACTTTAGTTAGGTACCACAAGGAAACCTGACATGAACAATTTCATCCGAATCTGATTAACCAGAAGTAATGGTTTATTAATACGATTTTCTCAAAAACTGCTCTTACAATATTTTTTTTAAAAATCGCATCATATACTACATTTTTCATGCTCTACATAAGATAGATAAGGTAAGCACCATGTTTGCTGAAATTCTTGGGAGGGCTCTGCTCTCGTGGTAAATGGTTTTCTTAATATTACAGCCGTATTATGCATTTTAGAGAAAAGTGCATAATTAAAGTTGTAGGAAATTGAAAAACCTACAACTATTATTCTAAACATTTTTTTCTACAATGCTTAGTATAGTGTCAATTAATGATTTTATGTATTGTGCTCATTAGAACCAGTAAAAAAGGGGTTATTTAAGATTGTGACAATAGTATGCATTTTACAAAATAGTATAAGAAACAAAAGTTGTGTTGTTATTTAGGTCATCAGCCAAAAGGCTGGTTTGAACCTGTAGAGGTTTTACTAAGTAAAACGAGGAGTGAGATGGTTTACCATTGCCTTCCTCACTGAGTGGGAAAGTACACTAATCAGCATGCCGGCCCCTCTGAAAAGCACATATTTTCCACTCTGCAAATGACACCTTCACTTAATTCACCACAGGGTCTGGCTGTACAATGAAATTCATTACTTTCAGAGGAGATTAACTCTGATTAGTGTCTTTTACACCTCTACCTCTTCTGTTCTTAAATGATTCAGTCATTTAATTGGCTGACCATGTGATAAAAAACAGAACTATTTATTTTAGCCCTGCAACGAACAGATGGAGTGTAAAAACAAAAGTTATAGAAATTTAAAAAGTTTTGTTTAAAAGTGAGTAAGGCAGTTTAATGAAGGACGGACAGATGTCCACAACAAACCACGAATTGGACAGTCCTCTGTTGTCAATGATGACTTGGTCAGGAGGGTGAGAAAATTAAAGAGAACAGATGACTCACAATGATAATGCCTCCAGATGAATTTCCACAAGTTTTGAGAACTGTTTTGCATGAGACTGTAGGTGATCGCTAGGGTTATCAGAAGCCGCGTTCCCACTGGGTTCTAAAAATGCTCACAGATGTACAAAACAAAGCGACTTGACAGTGCTCTGAAATTTCTTACCTGGTACACTTGACTACCACAGTCCTTGGCCCATACTGTCTGACTACCACTTGTTCCTGCACGTGAAACACGCTTTGAATGTGATGATAATGCAGAAAAATTGTGTAAAGTTATGGCTGTCTTCAGTAACGAGATATTTCTTTGAGGAAGATTTAGATACTGCCCGTCCCCAAGCTTTGTGCAGCTGAGAGGTATGCATTACGTCACTACTACTGTGAGAGATTGCGTTAGTAGTAGTAACGTTTTACTAGTACTATGTTTGTAGTAGTCAAGGGTAATATCCAAACTACATATATTCTGTGTCGCCGTCTACAGCGAATAGTCAAAACAACACCCATGTATGTCACGCACTAGGCAGCCTACTGCCCAGCGAAGAGCAATGAGATGATTAGTACAGTGTTATGGCGTAACAGCAGTCTGGTACTTTGTCTTTCCCTTTCATCCCGGAGCTGCACAAAGCTTGTGGATGGGCAGTAAGCTGATCACCACAAGGACAAGTGTCTGAACAGTGGTGAAAACTATGTAGAATAATAGATTAAGATATAATATTTCATATCAAAATAAAATTGTCTTGAAAAAATATTTTAGTATTTTTTTTTAAACAGTACTTACTTTCTGGATACACCACCTCATAAGAAGAAAACTACTACAAGATGCCAAATATACATAATACTGGAATAAGAAACCTAAAAAACCAATTTATGTAATCACTGTGAGTAAGGTGTACAACAAATACAACATTTTTTTACCTTAAGACACCGATAATAAAAACAACTCAATATTTACGTATTATCAACATTTATTTTAACATAATCATCAAAATTATAATTGGCATAACATGAAAATTCATTAGCCAAATTGTTTTTATGTCTTGGTTCAAATTTACATTTACTTACATTGAGCAATTCTTTTGCCTGTTTTTCCATTATAGTACCTGCATAAAAAAGAAATAAATCATTAACAGTAATCCAATTTCATTTAAATAGATACGGACGAAAAACCTGCCTGCCTACATTAGGGTAAGCACACAGTGGTCACTGGTCGCTTACAAGCGGTAGCTTGCAAGTAATGCTGGAGCAGAAACCTGCGCGCTGGTCATCTACGCATATCAGCTCACTGATTTGTTTTGCATAAACCTGCCTGCTGTTTGCTACCAAGTTGCTAAGTGTACTTGGTATTGTATAATACGTATTCATAAATAATAACAACTTGTTAATTAATTGTAATACGATAGGTTTATAAAAATAACTTAAAAGATTATTACTGGCCAAACAATGCTTTATAATATTGAATGTCAGTAGTAAAAATGTTCAAAATACGTATTTCAAAGTAATCACAAGTCTTTCTTCCAGTAATATTGGTTACTTGTGCAAGTTGCACCATTGTTTTTGAAAACAAGTTCTACTTTAGACAATATAAAATTAAACGTTTCCTGAGTCATTCTCATGCATTTAAAAAACCTATCTCTATCTTTTTTTAATTGCGGAGAAAGATGATTATGCCGAATAATTTTCTGTTCTTAATTAATGTCACTAACAGTATTGTCTATAAAATATAACAATTTTGTATAAGCGTTTTCCATTAGGAATAATTCATCATCACTGCTGCTACTGGAACTGTTGAATACCGACAACTGAATGAAGATTAAGCGCGTACTTACATGCTCCTTCCCACTCTTGAGTGTCCACCACCATGAATCAGTACCTGCGACCAGCATTCACAGTGCGCTTACCCTTAGGTCAGACAAAAACTTGACCTTAGAGTCTTAAGAGCCTTAAAAATAGAGCCTTTTCGACGAGGGGGTACAGAACAAAAATTAAAAATTTTGTTTTCCCGCCATGTGATTACTTGATATTTTAGCTTTAAAATGAACTATCATTCAATGAATTCTGACTAGTAGAAAATTTTCCACAATTTTTTTTCGAAAGCAAGTTCAATGTGATTTTATCAACTGAAGTTGGTATGCGGTGCGCGACAACTATGCTAAACCTTGACAGTAAACACATTCAAAATTCTGATCGTGTAATGAGTAAGCTTCAAAAAAAGGCAAGGCAAGCTAGAGCACAAGCCAAAAGGAAACTAGAAGAGGAGCTAGTAAAGCAAGAGGATCCAGATAATCCTGCTTATGATGCTGGCATGTACTAATTTATGTAAGTAACATAATACATATTTTTGTTTCCTTGTTTCCCGAAAACAATAATTTTTGACACAAAAGACCCGTTTTCTCAAGCACTGTCAGATATATTCGCTTCAAATTTTCAGGACATAATATTTAGTATCTTATACAACTTTTAACATGAGCGTTTTAAAATGTAGGCTCTTGAACTTATTTTTCAGACTTAGCAGTACAGTTACCATAGCGACTATGATAAAAAAAATTTAAAATGCTAATAAGGACAAACCCCTGTGTCTTAAGTTGTATTAGATACTGAATAATGTGTGCTGAAATTTTGGAGAAGTTATCTCTATTGGTTCCTGAGAAAATGGGTCAAACATTAACATGGCTGAGATACGCGTTCCGTATCCCCTTAAGTATGTTAACCCTGACAGAAGAGTTCCTGGGCCTCCTCCTGGGTAGGAGTTGTGCAGCAGGTTATTGTCCTGCTCATGTGAAATTTTTATTCCACTTATAGTATCCACAATAGCCTCAGAACTAGGATTGGAAATATTGGCCTAAAAATTGGATAAAACAAATTTATATGATGAAAAACTGTACCAGTTTCAACAAAAATATACCAGAATCCTGAATCGTTCATCTGGCCAGAAAACTTGTACTTATAGCACTGCAGACGTACATCCAATTCCGCCTATAATTTGTACAAGTGATAACAAAATTGTCTTTTGAACCATTCAGATGGTCCAAAGCTTCTAAAAATTGTAAACCCTGCAAGGATTCAAAGAGTATTTAGTTTGTTGACAACAAAAATTAATATTAATCCTATTGATGTAAAATAATTGTCCATTACCTAAAAACTTTAATTGCATAACAAAAAAAAGATTTATACAGCGTGGGGCAGCATAACTACCTTTTTTTAAATGCGCGCCATTCAATTAGTTGATGTCATAGCGGAGCGCTAGCGATCTCTATAAAGTTTTGTTCTGGCACAGTTCAGTCGCCATCATGCGTTGGAACAGCGACGAGCATGCGTTTGCCGTTGAGGCCTGTTTTCGTTGAGTGATCGCAACGCAGCGCGCCTTTCTGAATCGCTTTAATTTAGCCCCATTGGCCCCTGTTCCGGACCCGAAATCAATTGCTATGTG
The DNA here is from genome assembly GCA_035578175.1 of Catonia carolina. Taxonomy (NCBI): domain Eukaryota; kingdom Metazoa; phylum Arthropoda; class Insecta; order Hemiptera; family Achilidae; genus Catonia; species Catonia carolina. The sequence goes on from JAQMRL010000013.1 coordinate 15,137,177, forward strand.
GGTCACTACGTTTAGACAAACTGCAAGTGCGAGAAAACGAAGAACTTGAGTTCGACGGCCTATTAGATCACCTGAGAACATTGAGGCAGTGAGAGCTTCAGTGTTGCAATCACCACGGCATCCCGCGCGCAAACATGCCTCTGCCCTTGGAATTTCAATCGTTCTGTTGGAGAATTCTCCATGAAGACCTACATTACCATCCATTCAAGATGGCAATTGCGCAGGAGCTGTCAGAGGGCAGCTCTGACATAGTCCAAGGCAGAGCTCAATCAGGGGCAATTTGCAATGACCAGCTCAATCTCCTGATTTGTCCCCTTGTGATTTTTTTTCTATAAGGTTTTTTGAAATCCCGTGTTTATTTGAATTGTCCAAAGACCATTCAAGATTTAAAAAACAACATCCAGGAAGAAATTGCCAACATAACGCCTGCTATGCTTGAAAGGGTAATGACAAACACCAGAAATCGGTATACTCAATGTATCAGGAAAGGGGGACGTCACCTACATGATTTACTCTTCAAAACTACGTAAAACAAAACTTTATGTATGTACCTACATTGTAAAAACCAAATAAAATTTCTCTGACTCATACAATGCATTTTATTAAGTTTCGAAAAAAGGTAGTTATGCTGCCCCACCCTGTATAAACTTACCTGTACAAAGAATTATTTTGTCTTTAGATAGAAATTTTGCAGTGATTGCAGTTTTTTCCAAACATTCTTCTGATAGAAATGGCGGATCCAGAACTACCACATCACATGTTTTAGCTAAATCATTAGGTAAGGCTTCTGGTTCATTGTAGTCGTAAAAGACAAAATCTGATTTATAAACTGAAAATCTTTTATCAAACTCCAATAATATCACTGAAAAACAAAAACAATATTTTTTTATAATTCCTAAACAAGATTTTTGTAAGTAATTTTATATTTGACATTACAGACAGCATTCTATACCGATTTGAAATACATCATTTATAAATTTACTACACAATGTAATCCGGTGACAGTTTTGAAAAAGAACAAACGGTTACAGTTCCGGATCACTTCTGAATTATAAAAACTTTGAAACTGAAGTATAGATAATAAAGAATCAGAACAGTTTTAATGTTACATCAACTTTAAAAGCTTGTGTAGAACACTCACACGACTTTCTCTTGCCTATATAAACAATGGCAAATATTTCTATTTCATATAATGAATTAATATAATAATTTCACTAACCTTCTTTTTAAACTGCGTCACCTTTATTGTAATTTCTACTTACACGTGTTTCGGTGGATCCACCATCATCAGAGTAAATGAAAAATTGAAACTAAAAAATTTTTTCACATTTATTTAAAATTTACAGAAGATGGTACATCTTCAGTCACTTGTATAAAAATTTATTTTTGAATGGCAAATATAACCTGATTTTAATCATGAGTAAATGATTCAAAATGAAAATAAAACTGTAGAATTTTCAAAAACGGAAAATCACTAATTTACGCTAAACTAAACTGTAGAAGAAAATACTACAAATAAAAGTTTTAGATTTTTCTTTCCTATAACTCTGATTTTATATACTTTTATCGTAAAATGTATACTAAGGCCGCAATCTTAAAAAAACACATTTTTTACTGAGTTTAATGAGGAAGATACAGAAAATCAGTAATAGACGCTAAACTAAACATTGTAGAAAAAAAATACTTGAAATAAAAGTTGTCGGCTTCTTAATTTCCAACAACTTCAATTATATGACGACTTGCCCTACACTTCCTCGCAAGTTTCCTGGATTCAATTAATAAAAATCTGGTGTGAAACACTCACACAACTTTCTCTTGAAAATGCAAATAATTGACAATAAGCCTAACATTAGTAATAAAACATTAGAAATAAACAAAAAACTAACCTCAATAAACATAACCTAATTTTAATCATGAGTGAACGACGCAAAATGAAAATCAAACTCGGTTTGGCTTAAAAATACGGAAAATCACTCTTTCACGCTAAACTAGGCTCTGTAGAAAAAAATGGTATGAATAAAAATTGTAGACCTTTTAATTTCCTATAAATATGGTTATACACGTTTGTCGTAAAATGCATACTAAGGCCGAAATCTTAAAAAAATTGATTTTCACACGTTTTCGTGAGAAAAAACAGAAAATCGCTAATTACCGCTAAAATAAGTGTTTTACAAAAAAAATGTTTGAAATAAAAGTTGTAGGATTTAAAATTCTCTACAACTTTTATTATATAAATTTTTGCACTTAAATGCAAAAATCAAATGCAAATTTTAAAAAATTAATTGCAAAAATTAGCCGCAATCTTAAAAAAAAAACATTTTTTTACGTGAAAACAGTCTCACCAAGAATTTCATCAAACATGACGCCTACCCTATCTTGTAGAGCATAAAAATTTTAGTAAACCAGGCGATTTTTAAAAAAAATCACAGGACCGTTTTTTGAGAAAATCACAAAAAAAGTGAAAAATTACACGAATAAACTACCTACTACTTCCGGTTGACTGATTTTGATGAAAATGTTTGTGTCGGGTTCGGTAGTGGTATGTAACTTAAGTTTCAAGTTTCAAGTTCATACGATGTTCCGTTCTTGAGATATTCTGTTCACACACACACACACACACGCACGCACTCACGCACGCACACACACACACACACACAAACACACACACTAATCACTAAAAACATGTTTTTTGGGTTCAGGGGGTCTGAAAACGTGTAGATCGGTAAAAACGCGATTTAAAAGAATCCACATGAAAACAATACTTTCCTTCCAATATATTCATATAGGCAAGAGAAACTAAAAATACATTCTGCTCCAAAGTGCATACTAAGGCCACAATCTAATACACATTCTTAATACTTAAAAAAAAAAATCTGGATATGATTAGAAAACAATGTTAAGGGGAGTGTGGAATGAAAAAATAATAAAATTATCGATTTTTAGTTTTTTCGTTAAAAATATAGTTTGAAATGTGCGCTTTATAATGCCGTTAGAATCATGTTGCTATACCAACTAGAAAATATTTTATTAACTTTTTTTGTGATTTTTATGTTTAAGCTGATTTTGCCGTCACAAAATTTTGCAATATAATTTTCCCTTTCGATTAATATTATACTGTGATTTATTATACTATTTTTTCACACTGCCGTCTCTCTTTTATTTATTCATAGTTTGGCACTGTAACCTAAAAGATTATAACCTGCATTATTTTTGTTGCGGTCTGTCTTTGTTTACACTTGTGTAAACAAAGTTTTGTTTCTCAAACTTTAAGCATGAATAACTAAAAAAAAAAACGTCATTTTTAGAACTTTATGTATCTTTTTCTCAGCTTCCGCAAAAGGTACAAAGCTGAAATTTTTATGGAGTATGTTAATCGTCCAGTTCTATTGATTGAATGTGCTGTTTTTTAAAATATTGAAAATTGTTGGAGAAAACATTTTTTCTGGTGATTTTTCGATTAAAAAATGGTCTCTTTTTAAAAAAAATTGTGAAAATAAAAATTCTTACCAAAATTAAATGATGTATACTATGCCAGTGTAAAGTCCAGCCTCTCTAAGTTTGCTCCTAATGTAAACAAATAATGACATCACTGAGCATGCGCATTATATCAAAATGTGTACACGATGATTAAAAAGTAACAACAAAATACTTTCAAAAGTATTTAAATACAAAATACTTTTAAAAGTATTTTTTTAAATGAAATTGTTAGGCCTACATCATATCATGACTGATGTTTTTAGTACTTTAAGTACTTATAATTTAAAAAATAGTTAACTTAATAGGAATACGACAACCGTAAAGTTGCAGACTCTAGCGTGCACCCTGAAGTGTAGTAGGTGGCTTTTGTTTGTTGACAGTAGGAGCAAACTAAGAACGGCTGAACTGTAGATGTGAACAGTGAATAATTTTTCAAGAATTAAAATCCTATATTAAACTCAACCTTTACATTACAAGTCAAATCAAATCAATGTCAATCATCTTTATTGTCACTTAATGTGTTATACTACATATATATGATAGGGAAAACCCTCACTGACTGACTCACTGATAACTAATTCTTCTACATGCACAACAGCAAGTAAAATTATAAACCTAAAATTTGTAGGGAAAACTCCCTTTAGGGTAAATAGAAAATTTAAAATCTGTCAACGCTAAGAGTACTCCGACAGTAGGCAACCAGCAATACATGTGAGCATGCGTATTAATTTTAAAAAATCTGGTGTGAAACACTCACACAACTTTCTCTTGCCAATGCAAATAATTGACAATAAGCCTAACATTAGTAATAAAACATTAGAAATAAACAAAAAACTAACCTCAATGAACATAACCTAAATTTAATCACATAAGAAAGACGCAAAATGAAAATCAACCTCAGTTCGGCTTAAAAATACGGAAAATCGCTCTTTCACGCTAAACTAGGAACTGTACAAAAAAGTGCTTAAAATAAAAGTTGTAGATCTTTTAATTTCCTATAAATTTTATCATATACACTTTTGTCGTAAAATGCATACTAAAGCCGAAATCTTATAAACATTAATTTTTCACACATTTTCATGAGAAAAAAAACAAAAAAATTGCTAATTACCGCTAAACTAAGCGTTATACAAAAAAATGTTTGAAATAAAAGTTGTTGGATTTTAAATTTTCTACAACTTTTATTAAATACATTTTGTGGTAAAATGCATATTAAAGCCGTAATCTTAAAAAAACAAATTTTTTACGTGAAAACAGCCTGACCAAGAATTTCAGCAAACATGGTGCCTACTTTATCTTGTAGAGCATAAAAAATTAAGTAAATAAAGCGATTTTAAAAAAAATCGTAAGACCAGTTTTTGAGAAAATCACAAAAAAGTGAAAAATTACACGAATAAACTACTACTTCCAGTTGACCGATTTTGATGAAAATGTTCGTGTCGGGTCCGATAGTGGTATGTAATTTAAGTTTCAATATTCTGTTCACACACACACCAATAGCTAAAACCATGTTTTTTGGGTTCAGGGGGTCTGAAAACGTGTAGATCCAGAGAAAACTCGATTTTGAAAAATTGATATGAAAACAATACTTTCCTTCCTGTATATTCATAAAGGCAAGAGAACGTAATAACAAACTTTCTCTATCTTTTACTTTATACAACATTAATTACAATGATTATAAAATTTAAAAAATACAATATTAAAGAGAGCCTACCTTCATTATTAGCACATAAAGACTTTACAGGTTTGTACAATGTCAGACAGGATATAAGGGCAATCTTCCCATTGCTTCCAGCTGCTCTACTTATCTCATTTGATAATACTTTGGATGTTTCATCATCATACCAGAACTGACTGAGTTGCTATACATATGAAAGAAACAAGAATACAGTTAAATATCAAAACAATTCAAGATTTCTTCGTTACATAATGATAAAACTTATGGGCCTATCACTTTAAGAATACAAAAGTATAAAAAATGTGATCACATTGACTTAAAAGTCTTGAAGACCAGTAGTTTCAACAATAACACACTCTTTCAGTATGATACAAGACTACACAATCATCAAATACAGTAAACCCCTGTATAACTGACATTACAGGGCAGGGTACAAATCATTGTACAAGTTTTTCTCATAGTATCCAGTGGCAGTCATTTACAGTACTTCATTAAAACAATTTTCCCTCAGTGTATAGTTAAACTGCAACAGAATATTAACTTTTTACCCAAATTCAGTAAAAATTAAACCAAAATGCAGTACTAATGAAGCAATAATAATAATAATAATAATAATAATAATATAATAAATAATGGACATAATAAAGAATTGCAATTCAATCCTCTGCGAAAAACTGACGATGGATACCAGCTACAAACAAACAGAACCACAGAGAAAATTTCAAACATTTCAGCAGACATTAGAAAAAGACGACTTAAATTCTATGGACACATACAACGACTTCCTGAACACAGACTTACCCACCAGATTCTTATTGCTACAGAAAATCTTAAAGGCATGACATGGGCCGAACAAGTAAGAAGAGACCTTGACAACGCTCAACTCACTTCTGAAGACGCGACAGACCGCGATACGTATAGAAAAAGAATATACGAGTGGGAAGTGCAGCCAGAGATCAGAGCCAAGAAGACCGGCACTACGTGGACAGAGGAGAGGAAGAAAGCCATGAGTGAGAAGATGCGGATGTCATGGAGAACCCGCAGAAAGAACCGTAGAAGCTTCACGTGATCCATAAGGGCCTACAACGTGTATAATAATAATAATAATAAGCACAATTTAAAACAACAAAGATGATGGGTTTGCAAATTATATCACGGCGGGTATAACCTTTTAGAAGCATTTTAAAAAATGGAAGATGGTGTGGGGTTTACAAAGGTTTTTCCATTTCCATACTGTTTATTGTTTCCTGTTCATGCTGCAATTATCGGTTCAATGTATGCATTATTTCCTTGTCTGCCAAGGAACACTGTCAAAGACTTAATGTTCAGCGTTTTAATGCATGATTTCTATAGTCTGTGACTGTTCTATAGTCTATATTTAATAGTTTTTTTAGTCTGTATTTCTGTAGTCTATAGATTGTTAAAGTTAAATCCGTACTCCACATCATAATTGTAAAAATCAAATCATAAGCAATCATCATCGAAAAAAGCCAAAAAAAAAAACAAGTGCATAGCATACATATTAATATATTATATAGTTTGTAGCACCGAACAAAAAGTTTATCCTTGAACGGTTTCCATAGAGACGACACAAATCTAGCGGAGGGTGTTCTGTAATTCAGTCACAGCTAGATTGCCATAGCTTGAACATGTTGTAGATATTACTGTTGTGTGTGTGTGTGTGTGTGTGTGTGTGTGTGTGTGTGTGTGTGTGTGCGTGTGTGTGTGTACTATTAGCTTGATTGAAAACATTGTACTGTATTATAACTATAGTGATTTGTTAACATGTTCTTCGGCGCTGTTACATTAATTTTTTATATTTCCGGTTTCTTGCTCACAACGCGTTTTTTCCTTACACTAGAAGTTAATTGTAGGTTAGTATTTAGTTCACGTAAATTATGGAAAGTGAAAGTAGTGGGGTATGTAAAATAAAAATTGGGGGGCACAAAATTATCCATAGCCAGACGAGAGAAGTTGTATTTAATGTTTTAAAATTTATGACAGATGAGGCAAAACGTGGTTCGATCCTTTTGACATAAATTCAGAAACCTGTTGCCCAAGCTACGGGAATTTCTTTTAACAGCGTTCAAAAAATTGTAAAAGAAGCAAAAACTAACCCTCATAAAGGCTTCAGTACTCCTCAAAAAAATTGTAACACCAAAAACCTAAACCGACAGTGGAAAATTTTGATAAAAGTGTTATTCGTGACACTATTTACAATTTTCATATTGAAAAATGTGAACGCGTTACTCCTAGATCATTGCTACTGGTGGTAAAAGAAAAAATAAACTTTCAATGAAGCCTTTGGTCATTGTGGCGTATAATCAAAGAAATGGGGTTCAAATGGAAAAGAACTATTGATAATCGGAAAATGTTAGTTGAAAGATAACCACTGACAATATACGAGGGTTATCCAGAAAATAACCTCCGTTTTGAAATAAAAAGTAAACGAGTGAAGATACAAAAACTTTATTATATACATATTAAAACTACAATTTTTCTCTATTTTTCGACATAGTCGCCAAACAGATTCAAGCACTTGTCGTACCTTGGAACAGTCTTTGAAATACCCTCTGCATAAAAATCTGCCGCCTGTGAATGTAGCCAACCATTCATGGCGTTTTGAAGCTCTTCGTCATTGGCAAACCGCTGAGATGTAAGCCACCACTTCATGTTCGGGAACAGGTGAAAGTCACTAGGAGCCAAGTCCGGGCTGTATGGGGGAATATCGAAAATGTCCATTTGTTCTTCGAGCTGTATGAGGGCAAGAAAACAAATGAACTTTTGGCCAAATTTAAATAGGACGTTTTCAATCATCCCCCATACAGCCCAAACTTGGCTCCTAGTCACTTTCACCTGTTCCCGAACATGAAGCGGTAGCTTGCATCTTAATGGTTCGCCAATGACGAAGAGCTTCAAAACGCCGTAAATGGTTGGCTACATTCACAGGCGGCAGATTTTTATGCAGAGGGTATTTCAAAGACTGTTCCAAGGTACGAAAAGTGCTTGAATCTGTTTGGTGACTATGTCGAAAAATAGAGAAAAATTGTAGTTTTAATATGTATATAATAAAGTTTTTGTATCTTCACTCGTTTACTTTTTATTTCAAAACGGAGGTTATTTTCTGGATAACCCTCGTAATTATCAATTTAAATAACGATAGCGATGACAGTGATTTAAGTGATGAGAGTGATGAAAACAACGGAGATGAAGTGAAGATGAGTTATCGGGAATTGAAACATTAGATTAAATTTGGCAAGTAGCAGTTGAGTTTAATATTTTTATGATAGTATAGTAGCTATCTAGCCGCTTTTTCTCTTCCACTGTTGGTACCTTCTACTAATACGCTCGCTTCCCCTTCAAACTTTTTGTGGTTTGCTACAAAGTCTACAACATTAACCATTTTTTGCAGAATACTTTCTTTTGACAATGGATAAATACACTAATAAAATGTACAACCTAAATAACTAGCCTACAATAAATTTAATATGACAGCAGCAGCCCAACACAAACTAATAAAACTACCTGTTATATTAGCTACACAATATAATAATGGTGATCACAATTCTTAATAAATACATAAAATACCCAATCCATAAATAGGTTAGTATCTTAATTTGGAATAGTCGCAGGTCCAACATGCTTATATTAGTGTACTGTACTGCTCCTTTCAGGTGTAGCGGGTAAACAAGAAACGTTAAAGTCAGATGAAAGAAATAGAACTACTCTATTACAACTGGACTGTTAAACTAAAAGTTCAGGTCACATTGATGGAAGGGCATAACTAGTATTCAGTAATCCATGGACATAATGCTTTCATGTCAGCTGATTAATCGTATGGGCCAACTGTTACTGAAATAAGTTGCTTTAAAAAACAATGTACTGCTTACAAAATCACAGAGACAATAACACTGATTGTCTCTCGTCAATTTCTAGCCTACAAGGAAGATTTTGTCTGGTCCTAGAAGAATTTTTGAATATTTCCTGTGGTTTCTAGCCAGAAACTACAAGACTCAAGTGAAAACGAAAATCACAAACCCTGTAAACTACAATTGAAAACAGTTTCTATAACACAAAATTTTGGTTCACGTTTGCAATGTGTGAATGTGTGCTTTGGGTCTTGTATAATTAGACATTGATTGTCATAAATCAAATCAGAAAACTCATGACTTACCCAATTCTCATCAAACTCGGATGTACCTATGAGGTTATCTCCTTCAGCGGAAGCATTCTCTAATATACTCTCCTTCTGTAATTGTTCGGCCAAAAATTCCTGAAGAGCTTTTAACGATTCCGCCGAAAGACTTGGAATATCATCCTCGTCGTCACTTTTAGTCATAACTCAAACTAAACAACACAAATCCCTCGTGACGACCAATGTGGAAGGTTACAATCGCAACCAACCCTAACCAAACCGATTTGAACAACTTTATTTGAAATCGATACTTTTTTGTACGCTGAATCCGAACATTAACTTACTTTTGCGCACAAACCACTGTGGAATTAGTTATAAGCCCGGTATAAGCCCTTTTATATAATTTACTTTATATCTTTTATATCAAAAATTCAAACTACTACAACCAAAATACTATGCCGTAATGTATAAAGTGTGACGTCATCACACATATTTTACTGCAAGGTAACAACACCAACACACCAATACCTTTTGATTTTTTAATACAATTGGTATTATTTTCATTTCCCAAAAGCATTATTAGTTAGGAAATGGTGAGTAGCTTAGGTATTTGGGATTTTTTCAAAACCATCGTAGGAACCGCAACACTATCTGTCGGATTTTATTGAAACTATCATAGGAACCACAACGCTCTCTATTGGAGTTTTGTAACCTGCGTAGGAATCGCTCCGCTATAATATATATATTGGTTTTTCTTTAAATTATTTTAATTACCAACCAATAACCTACTCATTATAAGTATATTTGGTTACTATATGCACTTTTACTCGCTTAATTTTTAAGAATAACACATCCCCAAAGGTTATCGGTTACAATTTGCAGTTGTAAAGGAAAGGATATAGTTTAGTTTAGCCGCATTTAATATTTATTTGAAACACTTTTTAATGACGTCACTACATCATTTTTCAAAGTTAAAAGTTAGTCGCTCGCAATATTGTAAAAATACGAATAATAAAGTGCACACATTAATCAATGGGTAAAATTATTTAAAATATTTATGCATTAATATTTTATTTATTTATTTTATTTAATATTTGTGAGCATTTTTACTGTATAAAAATTCGAATAATTTTACTGTAAAACATTTCAAATGTAACAGCAAAATCGAAATTTTGTATAAGCAAGTGAAGTTATGTCGGTAGATGTTACAAAAGGACTTATAACTAATTCCACAGTGGTTTGCGCGCAAAAATAGTTCATATTCGGATTTAACTCACCGGATTGGTCTTGAAGTAAAGTCGTCGCCAAAATCAGCTGTTTAACTGCTAATTTTCGGAGGCGAAGTTTCCTGGTTCAAATCCTAGTAAAGGTATTACTTTTATACGGATTTGAATGCTAGACGGTGGCTACCGGTGTACTTTGATGGTTGGGGTTCAATTAACCATACTCTCTCAGGAATGGTCGACCTGAGTCCGCACAAGACTACACCTCATTTACACATTCATACACATCATCCTCATCTCATTGGGTCATGGGGTTGCTTATTGTTCTGAATTGAACAGATTGCAACATACACGCATTAGGGATTACAAAAAAAAAAAAAAAAAAATGACCGCCTCCGTAGCGTAGTGGTTAGTGTGTTAGCCTGCCACGCGGAGGTCCCGGGTTCGATTCCCGGCCAGGGTCTGGAAATTTTCGCTGTCAAATCCCACAGTTAATGTTTCACAACCCACCGTAGTCGCTAATAACCAAGCAGTTGATGCGACTTTAAAAAAAAAAAAAAAATTCGGATTCAGCATACAAAAAAGTATCGATTTCAAATAAAGTTGTCCATATCGGTTTGGTGTCCTATAAGTAAACAATTACCATCCTAATTAAATTAACTCGATCATCGAACGATATTAACTTTTTCCCCTAATATGTGCACGTTGCAATGTTTTTAATTCAGAACAATAAGCAACGCCATGACCCAATGAGATGAGAATAATGTGTAAATGAGGTGTAGTCCTCTACAGAACAAGGCCGACCATTCTGGAGAGAGTACCATTAATTAAACCACAACCATCGAAGTACGCCGGTAAACACTGTCTTGTATCCAAATCCGTGTACAGTATTCAGATGAGCTTGTCCCCTAGCCGTAAGAGTGAGAGAATGCATAACGCTCTCACTCGCACAAGTGTTCCAATAACATTGTCATATAATTTTACTCATTGTTGTGAGCAAGCGTTTATGCATGCAGTAAACTAACAAGCAAGATAACGACTGTCGTATGTTTTCAGATTTGGATTACAATTGTAAAGACCTTTGAGCGCATGCGTAGTTATGCCACATATCTCCCTTTCACTTGCTATGGGACATTAGTTCGTCTGATACTAATAAAAGTAATTAGATGCCTTTAATAAGATTCGAACCACGGAATCTTCGTTTCCGTAAGTTAACGTTAGTGTGTCAATGTGGTTCGTACCGCGGTAATCAGATTATGCGATAGTGGCTACGAGGAATTTAGTTGTTTCTACAGCCGATGGCATCGAGTCGAATATTATTCCATTAAGTTAATGGTTATAGATTTCTACCAAATGATTTATTACATAATCGAAGTACTTAGAACAAGAACTTGTTAAAATCAACAAGTATAAACAGATTGATTTACTCTCCAATGAAAACTCGTTAACTATGTTTACCTAATTTTTCAATGCCGACGGCAATGTTAAAAATAATATAATCAGTTACACTTTCTTTTAAAATTTAATTAAATTATTACTGTAAAAATTAGAAAATGTATATTATTAACCGAGTACAGATGCTTTGCGTCATAGAACATGAGATGTATCTGAAGTTTGTACTTATATAATTTTATATTATAGATTTATAATACTATCTTACAGTATTATAAAACACTTTGAGTGTTCTAGTTTAGTGTTGTTGTTTAGGTCATCAGCCAAAAGGCTGGTTTGAACCTGTAGAGGTTTTACTAAGTAAAACGAGGAGTGAGGTGGTTTACCTAAGCCTTCCTCACTGAGTGGAAAAGTACGCTTATCAGCATGCCGGGCCCTCTGAAAAGCACATATTTTCCACTCTGCAAATGACACCTTCACCTTATTCACCACAGGGTCTGGCTGAATAATAAAATTCATTACTTTCAGAGGAGATAACTCTGATTAGTGTCTTTTACACCTCTACCTCTTCTGTTCTTAAATGATTCAGTCATTTAATTGGCTGACCAAGTGATAAGAAACAGAACTATTTATTTTAGCCCTGCAACGAACAGAGTGAGTGTTAATAATTTGACACTCCACCTGTCCGTTATGGGCAGGTTCTAGTATAGTCAAGCTAAAAATGCATCCTTAAGTCTGTTCAATAAAATTGATCTTTCAAAGGAAAACAAGCCCTGGAAATTTTTCCTGGAGATAACTTACATTCTCACTACTTAAGCAGAGTATAGGTACATAAGTGATACAAATTTATTTAAATTTTCACTATCACAATATTTTCACTCTGTACTTCAGAGAGAGCTATGTGAACATCAAACACACAAGACTCTTTACCCTTTCAATCCCAAATTTTTTAACTTTACACAAACAAATATGTGTACATTGTCTCATACACTTTACTGACATTTATTGAAATAAAATCACTTTTAGACCTTCAGCCTTTTTGATGGCGTGACAAAAAAGTGTGACACATATGTCACATTGAGCTTGATAGTATCAAAGTTCCCAACAATATGAATAAGTAAAAATCATGTGCAGGCTTCCTAAACAAAATTCTCTTGCTTAGATTTGTAGCAAAGCATTATTTAAGACTTAAAAAATGTTACAATTCAAAAATATTGGTAAAATACATAAAATCAGTATTTACAGCCTACAAAATATACTTGTATGTACAATCAACATACTCGAAGAAATGCTACTTTATTTTAGTAAATGAACACAAATATTTAAGACTAAAATTAACTTTAAAAAGAAACTAATGTTCGCGTCCATGGCGTAGTGGTCAGCATCTTACACTGAAAAGCGGAGCTCTCAGGTTCAATTCCTGGCTAGGGTACAGAAAATTATTACACTTCACATTTAGCGCTCTTTAATCAAAAGTAGTCACTAACAATTAAAGTTTTTATGTTTGTTATTTCACTCCAATGTGACTTCTATGCCTCACTGGGTAAGAAAGGGTTAAGTTTACTGCAAAAATAAGTTTTGCCGGCAGAGATAATCATAGCTGTTTCATCTGAACACATGTTAACCAAGTGTGATTATCTTGATAAAAATCAGACTGAGCTCATATAGGGCTGACACATGGTGCCCAATAAAAAAGTCGTCTTCACTCCCTATTTCCACGCAACTGCAAGTGAGGGGTATTACCACAGAGTGAAAATTTGGAGAAGCCACAGTTATTTGAAAACCCCCAATGTTATTGAGCATTCATGTGTTCCATGGAATTGAAAAAGGCCCCCATTAGCTGAATTTCTCTACAAGCTCCTCGAGAAATTTTACACCAGGCCTCAAAAAACACCCAGTTCCCAGAAAATTTTACTAGAGCTACAAATATGATCTTTTGTGCATGCAATCTTCAGTACTGCATTATGAAATAGTAGGTACTCTTAACCTACTCTAGGCACAGCATATTTTCATACCTTACAAAAATCATTTCATCCTTCACCGTCTGCATTAGCAGTAATTGCAGAAGTCGGATGCTAAAACAAAAAAAACAAAATTAACCTACTCTAAGCGGTGTCTGTAGAAAAATTTTAAATCCACAATTTTTTATTTGCTCTGATCCATCATTTTGAAAATTTTCTGACTAGTATCTTGTTGATCAGCCTCTAATGAAACTAATGAGCTCAAAATAAGCTCATAACATCATTAACACCTCCTGGAAAAACAGGAATCAAGAAAATTAGAGCAATAAGTCAGTGCACGACTTATTGTTCGCACTATTTAAAATGGTGGTAAAATAACAGATAAAATAAATACAACCGTAAAAAAGTTGTACAAAAATTATTTATTATTACAAAACATACAAAATTACAAACTATTAAACAAAATTATTGATAACTTCATTTAAAAATACATTTTTATGATATTTTGTCCAGCGGCTTATAATTAATTCTATTGTAAAAGTAATGTAATATTCACTAACCTAATTTAGCTGCTATATTCCTTTATTCTACAATATTTTTTTTCAACTTGCATGTTTTGGTGGAGCCATCTTTATCAGAGTATATAAATTATTAAAATTATACTTGTGAATCGCACATTTGAATTCGGCATGTGACTGAAGATACAACATATTCTGAAAAGATTTTAATAACTACAGAAGGTTCAATTTATTAAGAAAATATTGTTTAAAGACGGAATATAAAAGTGGTTAAAAAACGAAATGTTTTGTATACTTTACTGTACTTTACTTTGTTACTGTATTTATTCGAGTAACCCTTGCACTTTTTTTCATGGGTCGGAGAAGAAAAAAATAGGGTACGGGTCCTACTCGAACGCAGTAATTTATTCCGTGTTTTTAGTACCAATTAATGCAAAGTAGATACTGAAACGTTTTCATAAAAATAAATTCAAGGTAGCAGTGGGGGAAATGTAATGATGTAATGCATTAACCCTTATACACCGCAAAGCCACATTTGTGGCAAACCGGTTGAATCGCGCGGTCATTCACTAAATGCATGACATCACAGTCAGTATACATCGTAGAACAAAAAATATGGTATGAAATTGGTAGTAGATTTCTTAAAGCGTATGATACGCGTTTCAGAATAAGGATATCATAAAAGGGAAATTTTTTATTCCCTGTACAGTGCGATTTTAAGAGCCAAGGTTATAGAATTTCCCTTTTTCGACTCATTCATGTGGTGTACATAACAAATTGAACGTAGATGAATTCTGATTGGTCTGGCTTGTTGAAGGGCATTTCTGAATAGAACCTTGCTCTTTCTGACTGACGTAGAGGTCAATGTGGAGGGGTTTCTCAGTTCCAGGAACAAAAAACAGAGAAAAAGTAAATTGTATGTTCTTCCTTGTCTGGCACGTTACAAACGTTTTGAAAACAGGTTTTTGTAGATCAAAAAATTTCCTATATATATATCTTATATAATAGCTGCACCCTAAAGATAATGTTGTTTGTGTGACGTCACTTCAAAAGTTGTGAAATATATGTTTACTGCTTGCACGTTCAATTCTTGATCTAGTTAATAATTTGAAAACTCTGTAACTCCGTGAAATACTTACGGACAATAAAATGAAAAATACCAATTTATTCAGTAAACTCTTACCTACAAAACATATTTTATACAAATTTTTGTTAAACTGAAATTTAAGCTCGTTATAGTAAAAAATCTAAAGTAAACGCCAAATTTTCGCGGGTGAACATTTTGCTCGCTCTAAATGCAAAGAATAATAAAGCGATTTTCATGTTATTATATTCAAAATGTGCGTACGTTTTATATGAATTAGCTGTAATTTTTTATAATTTTTCGTTAGTAATGACGCTAGATAAAACATTTTAAATAAGGTCGCGGTTATACGAAACCGGTTTTACTGTTTTACGCGAAACAGTCCGCTGCAAGAGGGTTAATAAACCTTTCAAAACAGCATTAAAACAAAAATACACTAAATGGATGGCTGAAGAAAATTACGTTTTCACAGCAACAGAAAGAATCAAGCGCCCAGAAGTTTATCAGATTTGTATTTGAACAAAAGATGCTTGGGACAGAATTTCTGATGAATTAGTGCAGAAGAGTCAAAAAATGCAGAATATCAAACAAACTTGATGGTAGCGAAGATGATCACCTTTGGCAGAGCAACATGGAGGCACTCTTCTACAGGCAATGACAGTGATAAAAGTCAGGAATAACATTTAATAAGTACTAAACACTCACTCTCTACAATTTAAAAAAAAGTGCTAATCAATAAAAAGTTATCGTAAAATAGGTATCTATAGGCCTGTTGTTGAAACTATATTTTTAAGACGGTATCTTCTTTTTGTTTTACAGAATCGATTACACGATTTTGTTAGCTCTGTATGCTGACAGCATTATACCTACACCCTACTTATTCTGAAATGAATAAGTAATTATTAATGTAATATTTTAATACTAATTATTATTGTAACTTAAACAAGACTGAATAAATACTTCCTATTCTGCATTAGGTGTCTTGTTTATTGTATCATATTAGGCGATACATAAATTATTTTTTCGATTTTCGGTCCATAAAATCATGGTGCAGGGCTTATTCATGGGCGGGGGGGGGGGGTAATCGAGTATATATGGTATTTTACTCCATTCGTTATCGCTAAAGGAATTTTTTTCATAACTTTATAAATTACTGTATCAACTGTTTAAAGTAGTAATCGTTTTATTTATACCGCATTACAAGAATTAGTAAACACCATTGTAAAATATAGTTAAAATTGTTCTGAAAATTTTATTCTTAAATAAAATATGAATAATGTAAAATACTTTATGCAAGATAAATAAACTTTTTATTATAATATTTTATGTAACATTATACTATGAACTAAAATAATAAAAATAAATTAAAACTTGTAATAAAAATAATAAAAAAATTGTAGTAAAATAGTTTTTAAAAAATTCTAAAATATCCCTCATGGGAAAAAGTTACAATCTTCATAATTTAAAACAACTTACAATAGTTTCAATTTTTATTATTTACACTCTGATGAAGTTGGATCTGCCAAAACGTGCAAATTGAAAAAATATTATGGGAGAAAAAAGGAGTAATGTAGCATTTATAAAAGATTCAAAAAATTACAGTATTTTTACAACAGTATTTAAAACTACAATACTGATTTAAGAAAAATAATTACAGTGTTACACAGGTTGACCCAGTATCTTCAAAATTTTGCTTTGTATCTGAAGGTTGTGAAAACCATTTATTTATTCTATTATAATTATGAAAATGAAATTTTTCTGACATAAAAAGTTCTTTAATTTCTTCAAACATTTCATTTTTCCATACTTGTATATTTAATTGAAAATAATTGCAATACCACTTACATATTAAATCTACTTCTTCAAACCGTTCACGTGATATCAAATCTCTGATGATGTAAATTACTCTTTCGTTATTACGTAAAATTTCTTTTGAAAACCAATCTAATTTTTCATTATCACTGTTTGCAAGTGGAAAACACCAATCCACAAAATTTATTATCGATTCTTCAAAATTACTACGATTTGCAAATTCGATTATTAATATCATTATACCTGCAAAATCACTTTCATAAAAATCTTTTTTTATTGCATCTATGTATTTAGATTCATTATTTACCATCCAACAGATTATTTCATCGATCAATCTTTGTTTTGAGCAACTTAGGAACAATGAACAAATTAAATATACAAAACTACCTTCAAATGATCCATTTTTAAATAATTTAATTTTCATAGATTTAAGTTCATCATTACTCTCAATATTACAGCACCATTTAAAAAAATAATCTAATTTATCATATTCTAATTTGTATATATAACAATTAAAAAGTGCTTCAAACAGTAGTTCTAATATTTTTACCTGCTGTAAAAATTTTAATTTGTGTTTATTAATATCATCATCAGATAACATATCAAAATATTTAATAAATTTATTTAAATCTTTCACAAAATGTTCTTTTTTATTGCGTTTGATACATTTAATTACGACATGATCAAATTCATGATTAAACCAGTAAATTTTTAATTTGTAAATATCATCTTCAGTAGGAATAAGAAAGGAAAAAAATTTATCTAATAAATCAGAATTACCGTCAAAAAGAAAGTCTGTATACTTTGGATACAAATTTGTTCTATTCATCAAGTCAACTTTTTCATCTTCGCTAACATATTTTAATATTGACGAAATATTACTGATATTATCTGAACTAAGTATTGATAATAAACAAATCATAAAAGAGTACGATAAATCAAATGGTTTAAGAATTTCTCTTTTAGTTTGACTTGGGGCTTTTTCCCACAATAATTTGAACACACTTCCGTATTTTTGACAATGATAATTATTGTATTCTTTTAAAATGTCTTTTTGTTTGATATGTTTTCGTTTAGTTTCATACACTAAAATGTTTACGGCACGATGAAAAAGTCGTGAGTAAGGACAACATGATACGAATCTTTCTAAACCAGGCTGTTCGTTTCCATTTATTAAATAAAATAATTGTTTTAATAAACATAGAAAAGCTTCATCATCGATATGAGGTAAAATATATTCAAACGAATTAAAAATTGTATCTTCAAAAAAGCGATTATCAATTAGAGCTGATAGTATTTCCTGGCCATGCAATCTGCATGTGATATTTATCTGTTCAGTTTTCACCTGTGACAATAAGTAATGAATCGTAGTATAACTAGGCGAACCATTAAAAATACGTGAAAAATATTTAGATCTTTGTCTTTCATTAAAATTATCCCAGATGTATTGAATAGCAGCATCATGTATCGACATTGGTCTTGGATTATATATCAGCAATGATAAAACCTGTTCATCTAACGGATCATTGTTCTGGACTGGTAATAAGTCCGAAATTTCTTCAGTAAACAATCCGACCATAGGATTAACTTCTAAAAAAACTTCTGAATCTTCATCCGAAATAAATGAAATAACTTCCTCGGTTAACAAATTATTTGTTTCATCATTGAGACAATAATTGCACGAAATGATATATTTATGTGAATCGGAGAGCTCACATCTTTGACACAACATTTTAGCAGTTTCTTTATGATTAATACTACCTAAAGGATTCCAAATAATACAATCCAAGAAATGATAAAAATGAGCTGGCCTAACGTTTTTAGAATACCTTGCTATATCGCAAAACACACTAAATCCCCATTCGAAAATCTCACATCCAATAGATATAGTTAAATCCAGCAATCTCATCTTTACACGTTTTGGCAGCACTTCCAACAAATCTTCCATTGACTTAATCACTTTCACAATTACATCACTTATTCCATTAATGATTAAATTACCATCCAAATCATAATAATAATAATCCGCATCCGAATCATCTTCATCTACTTTATATGGAGATGCTTTTTTCATTTTATCAACAACAACCTGTTGTCTCCAGTAAGGTAAAACAACATTTAAAGATGCAATATGTTGCAGTGTTGGAAATATTGGACATATTTTACCACCATTATCGTCTTCCATTTTGTAGTAGTCTTATACAAATTGTATCATCAGAACTGAAACAAAACAATTTAACAAAAATAAATCTTTATAATGTATCCTGCAGTTTGAAATTATTTCTATTTCATATAATGAATTTATATTATAATTTCACCAACCTTCTTTTAAAACTGTGTCACCTTTATTTTTATTCTTACTTACACAAGTTTCGGTGGATCCACCATCATCAGAGTAAATAAAAAAATTGAAACCAAAAAAATTTTTATCTCACTTATTTAAAATTTACAGAAGATGATACATCTTCAGTCATTTCTATAAATGTATAAAACAGTTTTATAGAAATGACTGAAGATGTATCATCTTCTGTAAATTTTAAATAAGTGAGATAAAAAATTTTTTGGTTTCAATTCTTTTATTTACTCTGGTAATGGTGGATCCACCGAAACACGTGTAAGTAAGAATAAAAATAAAGGTGACGCAGTTTAAAAAGAAGGTTGGTGAAATTATTATATAAATTCATTATATGAAATAGAAAATTTAACAAAAAATTTAATTTAATTTTTAATCTTTTGATTAAACCCTAATGTGTGAATGTTGCAATCTGTTCAATTAAGAACAATAAGCAACCCCATAGCCCAATGAGATGAGGATGATTTATATGACATATAAATGAGATGGACACAGACCCAGGCCAACGCACCTGTGTAGTTTAACTACTACCTCTCTAAGCTGTCTGTGCAGTGTGAAGTTGTTGTTCTTTGTCTCTATAGCAATTTCGTGACATAAGTAGTGATTTATACAAGAGTATTTCATTTTTTATGACAAATTCATACATTGTTTTTGTGTCTGTTTACATAATATATTGTAACAATGGATGCAACTCCAAGAAAACGTTCAAAAATTGTTTCTCTCTCCGAGTATACCGGTATGACACAACGACAAATAGCTTCAGAGTGTGGCGTTGGACTAGGGACAGTGAATGCTATATTAAAAAAATTTCGAGAAACTCGTTCCTTTTCACCTTGAAGGAAAGGAAAATGTGGCCGTAAAAGAAAAACCACTGCGACTCAGGATCGGTTATTAGTGAGAACAAGTAAAGTGAATCCAAAATTAAGTGCTGTGGACTTAAATCGACAGCTTGGAGCCAGTGGAACGAATTTGCATGTGACAACTGTTAGATGCCGACTTCTTGTAGCTGGACGGAAAGCTCGTCGACTGGCTAAAAAACAACTTTTGACCCAAGCAATGTGCAATAAACTGTTATTGTGGGCCGAAGCACATGCTAAGTGGATTGTTGCAGACTGGAAAAATGTAATGTTCTCCGATGAATCCCATTTTTATATTCAGGGGCAAAAGGTTTCTTACATTCGGAAATCAGTAGATGAAAGAACATCACCGGCTCAAATCCAGCAATCAGTTAAACATCCCCAGAAAAAATTTTTTGGGGTTGTTTCACATTTGAAGGTCCTTGTTCATTAGTCCCAGTAAATGGTATGTTAAAAGCGAAGAATATATCCAAATTTTTAAGTCAAAGGTTGTGCCACAACTGCAAACAAAATTTCCACATGGCAATGGAGTGTTTCAACAAGATTTAGTGCCATGCCATACTGCCAAAAAAGTGAAAGCATTTTTCAAACAAGAAAACGTTAAAGTGTTGACATGGCCAGGTAATTCCCCAGATATAAGCCCGATTGAAAATCTTTGGGCAATAGTGAAAAAACGACTCTCAAAAATAGATTGTACTACAAAACATAACCTCATTGCAGCAATAATATCGGTATGGTTTCGTGACGAAAAAATTAAAAAAATGTGCAGTACACTAATTGAATCTATGCCAAATCGCATACGTGAACTCATAAACAATAAAGGTGGCCATATAAGTTATTAAACATTAACAAATAGAATGTACATATATTTTTTCAAAAATAAAGTAACTTTTCATTACATAACATCTGTGTTCGGATTAATTTGCACGCTACTGTATACGAATACATAAGAACGAAAGTATTGATTTCATGTAGATTTTTCAAAATCAAGTTTTCACTGGATACATACGTTTTCAGACCCCCTGAACCCACAAAAAACATGTTTTTAGCGAGTAGTCTGGGTGCGTGTGAACGAAATATCTCAAGAACGGAACATTGTCCGAAGTTGAAACCTGAAACTTATGATAGGTACCACTAGAGGACCCGACACAAAGATTTTCATCAAATTCGGTTAACCGGAAGTAGTAGGGAATTCTATAAAATTTCAGCCTTAGTATCCATTTAAGACAAAAGTGTATATAATCAAATTTATAGGAAATTAAAAGATCGACAACTTTCATTTCAAACATTTTTCTCTACAGAGCCTAGTTTAGTGTGAAAGAGTGATTTTCCGTATTATTGCTATTTTTTTTTTTTTTTGGTTTAACGTCCAACTGTTGTGCAATTACTGCTAATGCAGACGGTGAAGGATGAAATGCTTTTTAGTAACGTATGAAAATATGCCGTGCCTGAATGGGATTCGAACCCAAGACCGCATGGTGAGAGGCGAGCACGTTACCAACTATGTCAATGCGGTCGGCATATTCCGAATTATTAAGCCAAACTAAGGTTGATTTTAATTTAGCATAATTCACTCGGTTTTTTTTTAACATAAATGAAAAATTACAATCTGTTCATGTATGAACAATAAGTAATACAGCTAAATATTGGAACATTTATCAGTGGGTAAGTTACTAACCCACTGATTAGCAACTTAAATGCTAACAAATAACGAACAACACATTCACACACACACACACACACACACAAACACATCCTTACTCAATCTCGAAATAATAATAATTAGATAACCTAGTTAAACATAGTGAATACCTTATACAGGCTGATATAAAATGGAATTAATAATAAAATTAATAACACATTTGAAATCTCTCACTTAAATTTAGAAAATCAGTTCGTTTTAACTTAAATGCTGAGGTTAGTATTTTGTTTATTTCTAATGTTAGGTTATGTTGTTCATTATTTGCATAGGCAAAAAGTCATGTGAATGGTTCACACCAGATTTTTAAATATTGTCTTTTGTCACCATTCAGTTTAAAAGTGTGAAAGTTAAAATCACCGAATTCTTGATCAAAAGAATTGAGGAAACATACACTTGTTTTTAGGCACTGATTTACAAAAAAAAATTATAAAAACTTTTTTTAGAAAACTAAGGATTTTCCATACTTCGGGTTGGTATTTTGACTCATGACAAACGACTTTACCAATAGACCAAGCCAGAGCAAATAACAATTTTAATGAACAGAAAATGTTTTATAACCACTAGTGAAAATAAATTTTCAAACATTAGCTATTTAGTTCTCCAAGGTAAAACGGAGATGATTTAAAACAATAGTACCTACTGGAAACATCAAAAGTAACATCAAGAATGATATATTTTAAGAAAAATTAAAAAAATGGTGTGAAACACTCACATTACTTTCTTTTGCCAATGTAAATATTGAAAAACATAACCAAATTTTAATCATGAGTGAATGACAACATGAAATGAATATCAACCTGCTGGACTTAAATATATGGAAATTTTTTTTTCCATAAGATTAACTAATCTCTGAAGAAAAATGTTTGAAATAAAAGTTATAGGTTTTTCATTTTCTATTACTTGAATCGTATTAGTTTTGCTCTAAAATGCATATTACGGCTCCAATCTTAAAAAAACCCAATTTACCTTATTCTTATTTGTTTAACGTCTGACTGTTTTGCAATTACTGCTAATGCAAACAGCGAGAAGGGTGATAGATGAAAAATACTAGACCTGACCGGTAATCAAACCTGGGACCCCCGTCATAAAAGCCAGTATTTATAGGCTTGTCAGTCCCACTCGACGGTCGAGTCCCAAACTAGTATTGTGAGAACGCCTCAAAAAACAAGAAAAAAAACAATTTACAAAACAAGTTGCGCTGTGAAATACAATAGCTTTTTAAGGTACGCCATATTAAGATATGTACACCGTTTCTTTCTAAAAAAACAGACTCCAACTCTGATAAAGATTCTATCTAAAATAAGCAATGATTATGATCTTCCAAATTTCATTTTGAAGACTTTCCATAGATTAGTAAAAGAGAAGCGGTTTGTTTCTTAAATGATTCTCAATAGAAAAATCTGGTGTGAAACACTCACACAACTTTCTCTTGCCAATGCAAATAATTAACAATATAAACAAGTAATAAAACATTAGAAATAAACAAAAAACTAACCTCAAAAAATCTAACTTTATTTTAATCATGAGTGAAAGATGCGAAATGAAAATCGACCTCAGTTTGGTTTTAAAATACGGAAATCACTCTTTCAAGCTAAACTAGGCTCTGTAGAGAAAAATGCTCGAAATAAAACTTGTAAATCTTTTAATTTCCTATACATTTGATTATATATACACTTTTGTCGTAAAATGCATACAAAGGCCGAAAGTTTTGAAAAATCTATTTTTCACACGTTTTTGCGAGAAAAACAACAGAAAATCGCTAATTACCGATAAACTAAGTGTTATACAGAAAAACGTTTGAAATAAAAGTCGTAGGATTTCAAATTTTCTTTAAAAATAGTTTTGTGCTAAAATGCATATTAAAGCCGCAATCTTAAAAAAACAATTTTTTTACGTGAAAGCAGCCTCACCAAGAATTTCAGCAAACATGGCGCCTACCCTATCTTGTAGAGCATAAAAAAATTAGTAACCCAGGTGACTTTTAAAAAAATCGTAGGACCAGTTTTTGAGAAAATCGAAAAAAAGTGAATAATTACCCGAATAAACTACTACTTCCGGTTGACCGATTTTGATGAAAATGTTTGTGTTGGGTCTGGTACTGGTATGTAACTTAAGTTCTAAGTTTCAAGTTTGTACGATGTTCCGTTCTTAAGATATTCTGTTCACACACGCACACACAGACCAATCACTAAAAACATGTTTTTTGGGTTCAGGGGGCCTGAAAACGTGTAGATCCGGTGAAAACTCGATTTCGAAAAATCGACACGAGAACAATACTTTTCTTCCTATATATTCATATAGGCAAGAGAAAGTAAAAAACAGTTTACAAAACAAGTTGTGCTGTGAAATACAATAGCTTTGTAAGGTATGCCATAAGAAGATATGTGCACAGTTTCTTTCTAAAAATCTTGACTCCAACTCTGATAAAGGTTCTAGCTAAAATAACCAATGATTATGATCTTCCAAATTTCACTTTGAAGACTTTCCATAGATTAGTAAAAGAGAAGCGGTTTGTTTCTTAAATGATTCTCAATAGAAAAATTACTGCAATTACATGATGGAAGTCGAAGATGAAATGTGGGGAGCGATAACCTGCAGGATGACGTAGACTCGCTTGTAATCCACCTGAACGCAAGTGTTGACGAGTCAGATTCAAATAGTACGTGTTCAGGTGTTCAACCATTACAATAATATTAGTATAAAAACAATTTTAAAATAGGATAGAAAACAGTGAAACATTTTTTACATACGGGATGTTTACAGTGGGATGAAAAAGAAATGTACAAAATATTGTGTAAATTAATAAAATACATTTGTACAATTTTTTTAAGTTTTCAATGTGAATTCTGAAAGATAAGCATACCAGGTTAGCCTCCCTTCAATTTTATTTTAACTATTCATGAGCATATTTTTATTTCAATTAATATAATCTTTTGTGTACATAGCAATATTAAACTTTAACAGTTTTTAACTGTAATTAAAATTTTCTAACACACTGAAAATAGGCTAAATATGACCAATAGTAATATGATTATAGTATAACAATAATAATTATGAAATAAATAAGTAAAAAATACTATGTTATGCAGCACAAATAATGCGGGATAAATATAATACACACAATTTACTTGTGTTTGCAAAGGCTACGTTAGGTAAATGTTTTTATCATGAATAGTAGTTCCAAACTCTCATAAGAAATACATGGCCAATACTACTCAATAGTCTAACTACAGTTCAGCTGTTCTTAGTTTGCTCCTACTGTAAACAAACCAAAGCCAGATATTACAGGGTGCACGCTAAGGTCCACCACTTTATGGATGTCGTATTCCTATTAAGTTAACTATGTTTTAAATTATAAGTACTTAAAACATCAGTCATGATGTGATGTAGGCCTAACAATTTCATTTTTTAAAATATTTTGTATTTAAATACTTTTGAAAGTATTTTGTTGATACTTTTTAATCAGCAAGTAACATTTTTATACAATGCGCATGCTCAGTGACGTCATTATTTGTTAACAGTAGGAGCAAACTAAGAAAGGCTGGACTGTAACTATGTCATCAAGTATAACTATATTATAGAAGTTGAACGCATCACCGATTTTAACAATTTCAATTTTTATTTGTACATTTATGTGTGGTGGATCCGAATCTACAATTAGTGTCCGTTTTGTTACATCTAGACTAGGGTGACCAGGCGTCCCGTAAAAACGGAAAAGTCCCATTTTCTCACTTTTATAATTACATAATCGAGATAAAAGACATTATTAAGTTGGCTGGAGCAAATGAAAAGTACACCAAAACTTAAAAATGTATTGCATTTTGTTAAATTCTGTTACCAGTTGTGTATTTTAATGGTATATCCTTGTTCATTTATACTTGAGAAATAACTTTAGTAATAAAGTAATATGAACCTCAACATTTTATTTATTTATTTAAATTCCTTGAAAAACTAGCCAACTGTGTGCTTTGATAGGCTTAACAGAAAAGAAAATTCACGCTTTAAAAGTTTGAAAACAAGTTTACACAGTTGGATTTTTTTATTTTATAATATTTTTAAGAGACGAACATTAAACCAGGATTGTGTAGGCCCTATTCCATACCCCCATCCCTAGACCACAGCCTCGGTATTTGTCCCGTTTTTGCATGGTAACAATCTGATTACCCTAATCTAGACCCAACGAGGAAATTTTTGATACAACGAGAATTTGCCATTTCGGCTAATACCGTGTTTACCTGGTATTCCTTTTGCAGAGACGTATTTATAGATCGCATCAAAACTTTGAAAAAATCGGTGGACCCTGAACCATCGTAGAAATAGATGAAGCAAAGTTCAGCATAAGGAAATACAACAAAGATCGACTGGAGCAGGGTCAGTAGATGTTTGGTCCAACGGTAAAGAGGCGATTGCTTTTAGGTATCAATAAAATCCAGTGATACAAATACCTTACTATGTATTATCAATGAGTGGATTCTACCGCGAACAACAATCGTCAGTGATTATAGTAACTGACGATTGTTACTAATCATCAGTGACTGTAGTAACCGACGATTGTTAGTGACAACAATTGTTACTTGTAACAATTGTAGAAGCAATAATTAAAGCAACAATTAACAGTAAAAGTTCTAAAGACTTTTAGTCTTTAAAACACAGAAATTAATTAATTAAAAACAAATACTCACAGCTACAATACATCAGTACATATAATTTGTAAAGTTACGTCTATTAGCAGTAACAGCCAAATGTTATAGTAATATAAAAATGTAATGGCGTATCGTTTTGTGACCCAGTGTAGTGACGTCATACACGTATTTATGGTGAACAGGTTACTGGTAACAATGTGCAAAAAGCTAATCAATTTCCATTTATTGATAAATATTTATTAATTTTTGATCAATATAATCAATTTTTATCATAAAATTAGTAATATACTTAAATATCATGGCGTACTTAAAAAGTTGCATGAAAGTGTGGTTATGTCGGTGAATGATAAAAAAGGTTTATAATTAATTTCTGCACGCTTTACGCACAAAATTAATTGCAGATTCAGATTAAGCACACATAAAATGTACAAATAAAAATTGATATTGTTCAAATCAGTAATGTCTCCATTTTCTACACACCAATTAACCAAATTACTAAGGATAAACAACTATTCAAATAAATTCACTTTTAGTCTGTAGAACACAGAAATAATTAAAAACAAATACTCACATCTTCAATACAACTGTACATATAATTTGTAGTAAGAATATATATCACATTACATTACGAATTTATGGAATCATATACAGAGCAAGCAACACAATGACAACAAGTCCAGAAGTTTTAGCGCACTAAACTAATACAAGACCACAAAATATTCTGTTATCAAACAAGACACTTTGCGATCAAGCACATTACACACCACACAACCAAGGCGTAAGAGGATTCGTATTGAAACAAAGCCACCACAGTCGCCTTCGTTTCCTACATGAATGACGTATTACAAGGTGGCCTAGTCGTAAACCGCTAGACTATTTTTTTTTTTTTGTTTAACGTCCGACTGTTCTGCAATTACTGCTAATGCAAACAGTGAAGGATGACATGATTTTTTTTGTAATGTATGAAAATATGCCGTGCCTGAATGGGATTCGAACTCAAGACCGCATGACCGCTAGACTAGTACGCTGCATACTACAAAGCGGGAAGGTCTAGGTTAGCATTTGGAAATTACTACGCGTAATACCACCCTTTGAGTATTTTATAGTACGTATACTCAAAGCCTATACACGAAAAAATGCTAAAAATTGTATATAAAGTATTACCGCGGGTAAAGTTACTTTCAGCCATTATCACTAACAGTACTACAGGATGTAGAAACCACATCATTGCATGGTTAAAATAATTGTATGCTGATACCACAAGGAAATTTTTCAGGTAAGTAGCATCACTTTTAAATGATTTGCTGCTATAGTTTGAAATAGCCACAACATTCTCCACAAGCTTCATTGACATCAGCTGGAATACAGTGACATAAATGTAACAAATAATAGGGTATAGGTAAACAGAGGTAACCTAGCACAGTGTGCATGCAGTTAGGGGAATTTGGTACTGTAGGGAGGAAGCTAAGAAGGAGTGTTGTAGGGGTATTGTGAAAGGCAACAGCAGTAATTTAGTATATTCCCTCTGCTACATTCACACTGAACTTGTTCATCTCCTCCACAACATAAGACTGCTCTGGGTTCCCAAAGGAAAGCAAGAATGACCAAAACAGTCTTCTGTTTTTTTTTTTGTTTTGTTTAACATCTGACTGTTTTGCAATTGCTGCTAATGCAGATGGTAAGAAGGTTGATGCATGAAGATGAGTGATGAAAAAATGCTAGACCTGACCGGGAATCAAACCTGGGACCCTGGCGTAGAAGCCAATTGCGCTAACCACTATGCAAATAGGCCAGTCAACAATTTTCTGTGCATCTAACTGGCTAGGTTGCTTATTTTATACTATAATACTTTTTATGGCTTCACACAATTTTAAATCAAACTTCATGTTACCGTTGAAACTACTTATAAGCATTAAAATCTTAGGAAAACTGTTTTGAATGCTTGAAATCTTTAAGTGACTACTGTCTCTTAACTGAATTATCATGGAAGACACTGTTGTAAAATAGTTTAACATTGAATTACAGACGATGGTGTACCAGCTCTAATAAATAAAAATTAAATAAAATTGAGCTTTATAACACCACGTAAAAGATTTATCAGAATGAATAAAGTGAAAACAGGTTAATAATACATTTTCTACAAATTGAAAGGGGAGTCCCACAGGGCAGAATTTTAGGACCTGTGCTATTCTTAGTTTTTATTAACAATCTACGGGACTTCCTTGCCCCATACAGTGTTATATTAAGTATTTGTTGACGATACAATAGTATCTCTTGAGGATGAAAACTATGACACTGTTTTAAAAAACCAAAGAAGTTTTAAATAACCTTGTAAATTAGATGCAAAAAAACGTTGTTCTTAATTTGGATAAAACTAGCTGTGTGGTACACTAAATTATTTTATTATACTTAATGATTGTGGTAGATATCTTAAAATCACATGTGTATCACTGCTTTGCCATGCGTATTGTTATAAAGTTGAAAAATTTGAAATAACGCTATTTGTCATAATACTAATTTTGAATAATACGGAGGGCGCGAATATAGCATTTCACGGCTAACCTGATATTGTCTTTTCTTTTTACCCACTATCTATTTACTTATAATAAGTTAAAAAATGCTTTTTGTGACTACTGAACGAGGGACGAAACTCCTGAATTTGCTAGTACTGTCGTACAACAAACGAATAATATAACACCAAACTTGATTTCGTTTATGTTGACGTTCCTTTGAGTATACTCAAAGTAACGTTTGCTTTAGAGAGCTTTCAAAACAGTAGATTGGAGCTATTTACTTCATAATTTCCAATATTTTTATTATTTTAAAAATTACTTAATTTTGTTTTTGTACGAATAATTAAAAACATATAATATCAGTGTGAATTTATAATTGAGTACGCGAATACATAAAGTTATTGATTTTCTTCAGTTGGTGCACGATGTGATTTGTCGTCTGCTCGTAGTTCTTGATAGCTGTTTTGTAATTGCGCTGTCTATAATTTTTGCTGCTTTCTTCTTTGCATCTATTTAGCTAATATTTAACAACATATCTGCCTTAACATATTTTTTTTAAAAATGGCGTTAAATTTAGAAGAAATCTGGAAATCTACCTTATCAGAAGTTGGTGTACCGCCTGGTAAAGGAGATGAATGGTTTTCCAATATTATCCGAGCATATGCCGACGATGAAAGACATTATCAAAACGTTCAAAATTTAGAACATAAATTTAAAAATTACGAAATGATAAAATCGAGTTTAAAAAATAAAAATGCTGTCGCTTTAGCATTATTTTTTCATTAGTATGTATCCACTTGAATAGTTACTTGTTAAGATTTGACGGTTCTGACAAATTTCTGAACCAATTTTAATATGAAAGTTAGTTTCTAATCAATTCAATTTTTTAAAATGTTGAGTAGCAAGTACATAATCTATCAAATTATATCATTATTAATTATAGACTCCAGCTTTTAGAATTCATTCCAAATTTAATATTTGTTTTCAGTGTAAAGTGATTAGTCTATGCTTAATTTTATTGTACTTAAATCTACTATACACACATTATTAAAATTTGATAATAATTCTATTTATAAATTAACAAATAATAGTAGCTACAGCTCGTAGTATTCCAATTGTAATATAGGGTTGGCTTAAAATTTTTTTCTAGAAAATATTAAATACAAACGGTTTTGTGTTTGGAAGATTAGCCTTAGTTATACAACAAGAATATGCTTTTAGGCAGAAATTCAGTTCCAGTTTCTGGTACTAAATTTCTACTGTTTTTTTTTATCTGAACCTTATGGCATACTGCAACATATTTTATGGTGAACTAATTATATTAAATTTTTTCTTTTAGTAGTAAAACATGAAAGAAAAGTTCTTATTAGTGTAGGAGTTAAGTTTTTCAGAGTGATGATAAAAAGAAGGGAAACTACATATTATACTGTACTAATTACAGCATAATTAATTTATATTGTAGTAACATTTTTTTCAAAAACAAATGGGATGCTGCTTCACAGGTCTTCTATACCAAAGTGCAATGAATACATATATAAATTAACTCAACTAAATTAACTTATATAAATTTACTTGTTATAAATTAACTTTATTGTTACGTAAAATAATGTATACAGAGTGATTCAAGAAGATATACAGAAACTTTGGGAGCCCATTATACATGTAAAAATAATGATAACAGTTTACATAAACATGGGTCCGGAAATGCTTTGTTACCGATTTACGGCTAGCGAAAGATTTCGCCCAGATTTCAGCTCTCCAGGTGAAATGAGGTCTTCCTGAAACTTTACTTTTTGAATGTTTACTAGGATTTGAACCAGGAACCTTTGTCTCCGAAAATCAGCTGTTTAACAGCTGAGTTTGGCGACGACTTTACCTCTAGACCAACCCGGTGGGTTTATAACTATCTAATATAAAAAAATATGTAATTTGCTAACTATTTCACAATATAATAGTGGTTGTTTACTTTTTTCAGCTATGAATACGATCCAAAGTTGGTAGATTATTTTAAGAAAAATATCGAACATTTTAGTAAATTTGCAAAGGGATGTGGAATCGATTCAGTAAGTAGAAAAATTAAATTTTTTTTTGGTTTGTACCAAGTTGAATATCCTTTCCTGGTGTCTGTGTAATTTGTGAATGATACATACTTACTTTACTTTACTATATGGGTGTTCAGGCTTCTGCAGCCCCTCCTCACCGCGACCTAAAAGATCTTTTGTGATTGCCCCTATTCCTTATTTATGCAAGACCCACACTTTCAATAAAGCGCAGGATCTGCCTAGGATCTAGTGCACTTACCTGAGAAGGTGTTAACACATCCTTACCCATCAGCGCTCTTCTTTTGCAGCCAACCACTTTGCAACTGCATAAAATGTGCTCAGCCTTCTCTTCTGCCTCATGACAGAATCTACACAGGCTCTCTTCAGCAACTCCTATCTTGGATAAATGATACCCAAGATTACAATGACCAGTCATCAGGCCCACTACCCTCCTCAGGTCCTGTCTTCCTAGTCTATTGTATATCCCAGCCTTCCTGCTGGAATAGGCAATGAATTTCTTTGCCTGTTCACAGCCTGTCACCTTATTCCAATAGGAGGTTTTAGCCTCCTCTTCCCAGGCCCTAACTATACCTCTATAATAGCCCTCACCAATTCCACAGAATGGCTCTGGGCCTATGAAGTGAGAGGCTGCACCTTTCTTTGCTAAGGCATTCGCTCTCTCATTTCCAGGCACTCCCTGGTGCCCCGGCACCCAACGCAGCGTCACAACGTTACGCTTGGCCACGGCATTCAAAACTTCCCGACAATCATAGGCCAATCGCGACTCAAAAGTACAGGAACTCAAAGCCTTGATGGCCGCCTGACTATCGGACAAAATATAAATGTGCGACCCACTGAGGCGCCTTTCAATACACCTCTCCGCACAGACCTTAATGGCCAATATTTCAGCTTGGAAGATGGTTATGTTATACCCAAGGGCCAGGGAAATCTTTCCCCCGGCCCCCCAGGCCCCCACTCCTGCTCTTCCGCTCATCACTGAGCCGTCAGTATACCAAGTGAATGATACATACAAACAGCGTAAAGACTATGATTCATTTTCTTTAACCAATTTCAAAAAAAGGAGGTACTCATGGTATACAATAAACTTTTACCTGATGTATGTATGAGGTGTGTTCAGAAAGTAAGTACCATTTTTAAAAAAAAAACAAGTAAAACAATTTTTTTTCAACACAATTTTATTTCTACATGAAAGCCCAAACCTTAAACTATTTTCCGACATAGTTTCCACCGATATTCAAACACATGTCATAGCGGTTGATCAATTTGTCTATACCCTCTTCGTAGAAGGTTCCTGCCAACGAATGTAGCCACAACTCCACGGCAGTTTTCACTTCATCGTCGGTTTCAAAGCGTTGGCCGCCTAGCTCGTGCTTCATGTGCAGGAACAAGTGGTAGTCAGACAGTGCCAAGTCCGGGCTGTAGGGCGGGTGATCGAACTGCTCCCAACGAAATTGTCAAACCAATGTTTGAGTGTCACCAGCGGTATGGGGCCGAGCATTGTCATGGAGCAACACAATTCCGTTACTGAGCATTCCTCTCCATTTGTTTTGAATTGCCCGCCTTAGTTTTCTTAAGGTTTCGCAATACCTTGCCGCATTAATGGTTTCACCTCTTGGGAGAAAATCAATGTGAATGTGAAAATCAATGTGTTGCTCCATGACAATGCTCGGCCCCATACCGCTGATGACATTCAAACATTGGTTCGACAATTTCGTTGGGAGCAGTTCGATCACCCGCCCTACAGCCCGGACTTGGCACCGTCTGACTACCACTTGTTCCTGCACATGAAGCGCGAGCTAGGCAGCCAACGCTTTGAAACCGATGATGAAGTGAAAACTGCCGTGGAGTCGTGGCTACATTCGTTGGCAGAAACCTTCTAGGAAGAGGGTATAGAGAAATTGATCACCCGCTATAAACAGTGTTTGAATATCGGTGGAAACTATGTCGAAAAATAGTTTAAGGTTCGGGCTTTCATGTAGAAATAAAATTGTGTTGAAAAAAAATTGTTTTACTTGTATTTTTTTAAAAACGGTATTTACTTTCTGAACACGCCTCGTATAGTAATTACACTGAGATACTTTATTTGTTTTGAATGACTTTTGCTTTATTTTGTTCAGGATTATTTTTGTTTGTGTAGTGAACATTTTATGTAAATCAGATTAGGAGTAATATATTGATGTATTTTCTTCCTGCATAAATGCTTAGCATGGGCCATCCCTATGGCAAGAGAAACCTGACTTGCAATGGTGATGCATGTATTTTGTTAATTTCTGTTAAAACCCAACTTTTGATTATTTGTCAACCCCTCTGTATCAATGGTCTATTTAAATCTATTGGGCACGATACAATTTTATTTTTTCGTTGAGATTGAAAAATTCTTGCTTACAGTGTTGTTTAATACCACCAGTTGCAAGCCTGGGGTTCCATCTTTCAAGTGATAGGGAAGTAGTAGCAGGAGGAGTAACGACCTCATTAAAAAATCTGATGTGAAACACTCACACAACTTTCTCTTGCCAATGCAAATTATGAATAATATAGCCTAACATTAGATTTAAACAAAAAACTAACCTCAATAAATATTATACCAATATATATATATACTATATATATTATATTATATATACTAATTTTAATCATATATGAAAAACACTAAATGAAAATCAACCTGTTAGGCTTAAAAATACGGAAAATCGCTCTTTCACGCTAAACTAGGCACTTTACAAAAAAATGCTCTAAATAAAAGTTGTAGATCTTTTAATTTCCTATAAATTTTATTATATACACTATTGTCATTAAATGCATACTAAGGCCGAAATCTTAAAAAATAGATTTTTTACACGTTTTCGTGAGAAAAAAACAGAAAATTGCTAATTACCGCTAAACTAAGCGTTAAACAAAAAAAAGTTGTAGAATTTTAAATTTTCTACAACTTTAATTATAAACATTTTTGCGCTAAAATGCATATTAACGCCGCAATATTAAAAAAACTATTTCTTTACGTGAAAAACGCCTCACCGAGAATTTCAGCAAACATGGCGCCTACCCTATCTTGTAGAGCATAAAAAATTTAATAAACCAGGTGGTTTTAAAAAAAATTGTAAGACCAGTTTTTGAGAAAATGGAAAAAAGTGAAAAATTACACGAATAAACTACCACTTCCGGTTGACCGATTTTGATGAAAATGTTCGTGTCAGGTCCGGTAGTGGTATGCAATTTAAGTTCCAAGTTCGTATGATATTCCGTTCTTGAGATATTCTGTTCACACACACACACACACACACATACACACAGAACAATCGCTAAAAACATGTTTTTTGGGTTCAGGAGGTCTGAAAACGTGTAGATCCGGTGAAAACTCGATTTCTTAAAATCGACATGAAAACAATACTTTCCTTCCTATATATTCATATAGGCAAGAGAAAGTAAAAACCAGGGTTCCTCTGGCTCTGAATGGTAGCACCCTGTTATAGGGCATCTACTTAAGGTTACTAGGCGAAGATGGTCAATGATCTCGAAGGCGAATGAGGAAGAAATTCAGAATGGCGAAGAGCCTAGGGGAGTATACCCTAAAGGAAAATAATATGTGAAACTATTCAACGGTCTCAAGGCGGAGGAGGATAGATTCCCAATGGCAAAGAGTGCGTAAGAACCTAGGAGGTGGGTCTCTGAATGAAACCCAGGGTGCGTTCAGGGGCCCTGAGATGGCAGCTCTATCACTAACCTATCCTACGAGGCATTTGTAACGCCTTCAGGGGAAATAAAATGGTGATGCTACATGCATCACCATTTTATTGCATCCTGATACATACATAATGTATCTGCCCATAACAGACAGGTGTAGTGTCAAATTGTTTACACTCAGTCTGTTCGTTGAAGGGCTAAAATAAATAGTTCTGTTTCTTATCACATGGTCAGCCAATTAAATGACTGAATCATTTAAGAACAGAAGAGGTAGAGGTGTAAAAGACACTAATCAGAGTTACTCCAAGCACTCTAAATGGCCTCAAAAATAATACTTACTGATTCCTTTTAATAAAATTAACTTTGTTGATTGTTTTCAAACTTAGTACAGTAAATTGAGAGTTAATAAACTGCATTTATTATTTTAGGATTCCGATCTTCATAAAGATGTTGTTAAACTATTGGAAGCAGTGGATACGCATAGTACAGATGAGCACAAAACAGATGGCATTTATGGATCTGATGATTGTCATTATTTCCTTGATCTTGATATCGCCATATTGGGTTCAGATACAGAACATTATGCAGATTATACGATGAAGGTGCAACAAGAGTACTCCTTTTTACCTTCCACAATGTATCAGGGACTTCGTCTTAAGGTAATTACAGTTATTTTTTTGTGGTTTGTTGATTGATTGAACAAAAGGGATGAAAGTGGCCTTTTTAGCTCTTTAATACTGCAATTTTCTGGGTAGCCTATTGTGTTACTCTATCCTTCTTTGCTTACTCATTCAACAGACTCCTGTACTAAATAAGCTTCAGGAGTCTGCATGCCAAATTTTCTAATGATTGATATCTATAATTGAACGTGTTAATTTAAAAAAGTACCTAAGTCTGTTTTAACTATTTCTGAGAAAAACACAAAAAACTGGTTTTTGAAATACATACATAATGTATCTGCCCATAACAGACAGGTGGAGTGTCAAATTGTTTACACTCAGACTGTTCGTTGAAGGGCTAAAATAAATAGTTTCGTTTCTTATCACACGTTCAGCCAATTAAATGACTGAATCATTTAAGAACAGAAGAGGTAAAGGTGTAAAAGACACTAATCAGAGTTATCTTGTCTGAAAGTAATGAATTTCATTATACAGCCAGACCCTGTGGTGAATGAAGTGAAGGTGTCATTTGCAGAGTGGAAAATATGTGCTTTACAGAGGGCTCGACATGCTGATAAGCGTACTTTTCCACTCAGTGAGGAAGGCACTGGTAAACCACCTCACTCCTCGTTTTACTTAGTAAAACCTCTACAGGTTCAAACTACAGAAGAGACAAAAGAACTGTCACTGTGAACGAGTCACGGTTACTTATAATTCACGGTGACCACAGTTATTCAGATAGGTGAGTAACCGTTCCCCAGTCACCGTTACAAAGATCGCTAACTCTTCTGTCACTGGAAGACAGGACGACACAGGGAATGTTCACCATACTTCTACAGATATATAGTACAAACCTCTCGTTCCCCAGTCACTGTTACAAAGATCGCTTACTCGTTCTCTGTTCACTGTTTAAAACAGGATGACATGGTGACCGTAATTCTACAGATAGAAGAGTAACAGACCTCTCGTTCCCCCAATCACTTTTACAAAAATCAGTTACTTACTCATTCACTGTTCACTGTCACTTTTAAGACAGAACGAATGCTTTAACTTAGAAACTAGTGAAAAAATTCACTCACTCATTCACTGTTCACAGTTAATAGACAAAACGACATAATAGCTACGCAAGATATGTTAGTCTGTTCACTGGGCTTAGTGCTCTCCTTTGATAACTGGCACGTCCATTCTCTTTTACTTCAATTTTTACGCACTCTTTCTCTCTCGGTCTCTTCCCCTTGTTATGTTCATCATCTACTAGATTCAAAAAAACGAGGGTAGTTCCTTTACATTTCTGATCGCGGTAACATAATTAATTACATTACAGTGTTATTTTTATTGCACGGCGCGTTCTACCTAGCTATTTTATTTGTATTGTCGTTAATTTTTTCAGTTGTAAATTGTTTTTTGTACTTTCTCTTTTTTATATAAAATGTTATTTTTATTACTAATTTAGGATACCTTGTGTTAATCAGTTTTAGGCTACATTTTCATTTTAGTTATATATGTAACCCACTTTTTTTAATTTATCAAAACTTCAGTTGTTATCATGAAATAACAACTGAAAACATTATT
Source organism: Catonia carolina (assembly GCA_035578175.1). Lineage (NCBI taxonomy): Eukaryota > Metazoa > Arthropoda > Insecta > Hemiptera > Achilidae > Catonia > Catonia carolina. The sequence goes on from JAQMRL010000013.1 coordinate 15,174,500, forward strand.
ATTATTTCATGATAACAACTGAAAAATATACTTAATATTACTAAATCACAAGTAACTATTAAAAGTAACGGTGAACGCAAAATCACTGACCGTGATCACGGTGACTGGTTGAAACAGTGAACGCTCTTCACTAGTTCAAACCAGCCTTTCGACTGATGACCTAAACAACAACAACAACATGTATTATATTAAATATATTATAGAGGATAATGTATTTAATATATTACATTTTGTATTTTAAAAACCAGTTTTTTGTATTTATCTTGGAACTAGTTGAAACTGACTTAAGTACCTTTTTATATAACGCGTTCAATTATTACCTACCAAAAGTTGTGGATCTAGCAGGAGGGTGCCCCACCCTTAGACAAAAGTATTTTACTGAACTTTTCTAACAGTAATATTTAACACGTTGACTGCCACTTTAAATTTTGTGACACTTACAGCTGGGCCATCGTACTTTTTTCATATTTTATTCATTTTTCTTCTTATTTTACTTAATTTATTTAATAACTACTATTTTTTTTGTAAAATAAAGTTGTAATACACTTTCGGGTCACAAGGCCTGCTGGAATGATTTTATATTTCAGAGCCATGTGACCCATTTTTGTGTCAAAATAAAAAATGTAATAAACAACTGGGTTAAGTTACAAAGTTCTAGAATATTTCAATCAACTAAAATAAGCAAAAGAAATACTAAAATTACAAATAATAACAGCATTCTAGTACAGGACAACAAGAAAAACTACCTGTGTACGCAATATCCTATTATTTGAAAAACGCCAACTTTTTAACAAGCTAAGTGTACTATGTCACTCTCAGAAGCCATAGCTTTTGAAACCACATTACACGGCTTGAAAATAAGCCATGTAATGTGACTCATTTTTGATGCACGTGGCCCATTTTCAAAGACAACTGTAACACATATATTGGGCCACATAGCAGTCAACGTGTTAAAGTATTTTCATTCACTAAAATGACCTCAAAATGCAGTATTATACCATGAATTTCCGAAACTTTTCCAGGCCTCCAACAGTTTTTCCTTTTAGTTACTTATAGCCCTTCAGATAAGTTCTAGATCTACCACTGTATACCTGATGGCTGTGTATTGGTTTAGTTTTTTTGTTAGTGATCTAATAACTTGATTTAAACAAAATCTGGACTTGCTTTTGCCAGTGTAAATGAAGAACAATATAACCCATGTTTAATCATGAGAAAACAATGTAAGGTGGCATTGATGGTTTGGGAATTGTTTGTTTTGAATGGAAATCCGTGAAGCTCATGTATAAGTCAACGTACATGCATGTTCTTTAGTTTGTGTTGAAGCTATGACGATTCTGTTACAGCATTTGTCCTTGAAAAGGAAAGACGAGTCCATTTTACTTTTCAGGAGGGGGTTTACCATCACAGAGGCAAAAAATTTGACACTTTGTCGGGTTACAAAGGACATGTAACGGCTTCCTTCTAACCGCACCTACAGAATTTTTCAAAACACGTGATTATAGGGAAAAGAATTTTCTACATTGCTTTGCTTACAGCTGTAACCTAAATATAATAGTGGCTCTGTGACATCACCATAAAGAATGTAAAATACCATCCCTTCATGCTTCCCTGTGATGTGAAAATGGACTCATGTTGAACGTTTTGTAACTTCCGTCAAATATTTACGGAAATTTAAATAAAAAATAACATTTATTCCAGTAAAATCTTGTCTACAAAACATGTTTTATAAATTTTTTGCTTAAATGAAATTTAAGCCCGTAATAGTAAAAAATATAAAGTAAACACAAAAATTTTGCGGTTGAAAATTTCGCTCGCCTAAATGCAAAGAATTATCAAGCAACTTCGTTGTAATTATATTCAAAAGGCGCGTACGTATTATATGAATCGACTATAATATTTTCAGAATTTTTCATCAGTAGTGACGTTAGATAAAGCAGTTGTTTTGAGAGCGCATTTTGAATTTCGCAATTCTTCTGTTTAACGAGTAACAGTCCGTTTCCAAAGGGTTAACTTGTTAAAATGTTCAAATCCTAGTTACATAATAGGAATTAGACCTCTCCAGTTTTTTAGTATAGCATGCTATACACAAATTGGCACAAATATATTGTGCCAATTACTACAATAAAGTTAACAAAATAAATTTTGTTATCTTCTTTTTCAGGTTCTGCAGAACTTTTTACAAATACCAAATATTTATGCAACTAAAGAATTCCGAGAAAAATTTGAAAGTCAGGCAAGAAGTAATATTCAAGGAGAAGTTGATAAGCTTAAATAAATTGAAATACTATTATTTATTGAAATAATTATTATTTATAGATATTATTTATTAGCATATTTTATATATATGTTGTTATTATTGTATTATATATTTTTAAATAAATTTTTTAATTTTTATTACACGCTGAAAACATGAGTTTTTCTTTCTTAAACCTAGTTTTGAAAAAATTAAAAGTGTTAGGCTGGGCGCACACAAGACCACCAGTAACCCTACCCTACTTTTGCTAACACATGTTCGTTGAAACAATATTTAGAAAAGCAAACATGTAGAAAAATACAGAGTAAAAATTGGTTTGTAGAGGTATAAAAATGTACTTCAATGACCAAGGTTGAAAAAGACAGAGAAGAAAACATCTTCTATCTCTACATACGCATTCCACAGCGATGAGCTCACTTATTCCCATAGAAAACAGAATAAGCTTTCCAATGGTGGTACTGCCAACCTAAAATGACATTCGGTTCAAAAGTTACTTAGTCCAGAACATTGGTGAAGACTTTCCGTAGGTTGGGATCTCCATCATACACACTGCAATTGCCTTGTATTATACATCAAATGAATCTTGTGTTATGGCGTGCAATTTAAGCTATCAAACGTGCAAATTGGTTAATAAAGCTACAAGGATCGTTTGAAAAGTCCGTGCAAAAATAAAAACTACTTAATTGTTTGGGGTAAACCTTTTTATTTTTTGACATAGTCTCCTTTTAGGCTTATACACTTCATCCAACGCTGCTCTAGTTTGTAGATCCCTTCCAAATAATGGGATTTGTCCAAATCTGAAAAATAGCCATTTGTTCCTGCAATCACCTCCTCCTCGTTTGAATAAAAATTTTTTCCTGCTAGCCATTTCTTCAAATTGGAAAACAAATAGTAGTCCGAGGGTGCCAAGTCTGGAGAATAGGGGAGATGTGAAACGAGTTGGAACCCTATTTCCATTAATTTTGCGACCACAACTGCTGAGGCGTGAGCTGGTGCGTTGTCGTGATAGAAAAGGACTTTTTTGTGGGGCAATCGTGGGCGTTTTTTTTGCAGCTCGGTTTTCAAACGGTCCAATAACGATGAATAATATGCACCTGTAATAGTTTTACCCTTTTCCAGATAATCGATGAAGATTATTCCTTGTGAATCCCAAAAGACAGTCGCCATAATCTCCGGCCGAAGGAACTGTCTTTGCCTTTTTTGGTGCAGATTCCCCCTTCATAACCCATTGTTTACATTGTTCTTTGGTCTCAGGAGTATAGTGATGTATCCATATTTCAACCACAGTGACGAAACGACGCTTAAAGTCCTGCGAATTCTTCTGGAACAGCTGCAAACTGTCCTTGCAACACTTCACACGAAATTCTTTTTCATCCATTTTTTGAAAATCACTCTACTTCCTCGATTAAAACGAATGTTAAACACAAAGAAATAGACCGATCTGGCTGAAACTACACATGTGTTTTTCCAAAGATGCTACTAACTAAACATATGCTCGATATGCGCCAGTAGTGCCATATATCTGACTTTGCATGAACTTTTCAAACGACCCTCGTATGTCCCTTTAGACAACTACCGGACCACGAATATGTCTCTCCGGTGAAAAAAGGGCTAAAAAGGAATTTAGGAATGGGTATTCGAATGTCTCCAATCATCTATATTATAAAGAACTGAACGAACTAATTATTGCAAAGTTGTGCTAACTTTAATCAAGCTCAAACTTAAAAGATACAGGTACAAATATTCAACAAAGATGTAAACAACAACAAAATTAACATAACATCTGCAACATAAAAATATTTAAAGTCTATAAACACAGATCTTAAGTAACAATTAAAAATTCTATTCTCCTGAATTAGAGCATTGAAAGAAATTCACTTCAGATTTAACTATAGGAAATATTTCTTGTTGTAACAATTCATGTAAAGATCTATTATCATGGCGATATATCCAACATTTTTTACTACTGACATAATCATAACGTTTAGGTCCACTGGTTGGTGAACTCAACCATATTTGTTGATTAGGAGATTGACGATTTATCACGTAAGTTCCGATTTCATTGCCAAAATGAACTGTTAGTACTCCATCCTGTTGGCATACAAAAACCTTCTATTATTAAATAGCCTTTAGATTACATTTACTTAATTACAATACATTTTAATAATTATTGTTGTGGTGATAAAACTACTTCCTTTTCTGCTATCAATAAAAATTCTATTTCCTATAATAAATTTCACTAACCTTCTTATTCTGCCTTAATTTTTTTCTGCTTGTTACTTACATGTGTTCAAGTGGATCCACCACCATCAGAGTACATAATATCATTTGAAACTAAAAAAAAATTGTTAAATCTGTAGAAGATGTTACGAGAGTTATCCAGAAAAAAACTTCCGTTTATGTGTAGCAGGAAAAGTAGTGCGCGTAGCGCGGCCGAGTTGATATCACTGCGCGCAGTGATTCAGTACGCTTCTAACTGTGCAAGGCGGAGCATCGTACGTTCGTGCGTTGTCCTTTTATAACCTCAAAACATGAGTGCTGTAATAGAAAATCCCGCCAAGTGTGAATTGCGTGGCGTTATAAAATTTCTGTGGGCAAAAAAATCTCTCAGCGGCCAAAATTCATTGTGAATTGTGTGCGGTTTATGGCCCAAACATTATGAGTGAAGGTGTAGTCTGTCAATTGGTGCGTTTTTTTTAAAATGGAAGAACAAACATTCACGATGATGAAAGAAGTGGTAGGCCTTCTCTCGTCACTGACGACCTAGAGAACAAAGTAAATGAAAAAGTTCGTGAGGACCGTCGTTTCACAATCTCGGAACTTTCTCATCATTTTCCTGAAATTTCTCGGAGTCTTGTACACGAGATAGTGACAGAAAAACTAGGCTACCATAAGTTTTGCGCTTGTTGAGTACCGAAACTGCTGACTGATGACCACAAAACAAAAAGAATGAGTCCTGCATAGACTTTCTTTCTCCGTATGACTTTGAAGGAGAAGAGTTTTTGAACAGGATTGTTACTGGCAATGAGACTTGGGTAGCCTACGTGAATACTGAGACAAAACAGCAGTCAATGCAATGGGGACATACCGCTTCTCCAAACAAGCCAAAGAAAGTCTGTCAAACTTTGTCGACGAGGAAACTTATGGCTACCGTTTTTTGGGATGCTAAGGGCATCTTACTCGTTGATTTTATGGAACGTGGAACGACCATCACTTCTGCTGTCTACTGTGAAACTTTAAACAGACTAAAACAGACTAAGAAGAGCGATCCAAAACAAGCATCGTGGCCTTCTGACACGTGGTGCTGTGTTTGTGCATGACAACGCTTGCCCTCATACAGCTCGAAGAACAAATGAACTTTTGACCAAGTTTAAATGGGACGTTTTCAATCATCCCCCATACAGCCCGGACTTGGCTCCTAATGACTTTCACCTGTTCCCGAACATGAAGCGGTGGCTTGCATCTCAGCGGTTCGCCAATGACGAAGAGCTTCAAAACGCCGTGAATGGTTGGCTACATTCACAGGCGGCAGATTTTTATGCAGAGGGGATTTTAAAGACTGTTCCAAGGTACGACAAGTGCTTGAATCTGTTTGGCGACTATGTCGAAAAATAGAGAAAAACTGTAGTTTTAATATGTATATAATAAAGTTTTTGTATCTTCACTCGTTTACTTTTTATTTTAAAACGGAGGTTATTTTCTGGATAACCCTCGTACATCTTCCGTCATCTATATAAAAAGAGTTTTCTAACCACCAGAATACGGTAACAGAAAACACTTACCAATATTTATAGCGCTTTCGTGTATCTTGTACATATCGTCAGTAAATTGAAAAATACCTTTCAACTCAATTTAAAGTCCAAAATAAGGACATGAAAAACAGTTTATTACTACTTATCTAATCACAACACTTAATTACTTGAACAAAAATTTATTTACGGAGACTTACACTATAAACAACATCACATCCCTTCAAGTGTCCACAACTCTCAACAAGTTCTTCAAAATATTCACAAAGTGAATCCAATGTTTCATTGCAAATTATTTCAAATTCGTTCTTTGTCAATGGCCTGAAAAAAAAATTCTATTACTGGTATGATCAGAGGTAATAATAATAATGATACAAAATACACACAAAAGAATAAAAAAACTTTTTTTTTTATATCCCTAATTTGTGTACGTTGCAATCTGTTCAATTTAGAACAATAAGCAACCCCATGACCCAATGAGATGAGGATGATGTGTATGATGTGTAAATGAGGTGTAGTCTTGTACAGACCCAGGCCGACCATTCCTGAGAGAGTATGGTTAATTGAAACCCAACCATCAAAGTACACCGGTAACCACTGTCTAGTATTCAAATCCGTATAAAAGTAACTACTTTACTAGGATTTAAACCAGGAACCTTCGTCTCCGAAAATCAGCTGTTAAACAGCTGATTTTGGCGACGACTTTACCTCTAGACCAACCCGGTGGGTTAAAAAAACTTTTGTCAAAGTTTTGATATTTTCTGAGTGATGTTTATTTTAAATTTGGTATATACCTTGGACAATTCAAATTGATGCCCAAAACGGGCAGGTGGAGTGTTATTTTATTGCACTCTATCTGTTTGGTCCAGGGCTAAAAAAAAATAGTTCTGTTTCTTATCACATAGTCAGCCACTTATATGACTGAACTATTTAAGAACAGAAGAGGTAGAGGTGTAAAAGACACTAGTCAGAGTTATCTCCTCTGAGAGTAATGAATTTCACTATGCAGCCAGACCCTATGGTGAATGAAGTGAAGGTGTCATTTGCAGGGTGGAAAGTGAGTGCTTTTCGGAGGGCCTGGCATGCTGATAAGCATACTCTTTCAACTCAGTGAGGAAAGCAATGGTAAATCACCTTACTCCTCGTTTTTACTTAGTAAAACCTCTAGAGGTTCAAACCAGCCTTTCGGCTGTTGACCTAAATAACAATTCAAATTGGCACAAGTCGCTTCGGTGTTTATCTACTCCACTCTTCGCCCCTCGCCATGCAACAATGGTACAGTCACAAAAGTATACAATTGCTACTGTAATGTGCGATTCACACGCACGATAACTACGCTTTGTTTTAACTGTTGTTCATAATAATAATCTGTCCGACATGATGTGACTAATACTGGGTGATTCATTTAAAAGTAGCCCGCCGCTCGAGTAATTTTCATATGCTGTATTGGCAGCACTACTCACGATGTGATCGACTGGCCTTTATAGTACAATTTATATTATTATTTAATTATTATATTATTATAGAGTACAATTTTTTCCAGCAAGATGGTGCAACATGTCACACGTCTCGCCAGTCCCTATCTCATATCAATCAGGCTTTTCCCATGCGAGTTGTTAGTAAAGATTTGTGGCCTCCTCGTTCACCCGATTTGAGTATGTGCGATTTTTCTATGGGGTTATTTAAAAGGAACTGTTTACCAAACAAACCCCCACAGTATAAATGAGCTAAAGAATAACATCGTGGCAGCCATTCAAGCTATAGACATTTCCGTATTGCGTCGTGTGTGCATTAATAACATTGAACGAGCGCAAAAATGTGTAAGCGTTCAAGGACGCCACTTTCAGCATCTATTGTAAAGGTGAAGTTGAAATTTGTATATAAATTTTAAATAAATATGTAAAATTATGTATTAAGTAATTATATTTATTCATTTACTATTTGAATTCAATTGAGTGCCGAAGGCCGCTGTTAAATGCACCGGGCTACTTTTAAATGAATAACCCTATATTTTGTTTTCATATATGATTTTCTGTTCATTATAATATATTCAAACCAATTTGTTTAATTAGTTCCGTGCGTCTGTAGAGTATAGTTTTGTGAGTTTTTGCAGTTTAGTTCTTGTAATTTATAGTTTAAATTTTTACTGAGACAAATTAAATACATATTTTAAAATGAAATAATTATTTGTAAGTTTTTCCATTGTAATAAGGTTGTAGGCATTTGCGTACACTAAAATTTGTAGACCTTGTTGAAAGAATAGGTTATGGATATACTTTATGCGGAACTGTGTGTACATGTAGAGCAAGAGTTGTGCCAGTTTGAATTGTACACAGTATACTCCTTTCATTATGCTACACTGATTTTTTTCACTTCTATGTTACACAAGTTAAAGGAATGATTAGATTACATAGTTTAGTTATTTTACGAATTAACACGATAATAACGTATTTATATCAAAGTTGAAAACCGGCGAATTATGGAATATAATAAAGGCGTCTGCATATAGAACTACTGCCTTATACACTTTTTCATTATACAGGCCCATTAACCTTAGTGTTCATTGAGTTACAATAATTAATCCATAACCTTGAATTCACTTGAATTCACCAGACAGGTTAACCCTTTCTTACCCAGTCAGGCATAGAAGTCACATTGGAGTGAAATAACAGACATAAAAACTTTAATTGTTAGCGACTACTTTTGATTAAAGAGCGCTGGATGTGAAGTGTAATAATTTTCTGTACCCTAGCCAGGAATCGAACCTGAGACCTCCGCTTGCAGTGTAAGATGCTGACCACTACGCCACGGACGCGACCATTAGTTACTTTTTAAAGTTAGTTTTAGTCTTAAATATTCGTGTTCATTTACTTAAATAAAGTAGCATTTCTTAGAGTACATTGAATGTACATACAAGTATATTTTTTAGACTGTAAATAGTGATTTTGTCCATTTTACCAATATTTTTGTAACCTTTTTTAAGTCTTAAATAATGCTTTGCTACAAATCTAAGCAAGAGAATTTTGTTTAGGAAGCCTGCACATGATTTTTACTTATTCATATTGTTGGGAACTTTGATACCATCAAGCCCAATGTGACATATGTGTCACACTTTTTTGTCACGCCATCAAAAAAAATGCTGAAGGTCTAAAAAAGATTTTATTTCACTTAAATGTCAGTAAAGTGTATGAAACAATGTACACATATTTGTTTGTGTAAAGTTAAAAAATTTGGGATTGAAAGGGTTAAGGTAGTTATTGCGAACTAATGCCTGACTCTGTCCATCAGGTAATAAGTCATTTCACGAGCTTTCTCACTGACTCGATGTTGTGGCAGTACGTCATTCCTAAAAATATTTCATTGTAACTTCTTCACACACAGAAAGATTCCAAATAGTTATTCCCCATTCCATCTTGCTATCAACTTGTGAAAAAATAAGTTAATGCACAGAAAATACGAGGCGTGTTCAGAAAGTAAGTACCGTTTTTAAAAAAACCAAGTAAAACAATTTTTTTTCAACACAATTTTATTTCTACATGAAATCCCAAACCTTAAACTATTTTTCAACATAGTTTCCACCGATGTTCAAACACTTGTCGTAGCGGGTGATCAATTTGTCTATACTCTCTTTGTAGAAAGTTCCCGCCACTGACGTGCACAAAACCAAGAGACTTGGAAGTGCTTTGACTTTTCTCACACGGTACAGTGATGATGGTGAGGATTTTTAAACAAAATTGTGACAGGTGATGAAACTTGGGTCCATCATGTCACACCAGAATCTAAACAGCAGTCAATGGAGTGGCGACACACGCAATCCCCGAAGAAACAAAAATTCAAGACGACAATGTCTGCACAAAAAATCATGTGCACTGTCTTTTGGGATCGGAAAGGTGTTTTGCTGATTGATTTTCTCCCAAGAGGTGAAACCATTAATGCGGCAAGGTATTGCGAAACCTTAAGAAAACTAAAGCGGGCAATTCAAAACAAACGGAGAGGAATACTCAGTAACGGAATTGTGTTGCTCCATGACAATGCTCGGCCCCATACCGCTGGTGACACTAAACATTGGTTTGATAATTTTGTTGGGAGCAGTTCGATCACCCGCTCTACAGCCCGGACTTGGCACCATCTGACTACCAATTGTTCCTGCACATGAAGCGCGAGCTAGGCGGCCAACGCTTTGAAACCGACGATGAAGTGAAAACTGCCATGGAGTCGTGGCTACATTCGTTGGTGGGAACCTTCTACGAAGAGGGTATAGACAAATTGATCACCCGCTACGACAAGTGTTTGAACATCGGTGGAAACTATGTCAAAAAATAGTTTAAGGTTTGGGCTTTCAAGTAGAAATAAAATTGTGTTGAAAAAAAATTGTTTTACTTGTATTTTTTAAAAACGGTACTTACTTTCTGAACACGCCTCGTGATTAATACACTACAGAAAATACTGCTTATACTCCACTACTGTTATCATACTTAAGTAGTAAACTTGTTACTTTAATACCGGTTTTAATTTTATTTATCAAATTATGAATGCTATTAGATAACAATTAATTCACACAGAGAGAGATAAGACGATAAGCAAGTTGAACTCTGATAACATGCCGCCCAGGTAACAAAAAAAATTGTAAGGATCTTTTGGCGGTTATGTGAACGCACGGTTTTACCATAATAAATCAATGCTTTTGAATGCTAGACAGTGGTTACCGGTGTACTTTGATGGTTGGGGTTCAATTAACCATACTCTCTCGGGAATGGTTGGCCTGAGTCTGTACAAGACTACACCTCATTTACACATCATACATATCATCCTCATCTGATTGGGTCATGGGGTTGCTTATTGTTCTGAATTGAACAGACTGCAACGTACACACATTAGAGATAAAGAAAAAAAATCAATTTTATTCAAAATTTATGAACATATTATGTTGTTTTCTACTGTTATAAATAACCCAGGAATTAAACAAAACAAAAAAAAACCTGGAAATAAGAGTGATGTCCACGTAATGGAAGAAACCCTAAATTTTTTCTTAGTAAAAATATAAATTAAATGAGATGATCTAACTGAAACTGAAAAAATTCCTCATTTTTAGTTCTCAAGGTTATCTGTCAAAACAAAGAATGAAAGGTTCTGTATTCATTCAATTAACTTTCTTTTTGAAAAGTAATGATTATAGTTAAAGAAGCAACTAAATGAATATCTTAAATCTTTACTTGTCCTATAAAATGCTTCAATAACAGTATTTTCAGTTAACTAACATTAACCAAAGATAATATAGGCAAAAACACAATTACAGTGAAGAATAACTGACGAATAATTCATCACCATCTTCTTTGGTAATTTTGTACTGTAAACTAAAAATATTTAACAAATTATAAAGGTTAAGGTCTGCCCATAATAGACAGATGGAGAGTCAAATTAATTACTCTCAATCTGTTCGTTGCAGGGCTAAAATAAATAGTTCTGTTTCTTATCACATGGTCAGCCAATGAAATGACTGAATCATTTAAGAACAGAAGAGGTAGAGGTGTAAAAGACACTAATCAGAGTTATCTTCTCTGAAAGTAATGAATTTCATTATACAGCTGGGCCCTGTGGTGAATGAAGTGAAGGTGTCATTTACAGAGTGGAAGGTACGTGCTTTTTAGAGGGCCTGGCAAGCTGATAAGCATATTTTTCCATTCAGTGAGGAAGGCATGGTAAACCACCTCACTCCTCATTTTACTTAGTAAAACCTCTACAGGTTCAAACCAGCTTTTTGGCTGATGACCTAAACAACAACAAAGGTTAAGGTAGAACCAACTCATAAAAGTAGAGTACCAAGAATTGCACACATGGTACTACACTCCCTTGCTGTAAGAACGGCACACAAAATAAAACAAATGGTGAGTATTTGGTAGTGAAATATAACATGTACATAATATGTACTATACTGTAGTTATAGTAATTTTATAAGTGACAGGTTTACTAAACCTAAATAAAAACTTTGGTATCTTATAACATTAGGCACAATTTAAACATCACAAGTTACTGAACTTACTTTGCTTGTGCTTCTTCAGAAGAATACAAATATTTACTAGTTGAGTTTATTGTCTGTTCACTAAATAAACTTTTCCATTGATAACTGTTCAAACCCCTATACGATTCAAAATTCGGCACAAAAAAAGAGCATTCAGATCTTCTTAAACTACTAGATATTTGATTATTAACACCTCTGTGGTAAAACCTTTTTACAATAAACCCATTTCGAAAGACTTTAAACATTTCCTTTTGCTAGAATACCATTTACAAACTATTAACTATATATACTGATAAAACTCATTCGTATAACCTCTAACAAACGAAACCTTCCATGAAACAGCTGATCTTGTACGAACGACAGGCTGTTTAACGTGACAGTCGGAAAATTAAAGAACGATAGGAAAGATCAATACTTAAATTTATTAAATGCCAATAAAATTGAACGATATTTTCTTTTAATTAATAATAACAATACCGACCTATAGGCAATTTTGACTTTTATACATTTTGAGATAATGAAAGAATTCATGTCGGTATCTAAACTACAAATAAAAATACTGTACATTCCTGCTATCTGGTGTACAAATAAGAAACTAATATAAATTGTAGGAAATGGTTAGAAACAGTACATTGCAATTACTGAATCGCGCTAAATTTGAATCGAATATTATAAACAGTATACAGTATTGCATTTTTTGAATAGCGCTGACGTTTTATTAATTTATTTATTTTATTTTACAGGGTGATTCAGAACTGTACGACAATCTCTCAGTAGCTCATTCTGTAGCTAAAAGTAAAGAAAAGTCCAAATAAACATAAGCCCGAAAATGCTTCATTAGCAAGTTATACAGGGGTCAAAGTTTTGCAGAGAATTCAGTCCCTTGGTGAAATGAGACCATTTAGATATTTTTAAGGCTGTATTAAAGAGATAAATCTGATATTTAAATTGTATTTTTACCTGAAAAATTGAATAAAATTGGTTCCAGTAATTTATGTTTATCAGTTTTGAAGATATCTTATGTAAAACACTAGAATTGGGTCTAAAAAATAACACATTTTTGTCGTTAACGTGAAATTACTTTGGTAAATTGTAAATTAAGGTGTATTTTTTATTAATTATTACATTTATAGAAAATTTAATTCTGAAAGGATTCATGTAAATCAATTAAGAAAAAATTGAATACTAGAAATTGAAATTAACTTTATTCAAAAATAAAACAAACATAATTGGGAAAAATTTAACTGCATGAAATACTAATTTTATCCATTGGTTGGAAATAACAGCTGATTGTTCATTCAGTACTGTAGATTTACATAAAATTAATGAATTTCAGTTTAAAAGCAATGTAAAAATTAGTTATTAGTAATGTTCAAAAGGTGTTCAAAGTGGTCCATTTCGTTCAATACACAATTTTGCTCGACAAATCCATTTTTTTCTAGCGCGTCTCATAATGTTAGGAGTATTCTTAATAGTTTCTGCCGCACCTATCATGCTATTACTTGACTCCTCTTGTGGGTTAATTCATTTTGAATAAACTTCATCGACCCAATAGAAAAAAATCTAGTGGTGTGAGGTCATTTTAAGTTGAAATTGTGTATTGAACAAAATGAGGGCCACTTTGAGCACCTTTTGTCGTACATTTAGTTTAGCCAAAGTAACAATATGCTTCTTCCAGTTTTATTAAATGTTAATTGTGTCTCAAAGCCCAAGGAGAATTAGCTTAGATCATGAAGCACACATATGAACACCTTCAGGACGGATGCCGCCTTAAGGCCACAAATCGAGGTTCATTCCAGAGACGAGGTTCATTCCGGTGTACTGGCAGTGTTAGTAAACGTTGTTCAGGGGTTCAGATCTATTCTACGAGCGCCACTGTGAAGATCTTCTTTCATTATCAACTGCCGGGAATTTTTGAACAAATTTTGAAAGTGTAGTCTATTTGGATGTCCTAGTGCCGTGTAATTTTATTGTTTTATTTAATTATATCATTTATTCTACGAATTTCTTCGTTCGTTTATAAATATAAATATTATATTATTACTCAAAAAAAATTTCTGTTACTTTCTGAACTCGCAATTTCTATGTACTGTGTTTCCTTTGCAGGCCTACTGTTTGTTATATAATGTACTGTACTATTATAATAATTATGGTCATAAAATAATTTTGTACTAATAAAAGTACTTTTATTGCTAATTTTTCCATATTGCCATGGTCTCGCTAAAAATTATTAATTAATTTATTGTAACTGTTTTTATTCTGGGATAACAAATTTTACATATTCAATTTTACATCAAATTTTAATATTTACATTTAAAAAAAATTAATTTTAATTTTACATATTAAATTTTGTGAATTAAATATGTTTGATTATGAAACATAATTATTGTATTATTTTTATTTTACAAATAAAAATAATTTTCAATTATTTAATAGCTTATAAGTATAAATTTTCCTAATAATTAAAAAGTTAATTTCAAATATAAATTTTGTAGAAACAACAAACGCATATAATACCGTACTATACTGAGCCGGTGAGTAGATGAGCAAATAAGTAAGATTATTTCTGTGGCCTGATGGCGCCTTAAGGTGGCATGGTATATTTTCACTGTAATAGTAGCAAAGCACCCATGATTCTAGCCGCCGTGCTGAATGTGTTAAGATCTCCCCATATAGAATGGGTTACAACACATCTGATAATGATAAGTTTCTTCCAGGGCTACAAAAAATAGTTCTGTTTCTTATCTTATTTAAGAACAGAAGAGGAAGAGGTGCAAAAGACACCAGTCAGAGTTATCTCCTCTGAGAGTAATGAATTTCACTACACAGCCAGACCCTGTGGTGAATGAAGTGAAGGTGTCATTTTCAGAGTGAAAAGTAGATGCGTTTCAGAGAACCTGGCATGCTGATAAGCATACTTTTCTACTCAGTGAGGAAGGCCCTCACTCCTAAACCACCTAGTAAATCCTCTAGAGGTTCAACCAGCCAACCAGCCTTTCGGCTGATGACCTAAACAACAACAACAATGAAACATTAAAGCATCTCTTTTGGTTTGTTTATTCACAAAAATAAAAAGTAAAACAAATTTATCAAAGTAAAACATTGATGCGGTAGTATGAATAAAATACAGTGGACATTTTACATGTAAATGAATTTGCAACAGGTGGTTACAATATTTTTAGTTCTTGTCTCAAGAAGCCTCTTATTACTACAAACAGGATTTTTGTCAGAGAAAATTGAATTTTAATTGTAAATCCTTTACAGTAAGTTTGTATCTCTCCTTACAGTTTAAAGCATAAAAACTCCTGTTGTTGTTGTTTAGGTCAACAGCCGAAAGGCTGGTTTGAACCTCTAAAGGTTTTACTAAGTAAAAACGAGGAGTAAGGTGGTTTACCATTGCCTTCCTCACCGAGTTGAAAGAGTATGCTTATCAGCATGCCAGGCCCTCCGAAAAGCACTCACTTTCCACCCTGCAAATGACACCTTCACTTCATTCACCACAGGGTCTGGCTGCATAGTGAAGTTCATTACTCTCAGAGGAGATAACTCTGACTAGTGTATTTTACACCTCTACCTCTTCTGTTCTTAAATAGTTCAGTCATATAAGTGGCTGACTATATGATAAGAAACAGAACTATTTTTTTAGCCCTGGACCAAACAGACAGAGTGCAATTAAAATAACACTCCACCTGCCCGTTTTGGGCATGAAAAACTCCTGAAGACTCCAACTAAGTGTGTGCCTTAGTACACATAACAGATTTTACTTATCAAATTAAGGTGATATACACACTTTTGGCAGCGGTGCTGTTGTACTCTACCGGCAGATTGCCCAACTAACATTATGTACACCGTAAAACTATCGGAAAGTTCTATTGGTTGCGCCAGCTAATACTGTATTTAGACACTTCTTGATCCTGCATAAAAGCAGGAAAGAACAACCCCTTCACAGTTTGTGCTGTGCACTGCGTTTGTTCATCGTTACTCTTTGACGCCGTCCACTAACTTAAATTTACCAACATGGTAAGTGATGTAACAATGCACTGCTATGCAATTTGCAACAAAAATAAGTAAAATAATAAATAATTCACTAAATTAAATCAACTTTATCTTCTTTGCACTGTACGTAACATGCAACCGCTCACTGGAACGCGTTTTTAACCACACCGCTATTTGAAAAAAAATTAATAAAAAACTATTTTTTATATTCAGTTTTAAATTCCATAAAAAATTTAATTAGAAATTTAAAAAATACAAACAGATATCTATAAATGATTAATTAAAGTATTGTGTTAATATTTTCTATTTTAAATGGGTTTATATAAAAATAATAATTCTATGTAATTTAAAAAATTGAAGTATTTTCGACATGACTTTATTTTCTTAAATATTTTCGATCCTTAATTGCCCATAACACAGTATTTTTCGACAATAGGAAACGAAAATTTATTCTATGAACCAATAAACATTTTGCTTCCTTACTTATAGGCTAGTATTCGTTTTCAATTTTCGTTTCTAAATTTTTACAAAAGAACATAAAATTTAATTTACAATAAAAATATTATTAAAATAAGAATATTTAAGAAAATATACTAATTTTTCAAAAATATTAAGATTTTATGAAAATTTGAAATTTTTGTTTAAATTTATTTTGGTTGGTTTCAAAAGGTATTTTAGATATCATAATAAAATATTTAGACACCTCTAAGCTTTGTAGTAATGAATAAATTTCAAAAACATAATCTAAGATATAATATTCTATTATTTTCTTGAACGCAAAGTAAAGCATAAAGATGTAACATTAAAATTTGTTTACTATGCTTTTTCAGTAATTACCCGTTTTTGGCAAGAGTATTATAAAAGTATTATAAAAATGATTATACTATAACAGGATGAATTTGTAAATTTACTTGTTCGAGATCTTTATTGTTTAAATGAATAATTTCGATGATAGATTGTACACGAACTTACTGTAATAAATCTTTATCTCGGAAACAGAATTGAATTGAATTTTATCTAGTGTTTAGCCTACAGGTCGTTGTTATTTTCGTATAATCGACTTAGCAAAACCTAAAACCTATTTTTGTCATCATTTTACGAAAATGAAAAATTATCTTTGAAGACTTACTATTTGTTACTGATGACTACAAAATTGGCATTACTGTATAAAAAATATATTAACACAATTTATTTTTTTATTATTATTTAGGATTTACAATCTAGTTAATAATGCTTTAAAAAATTAAGATTAATGCTAATAAGTTTAGTAATTAAATAGTTTATAAGACCGCCTCCGTAGCGTAGTGGTTAGCGTGTTAGCCTACCACGTGGAGGTCCCGGGTTCGATTCCCGGCCAGGGTCTGAAAATTTTCACGTGACAAATCCCACAGTAAATGTTTCATAACCGATTGTAAGTCGTTAATAACCAAACAGTTGATGCGACTTTAAATATAAAATAGAATATTAAAACAAAACAGTTTTAAGCTGTAAAAAATATAGTTTTTTAATAATTGTAGGTACAAATTTGTAAATTTATCAATTTTGTAGATAATAACTAGTATCATTAGATATTTAAAGAAGTATCAATATCTTGATCATTAGCTACTACGGTGGGTTATGAAATTGGAACGGTGAGTTTTAACCTGCAATAATCACCAGTCGGTAGCAGGGAATCGAACCCAGTGTCTTCCACATTTTAGGCTAGCGCGTTAACCACTACACGACGGAGGCGGCAAAGAAAACAGCTGCCTATTTAGTTTTATAATGTACGATAAAAGTAATTTTTAAAATTTTCATTTGTGTTACGGGCATAAGTAGTTTATTATACTTCAAGTAGCATACTAAATCCATATAAAAATAATTTCTGTTTTTTGAGCTTATAAAAATGACAGTGACTGGGTTGTTCTCTTTGAAAGCATAGATTTCGTTTGGAAGTATTATTTATTTCACTAAAAACCAGATTCCGTGGCGAATCAAGTTACTACTTAATTCGCAAAGGATAGCTTTTCTCATGAACTTGACGTACTGTATTTTTTATACCAACGAAGACGGTATTGTAAACCTGTAATTCATCGATTAAAAATGTTTTTTTTTTTTGGTTTGCAAAAATAACTGTTTTACTAATGAACTAAACAACATTGTTTATGTTACCTGATTATATCTTTTTCAGTACGAAGTGTTGTTCTGGATAAAAAAAAATAAAAAATTGGCTCGCATACCATCAAAAATTCTCACACAATTTTTAAATTTAGTGGGTAATAAAAATATTTTTATTTTCGTTGGCGAAATGATAAAGTTTGTTAGTGATTGACTACAGACCTATTGGTCTGTAGTCTTGTATTTAGTTTCCGAGTTTCCGAGTTATTACTCGGAAACTCGGAAACTAGGCTAACTGTAGTCTACAAAATTTTAATGCATCGATTAGTTACTTTATAACATTATTTTTATCCCAATGTTTTCCATATCAAAAATATGGTTACCTTTTTTAGACTATAACAATATTTAAGCCAGTACAGATTATTTTTCATTTTGTTCTGTAATTTCTCATTTTTAACATTTTCATTTTAGTTTATTTTAAATTGTATAAAAATCTTGGTTATTACCGACTATTATGGGTTATGGTAAAACTGACATACCTTGGACACATCATGAGGGGGCCTAAATACGAGATTCTGCATCTCATAATTCAAAGGAAACTTGTTGGTAAACGCTCGGTGGGACGCAGACGAATATTGGTTAAAAAACCTGAGAGAAGCGTTTAACTGCTCGTCGCATGACTTTTTCAGAGCAGCAGTGGACAAGGTACGACTGACCATGATGATAGCCAACCTTCGTAATTGAGAAGGCACCTGAAGAAGAAGATGGGTTATGGAACAGTAAATTTTGACATGTAATAATTTCCAGACCCTAGCCGACAATCGAACCAGGGACCTTCTTTATTGTATATTAGTGCACTAACCAATCACTATGCCACGGAGATGGACAAAATTTTTAATTGTGTGAAAGAAAAATGAAACTGATCGTCTTCGTGGTGTAGTGGTTTGCAAGATAAGATGCAAAACGGTAGGGTAATTATTACAAGTTCAAAACTACTCGTATCTTGCCTTAACCCAAAGTAGTCACTAATCACCTAATATTATGACTTAAAAATAAACTAAAAAAGAAATCTGGTGTGAAATTTACATAACTTTCTCTTGCCAATTAAATAATTGACAATGATCTAACCTATGTTTAATCATTAGTAAACAATGTAAAATATGAATAACCTAATCATGAAAAATGATGAAAAATGAAAATCAACCTCTTGCTTTTTTTTATTTATTTATTTACGTTGCATCAACTGAAACGGTTATTAGCGACGACGTTGGGTTGTAACCGTGGAGAATAAAATGATTTTTTTGTAACGTATGAAAATATGCCGTGCCTGAGTGGGATTCGAACTTAAGACCACATGATGAGAGGCGAGCACGTTACCAACTGCGCCAATGCGGCCGGCAAAATCAACCTCTGTTCAGTTTAAAAATAGGAAAATCACTAATAATTATCGTTAAACTAGGCTCTGTAGAAGAAAATGCTTGAAATAAAAGTTGGTCCTGGGTTCGAATCCCACTCAGGCACGGTATTTTTCATACGTTACAAAAAAAAATCATTTCATCCTCATTACACACAGTTACACTCCAACGTCGTCGCTAATGACCTTGATGTTGATGCGACGTTAAATAAATTAAAAAAAAAAGTTGGAATTTTTTAAATTTTCTATAACTTTAATTTTAAGGCCGTAATCTTTAAAACTCCCTTTTTACCGATTTTTATGGAAAAAACAGAAAATTACTAATTAACACTAAAGTAAGTGTTGTTAAAAAAAATTTTGAAATAAAAGTTACAGGCTTTTTAAATGTTATATAATTTTGATTATTACATTTTTGCCCTAAAATGAATAGGCCTATTAAGGCCGCAATCTTTAAAAAAAATCATTTTTGACGAGAGAACAGTTTCCCCAAGAATTTCAGCAGACTTAAATAGGATAAAAATGCACTAAATGAGGCGATTTATAAAAATCGCAGGAGCAGTTTTTGAGAAAATCACGAGAAAGTGAAAAATCGTGCAAATAAACTATAACTTTCTATTGACCGATTTTGATAAAAATGTTCGTGTCGGGTCCTCTTATGGTACTTAACTTAAGTTCTAAGTTTCAACTTCGTATGAAATTCCGTTCTTGAGATATTTTGTTTACTCACACACTCAATCGCTAAAAACATGTTTTTTTTTGGGTTCAGGGGGTCTGAAAACGTGTGTGAAAACTCGATTTCGAAAAATTGATATGTAAACAATAGGTATACTTTCCTTCCCTATATATTCATATAGGGCAAGAGAAAGTAAAAAAACGATGAAATTTTTAGTTTACTAAGTAGGCCTTAATATGAACTGTATTGTTCACGAATATCTTGTTGAAACTATAGTATTAAAAATCCAGTATCGGTTTTAGTTCATCCAGTAGTAATATTGCAGAGACTAACAATTTTATCTGTCTGGTCAATTTAGACGCTGTTCTTCGCAGTTTTCTTTCTTTTCAAATCGTGACTTCTATTATGAACACGTAGTTATGTTCTAACGACAATCTTTTACCTAAATTTTATTCTTTAATCAATTTTAAAGAATGATTTAATGTAACAAATAAAATTCTAAGAAATTCTCATTTTTCTAATAATAAATCTTTTACAAACAATTTGAGTAACGTATATTAGTCACACAATTTTATTTCCTGTTCAAAAAAAAATCATTTAACGTTTTCTTGAATTTTAAAATGTACATTTATAGGTTAATCCTTAAATATACTTTATTATAACAACTTAAGAGAAATTCGTGAATAATATTTTTTGCCTGTAATTTGTAAAGAATGAATCAGCGGAATATTTTTACAAACATAGTTACAAAATTACTGTAAGGAAATTATTTAAAGATTGTTATAAAAATGGAACGATCGTTTGTGGTCATATTAGAATTAAATTTATGTTGGATTGTATTCATAAAGGAATGTGAGGTTACTTTTTAATGAGAACGTATTACAAGACGGATCATATTTTAAAGGTCGTTTAAAAAAATATCAGTAATTTTATTGCATTAGCTACCATTTTTCATCTATGACTAACATCCGTGTTTAAGATCATTATGAAAATTAAACCATTTTCTTTATCATCAATCAGCACGCATGAAAAATATTAAATTTACTGTCATTTGTAAACTAAATTCGCGGAAGATTTTCCAACTATTTAAGTTATTATTTTTGTGGTTTTCTCTTTCGGTTAATTCGTTTATTTTAATTCCTAATGTGTGTATACGTTGCAATCTGTTCAGTTTAAGGACAATAAGCAACCTCCTGCCCATAATAGATAGGTGGAGTGTCAAATTATTTACACTCAATCTGTCTGTTGCATGGCTAAAATAAATTGTTCTGTTTCTTATCACGTGGTCAGCCAATTAAATGACTGAATCATTTAAGAATAGAAGAGGTAGAGGAGTAAAAGACACTAATCAGAGTTATCTCCTCTGAAAGTAATGAATTTCATTATACAGCCAGACCCTGTGGTGACTGAATTGAAGGTGTCATTTGCAGAGTGAAAAATATGTGCTTTTCAGAGAGCCCGGCATGCTGATAAGTGTACTTTTCCACTCAGTGAGGAAGGCAATGGTAATAACCTCATTCCTCGTTTTACTTAGTAAAACCTCTACAGGTTCAAACCAGTCTTTCGGCTGATGACCTAAACAACAACAAGCAACCTCATGACCCAATGAGATGAGGTGTAGTCTTATATAGACTCAGGCCGACCATTCCTAAGAGTGTATAGTTAATTGAATCGGTAACCACTGTCTAGTATTCAAATCCATATAAAAGTAACTACATTTACTAGGATTTGAACCAGGAACCACGTCTCCGTATTTCGGTCAATAAATAAAATTATCGTATTTTTACTTTCTCTTGCCTATATGAATATATAGGAAGGAAAGTATTGTTTTCATGTCGATTTTTCGAAATCGAGTTTTCACCGGATCTATACGTTTTCAGACCCCCTGAACCCAAAAAACTTGTTTTTAGCGATTGGTCTGTGTGTGTGTGTGTGTGTATGTGAACAGAATATCTCAAGAACGGAATATCGTACGAACTTGAAACTTAAAACTTAAGTTACATATCACTACCGGACCCGACACGAACATTTTCATCAAAATCGGTCAACCGGAAGTAGTAGTTTATTCGTATAATTTTTCACTTTTTTGCGATTTTCTCAAAAACTAGTCCTACGATTTTTTTTAAAATCAACTGGTTTACTACATTTTTTATGCTCTACAATATAGGGTAGGCGCCATGTTTGCTGAAATTCTGCTTGAGGCTGTTTTTACGTAAAAACATTTTCTTTTCAAGATTGCGGCTTTAATATGCATTTTAGCGCAAAACGTTATATAATAAAAGTTGTAGAGAATGTAAAATTCTACAACTTTTATTTCAAACATTTTTTTGTATAACGCTTAGTCTAGCGGTAATTTGCGATTTTCTGCTTTTTTTCTCACGAAAACGTGAGAAAAATCGATTTTTTTAACATTTCGGTCGTAGTATGCATTTTACGACAAAAGTGTATATAATTAAATTTATAGAAAATTAAAAGATCTACAACTTTTGTTTAAAGCATTTGTCTCTACAGAGCCTAGTTTAGCGTGAAAGCGTGATTTTCCGTATTTTTAAGCCAAACTGAGTTCGATTGTCATTTTGCGTCATTCACTCATGATTAAAATAAGGTTATGTTTTTGAGGTTAGTTTTTGTTTATTTCTAATATTTTATTAATAATGTTAGGTTTATTATTAATTATTTGCATTGGCAAGAGAAAGTTGTGTGAGTGTTTCACACCAGATTTTTTAAAATTCTGATCACTAGAAATCACAATTAGTTAAGATTTATTTTTCCTAAAACTTCTTCATTCTTTCACTAGGCCTTCGGGCCAGCCCAGTAAGTCAGCTAGTAGAAAGTCGCTATAATTTGTTAAGTAACACCGGTTGGGCAAGCGACTTTGTATGGTGACCAGCTGACGGCCATCCATGAACAAACTCCACTGGGGGTTCTTGTTCAAACTCATGTCTAATCCACGTCAAAAAATTACAACAAAAAGCGTCGATCAAATTGGGTAGTTGTTAACAAAGCACAGTTCCCAATAACAAATAAAATCTAAAAAAAAAATTCTTTTACTATGCTGTGTCTTCTTTCTCTCTCCATTTTTTCGATTCGTAGTTTCTTTTCTCTTTCTCTAAAATTCTAGACATCTTTTTCTATAATCTTCTCTCTCTTAAATTAATTTTTTGAAGTATTCAAAATTGTAAATTAATTTTCAATTTCCCTAAACCAATTTCTTATTCTACTTTCATAAAAATGTAATACGAGTATTTTCTTCATTAATTAGTTTTCATTTATTCCAGAGAAATTGTATGTCCGTACACAATTTTAATACTATTTTCCTTGAAATATATTTTGTATTTTTCAAAATCGTTATTAATTTCAACTAATTTTCTTAATTTACTCAGTCCATTCTCATATTTTTATATACGCATTTAAAAAAATTTACTTTAGGCTACTCACTCAAATGTTTACAAATAAAATATACGAACTAAATATTTGCAAACAATCTGCACAATAAATAAATATTTTAATTTATTAGATAAACTAACGTTTTTCCAAATAACCAGGAATAACTCATTAGAGAGAGTATGTGTTGTTTAGGTCAACAGCCGAAAGGCTGGTTTGAACCTCTAGAGGTTTTACTAAGTAAAAACGAGGAGTAAGGTGGTTTACAATTGCCTTCCTCACTGAGTTGAAAGAGTATGCTTATCAGAATGCCAGGCCCTCCGAAAAGCACTCACTTTCCACCCTGCAAATGACACCTTCACTTCATTCACCACAGAGAGAGAGTAGGTCAAATCAATAATTTAATTACTTCTTCATGTAATTTTTCTCACGTTTCCTTTTATCCCACAACCTCTTCATTCTTTTGGATCTTTCCTTCTTAAATTGTTTAATGTTATGGGGTTCACGGCTCTTTATTTCAATCTCTCCCCTGAGTATCACTCTGGTTTTTTCTAAAAATTTCATTTTTTTGAATGTTTTCTGTGTCGATTTTGCATTTTTTTAAATGTATTTCAATGTTACTGTGAACCATGCTAGTTTGGTTTCGAGATTTATTATTTTATGGAAAATTTGTTTTTGTCAATCTCCTATCGTTATTCAGATGCATCTTGCCACATGTCCGAAAAATAGAAGTCTCCTTTTTACCATTATTATGGATTATGTTTTCAGTTTTGCCACACATCTCTTTGTTCGAGAGGTGTCTATTGTAATTGTCTTTTTCCTTTTTAGGTCCTAGGATGTTCCGAATTATTTACCTTTCTAGCTCATTTTTTATTGATACCATCTTTTAACATAATTTTAAGTATTTCTGCTTCATATAACACCCCCGGTACACCATCTGGAAGTGCCTGATTTTAGTATCCCATGATAAGGTGTTTTTATTATATAGGTTTTGTTGTTGTTTAGGTCAACAGCCAAAAGGGTGGTTTGAACCTCTAAAGGTTTTACTAAGTAAAAACGAGGGGTAAGGTGGTTTACCATTGCCTTCCTCACCGAGTTGAAAGAGTATGCTTATCAGCATGACAGGCCCTCCGAAAAGCACATATTTTCCACCCTGCAAATGACACCTTCACTTCATTCACCACAGGGTCTGGCTGCATCGTGAAATTCATTACTCTCAGAGGAGATAACTCTGACTAGTGTCTTTTACACCTCTATTTCTTCTGTTCTTAAATAGTTCAGTCATATAAGTGGCTGACTATGTGATAAGAAACAGAACTATTTTTTTTTTTTTAGCCCTGGACCAAACAGATAGAGTGCAATTAAAATAACACTCAACCTGCCCGTTTTGGGCATATATAGGTTTTAGTATTCATGAATGCAGTTCTCATCTCATCCATCCTTCTTTCTAATCTATCCTTCTCATTATTGTTTATATTTATCAATTCTCCCAAATATTTAAACCCCCCTACTCTTTTATTTTTTTATGAATAAATATATGACTCTGGCAGTTCTTAACGTTCATTTTTTTATCGACTCAAATTATATTGGTAGACCTATTTTTCCGGCTTGAGCTATTGA
This sequence comes from Catonia carolina, assembly GCA_035578175.1. Classification (NCBI taxonomy): domain Eukaryota; kingdom Metazoa; phylum Arthropoda; class Insecta; order Hemiptera; family Achilidae; genus Catonia; species Catonia carolina. The sequence continues at coordinate 15,199,706 of JAQMRL010000013.1, forward strand.
ACTTTCCACTTAAATTATAGCATAAACTTAATTTATTTCATGAGAATACTACATATAAAACTAAATCTGAGGACAATAACAGTTTTTCATAATAACTGATTAAATTTAACGGCAGGTAAACTATTTCAAAATAGGTTTTCTATTTCGTTCAGTAAAACTGAATAATAGTTAGACCATTCAATCTGGATTTACGCAGTCATTTTTTGTAAACTAATTGTGATTTAATCTGATATGTTATTTTCTGAACAAAGTGAAAAGTAGTTAAATGAATAACGAACACATTTTAAGGATTTCTGGAATAAAATCAATTAATAAGATTTCCGTACAAAAACAAAACGCTGTGATACAGTTAATAAATTTATGCTATTTGACAAAATAATAAATATTTGAGAATATACAATTTTTTTTTTTAATCCCTAGTATCAGTACGTTGCAATCTGTTCAATTCAGAACAATAAGTAACCCCATGCCCAATGAGATAAGGATGATTATGTATGACGTGTAAATGAGGTGTAGACTTGTTCAGACTCAGGCCGACAATTCCTGAGAAAGTATGGTTAATTGAACCCCAACCATCAAAGTACACCGGTAACCACTGTCTAGCATTCAAATCCGTATAAAAGTAACTACCTTTACTAGGATTTGAACCAGGAACCTTCGTCTCCGAAAATCACTGTTAAACAGCTGATTTTGGCGACGACTTTACCTCTAGACCAACCCGATGGGTTATAATTGATATTCGGTGTAGACTATATTGAGAATATACAATGAATTAAATACTTTCGTTTGTTTATTTCAAGTAGTATCAACTTCATGGTCGATAATGGGTGCAGTATGTTAATAAAGTTTCAGCGAGTTCATAGGTATATTAAAATTAAAGATACGTACTTTAAAATATTGACCATTCACTCTATTGTAAAATCACTAAAACTAGAAGGCCTAAAACCTTATATTTTGTATGGGGTCCCATTTGGACAATAGGTGCTCGCTATGAAAGTGTTTTGAAAAATTCTACATTTGAAGGAAGAAAACGTCTATAAAACTTACGGATGTAATATTGCAGTTATTAAATACTCAAGTGAAGACAAACAATTTTTATTTGCCCAATGAACATTATGAAAGTTTATATTAATTGTAGCAACCTTCCTTTCGCTGCTCTTTAGGGAAAACTAAACCCAAATAGAATTGCACTTCTGTGCAAAAAAGATAGACAAATTAACCTTTCCAATCGATCTTACATAGCATAATTTTTCAACTCGTAAAAGATAATTTAATTTTACTCACCACAAACCTTTTTTCATAATTTTAAAGTTAGGTAATGCCATATAATTTATATTGCTCAGGAAGCCGTAAGCTTCTAACAGTGAAATAATTTTTGAAATCGGTTGGTCAGTTTCTGAGATTACCTTATACAAAACAACAAATTAACAAACTTTACTTCTTTATAATGTTGTTTAGGTCATCGGCCGAAAAGCTGGTTTGAACCTCTAGAGGCTTAACCAAGTAAAACGAGGAGTGAGGTGGCTTTCCAGTGCCTTCCTCACTGAGTGGAAAAGTATGCTTATCAGCAAGCCGGGCTCTTGAAAAGCTGGTTTGAACCTGTAGAAGCTTAACCACGTAAAACGACGAGTGAGGTGGCTTTCCAGAGCCTTCCTCACTGAGTGGAAAAGTATGCTTATCAGCAAGCTGGGCTCTTGAAAAGCTGGTTTGAACCTCTAGAGGCTTAACCACGTAAAACGACGAGTGAGGTGGTTTTCCAGTGCCTTCCTCACTGAGTGGAAAAGTATGCTTATCAGCAAGCCGGGCTCTTGAAAAGCTGGTTTGAACCTCTAGAGGCTTAACCACGTAAAACGACGAGTGAGGTGGCTTTCCAGAGCCTTCCTCACTGAGTGGAAAAGTATGCTTATCAGCAAGCTGGGCTCTTGAAAAGCTGGTTTGAACCTCTAGAGGCTTAACCACGTAAAACGACGAGTGAGGTGGTTTTCCAGTGCCTTCCTCACTGAGTGGAAAAGTATGCTTATCAGCAAGCCGGGCTCTTGAAAAGCTGGTTTGAACCTCTAGAGGCTTAACCACGTAAAACGACGAGTGAGGTGGCTTTCCAGAGCCTTCCTCACTGAGTGGAAAAGTATGCTTATCAGCAAGCTGGGCTCTTGAAAAGCTGGTTTGAACCTCTAGAGGCTTAACCATGTAAAACGACGAGTGAGATGGTTTTCCAGTGCCTTCCTCACTGAGTGGAAAGGTATGCTTATCAGCAAGCCGGGCTCTTGAAAAGCTGGTTTGAACCTCTAGAGGCTTAACCACGTAAAACGACGAGTGAGGTGGCTTTCCAGAGCCTTCCTCACTGAGTGGAAAAGTATGCTTATCAGCAAGCCGGGCTCTCTGAAAAGCATCTACTTTCCACCCTGAAAATGACACCTTCTACACTTCCTCACCTCGCCGCTCCCACCAGTCGAGCAATTTCTCCTCTCTTACTGCTCATATTAACTTGGAAATTATACCTTATTATATTTTGTGATGTATGCGTTCAAAAAAATTTAAATTAAAAGAAGAAAAATTTTTAACTGTTCTATTTTCCTGTTTAAAAATTAGTTTATCGTATTTGATTGCACAGAACGACTGTACATACTCGTATGCTTTATTACCTGTAAAGTTTATATTTTTTACGAAAATTATAACAAGATGTAAATTACATTACAATTTATATGTAAATACATTACAATTCTATTTATACTTTATTTATATTAATAATATTGTGACACTTATCGCTAAGGTCCGTTTCGGGATCTAGGTTTTTAAATAATTATTACACTAAAGTTTACAATTACAAATATTTATTACACTTAGATTTACAAAATAAATAATGAACAATAAATAACTTAATAATTAACTTAGCACTACTTACAATTAATTTTATAAGATTACACATACAAAATGAAACAGAATACACAAAAACTGGATTTAATATAGATACCCAATAACTTTTCACAATACACAGACAAACAAAGACAGTATTACAATCGTTGAACAACACAATGCTCGGAACCGTTAACCTGTATAACGCCCGACAGTAACTCGTCAAAGATCAAACGAATACTAACTCCCTGACCGCGCTCGGGGGTCTCTTTTATAGTGAATCAAAAAGAACCTTACCGAAAAACACCGAACTTCTATACAAACAATAGAGTACAAAAAACCCTTTATAAATGAGTGCTAGAAAAATCTATTGTAAACAAGTCAACTATTGTAAATAGAAAACGTAAACAACCGGCCCCTTCATAAATAGCTGTACAACAATACCCGACCTTTTATCATCACAATAGCGCAGTTATTTCAAACAACTTTCATGAATAGGCATACCTTTATTGTCCTATTGTCACTTATTGTTACAATTTCACTCTATTATCTTCTCTTTACTATTTTCATGAATGAGATTCTAGAAATTACGCGAACCATGTTTTCTTCGATATTGTCACAATATATACATATATATATATATATATATATATATATATATATATATATATATATATATAATATAATATAATATTTTATAATATAATATAATAATAATAAATTATATTATAATTTATTTAATTATAATCATTAAACCTGAGTCTCTTTATGCCAGTGAGACCTTGAACCTCAACTTTAAAGGGGATCTTGAGAATATTAAGAAAGCTGAGAGAAAAATCATTCGGAAAATTCTTGGCCCAAAACTCACAGATGAAGGATATCGTCTATAATCACACACAGTGACGGAAAAATACTCAAACATTGAAGTTGATTTCCGTAAACGACGGCTGAGATTTTATGGTCATATAATGAGACTGGATGACTCTCGGCTTATAAAGAAGATTCTGATGCACTCACAGAAACTCAAAATTACAACCGTCTGGATCAAGCAAGTGCAATCCGATCTAAGAGATGCAAATATCACACCTTCAGACCTCAAAGACCGTAAAACCTTCAGGCATAAAATTCACACCTGGGAAGTTACATCAGAGGGTAAGCCGAAGAGACCTAGGGCAAAATGGACGGATGAACGTCGTGTTAGACACCGCGAATTTATGAAGGAGTACTGGAGAAACAAGAAGAATGGCGGCAACAGTTCATAATTGACTTTATATGATCCTCAATGGGTCTAAACAATCTAAATAAATAAATAAATAATAATAATAATATAATATTATGTACATATAATATAATGTTGTTGTTTAGGTCATCAGCCAAAAAGCTGGTTTGAACCTGTAGAGGTTTTACTAAGTAAAACGAGGAGTGAGGTGGTTTACCATTGCCTTCCTCACTGAGTGGAAAAGTATGCTTATCAGCATGCCGGGCCCTCTGAAAAGCACATATCTTCCACTCTGCAAATAACACCTTCACTTCATTCACCACAGGGTCTGGCTGTATAATGAAATTCATTACTTTCAGAGGAGATAACTCTGATTAGTGTCTTTTACACCTCTACCTCTTCTGTTCTTAAATGATTCAGTCATTTAATTGGCTGACCATGTGACAAGAAACAGAACTATTTATTTTAGCCCTGCAACTAACAGATTGAGTGTAAAAAATTTGACACTCCACCTGTCTGTTATGGGCAGATATAATATAATATATAATATATATTTTCCCACTGCAGTAAATAAATAAAATAAATAACAAATACAGTAAATGGGAAAGCACAGTGAATAAACTATTTTTATTTAATCTACCATGTAGAAACAGTGTACTTCTTGTAACACTGCAAAGAGCGTAATGGGAGTGAGTCTATGAGTAGATAGGAGGTTGTGGAAGGGATACACTAGCGAGAACTCAACCCGCCTAAATCTTTCGTTCTTAGTATAATAAATGTGTAAAATAGACACTTGTAAATCAGGGAAGTTGAAATAAATTAATAATATCTTTGTTAGCACCAAAATTTTATTATGTTTACGCACGAACCTTTCAATCTACAGAAAACAAAAAATTAATTTTTCTATATTTGAGCTTAGAACTACTTCACGACATTTTAAAGTGAATGATTTGGAATTGGACACAAAAGACGGTTGCGTGGTGTTCATGATTGTTTTCAAACTTGTGTATTACATTTGAATATTATCGTACTAGGAAGTTCCATCATAAATATTGATTTGTGTATTCTTACATCATTATTCAAAAGTCTGAGACATTATTTTTGGTTAATAATCTTATTTCTTCTGTAAAAATATAAACCGGATTTTGACATGCATATTCTTCTACTAATAATATTTCTTTACTAAAGATATTTTAATGTAACTTATTTGATTTAAAGTCTTTTGTAAGTTAAAATATATTTCATTATGTCAGTTTTAAAGAAAACTTTCATGTCATTTCAGTTTAGTGATCATAACTGTATTTTTTCTTTCTCGTTTCTACACAGATTGAGAAAGGTTTTTTTAAGAGTAACTGATAACACTCGCTCGCTTTGCATAAATATTTTCTTTACTGTTCTTACTTATTTTGGAGAAATTTATGTTATTCAAATTTATTTATAAAGATCTTAACTTAAAGACAATGAAACAAGAAATTTTAAAAGTCAGTGTTAATCATTTGGACAGACTTTGCGAACATGAAAACGCATTAGCAACCAATTTATTAGAGAGTAGAGTAAATCCAGAGTAAAATTCAAGTCTGATAAGATTTGATTTTTTTGGACTTGCCTTATCGATATTGTAATCAAAATTTAGCTACTTATTTAGATATTTTTTTATGAAATGCAGCTATTCACTTTATATTAAAACAAAAAAAATATTTACAAATAAGAGGTCGTACATCGATGGATGTTTCTTTTCCTTTAGTTTTTTCATTTTTCTGCCACTTCATTTTTTTGGGTTAAATTAACCATACTTTCTCAGGAATGGTCGGGCTGAGTCTGTACATAACAACACCTCATTTATACGTCATAAAAATCATCCTCACTCATTGGGTCATAAAACTTAAATTTTTATTGTTAAAAAATAAACAGATTATAACGTAGCAGTATATGAAATAAAAAAATATTTTATTATAAACTTTTCTAATGCCTGAACAAGTGATGTTTCTCTGACGGGACCTGGAAGCTCGTCCCGAACGAAGAAGTCTACAGAAATTCAGAACCTCTAGCAGACCAGATGAGGAAAAATAGAATTTCTTTCTTTAGCCATCTTTTGAGGAAAACTCCGCCAGAATCTCCACACAAATCATCAACTACTTCCTAAACAGAAAATCTCAGCGCCACTGGATGAAATAATTTGAACAGTACATGAAGGAATCCAAATCTCACTTAAGGACCTAAAAAAGAAATCTGGAAATTACCATAAATAAATTGAACAACACAAGACTTGAACAGAAGAGACCAAACGACAGAAGATCGTGTATTCCAACGAAGAACGTGATTTGAACGAAGAGATCAGAAAGATTGAAGGAATAGGCACTGAAGAAGAGTTAAGGAAATAAACAGCAGAAAAAGTACTCCAACATAACAAAAATTGAAAAAAGATGTTTTTTCTTTAATGAACTTATGTACTCTCATGTGACTTAAAAAAAAACTTTTATAATGTTCAAAAGGTAAATAAAAGTTGCCCCAACAAATTTTTTCTACCGTTACAAGTAGAATTTTTCAAAATACTTCCTTTGACTGCACCTGTTATTCAAAATGGAACCAACATACACAAATTAAATTACGAAATACTTAATTTCGTAATATTTGTTATATTACAACATAAAATTTAGTTTAATTTTTTTAGAAATACGGTCAATAATTAGTAAATTTAACTTTTTTTGATAGTTCGGTACGCTTTTACGATAGCCTTATTAAGAATATTTTTATGTATAGTGGGCGCAACTTTGTATCTAACTTAGATGGGATTGATGTGGGACTAAAGAACGTTCTTTATTAACTTTATTAACTGGTTTTAACTCCTACACCTCTTTCTTTTATGAAATTATTACAGTTAATATAATAATTCTGTTAATATCTTTGTTCCTTATAGGTAAGAAAAATTCTTTTAAATAGAGGAGTTATTTTTTATTTTATTACTTTAGTTACTTTTTTCTGTATTAAAAGTTATAGAAAGGGCGTCAGAAGTGTACTTGTAGTGTAATAATGCAAGTCAACTGTAGTTGGTGGTTGTAATATTGGATTTTAACTGTAATGAGATTTTCTACTGCACCATTAACATTTGTTGCTTAATGGATGCTTACAATAGAAAGTTATACTATAAATATTTATGTTTTTTTTTTAAATATGGATCTAATTTATAATTTGTACAGACGTCCCACTGGTTACAGATGTCCACAAGACCGTGAAGCAACTGAACTATATAAATGTAATTTTTGTTTTTTTACTGAATTCCGGGTTAGCTGGAATCTCGAGAAATAAGACTGCTGATCTAGCAGCTAAAGCCAACCGGCCTTCACGCAATATCTGACTGTATCGGATTTTGTAGGTCTGGTGAAACGGGACTGAGACCGAATTGGGCAAAAAACCCTTATAATTTTAAATTTTTTATAGACAGTTTTTAGTTTTAACTCGGTACTACAGTAAATCAAAATATTTCCGCATTGGCGCAGTTGGTAACGTGCTCGCTTCTCATCATGCGGTCCTGGGTTCGAATCCCACTCGGGAACGGCATATTTTCATACGTTACAAAAAAATCATTTCATCCTCATTACGCGCAGTTACATCCCAACGTCGTCGCTAATGACCACAGCAGTTGATGCGACGTTAAATAAAAATAAATTAAAAAAAAAATATTTCCTTTAAAAAAAGAAAACAACTGCTAAGTTATTTACCTTATATGTACGGATTTGAATACTAAACACTGATTATCGGTGTATTTTAATGATTAGAGTTCAATTAACCATACTTCTCGGGAATGGTCTGTCTCAATCTGTACAAGACTACACTTTATTTACACGTGTTATATCTCATCCTCATCTCATTGAATGGTTTAAAAAATTAACAAATATTACTATGAAACAGTTTCGGTGAGTTTTAATATGTTTAAAATCTCTAGATCCTGTCTGGGAATCAATCCTAGCACCTTCTATGTTACAGTTCATCTAAGAAAATAATTCTCTGGCAATAGAGAAAGAAAAGGCGGATAGTGCTTTCATAAAAGAGAATAATAGACCAAACATTTTTTAAAGGTAATTACGGTGTACCAAATTGAATAAGAAAAATAATAGTGTAGGTACATTTTATTTTCTAACAGTAAATTTTATTTATTTGTTTACTACAATAACTACTGCCCATAACAGACAGGTGGAGTGTCAAATTATTTACACTCAATCTGTTAGTTGCAGGGCTAAAATAAAAAGTTCTGTTTCTTGTCACATGGTCAGCCAATTAAATGACTGAATCATTTAAGAACAGAAGAGGTAGAGGTGTAAAAGATACTAATCAGAGTTATCTCCTCTGAAAGTAATGAATTTCATTATACAGCCAGACCCTGTAGTGAATGAAGTGAAGATGTCATTTGCAGAGTGGAAAATATGTGCTTTTCAGAGGGCCCGGCATGCTGATAAGTGTACATTTCCATTCAGTGAGGAAGGCAATGGTAAACCACCGACTCCTCCTTTTACTTAGTAAAACCTCTACAGGTTCAAACCAGCCTTTCGGCTGATGACCTAAACAACAACAATAACTACAAAGTCTTGTTGTTAACAAGTCTTGTTATCTTAGAAAGTTTGGCTCTTGTATTTAAAATTCTAAGAAGTCTACTTATAAAAGTAATGTACAGTAATAGTAATAATAATAATAATAACAATTATCATTATTATGATAGTAATCATACCTATTATTCTGTTATATAAAATTCCTTTACATACAAGTTGGTTTATTTAGAATAATTATTCATGCCTATTATTGATATTATTCTGATAAAGTAAAGGAAACGATTTAGTAAACTAACAATAATAAAAATCAGGAGACCATTTATTTATCAGGAAAAAAATTATTGGAGTCAGCGGATGTCTGAATGGCGAGGCATGACAGCCTGGGAAATCAGCCGGGACCGTGGCCTAGATTATGACTCTGTATAACGTTTACGGGCCGTTGCTTAATTCACGCCGTTGTCCTAACAAATAAATGTCTTACCTGACAAGACAAAGAAATTGATGCTTTCTTCACAAACATCAATCGTCACCTATTATTAAAGTTGAATTTGTATTCTGAATATCGGTTTAAGAGAACGCTACTACTTTAATATTCTCGTGAGATGTTTTACAAATAACGTTGAAAAATTATTACGTCGAAAATAAATACCTATCTTATTAAGAAATTTTGCACAAGTAGGCTACACGATTTAAATTCACGATCGTATTTGCATAACTAACAATTGAACATCTCTTATTAGTTTTTCCTTGTTAGTTTGATTTGCGATTCCATAATTTTCTACGATTCTACTTTAATCGTCAATATTATTATGTTGTTGTTTAGGTCATCAGCCGAAAGGCTGGTTTGAACCTTTAAAGCCTTTACTAAGTAAAACAAGGAGTGAGGTGGTTTACCGGTGCCTTCCTCACTGAGTGGAAAAGTACGCTTATCAGCATGCCGGGCCCTCTGAAAAGCACAGATTTTCCACTCTGCAAATGAGACCTTCACTTCATTTACCACAAGGTCTGGCTGTATAATGAAATTCATTACTTTCAGAGGAGATAACTCTGATTACCGTCTTTTACACCTCTACCTCTTCTATTCTTAGATGATTCAGTCATTTAATTGGCTGACTATGTGATAAGAAACAGAACTATTTATTTTAGCCCTGCAACAAACAGATTGAGAGTAAATAATTTTACACTCCATCTGTCTGTTATGGGCATAATATTATTATACGAAATTTATAAAAGCCCATTTGTTAGTATTGAATGCAAAACTTTTCTAAATTTTTCCATATTTCCCAGTTTCTTGCGTACTGTGTTCAGTTTAATTCATCACTCTCTTATAATGTCATCCCTCCATTGCATCAGTGGTTGTTTACATCCCCTTGTTCCTGTCCATGTTCTCCATTTTTTAATATTATTTCTATCTTCATTTATCTAGTACAAATCCTTACAAAATTAACTACCTTTACTAGGATTTAAACCAGGAATTTTCGTCTCCAAAAATCAGCGGTTAAACAGCTGATTCGCGGCTTTACCACTACACTATAAATTATTAATGTTTATTCTAAATTAATTTTTTTCTTTTCTCATGTAAATTTAGTTTAAACTGTCGTCAAATATTGGATATCTTTTTCTTTAGCACAAATTGCTTCTACCCCGTGGTCCAGGATTCGATTCTTGGTCAGGTCTAGTATTTTTTCGTCACTCAGTTTCATCTGTCTGGATGACAGATGGTGAGAACGCCGTCTGCATTAGCAGTAATTGCAAAAGAGTTGGACGTAAAACAAAAAAACAAATCTTCATCTTTTCTTGTTTTAGTAGCTTTACAACCCTTTGGTGGGCTTTGGCTTCTTCCACAATCTTCCACCTAGGACGGCTCTTCCTTTTTCTCTTGTACAGTATTTTCTTTCATGTTACCTTAACTATCATCGTTGATTCCATTCTCTCAATGTGCTCCAACAGTCTCAATCTTTGAGTCTATATGAAACGCTCTATCTCCCTAACTTCTACGAGAGTATTCAGTTTTTCATTATACGTACTCTTCAGTCATTTCCTTCCCGTACCGGTCCAAGAATTCTCCTTAAATTCTTTCTTTCAAACTTTCAATAGTAGAGATGTATGACTTGATATTTGATTTGTAAAACTTATGAATGCATAAATATCAAATAAAATATGATACAATTTATTGTAAAGCACCCCATTTCTACCCTTCAACTCATGAATGTTTAGTATTTTTAAAGGTACGCTATTTCTAAAAAAAAATCCGAATACCGATTTTTAGAACTATTGTTCTTCGGGAAGACATGTAAGTAATATTTTATTGGTTAGCTAATAGCTAATACGCCAGCGCGTAGGGCAATGATGTGTGATCGTTTTTATAATAAAATAAAGTATCGATAAAATTTTGGAGATTTAATTTACCTAAAATCAAAAAACCAGATGAGTTGGTTTAGAAAACCTTAGTCTTTGAGTTTCAGCTAGTGCAGAGATGTAAAATTTACTCTAGAACGGATACCAAGCAGATAATAATATAATAGTCATAACAACATTTACAAATTGAGTCGCGGGAATATAAAAAGTTTACAGTAATTTCTCCAGTACAATTATTTTTTTTTACTTCAAAATTATGTAGTAATAAGTTTTTGTTCTGCCCTTAACAGACAGGTGGAGTGTCAATTTATTTACACTCAATCTGTTAGTTGCAGGGCTAAAATAAATAGTTCTGTTTCTTATCACATGGTCAGCCAATTAAATGACTGAATCATTTAAGAATAGAAGAGGTCGAGGTGCAAAAGACACTAATCAGAGTTATCTTCTCTGAAAGTAATGAATTTCATTATACAGCCAGACTCTGTGGTGAATGAAGTGAAGGTGTCATTTGCAGAGTGGAAAATATGTGCTTTTCAGAGGGCCTGGCATGCTGATAAGCGTAATTTTTCACTCAGCGAGGAAGACAATGGTAAACCACCTCACTCCTTGTTTTACTTAGTAAAACCTTTAGAGGTTCAAACCAACCTTTCTGCTGATGACCTGAACAACAACAAGTTTTTGTTCTTAGACAGATATAAAGCTTAAAAAAGTTTTCTGAGTTTAGTTAATGGAAAGGAATCGGAACAAAAGAATTAGTACTGAATTTTAGGATTCACGTTCAATTTTTATGTACACGGTAAAAGAGAAGTAAACTTTAATTAAGGTAATTATAGAATATTTAATCTAAACATTCAAATGTTTTTTTAGATACGTTTCATAAAAATTTATTGTTTCACGTACAAACCTTATCAAATGCGACGTGAAATCATTTATCAATTACAATCTCGTACAAGAATATCCCAAAGAATTTGGTCTTGTTTAGAACAAAGAAGAGAAAAATAAAAGAAGTCACGTATTTGAGAATAAGTAAGCGAATGGATATGAAAGAAGGGGCGGCAAGAGAGACAGAATAAGAAGTTGATGGTGAGAGAAAAAGAAAGATTCAAGTGAGTGGAACCAATGATGGAATGGAAGAAATGTTGTCATGGTTCAGGTGCACTGGGGTAAATTAGTTTTGTGGCTGGTGATCACGTCAGGAGACTCAATGACACCTAGTTGTTACCTCCGCAGTAACTATATCTAATTTATTTTAATGTTTAATTATATACAAATTTTGTTAATATAGCTAAAGATTACTGCTTTGAAAATTATAATTGAGCTTCTTAAAAAAATACTCTGTTCCAATGATACCAGACAGAATGTCTATGAATTTTCATTTAAATATAATTCTACAGTTCATCCGTTGTTAGTTTGCTCCTGCTGTCAACAAACAAAAGCCTCCTACTACAGAGTGCACGCTAGAGTCTGCGACTTTACGGATGTCGTATTCCTATTAAGTTGAACTATTTTTTTAATTATAAGTATTTAAAGAACTAAAAACATCAGTCATGATATGATGTAGGTCTAACAATGTCATTTATAAAAATAATTTTAAAAGTATTTTGTATTTAAATACTTTTGAAAGTATTTTGTTGTTACTTTTTAATCAGCGTGTACACGTTTTGATATAATGCGCATGCTCATTGACGTCATTATTTGTTTACATTAGGAGCAAACTAAGAGAGGCTGGACTGTACATTTGTATAATTCTTAGTTTAAAAGCACCTAGGTTTTGTTCTTAGAGTAGCATTAATAGCTAGGTCATTAAAGACAACTGTGGGTGTGGAATTGTGTCTTGACTCGTTATAATTTAGAGATAGTCTGGGACCTTCCGCTTTATAGCGTAGCACGCTACGCCAATATACATATAACTCTAATAAATATAATAAGTAATAAGTAAGTCTAATATTGTATAAGTAATATATACAATATATTACTTAACTCTTTAAGCGGCAAATTATTTAGTGTCATTTGTTACCGTAAAGTGTTTGTGGCTTCTAAGTTTGCCACAAACAATAAAGCTCTTTTTCCTTTGCACAGCAAGCAACTTTGGATCTTACGGCATAAAAAGATTAACAGTTTATTGGTCTAACCTTCAGCAGTTTTAGGTTATGAAAGAAACAAAATCGTAAATTTCGGAGAAAATAGTGTGGCAAATATATAAGTCACAATGAATAAATATAAAGGGTTAGATGACTGAAAGTTGGTGGAGATCTTACGAAAAGTGTCTCTAAAAATTATACCTCAACGATTTAAAAAAATTACCTGTGAGGGATTGAAAAGGGTGTTTAACCCTTAAATCGATATTTTCAGTTTACTCAGTTAAAGCCGAGCTAGATGGCTGAAACTCTGTGGAGATGTTACCAATAGTGTACCTAAAATGATTTCCCCTCAATGATTACAAAAATGTACCCGTAAGAGGTTAAAAACGGTGTGCAACCCTTGTGTTTAGGTCAACAGCCAAAAGGCTGGTTTGAACCTGTGGAGGTTTTACCAAGTAAAACGAGGAGTGAGGTGGTTTACCGTTGCCTTTGTCACTGAATGAAAAAGTACGCTTATCAGCATGCCGGGCCCTCTAAAAAGCACATATTTTCCACTCTGCAAATGACACCTTCACTTCATTCACCACAGGGTCTAGCTGTATAATAAAATTCATTACTTTCAGAGGAGATAACTCTGAGTAGTGTCTTTTACACCAACCTCTTCTATTCTACCTCTTCTGTCTACCTCTTTTTGTCTACCTCTTCTGTTCTTAAATGATTCAGTCATTTAATTGGCTGACCATGTGATAAGAAACCACGTGCAACCCTTAATAAAAATATTTTGTTTATTAAATTCCGGATGAGGTATATGACTGAAAATCGGTGGAGGTGTTACCGATAGTGCACCTAAAAAATATTCCTTTACTATTTCCAAAATGTACCCCTAAGGGGTTGAAAAGGGTATTCAGCACTTAAACTCTTAAATTTTTATAAATTTAAAACTAATACGTCTATTATCGAAAAATCTTATTAAAATTTTTTTATAACCCTAATTTAAAAATGATTAAACTGAAATAAAACTACCTGGGTGAAGCCGGGAAGGGCAGCGAGGGATGGGTACTATACCACAGCCAGCCCATAGTACAGTGATGTGGCGTAAGTTTTTTTTATTTTTTGATAAAAGTATGTATAAAATTTTGAAGAAAATTTTGAACCTAACTTCAAAAACTCATATGAGTTTGTTAAAAAAACCTTAATCTTTGAGTAGCAGCCAATGCAGAGCTGTAGAATTGATTCTAGAACGGATACCGAACAGATAAAAATAACAAAAACTTACTACGAATAGAGTCGCGGGAATATAAAAAAAAAATTACAGTAATTTCTCTAGTAAAATTAATTTTATTTACTTCAACATTATGTAGTTATAAATAACATTAAAAAGACAAGCATTTAATGGCAAGTTTTCATTGACATAGGTCGCTAAACTTTTAAAGGACAATACAATAAAGTGATTTTACGATATTTTCAACATGTAAACGGTGTTTAAGAAAACTTAAGTAACCTATAAAAGGTGGTATACCTATTATAATATTCGTAAAAAACGTTGCTATAGAACATGACCTGTAAATAAAAAGTAACATAAAAGTAACTAGGAATTTGTATTTATACTAGAACATTATAGTAATTACGTATTAGAGAAGAAAATGGTATTACATTACATTATTTGTAGGTCTAGAAACCATTTTATTATGTTAGATATTCTATGGTAATCATTGCGTGTCATTCAAAGTAATATAATATTTATTATTACATATGGCAGATGATAATAAAAGTTGGTAATACATTAAATTTAAATAGTAGATAAAATAAAGTCTAAACGTACATTACTACTTTATCTAATCAATAAAAACAAATCTAAAAATTTACAAAATTTATGCTTAGAAAGACAATATCAATTTAAAACAAAATTTTTAAAAACAACTATGTTATTTTTAAAGATTCACTTAAAATGAAAAAAAGTAGTTTATATATATTTTTTTTCTTCCTGGTTCAAATCCTAGTAAAAGTAGTTACTTATATACGGATTTGAATACTAGACAGTGGTTACCGGTGCACTTTGATGGTTGGGTTTAATTAACCATACTCTCTCAGGAATGGTCGGCCTGGTTCTGTACAAGACTACACCTCATTTACACGTCATACTCATCATCACATCACATTGGGTTATGGGGTTGCTTATTGTTCTAAATTGAACAGATTGCAACGTACACAAATTAGAAATAAAAAAATATATATATTTTTAAAACCTACCGGGTTGGTCTAGAGGTAAAGTCGTCGGCAAAATCAGCTGTTTAACAGCTGATTTTCGGAGATGAAGATTCCTGGTTCAAATCCCAGTAAAGGTATAGTCCAGCCTTTCTTACTTTGCTCCTAATTTAAACAAATAATGACGTCACTGAGCATGCGCATTATATAAAAATGAGTACACGCTGATTTAAAAGTAACAACAAAATTATATAAATATTTTTATAAATGAAATTGTCAGGCCTACATCATATCATGACTGATGTTTTAAGTACTTTAAGTAGTTATAATTTAAAACATAGTTAACTTAATATGAATACGACATCCGTAAAGTGGTGGACTCTAGCGTGCACCCTGTAGTAGCTGGCTTTGGTTTGTTAACAGTAGGAGCAAACTAAGAACGGCTAAACTGTAGTTACTTTTATACGGATTTGATTACTAGACAGTGGTTACCGGTGTACTTTGATGGTTGGGGTTTAATTAACCATACTCTCTCAGTAATGGTTGGCCTGGGTCTGTACAAGACTACACCTCATTTACACGTCATACACATCATCCTCATCTCATTGGGCCATGGGGTTGCTTATTGTTCTAAATTGAACAGATTGCAACGTACACATATTAGGAATAAAAAAAAAATTTTTAATGATAATTTTTTATATTCGTACATGTACGAAAGCATTAGATAACTGAATATTAACCTACTTTATTTACTATACGAAAATTGATAGCTTAAACCATAGTACTAAAATATTGTAATGTTTATATTGTAATAAACTGGGCTATGAGGGGCTGGGCGCTACTATCCATGTTCCTAGGTTGTGAACGTGACATTCTGTCGGGCTGTCTACGTGTTCGTAGCGCCCATCCCTCGCATGGGCCAGTCTACTTTTCAAAATTTTAAAAATTCTACCACAACATTGGCCAAACAATATTTCATGTTATTATATATTTGTACTAATTTTTTTACTCTGAATAAAATGATAGTTTGCTCGTGCCGAACGATTGATACCGAGATAGCAAAGGTTCAGAATATTGTAAATAAATAAAAATTCAAGAAAAGAAGAAATTTAAGAAATTTAAGAATAAGAATTTAAGAATTTTTGAAATTTAAGAATTTAAGAAATTTAATTGAAGAAATTTATTTCAAATTTGAAATTTCGTACACACTGTAAGAATATAATAAGCTATATTGCGGTAAATTTTTTAAACTTGGTCAAATAATTCGTGAGTTAAACGTCTCTAAACGCATGAAATTCTTCGCGGTAGAGAAAAAACCGTGTCTTTTTGTCTTCCAACCTCGATATGGAAATTTTCAAACAAGATTACAAATATACGTCTAATATAGGTAAACGCAGAATAAAATAAGCTAACGTCGATGTAAAGTATATTGAAATCAGACTCATCATTTTGGAGACTCACGGGTTCGAATTCGGGGGTATATAATTATGAAACCGATATTAGGGTATTTTACACCTCTACCTCTTCTGTTCTTAAATCCTTCAGTCATATAATTGGCTGACCAAGTGATAAGAAACTGAACTATATACACAAAGGTAACAAATTTTTAATTCCCCTTAATATTTTTTTTTTGTTTAACGTTCGACTGTTCTGCAATTACTGCTAATACAGACGGTGAAGGATGAAATGATGTTTTTGTAACGTATGAAATATGCCGTGCCTGAATGGAATTCGAACCCAAGACCGCATGATGAGAGGCAAGCACATTATCAACTACGCCAATGCGGCCGGCTCCTCTTAACAGATTTGTTATATTTTACTTTAACTATTGTTCTTTAACACTTTAACGAAAGTTATTACGATTAACCCGGAGATGATTCCGGGAAAGTAATTCAGACTTTTTTTTTAAATCCCTAATTTGTGTACGTTGCAGTCTATTCAATTCAGAACAATAAGCAACCCCATGACCCAATGAGATGAGGATGATGGGTATGACATGTAAATGAGGTGTAGTCTTGTACAGACTCAGGTCGACCATTCCTGAGAGAGTATGGTTAATTGAACCCCAACCATTAGAGTACACCGGTAACCACTGTATAGCATTCAAATCCGTATAAAAGTAACTACCTTTACTAGGATTTGAACCAGCAACCTTCGTCTCCGAAAATCAGCTGTTTACAGCTGATTTTGGCGACGACTTTACCTCTAGATCAAACTTTTTTAAAACACAAAGTTATTTTATTTATTTTTATCAACAAACAATTATGTACTGTAATGATATAACAAATATATACGTTGAATACAAGGGAAGAAGTAACAAAATTAGATGTTTTAAAATAACAGTTATTACAGATAACTTAAAAAAGAAAAATTATACCGACTAGACAGACAAACGTAACTAATCAACAAGGATAACCTGTCGTAATTTTAACCATAAGAAATGGACTCAATAATCATCTAGTAATGTTGTGTTGTGGTAGGCTGAAATATTCCACCATTATATATCCATTAATGTTAGAATGGTTGTTACAATATATACAATAGAAAAGTAATTCTTTATAACATTAACATTACTCAACATTTTTCTTTATCAGTATTTTTACCTTTATTATTAGGCCAATGGTAGAAAATATTCTGTATAGTCTTCATAGTTTAATATGATGTAATTTCCATCCTGTAAAGCGTAAAATTTCAATGTTGTTTAAGGGAAGTGGTTCACCGAAAACTGAAAAATGTCTACTTTTTATATTAGTCGATCATTTTAAATTCCCTCTTTAAAATGGTGGTAGTTTTATAACAATTGGATTTATATAACTTTTTTTTACTTTATTTAAAGTTTCATCAACAGCTCGGTCATTAGCGACTACGGTGGAATATGTAATGCTGGGTTTTAACTTGTGAAAATTTCCAGACCCTGACCGGGAATCGAACCCGGGACCTCCACGTGGTAAGCTAGCGCGCTACCACTACGCTACGGAGGTGGCCGAATATAATTTTTTTTAAATTTATTTATTTAAAGTCTCATCAACAGCTTGATCATTAGCGACTACAGTGGGTTATGGAACGTTGGGTTGTGATTTGTTATAATTTACAGACCCTAGCCGGGAATCGAACCCGGGACCTCCGCGTGGTAGACCAGCGCGCTACCATTACGCTTCGGATGCGGCCAAATATAAGATTTTTTTCTTTGTTTATTTAACGTCACATCAACTACACTGGTCATTAGCGACGACGTTGGGTTGTAACTGTGAAGGATGAAATGTTTTTTTTTTGTAACGTATGAAAATATGCCTGAGTGGGAAACCAAGACCGCATGATGAGAGACGAGCACGTTACCAACTACAACAATGCGGCCGGTGAATATAACTTTTATTATTGTACTTTTTCTATAGTATTCGTCAGGTAAATAATTAATACAAGTAAGTGGCAGTTTCTTAGTAATTTTTATTTTTAAAGAACAATTGCCGAAAATCTCATTTTCTGACATTAAATTGCACTTTTCTCAGATCCTACTGAATATAAAATCATTGTGAAATTTTTACAGTGTGTTCCTTACAGTGAGATGTCAGTTTTAAAATATCCAAATGTAAAAATATTGTAGGCCTATAGAAGATGAAAGAGTTTCGTTGTTGTTTTAATTGGTGAAAAAAATCATTACTAAAAAAAATTACCGTATAATACTAAAATATTGCAATTAAATTTTGTTATAAATATTGTAGTATATTATATATTTTTATATTATTATAATACAATTGCAAGTATCGTATTTTAGTTTTTTTAATCATAATTATTACAATTATGCATAAAAATTAAATTGAATAGGTAGGTTAAAATGTGGAGCAAATATCATAGTTTCATACAAAAAAAAAAGTAAAATATCTTTAGTGGTTCTTGAGAAAATTGCATTTTCATTACCATAGTTTAGTATAGGGGGAACCACTCCCCTTAAATAGCAATTCTGCTGAAAAATCTAACAGGTACTGAAATTGAATATAAAGTACTGAAATTGAAATTCAGATCAATATATTTTGAAATCTACTAGTTTATTCTAAACGTGTCAGTCCAGCAATAAATAAAATTAAGTCAATAAATTTTCCATCATGCCATTAATATCCTGTACCAGTGGAATTGTTTTGCTCATCAAAGTATATCATACAATTGAAAAATCATAGCGATAAAATTAAATATATAAAATAAATATACTATGGATTTTCTTTAGTGTTTCCTTAAATTATTTATTTGGTAGTCCTCGTATGTCTGTCCGTTAATTGATAAAATGGTAATTTATTTACTTATTAAAATATAAATGAATAAAAATCTATTTATTTTAATTGTAGTAAGATACTTTTGATTTATGAAAGATGTACATAACTTTTGTGGAAAAATTTGATGTGAATTCATTTTTTTGGATATTGTTGTTGTTGTTTAGGTCAACAGCCGAAAGGCTGGTTTGAACCTCTAAAGGTTTTACTAAGTAAAAACGAGGAGTAAGGTGGTTTACCATTGCCTTCCTCACTGAGTTGAAAGAGTATGCTTATCAGCATGCCAGGCCCTCCGAAAAGCACTCACTTTCCACCCTGCAAATGACACCTTCACTTCATTCACCACAGGGTCTGGCTGCATAGTGAAATTTATATACTCTCAGAGGAGATAACTCTGACTAGTGTCACAGTACACCTCTAGCTCTTCTGTTCTTAAATAGTTCAGTCATATAAGTGGCTGACTATTGTGATAAGAAACAGAACTATTTTTTTTAGCCCTGGACCAAACAGATAGAGTGCAATTGAAATAACACTCCACCTGCCCGTATTGGGCATTTTTGGATATTATATATCCAATATTTTTCTGCCAATAGATTATTAATCGAATTTTTAGACCTTTCAAAGGAGTGCTGAATTTGTTCTCTCACTCTAACTCATCAATTTCTTTTATGTAATCATAAAATTTTAATCTGTAATGGCTTTTGGAAAAAAAAATTTATTAGGGGTAATAATAAACTCGGATTAAAGGTTCGTGTAAGAACTTTTCACACCGTTTTAGCCACAAAACGGTTATTTTATTAATTTTACTCGTGTGAAACTAAAATGTAATTGGTTTGATTGTTTACAAGAGTTATCCTACCAAAAAAAATCCAATAAAATATTTTTATGACAGCAAACTCCAAATCTTAAACAAATAAATATCTTATAACACTTAATAAGTATTGTTTATACATTATTGTAATGTGATTAATACATCAGCGTTGAAGAAGAATAAGTGGTCTGTAAAAAGTGTAAACACACTAAATATGGAGATCGTTTGATTACTGCATGTCTGGTTTTATTCTGTCGGTATTCAGACAGTATTTCCTTTTATAAGGTATGAACAAGTAAATTACTAATAAATATATTAACTCGGTGATCACGATAAGGAATAAGTATTTAGAGCAAGGTCTAATTATGCAGTCAAATCAATCGTTCATTAAGCTTTTAAGGAAATAATAACAATGTACTTTATTAATTATAGTAGGCCTGCAGTTGTTTATAATTATGAAGATAGTAACTTTTCCGCTGAAGGATATTTGTTTTTTTTTCTTTTTAGCTTTTAGCTTTTATTTCTTATCGGGAACTGTACATTATTACTATTATTTGCCGGCCGCATTGGTAACGTGCTCGCCTTTCATCATGCGGTCTTGGGTTCGAATCCCATTCAGGAGTCTCCAGTTTACAATCCTCCTCGGCCACCTATCCTCTCTTAACCTCTGTACATGTTTTCAGGCCCCTGAACCAAAGAAACCTCTTTTTAGAGATTGGTCGTGTGTGTGTGTGTGTGTGTGTGTGTGTGTGTGTGTGTGTGTGTGTGCGCGTGTGTGTGTGTGTGTGTGTGTGTGTGTGTGTTTGTGTGTTTGTGAGTGAGTGTGTGTGTGTGTGTGTGTGTATGTGTGTGTGTGTGTGTGTGAACAAAATATCTCAAGAACGGAATAAAAAACATCGGCTCAAAAAAGTAGTTAAATAGTTTTTTAATCAGGATTGACTACTGCTATAAATATATTAGTGTATTAAATGTAGTATAGATTTTTTCAAATCTATTGGATAGGTATATGAATTATAAATGAGTTTTGTTGTTTATAGTTAGTATTGTTTTATTGTTTATTGGTGAAAATTTTTAATCTATCATTTTGCTTATTGGTGTCATCTATAATGTTCCGATGTCCGCCCTTCACATCCAGACGTCAGAAACTACAAGAGATAGCAACAAATTGTTTCCGGATCCGTAATTTACACAAATTGTATGTCGGCTCTTAAAGGTGGAGTGTCAATTTATTTACACTCAATCTGTCCAGTTGCAGGGCTAAAATAAATAGTTCTGTTTCTTATCACATGGTCTGCCAATTAAATGATTGAATCATTTAAGAACGGAAGAGGTAGAATTGCAAAAGACACTAATCAGAGTTATCTCCTCTGAAAGTAATGAATTTCATTATACAGCCAAACCCTGTGGTGAATGAAGTGAAGGTGTCTTTTTCAGAGTGGAAAATCTGTGCTTTTCAGAGGGCCTGGCATGATGAAAAGCGTAATTTTTCACTCAGTGAGGAAGGCAGGGTAAACCACCTTACTCCTTGTTTTACTTAGTAAAACCTCTAGAGGTTCAAACCAGCCTTTCGGCTGATGACCTAAACAACAACAATTTACACAAATAGTTAATTGGGTTTGAAGTTCCGGGTTTGACCGGAAGTGGGCCAAAACCGGAATTCATGAAATCAAAGTCGGAATTTGGAAAAAAAATAGTATCATTTGATTACTCTTAAGGAGTAACTCTCTTACTTAGCTTTCTTGAAAGCTCCAAGTTAAATGAACATGCAATGTAAAGGGTCGACTCATTTTTCTTTTAAAAAAATTTCCACCAGCCGTGAGAGACGTTGTCTCATGAAACGGATTTTTTCATATATTCTCCCGTTTATCTGGATCGCTTCCGATTCCAGTCAGCCTGGAAAAACAAAGTTTTTCTGTACTGAAGTTGTACAAAATTATCAATTTCCGCCCAATAGGATAAAACTGAAAATTTGTCACAATTAGTTTTTAAAAAATACAAGATTTATTGTTTGTAGCAGGTATACTGTGTTTCCTCCAAAAAGATCAACTAACCAGTCAGCTAGCTAGTTAATAAACTATACGCAACAGTGCATTTACCATTTACTGCACTTATCACGGTCCAGACACAAGAATAATGAACAACTATGTTGAACACAAAAGTTCTTTCAATTTTCTTCAAAATGATCAAGTAGAGAAGGTTGACCTTGAATAGCCTCCTAGTCTCTGACTCAGTCCCTGACCTTCGACGGCTGCCTTCTACATCATCTTACAAAAAATAATATGTTCGTAAAAAATAAATTAATGTTCCAAAAATTACTTTTATGTCCCTTTAAAATTTAAAATTACTTTGTCGAGATAATACCTGTTACATCTGATAATGTTTGAAATGAAATTTTTATAGTTGTTTCCTAACCAAATAAGGAAATTATTTTTTGTTCATTTTTTACTTTTTAATACCACAATCATTTTATTTAATTATACAATGTATTAAAGAAAGTTTTAAACGTTACCGGGACTAATATAATCAAAGAAAATCTGAAAACAGAAAAATAACAACACTTTAATCTTATTAAAAAAAAGACTTTTAAAAAAAATATAACTTATGCTTACAAGTCGGGTTACTGTTATTAGAACTGAACAAAAACGCAATGCTTAAAAAGATAAGTACTTAAAAATACCTGCAGGAAGAAATAAAATAAATTTTTTTTTAAATTCCTAATTTGTGTACGTTGCAATCTGTTCAATTCAGAACAATAAGCAACCACATGACCCAATGAGATGAGGATGATATGTATGACGTGTAGTCTTGTACAGACCCAGGCCGACCATTCCTGAGAGAGTATGGTTAATTAAACCCCAGCCATCAAAGTACACCGGTAACCGCTGTCTCGTATTCAAATCCGAATAAAAGTAACTACCTTTACTAGGATTTGAACCAGGAACCTTCGTCTCCGAAAATCAACTGTTAAACAATAAAATAAATCAAACATGAAAATTGCAAAGCGGCTGTTAAGGTAAATGTAATAACGGTTGCGAAGATAATGAGGTCTTTACAATAATCTAGAGATAATATTAATTGGTTTAATGGTGTTTAATCTAAAGATACATTAAATAAATTTTCGTTTAAATATATTCAAATAATTTAGTGACTATTTCAGTTAGTACTTCCAAGTGTTTCTTAATGTTTTTTAGTTTATTTAATTCAAATCACCGGTTAGTCATTGCTATGATATGTAAAAGACTTTTTAAAAGTTGTGGAACATAATGAAAATTTTCCAGAAAATATCCGTGAATCAAAACAGATTTCCGGTTTTGTAGATCAGCTCTCTACAATTAATTGACCTAATTTAAAAAAAATTTAATTGGAGGTAGTTGAATAGATTTAGATTCTTTAGAAACCCTGAAGAATCAGAAAATACTTTTGAGATTAAGGAATTAGCGTTTTAATCAGAGTGTATCCTTTGTCCTCTCATACTCTGCACAAATATGATACTTTATGAATTACACATGATGGAACTATGGTATAATGTCGGTGGGTTAGTTTCTTTGGGTGTCTCCTAGTCAAGACATAAAGCTCCATGGAAACACTGATGCTGAATATTAGATTGAAGGACTGAATAAGAAATGGGGAATTTTGGCAGAAGTCTAAAAAAAAAATAATATTTGTAAAACACTACGTAGCATTACTAAAATGGCGATAGGCCGGACATAGAATGAGGCAGACGCATGATCGATGGAACATGGAGATTCAGCAATGGAGGCCCTGGTTGGAAAAGAGAGGTAGTGAAAGACATGACTTGAAACATGATGGAGAGATAACTTGAAAATCGGTGGCAGGAAAATTATATCCTACACTTGGTGATAATAGGTTGGTGACGTGGAATAAGAAAAATAAAAAGAAGAAGTAGAAGTACAACAGATACAGAGGTTTGGAGGAGATGAAAAAATGATAAATTAAAATTTTTTTTATTCCTAATTTGTGTACGTTGCAATCTGTTCAATTTAGAACAATAAGCAACCCCATGACCCAATGAGATGAGAATGATGTGTATGACGTGTAAATGAGGTGTAGTCTTGTACAGACCCAGGCTGACCATTCCTGAGGGAGTATGGTTAATTAAACCCCAACCATTGAAGTACACCGGTAACCACTGTCTAGTATTCAAATCCGCATAAAGTAACCTACCTTTACTAGGAAAAATTTTTTTTTAAGAGCTAAAATTTACTTTTATAACGTTCTTTCAGTTGTAAAGTTTTTTAAAATTTTTCTATAAGCTCTTTAATGAAGTAAACAGCTTAAAGAAAACGTTCAAAGTAACAATAAATGAATTAACTTTTTTTTAAATTTGATGAAAACGAATAACGTTATTTACAAGTAAAATTTCATTGACTAACAATTCTAAGAAAATAAACATGAACAATTCTGACCAATGAACCATGAAAAGAAACAAATTACTAAAAAGAAAAACATAAAATAAAATTGTAAAATTATAGTTGAATTAATTTTACAAAAAAAAAAATATAAATAATATATTGAACTAAATAATAGGTTGATTTTAATACAACTGGAGTCAAAAGTTTAATTGTTATTAACTGCTCTGTGGAGCACTTAATTGAACTGGTTTTTTGTTCTTAGTTAGGAATAACCAGACTAAATTAATCTTCATATTCTCGACGTTTTACTTTTTAAAACATATTGCAATTTATATTTTAAACTAAATTGATATAGAAAATAAAATTGAAACGGTAATTTATTTCTCCTTTCTCTTTATTCATAAATTTGATATTACAGGATATAAATGATTTTAAAATTTAATAAAAATTTATATAATAATACAGATCAATATCTTGTAATTCCGTTATTTAATGAAACCTAATGCATTGAATTCCTAACTGTTATTTTGCAAAAAAATTTAAGGAAGAATAATTGATTAGAGTTAATCTTCATTTTTTAAACAGTTAGTTGTATCTTTTAGTTGTTTTACTTTCTCTTCCCCTATTTGAATGTAAGGAAAGAAAGTAGGTTGTCTATTATTTTCATTTCGATTTTTCGAAATTAAGTTTGCACCAAAAATGCAATGTTTTAAGGCCCACTAAACCCGAAAACCATTTTTAGCTAGTGTTCTGTGTGCGAACAAAATATTTTCATAAAAATCAGTTAACCAGAAGTAGTAATACTATATTGTGCAATTTTTATTTTTTTGCGATTTTCTAAAAAACAGATAATACAATATGATTTTAAATCGCCTCATTTACCACTACCGGACCCCCCGACACGAACATTTTCATCAAAAATCGGTCAACCGGAAGTAGTAGTTTATTCGTGTAATTTTTCACTTTTTTGTGATTTTCTCAAAAACTGGTCCTACGATTTTTTTTTTAAATTGCCTGATGTACTACATTTTTCATGCACTTTAAGATAGGGTAGGCGCCATGTTTGCTGAAATTCTTGGTGAGAGTGTTTTCGCGTAAACGAATTGTTTTTTTAAGATTGCGGCTTTAATATGCATTTCAGCGCAAAAATGTATTAATAAAATTTGTAGAGAACTTAAAGTTCTACAACATTTATTACAAACATTTTTTTGTATAACGCTTAGTTTAGCGGTAATTAGTGATTATCTGTTTTTTCTCACGAAAACGTGAGAAAAATTGATTTTTTTTAAGATTTCGGTCTTAGTACTCATTTTACGACATAAGTGTATATGACCAAATTTATAGAAAATTAAAAGATCTACAACTTTTATTTTAAGCATTTTTCTCTACAGAGCCTGGTTTAGCGTGAAAGAGTGATTTTTCGTATTTTTAAGGCAAACTGAGATCGATTTTCATTTTGCGTCTTTCATATATGATTAAAATTAGGTTATGTTTATTGAGGTTAGTTTTTTGTTTATTTCTAATGTTTTATTGCTAATGTTAGGTTTATTGTTAATTATTTGCACTGGCAAGAGAAAGTTGTGTGAGTGTTTCACACCAGATTTTTTTTATAATTATGACTTTAATATGAATTTTTTCGCAAAAATGTATTTAATAAAAGTTGTAGCCAATTTAAAATCCTACAACTTTTATTTTAAACATTTCTTTGTATAAAGCTTAGTTTAGCGGTAATTATTAATGATTATGTTTTTTCTTCGTGAAATTTTTTTAAGATTTCAGATTATGCATTTTACGACATTTTAAAAGTGTATATAATAAAATTTATAGAATATTAAACGATCTGCAACTTTTGTTTCAAGAATTTTTCTCTACAGAGCTTAGTTTAGCGTGAAAGAGTGGTATTCCGTATTTTTAAGCCAAACTGAGGTTAATTTTAATTTTGCATCTTTCACTCATGATTAAAAATAGGTTATGTTTATTGAGGTCAATTTTTTGTTTATTTCTAATGTTTTATTACTAATGTTAGGTTTATTGTTAGTTATTTGCATTGCCAAGAGAAAGTTGTGTATTTCACACCAGATTTTTTAATTAACAAGTAACAGAAGAATGTACGAGTATGTAGTTAATACTGAACTACTATTAATTATGTTCTTCTCACATGAATTAATAATAATTAATTGCAGGAAGATACATGTATATCAAGCGATACGTTTATGTACGAGTATCTTGATACGCGTGTATTGTATAACAGAAGCATAATAAATTACATAGGATAACGCTGATTAATTGTATTTAGTTGAAAGAAAAATCTACATCTATGTTCAATGTTTTTACTGTCTGAATTATATAGATAAAAATATTGCTACCACACTTGGTATGCGGTTAAGAATGATTGACTTTCCTTGTTATCTGTCACTTGGTTATTTAAATTTTTTAAATTAAACATAACAGATGTTATTACCACTGCAAATATTTAATTTAATAAGCCGTGTTATCTTGATTTAAATTTTTCCTGTAGGGTAATATATTTTTCCGTTAAAAAGATAAATTATTAATGCAAATGTATTTCATTTTCTGAAAAAAATAAGTGTGGATTTATTAAAAAGTACATTAGTACAGTAAAACCTCACTAATTCAGACTTCACTAATTCGGAATTCGCGATATTTCGGACTACTCAAAGAAGAGCAGCTTTTTTAATTTTTTTAGAAGTTTTTTAGTTAAAAATTAATAAAGTGCTACTTCAAAAAATAATAACTTTTAACTGTCTAATAGAAATTGTTTCATCCTGTAATACATTATTGGTTACTCAGTGAAGAAAACGATCCACAATTTAAGCTAGTGAAGTGAGAAACCACATAGACGAACATATTGAATTTGCAGACTTCAATCCGGAATTCAATGACTATTATCTTGTCCTAAGAGAGATGCGCCAACAAGTTATAAGAAAACAGTGTAGCAAAGAATCACAGAAAAAAATAACAAGTTTTTTTTCTAAGCAACCTCAAATGATCCCTGAGGATAATTGTCAACCCTCTACTTCAACAAGTGCCAAATAATCGGTACGTAAGTACAGTGTTTTAATTAAATATCATTTTACACTGGACATTTATTATTTAACAATATTTTTACTGCCGTAAATATTTTTATTTCTATACTTTTAACTTTGTTGTTTTTCAATATACTGTACTGTAAATTCATTAAACATCGATATTTCAGACAAGTAACGTTTATTTTTTAATTTTAATTGCCTAAATTATTCAATTTTTAGATATAACAAATATTCGCGATAATTCGGACTTTCAATAATTCGGACTTCACTTCCCCCAATTAGTCCGAATTAGTGAGGTTTTTTTTACTGTATTTGAATTGAATATATATTTACGTGGTTTAATTTTTATGGGATGCTGTTAAGTTGTCAAATAAAATTGGGTAATTCATAAAACAAATTTACTTTAATTTTTATATTTCAGGTTACAAAGATACATAATGTGAATGAATTTCAAAAGGCAATATTCTTAAGGGCACCTGGTAACGAAAAATAATTAAAAAAAACAAATTTGAATTTTTGGCGCCATTTGATAGTGGTATGGTTTTCTGAATTCAATGATATACAATACTTGCTATTTTGTGTTTTCCATTGTTGCTAGTCCCATTTCCGAGTTCCTTTACAGTGCTTGAAGTATATTTATTTCCCCTCAACGCGTTACCAATGCCTTGTAAGATAGTTCAGTGATAGGGCTACTATCTCAGGGCACCTGAACGCACCCTAGGTTTCATTCGGAGACCACCTCCTAGGTTCTTACGCTCTCGTCACCGTTAAAAATCTATCCTTTTCCGCTTGAGACCGTTGAGCTATTTTTACATTTGATTTTCCTTCGGGGTTTACTCCCCTAGGCTCTTCAGCCCTCTTCGCCGTTCGGAATTTCTTCCTCATCCGCCTTCGAAACCGTTGGCCATCTTCACCTAGTAACCCTAGGTAGGGGCCCTATAACAGGGTGCTACCATCCGGTGCCAGATGGACGCTGGTTTTTTAACAAGGCTGATATTCTTCCTTCTCCTCCTCTGACAGATGGAGCAACGGGCTTGCAATCGGCGGTATTAAATAACACCGTCTGCGGAGTTATTAATTGTATTAAATAACATCGTTGGTAGATATTGGCAGGCCGAAGAAAAGATGGGTGCTGGAACAGGTAGAAATGTCTAACCCGATAAGAGAAGAAGAAGAAGAAGAAGAAAAAGCTATTTTGTTGTTAAATTTTTTATATTTTTTAAAATTTATTTATTTAACGTCGTATCAACTGCAATGGTCGTTAGCGACGACGTTGGGGTGTAACTGTTTACAATGGAGGATGAAATGATTTTTTGTAACGTATGAAAAAATGCCGTGCTTAAGTAGGATTCGAACCCACGACCGCTTGACGAGCGGCGAGCACGTTACCAACTACGCCAATGCGGCCGGCGCTGTTAAATTTTATTAAAAATAAATACTTTTGAAAGTAGCTTGCACCAGTTATTTCACTACTTTTGCGACTAGACAACACGGTTATTATAAAACTGTTGTAACTTTTAAACAAATTGATAGATTTTCATGATTTCTTTTGTTTTGTTCAGTATTTTACGCTCTTTGGTAGCACTGTCATTACGAAGTACACAATAAAAACAGGAAACTTTGAAGTACTTACGTAGTTCATGAATGTACTAAAGTGTGTCGTTTATAAAGTTATAGACTATGCTGTTTTCCGAAAATCTTATACGAGGGGGTACCCAAAAGAAACCGGAATTATTTTTTAAAACTATTTATTTTTAATTTTTTTACAAAAGAACCTTATCCCCTTCAAAATACTCTCCATTACAACTAATACATTTGTCCCACCGGTGCTTCCACTGTTCAAAACATTTTTTGTACTCCTCTTCAGTGATGGCTGCCAGCTCATCCGTCGTTTTTTTCTTGACATCATCAACGTTGTTAAATCGGAGACCTTTCATGCCCCTTTTCATGCGTGGGAACAAGAAAAAATCACACGGAGCCAGATCGGGTGAGTACGGTGCGTGTGGTAGCAAAACCATGCCGTTTTTCGCCAAAAACTGGGTAACCGAGATTGCCGTGTGTGCAGGCGCGTTGTCGTGGTGGTAAACCAGTCCCCTGTCTGCCACAAATTAGGTCTTTTACGACGAATGCTGTTTCGTAGTCTTCTTAACACTTAAAGATAAAAAGTCAATGGTCTGTCGTCGGTCTGTTCGTATAATTTCTTTCACTTTCACAACATTTTCGTCTGTTCGGGAAGTCGACGGTCGTCCAGAACGAGGTTTGTTCTCAATCGACATGTCGCCATTTTTAAAGCGCAAAAACCACTCGTACACTTGGGTTTTTCCAATAGCGTCGTCTTTGTAAGCTGTGTTCAACATTACAACTGTTTCCGCGCACACACACACTAGGCTCTGTAGAGAAAAATTCTTTCAACAAAGTTGTAGATCATTCAAATTCCTATAAATTTTATTATATACACTTTTGTAGTAAAATGCATACTAAGACTTAAATCGTAAATAAATAGATTTTTTACACGTTTCAGTAAGAAAAAAACCAAAAATCGCTAATAATTAGCGATTTTCGGTTTTTTTTAGTTTAGCGCTAAACTAAGGCGTTATACAAAGGAATGTTTGAAATAAAAGTTGTAGGATTTTAAATTCTCTACATTTTTATGATATAAATTTTTGCGCTAAAATGCTATTAAAGCCGTAATCATAAAAAAAAACAATTCAAGTGTCAAGTTCGTACGATGTTCCGTTCTTGAGATATTCTGTGCACACACACACACACACACACACACACACATACAGACCAATCGCTAAAAACATGTTTTTGGGTTCAGGGTCTGAAAACGTGTAGATCTGGTGAAAACTCGATTTCGAAAAATCGACATGAAAAAAATACTTTCCTTCCTATACATTCATAAAGGCAAGAGAAAGTAAAAAGTGGGGTTGTAAAATTATTAGTTTTTGATATGGATATATTAATAAATTCGTTATAAATTTATAAAATAAAATGTTTAACAAATTGAATAATTAATAAAGTAGACTGCAGATTGATTGGTTGGCTTGGTGATGCTTATTCAATCACTTAAAATAGAAAAGTGTATTACAAATGGGTAAAATTTTGATAGAAAAATCAATTTAAGACACTCTGTCAAATCCTTCTAATAATTTTTATAATGTACAACTTAAATCTGTTATAAAATATTAAAGAATTTGAGTATTATTATGAATATTTTATGAAATTTTTCATCCTTAATATTACTTGTCGTTATACGTTTATTCTGAAATCAGCTTTTTGGTAATTGAAATTTCTGGGGAGGTGAATATTTTAGAAACTAATGATTGTAGAATATTTGTTTGTAATTTAGATTATTAGATTCAAAAACTGCCCATAACAAAATGACTGAATCATTTAAGAACAGAAGAGGTAGATTTTTTTTTTTTTTTTGGTTTAACGTCCGACTGTTTTGCAGTTACTGCTAATGCAGACGGTGAAGGATGAAATGATTTTTTGTAACGTAAGAAAATATGCCATGCCTGAGTAGGATTCGAACCCAAGACCGCATGATGAAGAAGAGGTAGAGGAATAAAAGACACTAATCAGAGTTATCTCCTCTGAAAGTAATGAATTTCATTGTACAGCTAGACCCTGTGGTGAATGAATTGAAGGTGTCATTTGCAGAGTGGAAAATATATGCTTTTTAGAGGGCCTGGCATGCTGATAAGCGTACATTTCCACTCAGTGAGGAAGGAAATGGTAAACCACCTCACTCCTCGTTTTACTTAGTAAATCCTCTACAGGTTCAAACCAGCCTTTCGGCTGATGACCTAAACAACAGATTAAAAAAAGCCATTCCAGAAAGGTATAATTTACCATGTCCGAAATGACCCTAACCAACTAAAAGAGACTTTCGTACAATGGAAAAACTTTCATGGACTAAAACCAATTATTCTTAAGATAGAAGAAAAAGTAGGCCTTATAAAACATTCATTTAATCTATGATGAAATTTTATTGAACTACTAAATAATTTAAGCTACCTTTTTTGCTAAAAAAAATAAAAGGAATGACTATTGATATACCCTAGTTCCGAAATAGTTTTACTAGAATATTATTAATATTTAATTAGAGTAAATTTACTATTTTTATTGTGTACAAAAATGTATAATTTATTGCAAAAAAGTAAAATATAAATTTTCTTCTTCTTCTGCATGGATTAGCCACCTCGGCCTGTTCTGGAAACCATCTCCTTGTAGGATGTCCAACACTGTTCCTTTCAATTCTTACTCAATCCTCTTACCAATGGGTTTCTATCTTTGCGCCTTTTGAATGTGATTCTTGGAAGAACCAGTCGAACCAGGTACAAATTTTGTCCTTTGAAGTAAGGTAGAAAGGTTTTATTATTAAATCTTTATTTATTTTTATTTCATACCTTTCTAATCTTTTATTATTCTTTATACTTTCATCACCTGGATTCTTATAGGGTTTCATTCCTTTAAGTTCTATTTATTGTAAATAATTCGGGATCTAGGGTTATTTCTTGATTATTCATTTCTCGGTTTTGCTAGAAATTCTAAGAGATCCTAGCACGCTAGGATAAAACCTAGCCCATAAACCGTTAGCCCATTTTTACGGCCAGTTATTGTTGAAACTTTGATGTAAATGAAATCATTAAGTGTATAGTGATACTTTTATTAGTCGGTTTATTCATTGTGACAAGTTCGTTAAGAACATCAGGTCTTTGTACGGAAAAACATTGAGTACAGTTGAAGTATGTTAACAGTTGACTATTAAGTGGAAATAAAAATCTTTGTTATTTTTTTAATTTTATTTAAATTCGCATTCACTGTTTGGTTATTAGCGACTACGGTGAGTAATGCATCGAGGGCAGTGGGTTTTGACTTGTGAAAATTTCTAGACCATGGGGGAATCGAACCCGGAACCTCCGCGTGGTAGGCCAGCGCGTTAAACACAACGCTACGGAGGGGGCCATCTTCGATATTTAGTTAAGTTTAGTTTAAGCTTTAAGTTTGTAATAAATATTTTGTAATTTACCTAGTCTAAGTAATTTAATTGTAATTTTTGGTAGTCCAAAAGTAATAATTCATTAACTTAATATTATTTTTATTATTCTGTTAATAAAAAGTTGTAATAAGTTTAAAATGAAGTTTGTTTATTATTTATTATAATCCGATCGTAAAAAAACCGAGATTAAACGTCACAGTAAATTTTTAATGTAAACTATTCCTGTAGCATAATGACAATATTTTTTTAAAAATTTATTTATTTAACGTCGCATCAACTACAGCGGTCATTAGCGACGACGTTGGGGTGTATCTTTTTGTACAATGGAGGATGAAATGATTTTTTGTAACGTATGAAAATATGCCGTGCCTGAGTGGGATTCGAACCCAGAACCGCATGATGAGAGGCGAGCACGTTACCAACTGCGCCAATGCGGCCGGCAATATTATATCTTTATAGAAACGGCTACTGCCCATAATAGACAGGTGAAGTGTCAAATTATTTACTCTCAACCTGTTCGTTGCAGGGCTAAAATAAATAGTTCTGTTTCTTATCACATGGTCAGCCAATTAAATGACTGAATCATTTAAGAACAGAAGAGGCAGAGGTGTAAAAGACACTAATCAGAGTTATCTCCTCTGAAAGTAATGGATTTCATTATACAGCCAGACCCTGTGGTGAATGAAGTGAAAGTGTCATTTGCAGAGTGGAAAATATGTGCTTTTCAGAGGGCCCGGCATGCTGATAAGCGTACTTTTCCACTCAGTGAGGAAGGCAATGGTAAACCACCTTACTCCTCGTTTTACTTAGTAAAACCTCTACAGGTTCAAACCAGCCTTTTGGCTGAAGACCTAAACAACAAGAAACGGCTAAACAGGGCTTCAATGAACGCGCTACATTCATCTCCACTTAAGTGACGAATAAGTACTTAACCATTGCAGCAGCCCTACTGAAGTAAATACTTAGAACCTGCATTATAGAAAATTTAATTTCTTCAATTCTTACCATGACATTTTAAATTTGGACTGACCAGGTTAGTCGTTGCAAATAAAAACGTAAATGGAGAACAATTGTTTATTAGTAATATTTTTTTTGTGATCCCTAATTTGTGTACGTTGCAATCTGTTCAATTCAGAACAATAAG
Source organism: Catonia carolina (assembly GCA_035578175.1). Classification (NCBI taxonomy): domain Eukaryota; kingdom Metazoa; phylum Arthropoda; class Insecta; order Hemiptera; family Achilidae; genus Catonia; species Catonia carolina. The sequence continues at coordinate 15,233,614 of JAQMRL010000013.1, forward strand.
CAACCCCATGACCCAATGAGATGAGGATGATGTGTATGACGTGTAAATGAGGTGTAGTCTTGCACAGACCCAGGCCGACCATTCCTGAGAGAGTATGGTTAATTGAACTCCAACCATCAAAGTACACCGGTAACCACTGTCTAGTATTCAAATCCGAATAAAAGTAACTACCTTTACTAGGATTTGAACCAGGAACCTTCGTCTCCGAAAATCAGCAGTTAAACAGCTGATTTTGGCGACGACTTTACCTCTAGACCTATTTAGGTAATAGACCTAGAGGTAATAGAGGTAATAGGTTGGTCTAGAGTAATATTTAATTCCAGATAATTTAATTTTTATTGGGGAACTAAAATGTAAAATTGATGGTAAAAGAGTAAGAAAATAAATTTTGTTTAATCGTAACATAAATGATTGTAAAAGATTTTATTAACTTAAATTTATTCATTAATTACTTAATTTTAACAGATGCAATACATTTTAAATTGAACAGAATTAACGACTGTATTATTTTATTTTACTGAGCTCATTTACATTAATTCCTATGTTAACTACATAAATATGAGAGGAAATTGTAATTTTGGTATGTTTTTATTAAGCATTCCATGTATGCATGCTTGTCTGTAAATTAAGTCTTTTCATCTGATCTGGAAAGATATTGCAATTAATGGAAGAGTAAATAATTATGCTGGCGAATCGAAGATTAAGGTGATTGACCTCTTCTTAAGAAGTTATGCATTTTTCACAGTTGGCAATGAGTGTACGTAGCAGATATTTAGTTAAAAGGAATAAAAAGCGATGAAGAAGATCTTTAGTTAAATGTTATGTTAAGTTTGTTGTAAGAAAAGGATGCTGTATCTTTTTTCTTCTTATTTGATTCCTTATTTCTAGCAGTAGTTTCTTATCTGAAAGGTGTTCGTTTATTTCCCACGGCTGTTTATTCTACACTTATAGATCTTTCATCTCCTAAACAAACCAGTCACTTCGTTTTATAAATAATTAATTACCTTATAGCGGAAACTAAATTTATTTTACCTTATAAGTAACCCTCGAAAAAAATGTTATCTTTTAAAAATATCACCCAAAATTTGTTATCAATATTTAATAAAATTATTCGTAAAAATTTTTAATAATTGATAAAAAATTTCATCGTACTTCCAATTTCGAAATTAAAATTTCCATTCCTTAATCATACTAATCTTGTAAATGCAAATAATATAGCATTACATAGTATTTAACAGTATTATAATATAATACTGTTATAATATACTATAATATAATACTATTATAATATAATATATATATATATTATTTGTAACAGTATTATAATATAATAATAATTGCTAATTGTATTGACTTTCTCACATCTAGTGAATTGAAAATTTATTTTCTGTGGACAAATTTTCCTTAATAACCTTACAATTTTAAAATTTTCAGATTTTATCTCGCTAACATTTATATATATTACAAATTTAAAAAAAAATTAATATTCTTTTGATTAGAATTACTTTTTTTAAATAATTTATTATTAGAAAAAAGACTTTTATTCCGAAAATGTACCCAACTAATTCAATATTATTATTTTCAATCACTGGGACCCATTTTGACTTTGGACCGCCATTGACACTTAAGGGTTTTATCAAAAATTTTATACGATTCGGTAATAGAACCGACCATATTGGTGTTTACAACCACAATTTTATTGCACCCCAATGAAATTGAAAAATTTTCACCATTTCTAAGTTATTTATTGAGTTATCAGATTAAGTACAATGTCCCTTAAATTATTTTAATTATTTAAACTAATTAAGGAAATTAAATTATGGTTATTTTCTACGCAGGATGTTGAATATAATAGTAATAGTTTGATGGTTTATTTTCCTCCCAATGAAAAGATTAAAACCTGATAATGAGGTTTAAGATGTATTTTTGTATTTACGTTAGGACTTTTATTTATTTTGTTTGAAAAAGTTTGAAAAAGTTAAGTAATGTATTTGCCAACTAGTTCTATTTTATATTGTGGTAATGAAATAAAAGAAATTTAATTTAATTTTACCAATTTTAGGTAATCAATTTAATATAACCGAAAAAATTAATGATAAATTATTTGTAAAATTATGTAAGTATTTCTATACTTACAAGTATGTAAGACATGGATGTATTTTTTTTTATTATTCCTGATTTGTGTACGTTGCAATCTGTTCAATTTAGAACAATAAGCAACCCCATGACCCAATGAGATGAGGATGATGTGTATGACGTGTAAATGAGGTGTAGTCTTGTACAGACCCAGGCCGACCATTCCTGAGAGAGTATGGTTAATTAAACTCCAACCATCAAAGTGCACCGGTAACCACTGTCTAGTATTCAAATCCGTATAAAAGTAACTACCTTTACTAGGATTTGAACCAGGAACCTTCGTCACCGAAAATCAGCTGTTAAACAGGTGATTTTGGCGACGACTTTACCTCTAGACCAACCCGGTGGGTTAATTTTTATACATAATTAAATAAAAAACGAAAGAAACGAGCCGACTAAAACGACTTTCAGAGCAATAGAGTAATGAACTTCCTATTTTTTTCCGATTAACCAGCCTAAAATATTTACGTCCCCTTCTTTCTTTTATAGTTAAATTTTGGTATTAAAAAAATCTATCAATGTTTTCTTAAAAAGAATGGCTAAAAGTCTAGTGATAGTGTTTTTTTAACACGTGTTCTTTTTTCGTAAAAATGAATGCATAATACGTTATAGGTTGATGCAGGCCTTCCATATTTTACCTTGGAATTTAATTCATTTCTTATCGACAATACCAATAAACACGAAATACATCCTTGTCCCTTTTACAAACAATTTTTATTATATTTTATTGTGATTAACAAAGACATGGAGCTTTTGTCTGCTCCTAGATTAATCCGATTGCATTTGATTGTCTTTTAAAATAGCCTACAAAGGGCCAATGACCTTAAACTGCAGGAGCATAAGTAAATGAATAGCACTTTCTTTGTTATCGCTTTTTAAATCTACAGTTATCAAAATTGACAAAGCTATTTAGTGTATTATTTGATATGTGCCTGACAGATTATTGGTGCTCATTGACAAGTAGAAATATTAATGTATTGTAATAGAAATGTAATAGTGTATTAACAAAAATTACTGTCAGGAATTAAATTACTGACCTTACAAATTGGATTAATGGTTATGACGTTAAAAATGGAGAATAGGTTATACAAAGTGCATTTAAAAAGTAAGACTAAACTCTATTATGATGTGGTGGTATAGCTAACAATAAGAAAAACTGTTCATATAAATATAAGTCTTGAAAAATTGAATGAAATTGGTAAAGAAAACGAATTAACACACAGAACGATCTAAGTTCTGAGAATAATAGAATCCTTAAATATCGAATCTCAGTATCCAGGTTCTGAGAATAATATAATCCTAAAGTATCGAATATAAGTTCTGAGAATAATAGAATTCTAAAGTATCGAATATAAGTTCTGAGAATAATATAATCCTAAAGTATCGAATATAAGTTCTGAGAATAATATAATCCTAAAGTATCGAATATAAGTTCTGAGAATAATAGAATTCTAAAGTATCGAATAATAGAACCTAAATAATATATAGCACAAATTATGTAGCAAATGAGATAGTTTTAAACTAAATCGCAAAAACCGGTTTTGAGAAAATTGCAAAACCATGAAATATTGCACGAATAAACTAGGTACTTCGTCCGGTTGATCGATTTTGATGAAAATATTCGTGTCGGGTCTCGTTATGGTACTTAACCTAATTTCCTAGTTTCAACTTCAACAGTTTTCCGTTCTTGAATTATTTGATACACACCCCAATTGGAAAAAACATGTTTTTTTTTGGGTGCAGGGGACGTGAAAACGTGTATTTCCACTGAAAAAACATTTTTTTTTGAAAAAACTACATGAAATATATACTTTTATTTTCCATATTTCATACAGAGCAAGAGAAAGTAAGAAAATCGTAAAAACCGTTTTTGAGAAAATTGCAAAACCATGAAATATTGCAAGAATAAACTACTTCTTCCGGTTTAGCGATTTTGATGAAAATGTTCCGTCTGGGGTCCCGTTATGGTATCTAACCTAATTTCCTAGTTTCAACTTGTACAATTTTCCATTCTTGAGTTATTTGAAACACATCCCAATTGGAATAAAACATGTTTCTTTTGGGTACAGGGGACGTGAAAACAAGTATTTTCACTGGAAAACTCGATTTCGAGAAATCTATATGAAATAATATACTACTTTTCTTTTCCATATTTCATACAGAGCAAGAGAAAGTAAAAACTGTGAAAAAAATTATTAAAATGTTGTAATTCAAAATTAGTTTGTTTCTTGCCAATAACAGGCAGCTGGAGTGTTAAATTATTTGCACTCGATCTGCTAACTCCAGGGCTCAAAAAAATACTTCTGTTTCTTATCACATGGTCAGCCAATTATATGACTGAAACATTTAAGAACAGAAGAGGTAGAGGTGTAAAATACACTAGTCAGGCTTTTCAGAGGGTCTGGCATGCTGATAAGCATACTTTTCCACTCATTAAGAAAGGTAATTGTAAACAACCTTACTCTTAGTTTTACTTAGTTAAGCCTCTAGAGGTTCAAACCAGCCAGACTTGATGACCTAAACAACAGATTGTTTCAAAAGGTTAAAAAAATGTTTCTGGTTTTAAATGACAAATATAAATATTTTTAATTTTGAAACCGTTTTGTAAACTCATACAAAAAATCTTGGTATTAAATTAAATATCTTGACGGACAATATTAAATTTTTATTTCATTCCTCAGCCTGCGTTTAGCGAACTGTAACTGATTTAAAAAGATCATCTTTAGATTGAATTTCGTAATCATCAATAATATGAAAGCGTTACGTTAGTTATCTAATAAATTAGAACTTAAAAATAAGTACTTCGAACTTTGTGTTGCAACTGAATCAATTAATTTTATTACTAATTATATTACGGAATGAACACATAGTTAATAAAATATATTTTATGCCTTAACCTCTCATAAATTTTATAAGTAGATATTTCAATATGTCATAAAATTATTCTATTACAGATTTGTATAATTAAAATGAAATATTCCATAAATGAAAAATTCTGAAATATAAAAAATAATTTAAAGTAACTTTAAAGTTTATTTAAGATATAAAAATTCAAATACAGTACTTATTTAGATTGTATCGGATTTTATTTGCAAATAAAGTAAATTATTTTGTAGTAATTTAATATTTAAAAAAAATCGTTTAAATTACTATACAAACTTCCGTGACGATTGATAATAAGTAATAACTTGAATTTGTAGAATATTTACAGTAAAAGAATATTCGCTTGAAAAGGAAAGATAAATTATGTTCACCTTTGGATTTAGTTATCTTTAAAAATTGTTTAGTTTTATTTATTTATCTAATTAATTATTTCATTAGATTAGGAAATTATTTTCCAAATATGGTAGTTTCTTTCAAAGTAGATGCGCCTTAAATGAGATCAACGAATACCAAAGGGTTAATAAGTTTTATTTAAGCGAAATTAACTACATGCAGATGAATTGAACGATTTTCTGATAAACGAAGATCAAATAATATTATAGTGTACATAAACCTGCGTGTCTGTTTGCGAGTAGGTCTTACACAATGCGAACCATGTTCGTAGGCGTCGCTCTCTATGCACAGTTGAGGAAAATGACAACAATATTTCGTCCTAAGATTTTATGGTAAATGAATGTACAGTGACCTTTTTACTCTACACGTGAAATTACTGTATTTAGGTTTTAGTAATTGAAGGAGCCAGTTTTGAGAAGTGCCTACAAACCCAGTACATAGAACAGCAGTGCTTGCGGTTAACTTCTTAGAGGAGCTATAAGGGGTCTCAAATTCATTACATTTTAAACGGTCTCTCGATGGTCCGGCTTTTTCGTAAATCCGGCCAACCGGCCGCCCATTTAAGCCGGATTATCGAGGTCTTACTGTATTACTAATTGTTGGAGCATTTAAGGAAGTCATAAAAATGCCGGTATATGTGCGTGTGCAAGATCAGTAACTGGTAAAAATTTCAGCCCGGTAGGTTTGATGGTTTCCGAGAAAAATGTACCTAAAATTTTAAAAATCTAAATTTACGAGAACACGCAAAAAAACAAAAAATAAAATGTACACACTCAAATTTCCCATCAAAAGTTGGGTAGAAAGATGAACTACAGCTGAAAAAATTAAAAATAGTGATGCAGATATTTTTAAAAACTAAAATTCCCTTTGTTTTAAAACGATCAGTATAAAATATGAAAAATATTCGTTTTTGGTTACATGATAATTTTTCTGGGCAGACCTGGTAAAAATTTAATTTGTTCATTAAAATAATGTTTTTGACGTAGGCTAATTTAATATTTTTATTCTTGTAGATCTAAGGCTGAACTATTGGAAAAATAAAAAACCGAAAATCGAAATTTTCAGTCAAAACCATCATACAGTCTTACCTTAACTTCTTCTATCAACTGACAAATAACAACGACCTGGAGGCAGTTTTAAGTAAAAGAATTCTGTTTCACAAATAATTTTTGTGTCACAAAAATTAATTAATTTAAGTATTATTATTTTTTAACCAGGTTATCAGGTTATCGTTTAGGGTACATTTAATTAAATTATATTATTTATAAGTAATTTTTTAAAGTGCATCTAACAGCACTTTAAATTGAATAGCAAAAACATTTCCTTAATATTGTTTGATTAGTTTAGCGTAGGGGAAGTAATCATTAATCAATAAATAAACTACAGGGAAGGGGATGTATATTTTCTTGATAAAGAAGAAGAAGATTATTTCAATAGTTCTTCCACACACCCTTATCGGTATTTTAAATAGTACGTATACTATGACAAAGAAACACACACCAAGGAATGCGGTAATTGTCAACTGAATACTTACGCAGGTTCTGCATTGTGAAGGTGTGATGTCTACGGTTTTTTTACAGGCACATAATACCTGCCACATTCCATAGACATCACGTGATCGATTACTATTGTTTAAGTTAACCTGACACGATATTTTTGTTTCTTACAAAAGAAAAATAATAACTATATTGAAAGATGAATGTAAACATGTAGCTCAGTAAATGTTTTGTGTCTGTAGTTCTATCTGTCAGAATTAGTGTTGTATGTACAAGTATTTAGATGTATTTAAATTTGTGCCCTGACCGTTTATGTGAAATCAAATTTGACATCTCAGCGGGATATATATCTACCAAATATTGCTTCATACACTTAATTAAGATTTTTTTTTGGTTTAAGGGGGTAGTCAACTCAAGATGATTTTTTTAAAATTTTGACTGTTTTTTGCATTTATTTGAAGTTTAAAATTTTCTGAATCACAACATATTTTGTTTACTTTGTTTGTAAGTTGACAAAAAGTTATAAAAAACATCTTTTTAAAAATAAAGCTCACTAGCAAGGCAAGTGAAATTATTCCTTCAACTTTAAGTTTTCCGGAAATGTGGTTTTTGCATGACTGTACATTCTTGGGAATTAAATATTTTGGTTTGTATTGGAGATATTTGGATGATGTTTTTTTTCAAATGTTCATAATTTCCTGCTCTATTATCTGTGGAATGATTATTACAAAAACCTAAATAGGGATTTAGTTAAAAAATAATTTGTGAATGCATTAAATAAATGTTTTTGAAAATATGGTTTTTCTTCAATAACATTCTTGTAAGAAAAACTCCGTACAAGTGTATACAACAAATAATAGACAGCAATTTTCTGTATTTTGAAGCATAAGAATCATGTTGATATCTTTCTTGGTTCCTGAGATATTTGATTCCCTGTAAAAGCCCGCTTTTTCAACCTCACCCTTATATTAGGGGCTGTAATTAATTTTTTGGCTTGGTTCAAATGGTAGATCATTACTAGTAAATTACTCTTTCATTTAAAATAAATAATGAGAAATTATAGCCAGAAGTTTTGATTTTCATTTTCTGGGTTAACTACTCCCTTAACTTTTGACTGTTCTGCAATTACTGCTAATGCAGACGGTGAAGGATGAAATTAATTTTTGTAACGTATGAAAATATGCCGTGCCTGAATGGGATTCGAACCCAAGACCGCATGATGAGAGGCGAGAACTTAATTTAAAATATTCCAATTAAGGGGGATGATATTGGATGAAATTGTCAATTTTCAATTTATTTTATCTTTTTCTTTAAGATAAAATTGTTTTTGATACCCATAAAATGAATTTTAGCTAAGATAGTGTATTTTATCTAGTACGGAAAATTTATCTTTCGGGTGCTGCATGGAGCCGAAATAAACGATTTTAAGTAATTGTAAGATCAAGAAATTCGTTAAGGGAGGATAAACAAGTGGTTATATAATCATTTTTGTTATTTTGACTTCAGTGGATTATGAAATATTATTTTGTATGGTCTAGAATAAAGGATTCTGGTAATTTAGCTGGGAATTAATCTAGGACCTTCGGTTTAGGGGTCATGGACATTCTTCTTCCTCTTAAGCCTTTCCTCTCCCAATTTACTGGATCCTCTTCGAATTTCCTCCGTGATTCTACTTTGTGAGCTGTTCTCATCCACGTTCTGTCCTCATCTGTGGCTACCAACACTTTTACTGGTTTCATAAAATATTGAAGTGGTACAATATGTGTTGTATATAAATAATAAAGGTTGAGTAGTTAATTTTTGATAAATAATATTTTAACCAAACTAAATTATAGTAATTAAAAATATGTTTATTAATATTATTGTTATATTTTTCTTGAATGTTTCCATTAATAATAATTGTTTGATTTAATATTAATTTACTTAGCGTATTTTTAAATGTTCATTGTTTGAAGTGTTGATTTCTAAAGAAGAATAATTTTTTTCTGACTTGAACTGGTGAGCTCATATAATTTATGTAGACATATAATAAATAAATATAAATATTTAATATAAAAAAATATAAATAGTATAAATAATAAATATAAATATAAACAAATATATTGTAAATAAATAAATTTAATTGTATAATTACAGACGATATAATATTTCGAATTATATAATCTTATCTGGATTAAAATAAAAGCTTAATAACTTTGATCTGATTTTATTATTAATTAAAAACTATTTTTTATAAGTTTCAGAACAAATTATAATTTGTATGTGATATAAATAACCACCCAAGAAGGTAGAATATCGCAATTTCCATTAGACTACTCTTTTTTCCATCTGCTATTGACTTACCACATTTCCAGTCCTTCTTTATTTAAGACCAGCGATACGTACTATGAAATCATTTACCATTGTTTTGTTTCGGATTACCTCATTTATCATTTTGTCTTATAAAGAAATCCCAAAAATGGTTTTTTCCATTGATCTTTGGTCGTGGATAGCTCCCACAAATTGTTTATCCAAGGCGCTCATGAGAAACTTATTTGTTTAAAAAAATCTGGTGTGAAACACTCACACAACTTTCTCTTGCCAATGCAAATAATTAACAATAAACCTAACATTAGTAATAAAATATTAGAAATAAACAAAAAACTAACCTCAATAAATATAACCTAATTTAATCATATAATGAAAGACGAAAAATGAAAATCGATCTCAGTTTGGCTTAAAAATACGGAAAATCGCTCTTTCACGCTAAACTAGGCACTGTATAAACATATGCTTTAAATAAAACTTGTAGATCTTTCAATTTTCTATAAATTTTATTATATATACTTTTGTCGTAAAATGCATACCAAGGCCGAAATCTTAAAAAAATCGATTTTTCACACGTTTTCGTGAGAAAAAACAGAAAATCGCTAATTACCGCTAAACTAACCGTTATACAAAAAAATGTTTGAAATAAAAGTTGTAGAATTTTAAATTCTCTACATTTTTTATTATATAAATTTTTGCGCTATAATACATTATTAAAGCCGTAATTAAAAAAAAACACCTTTTGTACGTGAAAACAGCCTCACCAAGAATTTCAGCAAACATGGCGCCTACCCTATTTTGTAGAGAATAAAAAATTAAGTAAACCAGGCGATTTTTAAAAAAATCGAAGCACCGGCTTTTGAGAAAATCGCAAAAAAGTAAAAAATTACACGAATAAACTACTACTTCCGGTTGACCGATTTTGATGAAAATGGTCGTGTCGGGTCCAGTAGTGGATGTAACTTAAGTTTCAAGTTTCAAGTTTGTACGATGTTCCGTTCTTGAGATATTTTGTACACACACACACACACACACACACACACACACACACACACACACACACACACACACACATACACACACACACATGCACCCCCCCCCCACACACACACACACACAGATGAATCGCTAAAAACATGTTTTTTGGGTGCAGGAGGTCTGAAAACGTGTAGATCCGGTGAAAACTCGATTTCGAAAAATCGGCATGAAAACAATACTTTCCTTTCTATATATTCATATAGGCAAGAGAGAGTAAAAATTGATAAATATCAAATATATCGGTTATCATAGTGGCACAGTTTAAGAGTAGGTACTAAATTCCAAATCCGAAGATCATTTTTCGGTTCCCGGTAAGATTACTGGAACTAAACCACCATTAAAATTCTGCCAAGTAAAGTATTTACTAACGACCTTAGCATTTGATACGAAAATCTCTCAAATACAATAACATCTACGGATGATGTAACAAAGTGCTAAAGTTATACGAGGGGGTACCCAAAAGAAACCGGAATTATTTTTTAAAACTATTTATTTTTAATTTTTTTACAAAAGAACCTTATCCCCTTCAAAATACTCTCCATTACAACTAATACATTTGTCCCACCGGTGCTTCCACTGTTCAAAACATTTTTTGTACTCCTCTTCAGTGATGGCTGCCAGCTCATCCGTCGTTTTTTTCTTGACATCATCAACGTTGTTAAATCGGAGACCTTTCATGCCCCTTTTCATGCGTGGGAACAAGAAAAAATCACACGGAGCCAGATCGGGTGAGTACGGTGCGTGTGGTAGCAAAACCATGCCGTTTTTCGCCAAAAACTGGGTAACCGAGATTGCCGTGTGTGCAGGCGCGTTGTCGTGGTGGAAAAACCAGTCCCCTGTCTGCCACAAATTAGGTCTTTTACGACGAATGCTGTTTCGTAGTCTTCTTAACACTTAAAGATAAAAAGTCAATGTTCTGTCGTCGGTCTGTTCGTACAATTTCTTTCACTTTCACAACATTTTCGTCTGTTCGGGAAGTCGACGGTCGTCCAGAACGAGGTTTGTTCTCAATCGACATGTCGCCATTTTTAAAGCGCAAAAACCACTCGTACACTTGGGTTTTTCCAATAGCGTCGTCCTTGTAAGCTGTGTTCAACATTACAACTGTTTCCGCGGCGTTTTTACCGAGCAATGTTTTTACCGGGCATTGAACTGGCAATGAGTAGCGCTACAAGCAGCCTAGTGGCGGGAATTAGTACTGCACAAGCTCCGCCCACAGCAGAGCTATTCCGGATACTTTTGGGTACCCCCTCGTACATTGAAAATAAAATACATAGTAATTACAATGCATAGCTCCTGTTGACTATCCTATCTTATCTTTTAAATATTCTATGGCCTATTCTCATTTTGTCCTTGCACAACTCATCATCTACAATTCCTGATTATATTGAATCATTAAATACTTGAAGAATATACAACAATTATTTTATAACAAGTAGTTCAAATATCTTTAGTATTTAGAAGTTTACTCTTTCCTTGACCGAATGATAGAATTGATATAATTTACAATCAATAGTTAAGTGATAATTTACTAGTTTAGTAGGTTAGTAGAAGCATTGATTAAATAATTATATATTTGTCTGGCGACGCTAATGTATAATTTAAAAAAGTTTACCTTTTATTTATCTCTTGTTATATTCGTCGTAAAAATTAAGAGTAAACAATATGTTTACAAAAGTACCTAATAAAAAGGTTTAAAAAACTGAATTTTTTTATCTCTACAGTAATTATTTTTAGTAGTTTTAAAGCCTAAAAAATATAGTACAAGGATAAATTTTTGAAAACCAAACAGCTGACGCTACATGTACAATTTTTTTAAAATATTAACTTGGCCTCCGGGTTGGTCTAAAGATAAAGCGTCGCCAAAATCAGCTGTTTAACAGCTGATTTTCGGAGATGAAGGTTCCTGGTTCAAATCCTAGTAAAGGTAGTTACTTTTATACGGATTTGAATGCTAGATAGTGGTTACCGGTGTACTTTAATGGTTGGGGTTCAATTAACCATACCCTTTTAGGAATGGTCGACCTGTGTCTGTACAAGACTATACCTCATTTACACGGCATACACATCATCCTCATCTCATGGGTCATGGGGTTGCTTATTGTTCTGAATTGAGCAGATTGCAACGTACACAAATTAAAGATTACAAAAAAAACTTGGCCTCCGGGCCTAGTCAGTCATCTGGTAGAAAGTCGCTATTATTTGTTAAGTAACACCAGTTAGGAGTGCGACTTTGTATGGTGACCAGCTGACAGCCATCCATAAACAAACTCTACTGGGAGTCCCTGTTCAAACTCATGCCTAATTCACTTCAAAAAATAGAGCGATCAAATTGGGTAGTTGTAATTAATGTACAGTTCCCGATAACAAATAAAAGCTAAAAAAAAAATTAACTTCTTTTACTTTGAGTGTACGTTACAATCTATTCAATTTAGAACAATAAGCAACCCCATAACGCAATGAGATATGGATGAGTGTATGGCGTTTAAATGAGATTTAGTCTTGTTCAGACTCAGGCCGACTGAAAGGGTATGTTTAATTAAACTCTGATCATCAAAGTACACCGGTAACCACTGTCTAGTATTCAAATCAGTATAAAAGTACCTTTACTAGCATTTGAACTACGAAACCTTCTAAAATTTAAAATATTTATTTGTTAATATTTAAAAAAATATAAACTAATACAAATTTTAATACGAGCGAATACTCAATTTCATTAGTGCTTCATGACTATTTTGAAGAGGAATCTTGAAACTAGCAGGTATCCAATGGTAATGTATGTAAAGCAACGTACCTTAATACAGTTAAAATTCAAATGTCCATTAGCACAACACAAAAAACAGATTGATTTCTATGTTGCTTATCACAACACTAGATTATTTGAACAAAAACCTTTCTAGATTTTTTAGTAAAAAATTACCTTTTTTTTTATTAAAAAAAATTGAATTTCAACATCGTTTATTTGTATTTTACTTACTACTTAATTTACATAAATTTTCTCAGAATTTAATTTTCTACGCGGTGAATTTTTCTCGATCCATAATTTTTTGTGTTTTATGACCGATATCTTTAAAACCAAGCAAATACAGCTCTTTGACCTAGTTTATTGAATTTTTTAGGTAAAAAGCTATAAGATTCTACAAATTTTTTCTCTTAATTCAAATTTGTCTCTTTCTCCATCCATAAATCACGAACGAATCGTTCCTGACTTATGGTTTCTTAAAAAAAATTTCTTATATTTAGCTATAAAATAACTTCCTAGTGTTTGGACACACCTTTTAAAGAGCATACGTAGTAAATCGAACCCGGGGACTCTGAATTAACATTCAAATACACTATTGATTAATCTAGTAAAACAACCTTTAAAAATTTTAATGAATTGGAAATAGCTGAATATTTTTACCATGGAAATGGATTAATGAAAGTTATTTATGAGTAGAATTTGAACTTCAATTTTATTTACGTTTATTTTCGTGAAGATTACTCTTGTTTCATTCATAAATAATAATTATAACAACAAAACTTTAACAGAAAATGAAACCACAACACCGTTGTCCATTAGAGCACAGGTGTTTCAGAATAACTTGTCTACTAAAAATGATCACGATTTTAAATTATAACTAGGTACACTGTTAAGTCACGAAGTATATTTTTAAATTTATTTATTTATTTATTAGAAAATGTAAGACTTACTACTTTTTGTTATCAATAATGAAGAAATATTTTAAGGTACGTGTAGGCCTCCAGGCCAGCCCAGTCAGTCGCTGGTAGGAAGTCGCTATTATTTGTTAAGTAACACCGGTTGGGCCAGCGACTTTGAATGGTGACCAGCTGACAACCATCCATGAACAAACTCTACTGGGAGTCCCTGTTCAAATTCATGCCTAATTCACTTAAATAAACAGCGATCAAATCGGGTAGTTGTCAATTATTTACAGTTCCCAATAAAAAATAAAAGCTAAAAAAAGGTCCACGTATATTTATAGTACTGCTAAATTTTTTTATACAAAACATAAGGAAATCATTTTTTTTAACAGTGCGATTCTTTTGCAATTAGTTTATTTATAAATTTAGTTATAAACTTTAAGCAAAGATGATAAAAATCTGAGTAATAACGTTCTTAGAATGAAAATATAAAACCAACTCAGTATTGTGTTTCAAAAATGACAAAACTGTGAATAAAAAATGTAAATATAAAACTAAACTTGATGAATTGTGAATTAATATCTTGAAACATGAAGTTGTTGAAGCTGAAGATGACGATGATCATTGGGAAATAAAATAAGGTTTAAACAATAATAAATAAAGTAAGAAAGCGTTAAAATAGAGGACAGTAATTATGTATATGTATTACTATACGTATTTAAATAATAAATTTGTTAAGATTGAACAAAAATGTTTAATGGTTTACAATATTATTAATCGCCAGAGGAAGAAATTCTTTACTTATTACTTTCTCTTGCCTATATGAATATATAGGAAGGAAAGTATTGTTTTCATGTCGATTTTTCGAAATCGAGTTTTCACCGGATCTATACGTTTTCAGACCCCCTGAACCCAAAAACATGTTTTTAGCGATTGGTCTGTGTGTGTGTGTGTGTGTGTGTGTGTGTGCGTGCGTGCGTGCGTGTGTGTGTGTGTGTGTGTGCGCGCGCGCGCGTGTGTGTGTGTGTGTGTGTGAACAGAATATCTCAAGAACGAAACATCGTACGAACTTGAAACTTGAAACTTAAGTTACGTACCACTACCGGACTCGACACGAACATTTTCAACAAAATCGGTCAACCGGAAGTGGTAGTTTATTCGTATAATTTTTCACTTTTTTGCGATTTTCTCAAAAACTGGTCCTACGATTTTTTTTAAAATCGCCTGGTTTACTCAATTTTTTATTCTCTACAAGATAGGGTAGGCGTCATGTTTGCTGAAATTCTGGGTGAGGCTGTTTTCACGTAAAAACGTTGTTTTTTTAAGATTACAGCTTTAATATGCATTTTAGCGCAAAATTTGTATAATAAAAGTTGTAGAGAATTAAAAATTCTACAACTTTTATTTCAAACAATTTTTTGTATAACGCTTATTTTAGCGGTAATTTGCGATTTTCTGTTTTTTTCTCACGAAAATGTGTGAAAAATTGATTTTTTTAAGATTTCGGCCTTAGTATGCATTTTACGACAAAAGTGTATATAATTTAATTTATAGAAAATTAAAAGATCTACAACTTTTATTTAAAGCATTTTTCTCTACAGAGCCTAGTTTAGAGAGAAAGAGTGATTTTCCGTATTTCTAAGCCAAACTGAGGTTGATTTTCATTTTGCATCATTCACTCATGATTAAAATAAGGTTATGTTTTTGAGGTTAGTTTTTGTTTATTTCTAATATTTTATTATTAATGTTAGGTTTATTGTTAATTATTTGCATTGGCAAGAGAAAGTTGTGTGAGTGTTTCACACCAGATTTTTTTTTTCATTCCTAATTTGTGTACGTTGCAATCGGTTCAATTTAGAACAATAAGCAACCCCATGACCCAATGAAATGAGGATGATGTGTATGACGTGTAAATGAGATGTAGTCTTGTACAGACCCAGGCCGACCATTCTTGAGAGAGTATAGTTAAATTAAACCCCAACCATCAAAGTACACCGGTAACCACTGTCTAGTATTCAAATTCGTATAAAAGTAACTACCTTTACTAGGATTTGAACCAGGAACCTTCGTCTCCGAAATACTGAAAATATAACCTGCTTTTATTAGTAATCCCAGTATCGAAATCTTTTAAATCGAAGGCGTGCAGAATATATTTCTATGCTGGTTACGAAACAGATTTCTGGAGTTATATCTACCTAATGTTACTGAAATACGGAAAATGTCTTCGATATGCATTTCAAACTATTTGCTAGCTATCTGTATAGTGTAAATTGTCAACCTTTGTTCATCAGATGGCGAGTTAAGGAAAGACTGTACTTTGTACCCCGCCAATGTTAAATTTGCTATTTTTAGATACATTTTTAATAGGATTGTTGAAAGATAGAAAAATGAAACTTTACACACTTATAGCTGTTGTAGGGTGGTTTTAGCTAAGTTACTGATATTTTTTTTCAATTTAATCTTTTGGATCATAAAGTTTTTAAAATAATAACGAATAACAAAAAATGTTTACAAATTTTTTCTACGTTTTTTTACATAAATTACTAATTTTTTTGGGCACCTGAGAAAATAAAAACAATGTCGGTGAATGTGCATGTACATGATAATTAACTGGTAAAAATTTCAACCTGGTAGATTAAATGGTGTCTGAGAAAAACGTACCTAAGTGTTAAAAATCTAAATTTACGGGAAAAGGCACAAATTAAAAACAAAATGTACACAAACAAGTTTAATTTCTCATCAACAGTTGGTCAGAACGCTGCACTAATAGCGGAGAACGTTAAAAATAGTGAAACAGATATTTTAAAAAAATTAAAATTCTGTTTGCACTAAAACAAGCAATAAAAAAATATGAAAAATATTTTGTTCTTGGTGACATGTTAATTTTTTAGGATAAACCTGATAGAAACTTAAATTTTTTCATTATAATAATTTTTTTGTCGTAATTTAATGTTTTTGTGGTAGATCAAGGTCTAAACTACTGTTGTTGTTGTTTAGGTCATCAGCCAAAAGGCTGGTTTGAACCTGTAGAGGTTTTACTAAGTAAATCGAGGAGTGAGGTGGTTTACCATAGCCTTCCTCACCGAGTGGAAAAGTACACTTATCAGCATGCCGGGCCCTTTGAAAAGCATATATTTTCCACTCTGCAAATGACACTTTTACTTCATTCACCACAGGGTCTGGCTGTATAATGAAATCCATTACTTTCAGACGAGGTAACTCTGATTAGTATCTTTTACACCTCTACCTCTTCTGTTCTTAAATGATTCAGTCATTTAATTGGCTGACCATGTGATAAGAAACAACTATTTATTTTAGCCCTGCAACTAACAGATTGAGTGTAAATAATTTGACATTATTTACTGCTATACTTATGGATTTGAAATTGAAATATATATTTCTAACCACCAGAATACGGTAACATAAAACACTTACCAATGTTTATAGCGCTTTCATGTATCTTGTACACATCTTCAGTAAATTAGAATTTTTTACGTCAAAATTTAAAACTTCCTGCTCCTACCATGGTAGATAAGGAATAGTTGGTTCTTATATTTAAAACAGTCTTGCCAACTTAATCAGTTGATTGTCATATTAAATCTGTGTGTTCATTAATTTTTCCCTGTTATTGTATTATAGTTTTAAATTTTGACGTAAAAAATTTTAATTTACTGAAGATGTGTACAAGATGCACGAAAGCGCTATAAACATTGGTAAGTTTTTTATGTTACCGTATTGTGGTGGTTAGAAATATATATATTTCAATTTTAAATAATACGGCTGTTAAAAAATCCTACATAGGATGTTTGATAAAATAATAAAAATAACTTATGGATTTATGTGTGTTTAAAATTTAATGTGAACTGAAATATGGAGGTGTGTTTTAGTAGGTCTTTGTGTGTAGGGCTCTTCTTCGTCTCCTCAACCGGGAGGTTGGTGGGCTGAAAATCTTGCTATCTCCATAGTCATTTTCATAACTTACTTGTAACCTCTTCCCCCCTTATTTTATCAATGTATACCAATCTTTGTCTTCCTCTAGACTCGATCCTCTTCTATCAGTTCTTCAAGGAGGGTGGTGAACCAAGTCGAATGTCGCAGAAGATATTCAATAATTTTGTTTCATTTTCCTTTGATTGTTTGTAGTAGGAGTTTTCCTTCACCCACTCTTGTCAGTAGGTTACAATCTCATTAGTTACTCCATCTATCTATGGAATCTTCACCATTCTTCACCGACACCACATTTCAAAGGCTTCCAGTTTTTTGTTCAAATTCCGTACAGTTCATGTCTCAGA
The DNA here is from genome assembly GCA_035578175.1 of Catonia carolina. Lineage (NCBI taxonomy): Eukaryota > Metazoa > Arthropoda > Insecta > Hemiptera > Achilidae > Catonia > Catonia carolina. Next base: position 15,251,804 of record JAQMRL010000013.1, read on the forward strand.
GGCCTGTTCCAGCTTCTATTCATCTTCTTCTTCGTCTATCCAACGAACATACTACTTGCGGACGGTATCTCAAGGCTAATGATCCTTAATGCCTAATATATCCTTAATGCCTTAAAGCCTAATGATCAAGGTAATGATCCTCTGACATGCGACTTACATGTTGTAACCACCTCTCCCTATATCTTTTAATCCTCTGCCTCAAAGTTTCCGTTATACCAAAATCATGCCGGATTGTCTCACTCCTGATAACGCGTCAGGATACAGAATTTTATAAACGAAATACGTATAATTCTATAAACTTTTTTTTAATATTGATAAGTGAAAAAATGAGTAGCCCTACTGGAAATTCCTTGTTGTTGTTTAGGTCATCAGCCAAAAGGCTGGTTTGAACCTGTAGAGGTTTTACTAAGTAAATCGAGGAGTGAGGTGGTTTACCACTGCCTTCCTCACTGAGTGGAAAAGTATGGTTATCAGCATGCCGGGCCCTCTGAAAAGCACATATTTTCCACTCTGCAAATGACACTTTCACTTCATTCACCACAGGGTCTGGCTGTATAATGAAATCCATTACTTTCAGAGGAGATAACTCTGATTAGTGTCTTTTACACCTCTACCTCTTCTGTTCTTAAATGATTCAGTCATTTAATTGGCTGACCATGTGATAAGAAACAGAACTATTTATTTTAGCCCTGCAGCGAACAGATTGAGTGTAAATAATTTTATACTCCACCTGTCTGTTATGGGCATAAATGGAAATTCCTTATGAACATTTTAAATCAGAATACAATAGAAGATAATTTTTAATGAGTTATGTACGAAAGTTTATATGGGTAGTTATATAATGGAAAATCAAAGGATTCTTTCTAGTGAATGTATTTATGTATTAGTAATTAAAACCTAACGGAAATGTGTAGTATATTAATAGTTACTGGTATAACTAACTTACTCAAGAAAGAGATATTTTTAGGGTAGATAATACAGTAATATCCAGTCCGTTTTGTTCATTGGATTATTTTAGAATTATAATGAAATTTTCTGTTACTCTTTTTTGTGAAAGGTATTTTTAAAGTGAATAAAGATAGAAGTAATATTCTTGGATAAAAATAAGTACAGTAAGAATAAGAATAAAAAATGCTTTAATAGTTGTAATTTTTATGAGTTCATCATCTGACGTTATGAGCGTTCTCTCAAGGAGGATGAAATAAAGTACGAAGTGAAAGGACATTGACCGCAGCCTCTATGAGATTAGTTTCTGGATTTTATGTTCATTGTATTCACCTGAGTGATCTTGATGCGCCAGCTTGCATATAATGCATGTATATACAATATGGTATTATACAAAGACGTTATTGTATAAAATTTCAATGTACGTACATAATATTTTATTATTGTTCACTAAATATTTAACAAAGTGTTTTAAAAATTACTACGAGGAAATGAACGATCATTTTTAATTCCTTCCTTATTCAAAATTCGTTCTTCAGTTAATTCGCATTTAAAAAGACCGGAGGACCTTAGTTTTGCATACGCCTCCGTTCAATGTACCAGTACCATTGTTTTGTTTTTTTTTAATATCTCATCCCTACATTTTTATCGGGCATTCCGCCTCCGCAGTGTTAAAATAACAAGACTAGTCGTGATTATCTCTAAACGAACTGTTATCACCCTTTTCCGTACACAAACAATCTCATGCAATATTATTATAAAATTTAAATTTATTATACATGTTTAACATCCTTTTTTACTTTCTCTTGCCTATATGAATAGTATATAAGAAGGAAAGTATTGTTTTCCTGTCGATTTTTCAAAATCGAGTTTTCACCGGATCTACACGTTTTCAGACCTTCTGAACCCAAAAAACATGTTTTTAGCGATTGGTGTGTGTGTGTGTGTGTGTGTATACAGAATATCTCAAGAACGGAACATCGTACGAAGATGAAACTTGAAACCTAAGTTACATACCACTACCGGACCCGACACGAACATTTTCACCAAAATCGGTCAACCGGAAGTAGTAGTTTCACTTATTTTTTAAGATTTCTGCCTTAGTATGCATTTTATGACAAAAGTGTATACAATCGAATTTATAGAAAATTAAAAGATCTACAACTTGTATTTAGAGCATTTTTCTCTACAGAGCCTAGTTTAGCTTGAAAGAGTGATTTTCAATATTGTTTACTTTCTCTTGCTCTAAGTAAAATATAGGAAAGGAGAGTATTTTTGGTTCGTCGATTTTTCTAAATCAAATGTTTACTGGAAATATACGTTTTCATTTATCCTCTGAAGACAATAATCATGATTTTTACCGATTGTTCTCTCACCCTTCCTTCCCTCTTTGTGTGTGTATATGTGGGTAATAATAATAATTTTTTTCATTATGATGGCTTCCACTCACCCCTTACAGCATCCCAACCTCCATGAAAGAGACTAATAAAGAAGCGGGGACGACCTACATGAGTTGAAGAAGTGCAGCAACAGATAAAAATCCTTGAAACACTGAACTTACCTATCGAGACGTAAATCCAGGGGACGTCAAAAGAAAAACCACTAACTAACTACATATGCCTATAAGCTTATAAGTAAATTTTTAATAATAATAATAATAATAATAATAATAATAATAATAATAATAATAATAATAATGAAATAGTGAGCTTGAAAACTAAATATGGTAAAATCAATAAGGTCCCGTACTTTAAATATCTGGTAGAAATAATTGAACCAACAGGCCGAGAAAAAATCTCACAACAGAGTCGCCTACTAAAAATGAAAAAGGGATTGGGCCTGGTCCAGCACCTTTACAACAAAAAATCCATGTCAAGGCACATAAAATTGCGACACTACAACACAGTTATAAAACCAACAGCCGTCTATGCAAGTGTAACATTAACAGTCAATGGGAAGCGAGACCTTGAGAAAATCAAAAAGGAAGAGAGAAAAATCACAAGGAAAATCTTAGGGGCTAGGCTTACTGAAGACGGTTACAGGCTACAATCAATCAAAACAACGGAGAAGTATTCAAACATCGAAATTGACTTTAGGAAAGAAAGAATGAAATTCTTTGGTCATTTTAGTAGATTATTACAAGATCGATTGACTAAGAAGATTGTAGACTATGTAACCCCACTTAAAACCTCAACACCATGACTTCAGGAAATTCGGAAGAACCTCGAACGTGCAAACATAACTTCAGCCGATATCGTAGAAAGAGAAACGTTTTGAGACAAAGTAAATAAGTGGAAAGTTTCACCTGAGTAACCACAGCAGGTCAGGCCAAAATGGTCAGAAGAACGTAAACGAGCTTTCTCAGAAAGAATGAAAGTCTATTGGAAGAACAGGAAGAACCCAAAGAAACGTTAATTGAGCTATTTGCTTAACGTCTTCCGCTATTGGGAGAATTCTCTAATAATAATAATAATAATAATAATAATAATAATAATAATAATAATAATAATAATAATAATAATATATTACAAAACTTAAAATTTCAACACCTTGGCTGGACGAAATTCGTAAGGACCTAAAAAGCGCAAATATACATCAAACTGAAATTTTTAATAAAAACTTATTCCGTCACAAGGTAGACAAGTGGAAAGTTTCAGAGCCCTCAAGAGAGAAGCAGTTTAGACCAAAGTGGTCTGAAAACCGCAAAAAAGCTTTCTCGGAAACAATGAAGGCCTACTGGACCAATAAGAAAAACAAATGACGAAACTGAGTCATGATGCTTAACGTCTTCTATCCAAGGAGAATTCGCCAATAATAATAATAATAATAATAATAATAATAATAATAATAATAATAATAATAATAATAATAATAATAATAATAATAATGAATCCTTTTCATGAGACGACGTGACTCATGGCTGGTGTCAATTTTTAAAAAAACTTACCTTTGACTTATGACAAAAATCATTTGTGATTTCTGTATCTGCTCTTTAAGAGAAATCGAATTACACTATTTTTGTTTTCAAATTCCGAGTTTGATTTCTCGACTTCCGGTTCTGAGCCACTTCTGGTCGAAACCGGAAATTCGAACCCAATTCAAGCCCATTTACTTTTTGTGTAGATAACGAAACCGAAAACCGTTTGTTGCTATCTCTTGTAGTTTCTGACATCTGGGTGTGAAGGACGTAGGACAATGATAGGTGACAATTTTAAAAATTTCCACCAATAAAACTTTATTTAATAACTGTTAACAATATTACACAGAATAGAATGGGTTAAGATTAAAAAGCAGTACAATTTCAATTAAAATGTACGTATAAAATAATACAAAGTACAATCAAAATATAGCCTACTTACAAATATACCACAATAAAACTGATTATCATAGTCATTAAGGCTACACTACAGAAAAAACATCATTACAATTATTTAAAATTTATAATTTATAAATGTTGTTTAGGTCATCAGGCGAAAGGCTGGTTTGAACCCGTAGAGGTTTTACTAAGTAAAACGAGAAGTGAGGTGGTGTACCATTGCCTTCCTCACTGAATGGTAAAGTACGCTTATCAACTTACCGGGCCCTCTGAAAAGCACATATTTTCCACTCTTCAAATGACACCTTCACTTCATTCACCATAGGGTCTGGCTGTATAATGAAGTTCATAACTTTCAGAGAAGATAACTCGGATTAGTGTCTGTTACAACCTCTACCTTTTCTGTTCTTAAATGATTTAATAGTCATTTCATTGGCTGACCGTGTGATAAGAAACAGAACTATTTATTTTAGCCTTGCAACGAACAGATTGAGTGTAAATAATTTGACACTCCACCTGTCTGTTACGGACTAATTTAGAAATACTCTGTCTGAAACATTAAATGTAAAAAACGTCAAGTACTAAATTACAAGAAAGACATACATTCCCTTCTTTTCCCTTTTTCCCTTCCCTTTTTTATTGGAATTGGGTAAGAACAGATGTACTGTGTTAATAGATAATATTAATATTAATTATAATAACACCTGAAAAGTTGCTAAGAAGTATATAAAATAACGTAATCAGTTACACTAAAACTTTTGATTTTGTTTTGTAGAAAATATATTTTTACTGTCTTGCTTCTAGTAAAATAAAATTAAAATTTTAAATTTCCTGTGAGGTACCTAAAATTTGCATAATTACTGTTATTTATGCCATTTATATTGCATTGCGTGAGTCAATAAAAACTGTTCTATTTTCAAGCAGACCAATGTAAAACTTCTCTCTAGTGGCTGAATATTCAGTTATACTATTAATGTAGGCAGTATATTATCTGTTGGTGGTAAAAAGTTTTTTTTTATTTTGTTCTAAATGTACTGTTAATGACCGATCATATGGTTTTCTTATATTAATAAAAATGTTTTACTACAATCGTTAACGAATATTCTTTTCGTGTGTTTAAAGTAAATTTTATGGCGGTGTTAAAAATCTTTTTTTTTAAGGAATACAGTTAGAGAAAGTAATTGTGTCCTGTATGCCTAATAGAGAAATACTTAATGAAAATTTTTAAACTTATGCCACAACATTTACATTTACATTTTTGTAAATTAGCTCCAATCTACGTAGTGTGGCTATTAAACAATGAGACTGACGTTGTAAAAATTTTATTTTAATTTTATTCATAATCACTTATTGTCACCTTCAATATACACTTCTTCTCTATCCCTACAACGCTCCATGCGAATTTTCCATTGTTGGAAACAGCGTTGAAAGTCATCTTCTGTCAGCTCCTTCAGGACACGTGCCGCTTTCTCTTTTACAGCTTCCACAGACTCAAATCTTGTCCCTATTAATGTAGATTTCACCTTAGGGAACAGGTAGAAGTCACATGGTGAAAGATCTGGTGAATAAGGTGGATGTTCTAACACTGAGTTGCTGTACTTGGCTAGGAACCTCTTGACAGATAACGCGGAATGAGCTGTCATTATCTTGGTGGAGAACCCATGATTTGTCCTTCCACATTTCGAAGCGTTTTTTTCTTACTCTTTGACGTAGTTTAGAAAGTACCTCAATGTAGTAATATTGATTAATTGTTTGACCTTCAGGAACCCAGTGAAGGTACACAATCCCATGGATATCAAAAAAAAAAAACAATCATCATTGCTTTAAATTTTGACTTGCTCATTCGAGCGTTTTTGGCTCTCGTTGAAGTTCGGCTCTTCCAGTGCATGGATTGGCGCTTCGTTTCCGGATCATAAGTAAAAAAACCACGTTTCATCACGTGTTATTATCTTCTACCTGTTCCCTAAGGTAGAATCTGCATTAAAAGGGACAAGATTTGAGTCTGTGAAAGCTGTAAAAGAGAAAGCGGCACGTGTCCTGAAGGAGCTGACAGAAGATAACTTTTAGCACTGTTTCAAAAATGGAAAACTCGCATGGAGCGTTGTAAAGATAAAGATGGAGTGTATATTGACGGTGACAATAAGTAATTATGTAAAAAATAAAAATAAATTTGTTTACGTCAGTCTCGTTATTTAATAGCCACACCTCGTATGTGCTAAACCCTCAGTGATAGCTCGGATTCAGAGGTTTCAATCAAAGACTTTACGGATATTAGCCAACCTCTTACGTTTCTAACGTAAGTATAGTTTAGTACAATTACATCCTTTCCACCCCTTAGGGATAAAATGTAAAAATTCAAAAAACTTAATTTATTTATTTATCTCTAAAAAATACGCGTGCAAGTTTTTAGAAACAAATCATTTCCGAAAAGTGTAAGATATGAGCTATTAGCCTACGTAGTCAACTTCCCTTAACCACTTAAAAGTGACTTGTTGAAATAAATTCTGTAGGTTTTCTGTTAACCTCTAAGGAACAGATGTGCTTCATTTCAGTTATCTAGGTGTTCGGGAGGTATTTGTTATTAAGACGAAATGGATGTGGGAAAATCTCAGAATCGATGGCTGGATGAAATTAAGAGGTGTACCGGTGCAAGGTGGTTCCAGTTGGCCCAGAAAAGGGATGAATGAAAAGTATAAGATTAGTTCTATATCCAGCTGTGGATTGCAATTGGTTGAAAGAGGGGTGGGAGGTAGAAGAGAGAAAGGAGAAAATCAAGAGGAAAAGAAAGAGAAGTGAACGGGAAACTTAAACTTCAGATAGAATATAAAAAGAAACACCGACCTAATTTGGAAATTTATTTTTATTCGATTTTTATTAAATCCACAGTTTACATTCAATACCCATTGTATTCGCTTATAACTAAATTCTTGATGCGTTATTAAACAAAACAAAGATTAAAAATGTTCTTTTTTAAATCTCAATTACACGAAATCACTATATTGTCATTCATTTATAATTAAAAATAGATTATGTTTTTTATATTACATTGTTTACTCATCATTTTACATAGGTTATATTTTAATTATTTAAATTGGTAAGAGAAAGTCGAGTGAGTATTTCAAAACAGATTTTAAAAATAATATTCACCATTAATTACCATGGAAGTTGAACACAATGTAAAAACTATAAGATTGTTTTGGATATAAAAACATGGCAACGATGTTGACAGTAGATTCGGTACTTCATTGCAGTTGGGGACATTAATCAGCGGATCATTACAAAATTCCGTGAACATCATAAACGTTTCGTTTTGTCCTATACCGATCGGTTTCGCCAGTTTTTTTAGATATGGAATGTTAAATCGACTCCATTAACTCGTTCATTCGAGCATATTGAATGAAACCTTTTAAATATTCTACTGTAAAAAATGTCGAACAAATACATTAAGGCATTTAGGAGTTTTTGGAAAGTTAAGTACTTTAAATGAACTAACTTATGTAATTGTATGCATTTGTACAGTGTGGGTACTGAAAATGTTGATGACCAATTAGTTCCACTCCCATCGAAGATCGATTGGAGACGCTGAATAACGCTGAATACAGTACTTTAGTTCTTTGGAACATGCATGTTGCTATCTCCGATTTCATCGTTTGAAAACTATGAACGTTATAATTATACTTCAAATAATTTACCTTAAAAAACAACAAGCAAATGAAATAAGACGGTAGGATGGTATTTTAAGGTATTTAAAACGGTTTTACTTCAGTAATTAAATGTATTAAATCAAAGTAGCTTATCGACAGAAAGGAAATAATTATTATTGTCTCCCAAAATTGGCCACGTGAAAGAATTGAAGGCTGAAGAAAAAAACATATTATTACTAATAATATATTTTTTATTTAAACAAACAGTTTTGGATCTTAATAATACATTTAACGAAAACCGAAATTTTAGAAAATTAAAAAGAATTTACAACTTTTATTTCCATCATATTTTTTCTACACAGCTTAGTTTAGCGTCAATTAGTGATGTTACGTATTTAAGTTCTACAGAGGTTGATTTTCCCATAACAGGCAGGTGGAGTGTTAAATTATTTTATCTGGTAGTTCGAGGGCTACAAAAAATAGTTGTTATTTTATCACATGGTCAGCCAATTATATGACTGAAGCATTTAAGAACAGAAGAGGTAGAGATTATAAGACACTAGCCAGAGTTATCTCCTTTGAGAGTAATGAATTTCATTATACGACAAGATCTTGTGGTGAATGAAGTGGAGGTGTCATTTGCAGGGTGGAAAGTGGATGCTTTTAAGAGGGCCTGGCATGCTGATAAGCATACTTTTTCACTCAGTAAGGAAGGCAATGTTAACCATTTATAGGTTCTAATATCAGACCACCGTACAAAGTATCTGAATGGGTAAATTTTTTTATTTTCGTTTCTAACTTTTATGATATTTATGTTACTTAATTATGCACTTTGATATATTTAAAAACAATTTTGAGTATGTTTTGTGTTGGAAACGGGTGTCCTTTTTTAGCCACCAAGCTTCTCTGCAGTTGACAGTTACAAAGTAACTTGTGTATTACAATTCATTCACTAATGCTAGTGCCATTAATATCATATAAATCGAATAATAACAATAAAATAAATAAAATAGACTTTGTTTTATTATACTAATGTTTAATACTGAAATTTGCAAAAAATATTTACCATCACCGTAACGGATAGTGTCTTCATATAAGGACACTTTTCAAGTAGAGTGCAGCACCAGCCACACAAACATTTTAATTTTGTTAAGTGTGCGTAAAAAGGAACTCCAAGCGTTTACGAATATACCCCGGCGTTCCTCGTTGTGTAACGTTTAAATTTGTTCATTTACAACCCGAAAACTTAAGTGTCCTTATTTTCAACCACCATCCATTTACAAGATTTTTATGAAAATTAATTCGCCCTATAAAGGGTTAAATCACCTTACTCCTCTAGAGGTTCAAACCAGCCTTTCAGCTGATGACCTAAACAAGAACAGAGGTTGATTTTAATTTAGCATCATTCACTCATGATTAAAATTAGGTAATGTTTTTCATATTACATTGTGAACTCATGGTTCAGTATAAGTTTTACTTTTTATTATTTTCATTTACAAGAGAAAGTCGTTGGACTGTTTGACACTACATTTTTTTTCTTTAAAGCATTTTAAATGTGGTCTTTATGTATTTGGGCGGAGCTGTTAGAGTTCGGAGGACTTTTGACAATATATTTTTTTACTTGAGTTACTGGATGCACCCAATACTGAATACTGTAGGTCTAGATCATCAGTTTTAAAATGATTTTATACAGAGTGTCCCACGAATAATCCAACATACTTCTGAGGTGTATTCGTCTCATCAAAATAATGAAAAAATTTCGTATAAACATAGGTTCAGAATCGCTTCGTTAGCGAGTTACAGCTGGCGAAAAGTTTCGTCCACGTTTCAGTTTCCCCACACAAATGTTTAGAGCGTTAATTAAGTTATGAAACTAAACAGATTTTATGTAAAATAAGCTGAAAAATTGAATAAAACAAAGTTCAGATCGGTTCTAAAGTAGTTTTTGAGATATCTGACAAAATACACCAAATTTGGTCCCGAAACTGTTTTCTTTATGGTTTGAAGTACATTAACTTTGTTAAATGGGTAAAACACATTCTACAGTTTGTGTTTCTTTCTTATTGGTCTATTTTACAGTATTCTTTTTAAAATTAAATTCCCTACAAGTTTTGTTTAAACGTTTACATGTTTTTTACCCATTTAACGAAGTTAAGTACTTCAAACTATAAAAAAAAACATTTTTTCGAGACCAAATTTCGTCTATTTGTCAGATATCTCAAAAACCACTCTAGTTACCGATCTGAAATCTGTTTAATTAAATTTTCCAGCTTATTTTACATAAAATCTGTTTAGTTTTACAACTTAATTAACGCTCTGAACATTTCTGCGGTGAAACTGAAACCCGGACAAAAATATTTTCGCCAGCTGTAACTCGCTAACGAAGCGATTCCAAACCTATATTTATTTAAATTTTTTTCATTATTTTGATGAGATTCACTTCAGAAATACGTCGGGTTACTCGTGGGACACCCTGTATATTGAAAGTCTATTTTAAAGTTATAATTTAAACAGGAATTGAACTTGAAATATTCGGCTAAATAATGTATCATTACAAAATCAATTTGAGACCATTATTACTCACAAATGAACGTTGTAAGGTTTCAGAAGAAGTTCTAAAGTAGACTATAATCATCTTAGTGACTCTCAATCAAAATCCCAGTGCTCAATAAATTTTCGTATAGATCTTTCATTATTCACATGATAAGCCTTGCTGATGGTATTAATACACCTTACTCCACCCACACAGTTAATGGCGATGAGAATTCTAAAATGAATGTAGCATTACTCGGATCCCTTTGTGTTTCTAAGAACATATAATTTGTTTAAATGGATCTGACATTTAATTAATACATAAGTTGCGATTTAATCATGGGCATATCCTTTAAAAAAGGAAGTTACTAAAAAGGACTTCATAAAACACCTTCCTCTCTTTACAGGTTGTATATGTATAATATTGCATACATTGTCTGACAACCATCCTTTCAAAGAATCCTTTCAAGTTATACGTCAGATCAATGTCTAAAAAATGTTTCCGGTTTTTAGTTATACAACCAGATGGCGGTTAAAATATCAAATTACTTGTTATTAAGATAGGTGTAGTACGTATATCGTATTGTTTTGCTTCACTTTTTAATAAAATTATAAAAATATAGTTTTTTTTATTGTGCTCGGAAACTGAAACCCGGACGAAATTTTTCGCTAGCTGTAACTCGCTAACGAAGCGATTCTGAACCTATGTTTGTTTGAATTTTTTTCATTATTTTGATGAGATTCACTTCAGAAATATGTCGGGTTACTTTTTTTATTCTATTTCTTTTATTCTATTTAAAGTTGCATCAACAGCTTGGTTATTAGCGACTACGGTGGGTTATACAACTGGAACAGTGGGTCTTGACTTGTGAACATTTCCAGACCTTAGCCGAGAATAAAACCCGGGACTTTCGCGTTATAGACCAGCGTGCTAATTAATACACTACAGAAGTGGCCCAAATATAGTTAATGAATCAAATATAGCGCTGATTATTTTTATCCATTGCTGTATGGATATGAACAAGTACCTACATAAAAATATTTATTTATTTCTATTATATTTTTTAAATTTTTTATTCCTAATTTGTGTACGTTGCAATCTGTTCAATTTAGAACAATAAGCAACCCCATGACCCAATGAGATGAGGATGATATGTATGACGTGTAAATGAGGTATAGTCTTGTACACACTCAGGCCGACCATTCCTGAGAGAGTATGGTTAATTAAACCCCAACCATCAAAGTACAACGGCAACCACTGTCTAGTATTCAAATCCGTATAAAAGTAACTACCTTTACTGGGATTTGAACCAGGAACCTTCGTCTCCGAAAATCAGCTGTTAAACAGCTGATTTTGGCGACGACTGTACCTCTGGACCAACCTGGTGGGTTTCTATTATATTAATTTTAAATATGTACAATATGTATTCCGGCTGCATTGGCGTAGTTGGTAACGTGCTCGTATCTCATAATGCGGTCCTGGGTTCGAATCCCACTCAGGCACGGCATATTTTCATACGTAACAAAAAATCATTTCATCCTCCATTGTACAAAAGTTACAATCCAACGTCGTCGCTAATGGCAGTTGTAGTTGATGCGACGTTAAATAAATTAAAAAAAAAAATATATTCTGCAATTTCTTATCTACCTGAATAGAAATTACTTTCCTGAATAAGGCAAAGCCTGTGCTCAGGAAATGACAGTGATAAAATAATAATACAATAATGAAAATAATAAGTTAGTATTCACAAATTTTCAATACCTTATGAATTAATTAACATATTTAATTACAATATTCTTGATTACTCTATATTACACAATTGTTTTTAAATTATAAAGTAAATTTGTACCCATATTTGTTTTTCTTCACAGTTTAGTCATATTTTAGTAAGCTATAAATGTATAATGTATAAATAATATAATTCATACATCATAATTATAAAGTATATACTTACTTAATAAATTATACTTATGATTAATAACCATAAGTTATTATATTTATGATTAATATATAAGTACAACTGTAGATAAGTACAATATTGTATAAGTATGATTAATAATCTTAAGTAGATAAGTAATCATAAGAAAAAGTGTGATAAGTACATTAATTTTGTACTAACCTATTAATCATAAGTATCATAAGTACAATATTGTACTTATCTACGATTGTAATTATATATTAATCATAAATATAATAAGTACAAATTGTACTTATCTATTTATCGTAAGTATAATAAGTACAATACTTATCTACGATTTTACTTATCTATTAATCATAAGTATCATAAGTACAATATTGTACTTATCTACGATTATAATTACACATTAATCATAAATATAATAAGTACAAATTGTACTTATCTATTAATCCCAAGTATAATAAGCACAATTATTGTAATTATCTACGAAGAATAAAACATAATCAACAGGGCAATGTTCTAAATAGAAAAAGAACGATCTAATGATAAATGATGATTGTGTCTCTGAAGACCTACTTCTGTTAACAGTAATTTTCAAACGAAGAATGAAGTTTATGTATCTAGGTAAAAGACCTAATTTCGAAGTCATCCAATAAATAAAATAAAATTTATAGATTGTCGTAGTAATTGCGAGGTGGCCGAGCGGTAGTAATAGTGAATGCAGGTTTTTGTTCTACTTATACCATAAGATAAGAACAGTAGATGACTGCTTTTCACTTACTTTAACCATTATACAACTACTTTACACCGTACGTAAAGTGTAAATTGTAATGGGCGAAGGAAGAGTTTAAAATCACGATGAATGTTCTGCTGACCAAAATGTAATCTAAATTGAAGATTGCAGGCTACCAGTGACCATTATTGCACGCTGCTGATTTTAGCTTACTTCTTTTGATCGCGTGCTTTGCATATTGCATTGCTAACACGACATGCTAACTTCTATCTAAAAACCGCAAAGCTGCTGCTTTTAGGGCAATAGTGCTGTTCGTCTATTATATATAACTTACTTGTTTTGACCCATCATTTATGTATTCTTATATCATGTGGGTATAAATCTTTGTCGTTTTTATTTCCTTAAAACAATTAATATACGACCCCCACTCGTAAACCCTTTCTCACGAGATCATAAATAAACAATCTTCTTCAATTTTATTCATTCTAAAAGAAAAACATCCCTTTCGTGAGACGACACGTCACATGGCTGGTGGCAATTTAAAAAAAAGGCTTACCTTTAACTTATGGCAAAAACCACTAGTGGTTTCTGTATCTACTCTTTAAGATGAATCAAATGACACTATTTTTGTTTCCGAATTTCGACTTTGATTTCTTAACTTCCGGTTTTGGGCCACTTCTGGTTGAAACCGGAACTTAAACCCAGTGATATCTTTATCTACTCCTTATGACAAATCAAATGTTAGGCTACTATTTTTATTTCCAAATTCCGATTTTGATTTCTTGACATCCGGTTTTGGGTTACTTCCGGATAAAACTACTACTTCCGCTAGTGATTTCTGTATTTACTCTTTAAAACGAATCTAATGACACTATTTTTATTTGCAAATTTTGACTTTGATTTCTTAACTTCCGGTTTTGGGCCACTTCCTGTCGAAACCGGAACTTAAACATAGTGATTTCTGTATCTATTCCTTATGACAAGTCAAATGATACTATTTTTATTTCCAAATTTCGACTTTGATTACTTGAAATCCGATTTTAGGCTACTTCCGGATAAAACCGGTGCTTTAAACCCAATCCAGGCCCACTAACTTCTACACTGTTTCTACCCTAACTTCTACTACACTTTTTGTGTAGATTACGAACCCGAAATCCTTTTATTGCTATCTCTCGTAGTTTCTGACATCAGATGTGACGGACGAACAAAAACAATATAGTCACAAGACAATTTAAAAAATTGCCACCAATGACAATCGTCAATTTATATTTTGTTGACCTAAAACTTTTGCGCGAAAGAACTTCAACAGTAAATTTTTTTATTAAAAATCAAAGATGTTAAGATAGTTTCGGAACAAAAGGTAAAGATAAAAGTGACGGGGAGATTTATAGGAGATTGATACTTTGTACCTGATACAACCGGTGTACTAGGAAATGGTACTGAGTAAATTCCGTATCAGGTACATGTTACTGATTACCCAAAAGTTACTTGCAAAATAAAATATAATTACCAATAAAAACTACTATATAAATAGCCAATGAGAGATAGGGGGGAAATGTTTGTATATTACGTATTTTTCTTTTTCCGAATAGCCTTCTAAAGAGAGCTATCAATATTTTAATTACATCTTCATGTTTTGCTTTTCCTTTTGTTTCCTTTCTCCCATAACCTCTTCATTCATTCGGATCTTTCCTACTTAAGTTGTTGTTTGGTTCACGTCTCTTTTTTAATTCTACCTTTTCTTTTTCTTTTATTTTTTTTATTTTAACCGTAAATTACACTCTGGCTTTTCATTCTAAAAATTTCCCTGTACTGTATGTCTTCTGTGTCAATTTTTAAATCTTTAAGGTTATTCAATGTTACTGTGACCATGCCTGATTTGATTTTGAGATTTACTATTTTATCGAAAATTTGTTTTGTCAATCTACCATTTTTTATTCTTCCCATATATCTGAAAAATACAAGTCTCCTTTTTCATTGTTTCTCTTCCTTAGAAACAAGTAGTGTCAAAATCCAAATTCTTTACTTTTTCTAGATATTACTTACAGATTTTATATGCTAATTTTTAAAACTTTACCTCTTGAGGAAAGTACAATATAAGTATTATTTGAGGGTTGTCACCCATTTTTTTACCCAGTAACCGCAAGTGGTTGAAATGAAAATACTTAAGTTTTCCTGTTAATTAACTAAGGAGCAAATATAACGAATTTTAGCTTTCTAGATGATCAGGAAGTTGGAGAATTAGTGATGAGTCTTATACACAGATTAAAGAGTAAACATTTTTTTTTTAATTATTTTTTTACCCTTAATGTATGTACGTTGTAATCTGTTCAAATTAACCCTACAGCCAGCAATAACATTTTTCTAGACCGGCAGAGAATTTCTAGTGACCGAACCGTAAAGAAATCATTAAAAATTTGCTATAAATCACAAACCTTGTCACATGACGTATCAAAATAACAAGAAAACTTAGGAAAATAGAATAAATACATTACTGAAATTTAATCTGACAGTAAGAGATGCTAAAACTATTTGAAAATAATTTTTAGACCAATATTTTTCTAAAATTTCAGACGACACTACTGTTAAAAAAATTTCCTTTTCTCTACTTTCAAAATTAATTTCATACAAATCGTTACATCTAATGTTAATTTCAAAATGAAACCAAAAAAAAAACGAATCTATGTTCAAAACTGAAGAAAATATATATAAAAACTATCATGTAAACCAAGAAATAACCAAATCCAGCTCTAGGACAGCGTGGTTTCTCAACAGAAAAACACAAGCAGAATATGCAAGTAGAACTATCGTATTATAAGTAAAAAATTACTTTATACATTACTAAATTATTGTACAAAACACCAACGCTGTCTGTCAATAAAATTAAAACTAAAACGACAACATTGCAATGCTTTAAAGCAAATCCGTTTTTGCTACGCGACCGGTTTAAGAAGCGGTAACATTGTCTCAAAATCGACTATTGCTGGCTCTAGTTTTAAGAACATTAAGCAACCCCAATGCCCATTGAGATGAGGATGGTATAACGTGTAAAAAAAGGTGTAGTCTTGTACAGACTTAGGTCCACCATTCCTGAGAAAGCATGGGTTATTGAATCTCAACCATCAAAATATACCGGTAACCAATGTCTAGTATTCATATCATTCATATCTTTATGAAAGTACCTTTACCAGGATTTGAAACACGGAACCTGCTTCACTAGAAATTAGCTGTTGAACAGCTGACTCGCCGCGATGACTTTACCATTAGACCAACTCGGTGGTTGAATAAACATTAATATTAAATAAAAATTATAATAGAACCTTGATAAAATGAGCACTCTATAATCCGAGTGCATCTGGAATAAATTTTATTGTTGATCATTGTATACTTTCTATCTTGCATCTGTTTACGCCTCCTATGAGAAGTTCTTTACTTCTTACGCAGAACTTAGGAAGAATTAAAATACAAAATTAAGAGTAAAATACGAGAAAATTAGTTCGTAAAATCGTCTGTAGTTATAGACAATTATGTTTTCGAGTTTTCAAGCTACAATTGTACCGAAAAAATACATTCAAAACATTTATTATACAAATTTTCTTCTCTTTGTAGAAGAACTAAATTTTAAATGATTTAAAATATGTTCCACGTTTTTAACTTACATTAGGTAATTTGAGACAGTTATTTGAAGTTAAAAATGTTTGAAAAAAATTGATAGCTATTTCACTGATATGGTATTACAATAGATTATAAATTTTTAGAATACACTTGTTGTTTAGGTCATCAGCCAAAAGGCTGGTTTAAACCTGTAGAGGTTTTATAAAGTAAAACAAGGAGTAAGGTGGTTTACAATTGCCTTCCTCACTGAGTGGAAAAGTACGCTTATCAGCATGCCGGGCCCTCTGAAAAGCACATATTTTCCACTCTGCAAATGACACCTTCACTTTATTCACCACAGGGTCGGGCTGTATAATGAATTCATTACTTTCAGAGGAGATAACTCTGATTAGTGTCTTTTACACCTTGTCTTTTGTTCTTAAATGATTCAGCCATTTAATTAGCTGACCATGTGATAAGAAACAGAACCATTTATTTTAGCCCTGCAACGAACAGAGTGAGTGTAACTAATTCCACTCCACCTGTCCGTTATGGGCAGAGAATACACTTATATGACTTTTTATTGTAAGTACGTAAATGTTAAAAAGTCTGCTAGGCAGACAAGTTCAAAGGACTAATGAAATTCCAGCATACAATTGATAATAACTCGGACAAGCGGAATCAGAACCTACATATTGTATTCCTTATCTAGTTTATCCGATCTGGCACGCAAAATAAACATAAAATCTGGCATTCTTGATTTCTGAAACTTCCTTATTTACATTTACTTCCTACATTGTGGGTGAAATAAAATTTTGATTCAAATAAATAAAAATGAATTGAAAGATTTTTTTATTATGTGTATAAAATATCAAAAGTTTATTTTATAATTTGCATTATTTTAATTTTTACTCGACTTCGTGAAACATGATATTTATATTTTTCGAACGTATGTAAGCAAGTACGTACAAATGTAGACTATTATTTTTATAGTAAAAATCTTTTCATTGATATAGAAATGCCCATAACAGGTAGTTGGAGTGTTAAATTATTTGTACTCGGACTATAAAAAATAGTTCTGTTTCTTATCACATGGTCAGCCAATTATATGACTGAAGGATTTAAAAACAGAAGAGGTAGAAGTGTAAAAGACATTAGTCATAAATATGTCCTCTGAGAGTAATGAATTTCATTACACAGCCAGACCCTGTGGTGAATGAAGCGAAAGTATCATTTACAAGTGAAAGTAGATGCTTTTCAAAGGGTCTGACATGCTGATAAGCATACTTTTTCACTCAGTGAGGAAGGCAATCGTAAACCACCCCACTCCCCGTTTTACTTAATAAAGTCTCTAGAGGTTCAAACCAGCCTTTCGGCTAATGACCTAAACAACATTGATCTTGACTTGGGAGATATTGAATTAATTTTGATTTCATGAGTATAAGTAATTCGGGCATGTAACGTCATTATACGTGAACTCTGTCGTCTTTTTATTACATAAAAAGTGTATGAACGACGAAGTTCACTGTTTAAATTTGCTTTTGCACTTATCAGTTTTTCGAAGTCAGTAATTTTGGTTTCTTAATAATTTTTTTATGTATTGTGGCTTTGTTTTTTAAAAAAAAGGTAATATTTCTTTTAAGAAAACTTCATATTGCTATTTAAATTACAAATTAAAATAACCATAAATTATGGATTTATCGGTTTTGTTTAATTTTTACTTTCTCTTGCCTATATGAATATATAGGAAGGAAAGTATTGTTCTCATGTCGATTTTTCGAAATCTAGTTTTCACCGGATCTATACGTTTTCAGACCCCCTGAACATAAAAAACATGTTTTTAGCGATTGGTCTGTGTGTGTGTCTGTGTGTGTGTGTATACAAAATATCTCAAGAACGAAATATCGTACGAACTTCGTTTAGCGGTAATTAGCAATTTTCTGTTTTTTCTCACGAAAACGTGTAAAAAATCGATTTTTTTAAGATTTCGGCCTTAGTATTTATTTTATGACAAAGTGTTTATAATCAAATTTATAGAAAATTAAAAGATTACAACTTTTATTTATAGAATTTTTCTCTACAGAGCCTAGTGTAGCGTGAAAGAGTGATTTTCCGTATTTTTAAGCCAAACTGAGGTTGATTTTCATTTTGCGTCTTTCATATATGATTAAAATTAGGTTATGTTTATTGAGGTTAGTTTTTTGTTTATTTCTAATGTTTTATTACTATTGTTAGGTTTATTTTTAATTATTTGCATTGGCAAGAGAAAGTCGTGTGAGTGTTTCACACCAGATTTTTTAAATATTATTTAAAATAATTTCATATTTATTTAAGTGAATGTTGTAGCGAATAAGTTTGTTATTTTTTTATTTATATAGTCGAGACTAGTATAGAATCTACAGTTACTGTACAATATTAAGTTACAACAAAGTAGTTAGCGTAAGGTATACTCTACTACGACGTTGTATCCAGACGGTGTGAAAGTTACTGTTCAGTCTTCTGTCAAGATAATCGAGACGAATTGATTAGACTTATTCAAGGAAATTTAAGTATAAGTATAAAAAAATATTATATTCAAACAAGATAGACCCGTGCGAATAAATTCGCATATTTCATTAATAATACCTGTTGAGTAATGTAATTGGTTGTTGTGAAATCAATTTTAGTTGCCTTGAAAAGCGTACTGTATCTTCGATATTATACTTTCTTGTTAAATTTTTTTCTAATAAATTTCGTTTTAATTATTAATGATTAAATTGTTCTTTGACACGTTGAAAAATAACATTTTTACAGTTCCCATTCCAGGTGTAATTATAATAATCGCTCTTTTAGAAATTCTAAGCTGTCCTAAAACGAATGGCTTATCGTTTTAATATATAATTAAATAAATTCACCTTGACAAATTTGAATAGTTTCGCGCAATTTATTTTCAGTTCCTTTTAAAATACTATAACAAAATTTAACTATTCTGCTCTATTTATTTTTTAACCAAGATAACGTCAGAAACTGCCCATAACAGACAGGTGGAGTGTCAAATTATTTACACTTAATCTGTTCGTTGCAGGGCTAAAATAAATAGTTAATGATTATTTCTACAATGTATTGAGTCTACAATGAATTTCATTGTACAGCCAGACCCTATGGTGAATGAAGTGAAGTTGTCATTTACAGAGTGGAAAATATGTGCTTTTCAGAGGGCCCGGCATGCTGATAAGCGTACTTTTCCACTCAGTGAGGAAGGCATGCTGATAAGCGTACTTTTCCACTCAGTGAGGAAGGCATTGGTAAACCACTTCACTTCTAGTTTTACTTAGTAAAACCTCTAGAGGTTCAAACCAGCCTTTCGGCTGTTGACCTAAACAAAAAAACGTCAGAAAATATTACTAGAGCTTGTCTGGCGGCTCGAGTCGGCTATACGAATACTGGGGTATAGTCCGTTTACCTAAATACTAGATTTCTGTTTTTTAGGTGACAGCAATTTATGAATAGTTTCCATAACTTTATATAACTATACGTTATTGTCAAATTACTAACGGTGGTAATTTAATTTCGAAAGTATTTCATAATTATTTTATACCGTAATGAACAGAGATTAAACTATAAAACTATCTAAACCACTCACAATAATTTTATAATTATATTTACACTAATGAATAACAGATCACAATTTGTTTATTGCGCGTATGAAATTAAATAATGGTTAGTATAATGATGCAAAAAGAACCATATTGACGCTGAGACACAGGTAGACAACAGTTTCATGGTGCAGGAAAAATTTGAGAATAAACTAGTCTACAATATTATATTGAAGTGACTATACTGTGTGGCATAGCTGCAAGTATTAAAAAAACAGTAATGCAGATATTTTAAAAACTAAAATTCCGTTTGCTCTAAAACGATCGGTATAAAATTATGAAAAATATTCGTTATTGATGACACAATAATTTTTCTGGGTAAACCTCCTAAAAACTTATTTTTTTTATTAAAATAATTTTTTCACATAATTTAATGTTTTTGTGGTTGATCTCGATCTGAACTATTGAAAACATTGTGTTGTTGTTTAGGTCATCAGCCAAAAGGCTGGTTTGAACCTGTAGAGGTTTTACTAAGTAAAACGAGGAGTGAGATGGTTTACAATTGCCTTCCTCACTGAGTGGAAAAGTACGCTTATCAGCATGCCGGGCCCTCTGAAAAGCACATATTTTCCACTCTGCAAATGATACCTTCATTTCATTCACCACAGGGTCTGGCTGTATAATGAAACTCATTACTTCCAGAGGAGATAACTCTGATTAGTGTCTTTTACACCTCTACCTCTTCTGTTCATAAATGATTCAGTCATTTAATTGGCTGACCATGTGATAAGAAACAGAACTATTTATTAAAATAAATAAAAACATTTTCATATTTGTTCATATCAATATCTGTTTCATATTTTCATATATGTTCAGAGCTAAAGCCCTGCAATGAACAGATTGAGTGTAAATAATTTGACACTCCACCTGTCTGTTATGGGTAAAACATGAAATGGGAAAACCATTAAGAACCGAAATTCGAAATTTTCAGTTAAAACCATGATACAGTCTCGTTTTAATGTCTGTATCCAATTCATACATCTAGTTTCAGTCCTAGATGTTTGTGATGATACATCAGCTCTACATTATGACTGGTGAGCACCACAAATTTATTAATAGTTAATAATTTCATTAATAGACTCTAAACAATCAATAGAAAGTTACAAAAAAAAATTTAATAGACAAATTTAAAATTTTTATCTCTTGCTTGTGTGTGCACAACTCATAACTCAATTCTTGGTTTATGAAAATATTTAACAAAATTATTTTATTGAACATTAAGTTTTAAACAAAATTAAGCATGGCTTTAACAAAAAATTAACTTAAAATTTTATTAATGTTTAAAATAATATATTACATTTTACTTTATTTATTATTCTATTCATGGCTTGTAAATTTGAAAGATTTTTTAAAATATTTTTATAAGATTATAATATTTTCAGCATAATAACGCACGTAATGCAGTCAACCCACATAGTTGGATTGCTTTAATTTAAAAAGTGAAGTAGGTAAGCGCCAAGGCATGTAGAAATTAGGCAAAAAAGCACAATTTTTACTTCAGTAATGTACATAACGCAACGTAATTCAACTTTTTTTTTAAAAAACTAACAAAATTTCTTAAAAATGCATAGATTACATTTTTATAAACAACACAGAAGCACCCGCAAAACTGGCACAAATCACTATTTTAAAACAATCAATATTTATGTAAAAAATTTACTTAATATTTTAATATCAAGTAAATTATTAAGGTCGATAAAACTTTTTTAATAACACATTTAAATGGACGATCGAAAATGTCAAGAAATAACTCTGTCTTTCTAACCATGAAAACAAAATTTTAAAACAGATCGAATAATAATATTTTAATTGCCAGTTTAAAACTTACAATTTCAAGTTTTCATTTGATCTTACAACGAAATTTATTTGCAATTAGATTTTTTACAAAGAATTTAAAATATTTTAATTTTTATCGATAAATTTTTTTAATAACTTAAAAGTTTGTAGAAAATACATTTGATACTCTTTAAAATACCCGTGGATAATCATATTTCTATGGAATATTTTGTAAATTGCAGTTCGTTAGGATTGCATTGCGTCAATGTACATATAGTAACCGTACAAAGAGTGATCTAAAAATATGTATTAGTAACTTAAATTAATTTGTGCATAATTCTAGTGAACTTAACTTAAACGTGTTGTAAAACTACTTTAAAAAACTTGGATGTACTTAACGAATTTTTAAGTTTTTGTATAAGATTCATAAATTTTACGTTATTTATTTTACCAATTTTATGATTTTATTTCTAAAATTTATGTAAATTCCTGTCTTTTAACCTTAAAATTTTAGCTCATAATTGGGTTTTTTTAAAACACCGAATTGAACCTGGCTATCCGATTGAATTACCGGTTATTACTTAGCAATTTTGTATTTTCAGCCGTATATTTTACAAAGTTATTTCTTCATTTCGTTCATCCATAAAAATTTATTGAAAAAGGCCTCCATACTGTGTGTATTAGTTTTGGATTTCTCAGATATAAGTTGACCAATTGTAGAGAGCTAACTTTTATTTCCCTCGTTCTTCATGTTATTTCTAGATCCCTTATATAAATATCTTCATTACTTCTCCCGATTTAAAATGTATAAACAATTAGTGCAGTTACTTTCTATGTCTAAAAATTATACCGGGTGATTGACGAAGATATGCAGACACTTTGGGAGCCCATTGTACATGTAAAATTTATGAACAAAGTTTATATAAACATGGGTCCGGAAATGCTTCGTTACCGAGTTACGGCTAGCAAAAGATTTCGCCCGGATTTCAGCTTACCAGGTGAAATGAGGTCTTCCTGAAATTCTGGTAGGGTAGATTAAGAGGCGAATTCAATCGTTTCTTATGGTTTTTGACCTAATAAATTGAATAAAACTGGTCCCAGAACTGTAACTTAAATATTTTTTCAGAAAAACAGTGTCAAATGTAAAAAATGGAGTGAAAAAAACACATTTTTTCATTTTTGTTTTTCTGGTTAATTTTACTTTGTACTATTATGAATAAAAATTCATTTAATCAAACATCTATTCGCTTTCTGTGTACTTTATTTACACCGGTTTGTTCAGAATAAAATTTTCTACATGTTTTATTCAAAAATTTAACTGTTTCTTGGTGAAATAACAAAGATTCTTACCCAAAGATGAAAAAATATATTTCACTCCATTTTTTGCATTTGACACTGGTTTTCTTAAAAACTATTTAACTTACAGTTCTGAGACCTGTTTTATTCAATTAATCAGATCAAAAACCATAAGAAATGATTGGATTCGCCCCTTAATCTACCTTACCAAAATTCAGGAAGACCTCATTTCACCTGGTGAGCTGAAATCCGGGCGAAACTTTCGCTAGCCGTAACTCGGAAACAAAGCATTTCCGGACCAATGTTTATATAAACTTTTTTCATTATTTTTACATGTACAATGAGCGCCTAAAGTTTCTGCATATCTTCGTAAATCACCCTGTATTAATAAAGATCTTCAGTTCAAAACAACTTTTAATAAAATATTTCAATTTGGTTAAAGTTCCTTCTTGATTTTCTATCATTTTTTGTTGATTAGGAGGAATTCATCACTGCTTTTTAGCGAATTTAAGAATGTAATTTAAACAAATATAAAATATTCAATAGTTTTTTTTAAACAGTTAATTTTTTTAGTTAAATAAGTTAAAATTATTTTCAAGGTGTGAGGACTTTTTTTGAAACCTTGTGATCTCAAAACAGTTATTTTGGTATTTCAGGGAAAATGTAAGGTCTGAAGATCTCCTTATAGTGTTTCCATCCAATTACAATATTTTTTAATGCTGTTGATAAAGAAACATCAAGAAAACTGATTTAAATTATTTTGAAATATAGAATCGAATAGAAATTAGCACACGTAAATAATCATTATCTTAAGAGTTTAACTTGCGTCATCCGGGAAATTCAAAACTATACTCATAGTAATTTTGTCAGCCAACGATAAATTTATCAGATTAAATAAATAATTCAAATGTTTTTAACATTACATTTCTGTTTTTCATTTCGAAAGTATCTCTGAATACTAAGTTACCTTCGATTTGTAAAAAAATATGTATTGTATAAAAACAAATCCATATAAAATCACTTGTCAGCAATTTTTGTTATAAAGAAATTATTAATATTATTATAATACAAATGATTAATTCTTTTTTTTGTTTCAATTTTTCTTGATACGATGCTTTGTTTCGGACCATACACTCATTGTGGTTTATGTTGTGCCTTTAGCCTCAGAAGAAAGAACAAGGGGTGAGTGATAATAGAAGTAAGATAATATTAGAAAAGTAGGATGCACATTAGATAAAAAAAATTATCAGTTAATACGATACTAAAAGAAATAATACAACTTAATTACAAAAATATATAACCTTATTTACAATTTGAAGAAATTAATAAAAATTTGTCTTATTTCAAAACATAATTTGTTTGTATGAAAGTGCGCAATAAAATTGTAAAACGACTTTAAAGTGTACAAAATTATCAAATGGGCTACCCATAACAACTAAGTAAAATACTTTAAAAAATATTCATTCATTAATTTATAATACATGAAAAAAATGTGAACCTATACTGACAATTATAACAAATATTAATTTATTACAAATGCCTATGGTAAAAATAAAATTTACGTTTATATTCGACGAAATTTATTCAAGCGTATGAAAGTGGTTTAACTATCGGGAACAGATTTGATTAAAAGAAGTCTGATTTTAAAAATAAAAAAAAATAAATTTTCATATTTTAACATAACCCACGGGTTGGTCTAGAGGTAAAGTCGTCGTCACAGCTGATTTTCGGAGACGAAGGTTCCTGGTTCAAATCCTAGTAAAGGTAGTTCTACTTTTATACGTACTTTTATACGGATTTAAGTGCTACACAGTGGTTACCGGTGTACTTTGATGGTTGGGGTTCAATTAACCATACCTCTCAGGAATGGTTGGCCTGAGTCAGTACAAGACAACACAATCTCATTTACACGTCATACATATCATCCTCATCTCATTGGGTCATGGGGTTGCTTATTGTTCTGAATTGAACAGATTGCAACGTACACAAATTAGGGACTATAAAAAAAAAAAAAATTTAACACTAATACTGTTTGAAATGCGTCTTTCTAAATGGTACCAAAAATAATGTTTTCTTTGACAACTAGACATTTTTTTATCATGTAATTTTTTTATGATGTTGTTTAAAACGCCTCTGGCCAAGGTATCTTTGTGGCCAATTGTAAGACTGTAGTGATGACTGCAAGCTCCTGCAATTAATTCAAGTTTTTGAACCTTAAACGTCGTATTTAAAAATTGTTATAATATTGTAATAACAGATAGACTACTAAAGTTGCAATAAAAAAGTGCCAAAAATTTGCTGTTTTTCTTAACAAGTTCATTCAGTATTTTGTTCTTTTCTAAAGTTTTTATCCCGGGTTTCTCAGAAGTGGTAACTAGTTTTGTAAATCAATTTTCAAGGTTTGTTAAATATGGTAAATTTTTGATTCTTATGCAGGAAAATTAAAATATATACGAGGGGGTACCCAAAAGTATCCGGAATAGCTCTGCTGTGGGCGGAGCTTGTGCAGTACAAATTCTCGCCACTAGGCTGCTTGTAGCGCTACTCATTGCCAGTTCAATGCCATTTTGTTCGTTGATCTAGCTTGTTCTGTTCTCGTGCAGTGATTGTTCTCGCTAGTGCTGTTTTGTGCTCGTGTCGTTTTTCATGATGGCAAGTTTTAATGAACAACGTGCGGCTGTGAAATTTTGCTTCTTGCTCGGTAAAAACGCCGCGGAAACAGTTGTAATGTTGAACACAGCTTACAAAGACGACGCTATTGGAAAAACCCAAGTGTACGAGTGGTTTTTGCGCTTTAAAAATGGCGACATGTCGATTGAGAACAAACCTCGTTCTGGACGACCGTCGACTTCCCGAAAAGACGAAAATATTGTGAAAGTGAAAGAAATTGTACGAACAGACCGACGACAGACCATTGACCAAATATCACAGGTTAGTGGGTTATCTTGGAGCTCAGTCCAACGCATTTTAACAGAAGACTTGACAATGAAAAGAGTCGCTGCCAAGTTTGTGCCTCGGGTTCTGACAGACACTCAAAAGGAACGTCGAATTGAAACGTGTAGTGATTTGAAACAACAGCTTGAAACTGATCCAGATTTCATGTCAAAGATCATTACGGGTGACGAGTCTTGGTGCTATGGGTACGACCCAGAAACCAAACAACAATCCAGTCAATGGAAGACTTCATTATCACCCCGACCAAAAAAAAGTCGTCAAGTCAGATCGAACATCAAAACAATGCTGATTTGTTTTTTTGATGTGAGGGGAATTGTCCATTCAGAGTTCGTTCCACCAGGCCAGACGGTAAATCAAGCTTTTTATCTTGAAGTGTTAAGAAGACTACGAAACAGCATTCGTCGTAAAAGACCTAATTTGTGGCAGACAGGGGACTGGTTTTTCCACCACGACAACGCGCCTGCACACTCGGCAATCTCGGTTACCCAGTTTTTGGCGAAAAACGGCATGGTTTTGCTACCACACGCACCGTACTCACCCGATCTGGCTCCGTGTGATTTTTTCTTGTTCCCACGCATGAAAAGGGGCATGAAAGGTCTCCGATTTAACAACGTTGATGATGTCAAGAAAAAAACGACGGATGAGCTGGCAGCCATCACTGAAGAGGAGTACAAAAAATGTTTTGAACAGTGGAAGCACCGGTGGGACAAATGTATTAGTTGTAATGGAGAGTATTTTAAAGGGGATAAGGTTCTTTTGTAAAAAAATTAAAAATAAATAGTTTTAAAAAATAATTCCGGTTTCTTTTGGGTACCCCCTCGTACATTGGTTTCTGAGAATGTTTTTTAAAAACTTGCTTTCATTTCATTTATTGAATTCCCTTGTAAGAAACTTAAAAAACAGAACTACAAAAAAACTAAATTCATATTTTTACAGGTTTTGAGAAATGTGATAAAACGTTAAAATTGTTAATTAAAAAGGGTAAACGGACCCCCTTCAATTTTGAAATTTCCAACGTCAATTTTTGAATTTAACACATTTCGTCATAAAATAAACAAACCACATTAAATGTCATTCTTTTAAGTTCTAGACAATTTACTTAAATTCTATTAAAAAAACAAATTAGTGTACTATAGGTTTCGGTGCAAAACGGTTTGTGTATTTTTTTATTTTAATTTTATAAGGAGCATAGGCTACATAAATTAAAATTTGCTATTTTCACATAATCTATCTACAAATGCAGTACCTAAAAATGTTATGCTATGTACTTTGTCACTTTATTTTCCAACAAATTAGATTACAAAAAAAAATGTTTAATTATTGTAGTTGCCTGGAAAACTTGAAGATAAAAAGTTAAAATAAATGTTTATCAGTTCATCAAATAAATTTAAAAGTCACGGTAAAATAAAAATATAATACGATAACACATACTTAAAGAACAACAATGGAATATCGTAATTTAAACGCAGTAAGATTTAAGTACGTGCTTAAAATAAATTAAAACATTAATTATCATGAAGTTAGTTACAGAAAAATATAAATTTTGCTATAATTAGATCATACGAGAATAACTTTACCATTTAAGGCGATAATAATATTTTAATTAATCGTTAAATTTTTCACACTTTAAATTCTAGTTTTTTTTATAGAGCTTTAATTAAATGTTCATATTTTTAAAGTTATAAAAACTTTCAATAAACTTGTTAACAACTACCATCTCAAATAATTATATGTACGCGAGGAAATGTGTTTAGTAAAAGTGTTAATAATTTTTTTTAAATTACCCTAACCGAATAAGTTAGGCTTTTATGTTTTAATTATATTTTTATAATTAAAATATTTTTCTTCGTTTTAAGTAAAAATAATAATTTAAAACCCAATGATAATATTTAAAAAAAATGTTACTGTACAGTGCAGAGATTATTTATATAAATTTATAGATTATATATTAATTATGATTACAAAATAATTATGAGATTATATATTAATTTTATAGTACAACCTCGTTTATCCGGATTAATTGGGACGAAAGTAGCCGGAAAATAGAAAATCTGGATAAGATGGAAACAATATTTATATTGTGTATAGTTTTTAAACTATAAAAACAAAATGTAATGACCCGGTCGCATTGGCGTAGTTGGTAACGTGCTCGTCTTTCATCATGCGCTCTTGGGTTCGAATCCCATTGCCGACCGCATTGGCGTAGTTGGTAACGTGCTCGCCTCTCATCATGCAGTCTTGGGTTCGAATCCCATTCAGGCACGGCATATTTTCATACGTTACAAAAAATCGTTTCATCCTTCACCGTCTGCATTAGCAGTAATTGCATAACAGTCGGACGTTGAACCAAAAAAAAAAATTATATTTTAATTTTTAAAATTTTTTTAAATTCATTTATTTAACGTCACATCAACTACAACGGTCATTAGCGACGACGTTGGGGTGTAACTTTTTTGTACAATGGAGGATGAAATGATTTTTTGTAACGTATGAAAATATGCCATACCTGAGTGAGATTCGAACCCAGGACCGCATGATGAGAGGCGAGGACGTTACCAACTACGCCAATGCGGCCGGCATTATATAAAATATATAAAATTCGTATAAATATTATATAAAATGCGACCGGTATAACTATTTAAAAAACTTTATTCTTTTATTTACAAAGACAAACATTTGTTTATTTACTTGTAAACAAAAAACATTTTCCTATCAAATTTGGTCCTGATTACAGCTGGATAAACGAAGTAGTACTGTAGTAATTCATTTCAAACAAAAAAATGTCATTCATGAAAATTAAACAATTAAATTTAATTAATATATAGATTTATTTTAATGTAATTTTAATTTTATTAACTAATTAGAGTAATTAAAATTAATTATGTTTTGGTTTAGTTAGTTTATTTTGTTGTCATTATTATATTAAATAATTTTTTTTAGGATTGCAGGAGAACATAAAAATGAAAAATAAATGAATATCAAACGTTTTGTTTTTCAGTTACGGACATAAACTTTCAAGTTCTTGTCTTCATTTCGTTATAATGTGGTCGATTTATTCATCTTATATTGCAGTATAAGTTACAAAGTATAGTTATTTATAAATCGAAATAAATCAAGATAAAATTTTTAATTTTATTATTAAAATTTTCATTGCGAAATTTCAAAGAATAATCTTTTCTAGTTTGTTTCTTTCATTACCTACTTAAAAGAATTATGATAATCAAAGTAACTTTAACTAAATTTTTATTTTAAGTTGTATTAAATTAAAAGTAAACAGTATAGTTAACAAAAATGTGTATAATATAAACCCGTGTTGCCAAAATTCATATGCCATGTTGTTTAAATCAACAGATAAATGGCTGGTTTGATGTTCTAGACTTCTAGAAGTTTTGTAAGAAAAATAAGTAGTAAGGTAGTTTACCATACCTTCCTCAATCAATATTACAAGACGACTGAAAGAATAAATTTTCCTCAATAAAAATGACATCTTCTCTTTATTACCCTCAGTGTCCAAATGTACGTACTACGTAGAGTGAGAATGTTTCGTTTTATGGAATTCATTATTCCTTCGGAAGTGATACCTTTGATTATTTTCATTTAAACCTCTAAATCTTTTTCTTCAATTTAAGGAGGGAGTCTACCTAATTATGAAAATGTTTATTCTTGATAATTTTGTAAAGGATTGGAAATTAGACGGAGGTTACCAGTGTACTTGGATGGTTATGGTTTAATTAACCATATTATCTCAGGAATGATCGGCCTGTTTGTACAAAAATACACCTCATTTACACATCGTACATATCACCCTCATCTCATTGGATCATGGAGTTGCTTATTGTTCTGTATTTAACAAATTGCAACGTACACATATTAGGGATAAAGAAAAAAATTGTGATGGTTTTCTGTATGTTACTCAATTGAATTCATCATACCCAGTTTATAACATATAAAAAATGATCTCCAAGTTAATTACAATAAGGGTTGAAAAATAGGGGTTTTGTAAAAAATTTATACTAAAATTTTTAAACTTACAAATTTAAATTCGGTGTCAAATTAAAGGTTAAATTATATCTGTGATGTGTCAAAACTGTTTTTAAATATTCTTTCAAAATGTAAAAAAAATATTTAAAATAAAATAATTACATTTTGTGACTAACTAATTATTCAAAGTTAAATAAAAGTAGATGAGTAAAGTTTCAAAAGTATCGTTAAAAACTTCTGTAAATTCATAGTATATTTAATTACAAACACTGGTAAAAAAATTATGATTTGATTATCATAGAACTTATGTGATTTTTCTTCGATTTCAAGACATGTAAAATTTTTATTTCTGGGAATTATTAATTAAAGTTTTAAGTAGCGTCTAAGTTACTATGATGACAATTTATTTATTAATTATTTAAAAATATTTCCAGATGTAGTAGGAACAAAGTAATTATACCATTTTCTTCAGAAAAATGTGGACTATATTGAGCCAAAACCAAAATTTTCTAAAAAAAAACTTTTGTGTTTTTCAAGGAAGAATCCTCCCTTAATTGAATGATAATTTGAGAAGAAACAAAAATATTTTTTCCAAAGCCTGAAATTAATATCAAGTGCAATTGATTTAAAACTCCACGTGATTATAACAGACATAACACACATGTATCAGAATATTCCTAATATTTTTTTTAAATCGACAATAATATGTTACCTAACTTAAGAACTCTGCCCATAACAGACAGGTGGAGTGTCAAATTATTTACACTCAATCTGTTCGTTGCAGGGCAAAAA
Organism: Catonia carolina; assembly: GCA_035578175.1. NCBI lineage: Eukaryota > Metazoa > Arthropoda > Insecta > Hemiptera > Achilidae > Catonia > Catonia carolina. The sequence continues at coordinate 15,282,922 of JAQMRL010000013.1, forward strand.
TAAATAGTTCTGTTTCTTATCACATGGTCAGCCAATTAAATGACTGAATCGTTTAAGAACAGAAGAGGTAGAGGTGTAAAAGACACTAGTCAGAGTAATCTTCTCTGAAAGTAATGAATTTCACTATAGAGTCAGACCCTGTGGTGAATGAAGTGAAGTTGTCATTTACAGAGTGGAAAATATGTGCTTTTCAGACGGCCCGACATGCTGATAAGCGTACTTTTCCACTCAGAGAGGAAGGCAATTGTAAACAATCTCACTCCTCGTTTTACTTAGTAAAACCTCTAGAGGTTCAAACCAGCCTTTCAGCTGATGACCTAAACAACAATTTAAGAACTAGCTAATGTTGTTTCTTCTATGAGACATTTAGGTAAAAAAGTAAACAAGTTGGCTTAAAGTATGCAAAGTAAGCCGCAGGCTTACGGTCAATAAACCGCATTTCAAAAATATTTAAATTTACATTTTAATAGAATTAATTAATAGTTTTCTTTATTATTTGAATAAAATACAATAAAAATTATTATGTGTAAACATTTAAGAATTAATTCCATGTATTGTTTATTTATTTATTTATTATTGTAGAGGGAATGTATCTCAGTTCATATCGGCCAGGCTGGTGTTCAGATCGGAAATGCCTGCTGGGAACTTTATTGCCTGGAACATGGTATCCAGCCTGATGGTCAAATGCCATCTGATAAGACTATTGGAGGAGGCGATGATAGTTTCAACACGTTCTTCAGTGAAACCGGCTCCGGAAAACATGTACCTAGAGCAGTGTTTGTCGATCTGGAACCTACAGTTGTTGGTAAGTACATAAATAATGTACATGGGTTTTGTGTGTAACTTAATCTTAATTCTGTATTCGATTCCGTTTCTAAATGTTAGTTTCCTTCATGTAAATCACAATTCTATAAGCAATTTTTGAAAAAAAGTAAAAAAAAAAAATACTTTTTCATAGTAACTGTAAATTTTATTATTTTTTTTTAATCTGTTAACTGTAATTATCCAAAAATAAGAATATTTCCGGCCACCAGGGAAAAGTATAAATAACAGTGTTTACAGACAAACTACATTACAGAGTTTACGCTTTCATTGAACAATAAATTACTATTGTACAAAACAATTTTAAAACCAATTTGGACTTATGGGATCCAATTTTGTGGAACGGCAAACCATTCCAACATAGAAATCTAGCAAATATTTTAATCTAAACTACTCAGAACAATCACAGCGTCAACTTGATACATAACAAACGTTGATACCAATCAACGCAGAAAAGAACAGGCTTTAATTTAGTGTAGTGTTCAAAAATATTAGTTTTTTTTTAAAATAAAGCTCTTCAAACGAGTGCGGACAGGTGAAATGGCATGCCTCTAAGCGCATGCTACATCGCATGCGACATCGCACGAGTGTGGACATAGCTATTGAAATGAGGATGATAGGCTTATGTATGACATGTAAATGAGTCGTAGTCTTGAACCGTCTCAGGCCAACCATTCTTGAAAGAGTATGGTTAATTAAACCCCAAACATCAAAGTACACTGGTAACAACGGTCTGAAATCCGTGTAGCTAAAAGTAGTAAAAGTAGTTTACTAGAATTTCAACCATCGATCCCTCGTCTCCGCACATCAGCTGTCAAACAGCTGACTCACAGCGTCAACTTTACCACTAAACCGACCCGGTGGGTTTAGGCCTAACATAATACGTTTTCTTCAAATTCCGGAAATTCTGGTCCCAAATTTGTTACTATTTCCATCCCCTTCATTGTTATTTTTAAACTTTCTAGTCATGTCTTGAAAATTTCCATGTCATGAAAAATTTATATTTCCGTCAAACAAAACTTACAAAACAAACAGAACATAAACACGGAAATTTTGAAAAATCAAATTAAACAGAAAGTGATAAATAGTTAAAGTTTTTGGTATTAAAAAATTTTTTAAAAAGAAGTTTTTGTGAAAGTTATATCACAGTACGTATAAAATATTTCATGTGAAATGTAACAGCTGTAAAGGACTATCCCATGTAACTTACTTGAAACAAAACGTCATCGAACAAAATCTTCGAATTGACAAAATATTTCATAAAATATGCGAAAAATTCGAATTAATAAGACTTACAGTATTTTCAATAGTGTACCATTTGAATTCCAATCTGAAAATATGTTTTTATGAAAAATAGTAAACAAATACTAATGTGAAGGCAAACAACACAAAAACTTTTTATTGTTTTTTACTTTCTCTTGCCTATATGAATATATAGGAAGGAAAGTATTGTTTTCATGTCGTTTTTTCGAAATCGAGTTTTCACCGGATCTACACGTTTTCAGACCCCCTGAACCCAAAAAACATGTTTTTAGTGATTGGTCTGTATTTTTTTTTTTTGGTTTAACGTCCGACTGTTCTGCAATTACTGCTAATGCAGACGGTGAAGGATGAAATGATTTTTTATAACGTATGAAAAGATGCCGTGCCTGAATGGGATTCGAACCCAAGACCGCATGATGAGAGGCGAGCACGTTACCAACTGCGCCACAGATTGGTCTGTAAGTGTGTGGCTGTGTGTGTGTGTGTGTGTGTGTGTGTGTGTGTGCGAGCTTGAAACTTGAAACTTAAGTTACATCCACTACCGGACCCGACACTAAAATTTTCATCAAAATTGGTCAACCGGAAGTAGTAGTTTATTCGTATCATTTTTTACTTTTTTGCGACTTTCTAAAAAACTGGTCCTACGATGTTTTTTTAAATCGCCTGGTTTACTAAATTTTTTATGCTCTCCAAGATAGGGTAGGCGCCATGTTTGCTGAAATTCTTGGTGAGGCTGTTTTCACATAAAAAAAAGTGTTATTTTTTTTTTAATTACGGCTTTAATATGTATTATAGCGCAAAAATTTATATAATAAAAAATTTAGAGAATTTAAAATTCTACAACTTTTGTTTCAAACATTTTTTTGTATAACGCTTAGTTTAGCGGTAATTAGCGATTTTCTGTTTTTTCTCACGAAAACGTGTAAAAAATCTATTTTTTTAAGATTTCGGCCTTAGTTTGCATTTTACAAGAAAAGTGTATATAATCAAATTTATAGAAAATTAAAAGATCTACAACTTTTATTTTGAGCATTTTTCTCTACAAAGCCTAGTTTAGCGTGAAAGAGTGATTTTCCGTATTTTTAAGGCAAACTGAGATCGATTTTCATTTTGCATCTTTCATATATGATTAAAATTAGATTATGTTTATTGAGGTTAGTTTTTTGTTTATTTCTAATGTTTTATTACTAATGTTAGGTTTATTGTTAATTATTCGCATTGGCAAGAGAAAGTTGTGTGAGTGTTTCACACCAGATTTTTTTATACATCTTACAGTCCATTAAGATATTGTTATCTTTGTTATAAAACACCGAGTATAAGTATAAATTATTTTAATTTAAAACTATAGCTATTTTCCATTTTGTAATTTTTAAATGAAGGAAAGAAAATAATAAATAATTTAAATAGCACTAAACAATAAAGAAATTATTCTAGACATGTTTATTTTACCAATTACTTTAATAGCATTATTTACTGAAGGAGGTGAACGTTTGTCCGTCAAAAAAAGGTTAATGTATAAATATTTCTTTACCTTGTTATGGTCACGATAAACAAAATGAAATCTCTATTATGAAAATGGAGGTAAATTTTACTGACAAGGTGATTACTAAAATAAAGCGCAATTACCACCCTTAAAAATGAGACCTTAATAAATCGATGTGTAATATTTTTAACAGCGGGATTACCTTCACACTGATCATCGACATTTGGCCTTTAAAATACAGGTGGAACAAATGCACCAAATTGTTGAACTTCGTCAATTTGTTTCTTATAATTTTGAGATTTTTTGATAATATTTATATTGAATTTCAGTGGAAAAGTGATAGAATTTTCAATTTTGGACAATTTTTAAGGAAGTTCTGTAAACAATACGCTGAAAATTTTTGATATTGTGTTTCTTACCTTAAATTTTCTTTATAATTCGTGCATTAAAATGAAGTAAAATTTATGTTTCTTCGATCACAACATTTTTATTAATATTTCTTCAAACTTTTTCATTATTAATGTCACGGATGGTCTGTTCCAACTTAAAACCTCTTTTTTTAATCCACGGTGTGTGTTTGCTGCAATCTGTTTAATTATGAATAATAAGCAACCCCATGACCCAATTAGATGAGGTTGATATGTATGACATTTAAATGAGGTGTAGTCTTGTACAGACTCAGACCGACCATTCCTGAGAGGTATGTTTATTTGAACCCCAACCATCAAAGTACACTGGTAACAACTGTCTAATATTCAAAGTTAAAACTTAGAAATCTAATATTTCTTAAAAAATTTGGGACGTCCATCTCTTCCTAAGTCGTTTAATACCAAGTTTTTATCAAGTTTGTGTTCCCGGGTTTGATTCCTTGCTAGAGTCTTGGAATATAGTTCAAACCTACTGTTCGTTGACCCAAAGTAATCGCTAATAACCATGTTGATGCGACTTTAAACTAACTAAAAATATTTTGAAAGAAAAAAATTGTAGTTATTCTACAATTTGTAAAAATTATTCGTACAATTCCCGAGAAACTGGTAAAAATGTTAACATTGAGTAAATAGACATTTACGTACTTTCCTTATTTTAGGACCTGTAGTGCGTTGAACTCTAAGAAAATTCATAGTTCTTTACATTCCTTAATTGTTGAAGAACATCTGTCTTCTCAAAAAGATTTTTTGTAAAAAAAAAATTGTCTTATCTCTGCTTGTAAATCAGAGTTAAGGGAATGAAATTCGTTTGTTAACAACTATCTCTGCTTTAGATTTGATGCAGACTTGTTATACAACTCCATGTCAAGTTATTTTATATTTTTGAACTTTTTATAAACTTTGTTTTAAATTATATTTACAAAACAATTTCTGTTAGTACGTTAACTTGTATTCTTAAGTTATATCAACGAATTTTAAACATTAAGAATTGTGGAATATATTTTTAATATATTTTAACAAATATTAATGAAAATTTTGTCACATTTTGCAGGTTTAATATGAAATTAAATTGTTTAGTCATGAATAAAGGTTAATTTTTCATGAATAGATGATTTCATAAGCATTTCCATTTAACATTGTATTTAGGCCAAGGTTTTCATAGAATAAATTTATTAGAACTTAAATAAAGAATTATGTAAATAATAAAATCCATTGCCACCGTTTGCGTGAGGTTGTTCCTTTTTGTTTTCGGTTGTTCTACACTGTGACATTCATTTTTACCTTTATTTTATTTAAATGTATTTATAAATATTTATTGTAGTAATCTAATAGGGATAAAGTAAAATTAAAAAAAAAATTTAGTTTATTTCTTGTGTGAGTAGTAACCAGTAAAAATCATTCGTTAATCTGTAATATTTGAAATTCATTATCAAGGTTTTTATTATTATTACCAAAACTTATTTTATAATTAGGATTATGATGACAAAAGAAATCATGATTAACAAGAAAACCCAGAACCATTTATAGTAGTACGTTGAGTATGTGGTCCTTACAACAGAAATCTTCGAAGAATTACAGTAATACTGACAAAATTGAAGAAAACATTCGAAAATATACAATTGAAACTAAATAGAAACAAAACAAAAATTATAACCAATCAAAATAAAAACACAGATAGCCTATTATGATTAATGACAGTAAACAGTATAGCGAAGAAGTCATTAAATGTTATTAAATGCATAAAAACAATCCAAATAGCTAAAATAGAGAGGTGCATAAGATCAGCGTGATGTACTTTTGGAAGACAAAGAAAAATCTTGAAGATCAGAAAACCCCTAATAACGAAGAATTTCATTTTTAATTAGGGTAAACTTTCCGTCTTCTCGTACGCTAAAAAACGTATAATCCTTTACAAACATCCTAATGTTGAGCCTGGTAAAGGATAAAGATTTATGGAAAGACTGATGCAGAATATTGAAAAACCGAATAAGAAATTAGGATATTATGCACAGAACTAAATAATATATGTACAAACAGCACGTGGCATCAAAAAAATGGCGATGGGCAGGATACACAATCGGTGGAACAAGGGAATTCAGGAGTGGTGGGCCTGGCTGAGAAAGAGAGGTCGTCTACAAACTCGATGGAAAGATGACTTGAAACTGTTGGCAGGATTTAACTGTGTAGGAACGATGAACAGTATAGGAAATTGTGGAGGCAAACTGCGGAGGCTTACATCCAACACTTGATGATAGACTGATAGTGAAGATAGAAGCTTTTGAAATATGGTGTTATAGGAAAATGTTAAAAATTAGGTGGGTGGACAAAAAAGTAATTTAGAGGTTCTTAGACGAGTGGATGTATGAAGTATATGCAAACATCTTACAAGAAGAAGGGAGGCTATTCTGAGGGAAGAAGGGAGGCTATGCTAGTGAGGCATATTTTAAGACGTCCAGGTATTTTTTTTTATCCAAGATGGCGAGAAAAACTCATGTTCACTCCCTCACAATGGGGGAAGTAGTGTTGGACTGAATTGAGCCATCCTCGTCCAGCCCCAAGGAGGCCGCAACCGCCTTACCAACCAAAAATCCGCCGCCTGGCCACTTGATACGTCCAGGTATTGCTCTTAAAATATTGTAAAGTAATATTGAAGGAGTAAATTGAAGGGAAAGGCAAAGGTTAGAATATTTAAAGCAAATTACAAAAGATGTAGGGTGTTACAGGTATGTAGATATAAACGACTTACGCAAGATAGAACAGCCCAGAGAACTGCATCAAACCAGTCGAGTGACTGATGACAAAAAAAATCAATATTTATCTTCTGATGATATTTTGACGCAGTTTCTTAATAAACCAATCTTAACCTTGTCTGTTGGGTACCATTTTAGAATCAGAATCCAAATTTAATTATTCTTTTGTATTAATATTGATAACTCTAATTGTAATAATTTTTATTAATTTTTTTAATGTATTAGAAAACCATATTTTTTCAATATATAACGTGACGATCTTTTCAACTTTTCCTGGTTTTTAATATTTTCTAGAAAAGTATTGGTATGATGTTTTCATGGAATTTTTTTGGAATACAATGTAGCAAGAATTATTTAAATCGGATTAAGTAATTGGTGTACATACACTGATAAGGAAGAAGAAAACAGACATATGTCACAAATTTAGAACCTCCTCCTTTCTGAAAATAGTTTAAAAAAATTCTGAAATGCTGTCCACAAATTGTACCTTCTTAACAATACTAAAATTAGCGTCGGTTAAATTTTGATTATTCAATTTGACCAGCTTTTGTTACCAGAGTAGTTTGTTTTATGATCTCTCGTCTAGACTGCTGGGTACATAAACCATTTAAACAACGAATATAACAATGCCATACGTTTCCCGCGTAGACATCCATGCAAAATTATAAATTAGTCAAAATTGTAAATCTGTAGTTGTACTGTCATGCTGCTTAAGGTAAACAATGTTAATATCTAAATATTCTATTTAAGAAGTTTTGCAAACATTATTAAAAGGAGATATAGCTACCTTTAAAAACACTATTTAAAAAAAGATTTCGCTATTTTTGTAAAGCAATTAATATTCTAAACAAAACGGGATATTTATTTTATTAATAAAATTGGTTTTACTTCGATAAATAAAGAAAATTAAAAGCAATATTATAGCAAAATCAAGATTTTTTTACTTTTATACTTTAAAATTTCCGACTTTTTTTAAACGTTTAATATCTCACTGAGAAACTGACACATACTATTACAAAAATATTCAGTAACAATATTATAACTGTCAATAACAGACAGGTGGAGTGGTAAATTATTTGCACTCGATCTGTTAGTTCCAGGGCTATAAAAAATAGTTGTGTTTCTTATCACATAGCCAGCCAATTATATTACTGACGCCTTTAAGAACAGAAGAGGTAAAATATACTAATCAAGAGTTATCTGCTCTGAGAGTAATGAATTTCATTATACAGCCAAACCTTGTAAATGAAGTAAAGATGTCATTTTCAAGGTGGAAAATATGTGCTTTCCAGAGGACCTGGCGTGCTGATAAGCGTAATTTTCTACTCAGAGAGAAAGGCAAGGTACACCATATCACTTCTTGTTTTACTTAGTAACACGTCTAGAGGTTCAAACCAACCTTTCGGCTGATGACCTAAACAACGCACCTAATTTTTTTCTCAAACCAACCACCAATCCTACTACTAACACTGCTATTATTTCGTAGTGGTTAGCGCAACTGGATTCTACGCCGGGGTCCCGGGTTCGATTCCCGGTCAGATCTGGCATTTTTTCATCACTCATCTTCATGTATCATCCTTCTCACCGTCTGCATTAGCAGCATTTGCAAAATAGTCAGACGTAAAACCAAAAAAAAACCTACTATTATTTAATGTTCTGTTTATATATTTTTTCCTATATAAAAGAAAATGTCAAATACTGTGAAACAATAAAAACTTTTACTTTTTTTTTACTTTTTTCTTTGTCATCAGTCTCTCGACTGGTTTGATGCAGTTCTCCAAACGGTTCTATCTTGCGCAAGTCGTTTCATATCTACATACCTGTAACACCCTACATCTTTTGTAATTTGCTTTATATATTCTAATCTTTGCCTCCATCTACAATTTACTACCTAAATATTACCCTCCATTATTAATAGCTCAATACCTGGATGTCTTAGAATATGCCCCACTAGCCTATCCCTTCTTTTGGTAAGATGCTTCCATATACTTCTTTTTTCATCCACTCTCCTAAGAACCTCTAAATTACTTATTTTGTCCACCCACCTAATCTTTAACATTTTCCTATAACACCACATTTCAAAATCTTCTATCCTCTTCTTTTCTACAGCCCCTATCACCCACGTTTCACTTCCGTATAATGCTACACTCCAAACATAATGTTTTAAGAATTTTTTCCTAATCTGTAAATCAATGTTTTTAGTCAGTAAGCTGTTTTTCATTTCAAAGGTTTTTCTTGCTTGAGCAATTCTACTCTTGATATCACTTGTGCTTCTACCATCCTTTGTTATTTTACTCCCTAGATAGCAGAATTCCCCAACTTTCTGTATGTTTTCGTTGCCTACTTTTAAATTTCCCATCTCTTCTAAACCACTCTTGCTGCTGCACAACACTTTCGTTTTGTTCTTTTTAATTTTCATGAAGTAATCTTATAGTAATAGTAAACTTTTACTATTACATTAAAAAAATGATTCTAATTTAGAAATAAATTTTCCTGTTTTTTTGACAGTTCTCATTCGAGTTCAGCATTTCTTTATTCATATTCTGACTTGTGATTAAATGTGGCTGAGTCGGCTCTATATTGACGAGTTTACTATTAATATAAATATCTTAGTTGTTTCCTTAGTATCGTTAACCCTTTCTTACCCAGTGAGGCATAGAAGTCACATTGAAGTAAAATAACAGACATAAAAATTTTAATTGTTAGCGACTACTTTTGATTAAAGAGCGGTGGATGTCAAGTGTAATAATTCTCTGTACCCTAGCCAGGAATCGAACCTGAGACCTCCGCTTTTCAGTGTAAGATGCTAACCACTACGCCACGGATGCGACCATTAGTTTCTTTTTAAAGTTAGTTTTAGTCTTAAATATTCGTGTTCATTTACTTAAATAAATTAGCATTTCTTCGAGTATGTTGAATGTACATACAAGTATATTTTTTAGGCTGTAAATACTGATTTTGTCTATTTTACCAATAATTTTGAATTGTAACCTCTTTTAAGTCTTAAATAATGCTTTGCTAGAAATCTAAGCAAGAGAATTTTGTTTAGGAAGCCTGCACATGATTTTTACTTATCCATATTGTTGGGAACTTTGATACCATTAAGCCCAATGTGACATAATGTGTCACACTTTTTTGTCACGCCATCAAAAAAAGGCTGAAGGTCTAAAAGTGATTTTATTTCACTTAAATGTCAGTAAAGTGTTTGAAACAATGTACACATATATGTTTGTGTAAAGTTAAAAAATTTGGGATTGAAAGGGTTAAATTAAAGTTATCAAATTAGAATTTTGTAAATGTAAATTTACCCTCAATGATTGGGTTAAAGTAATAAATCGTACAAAGTACGCTAAAAAATTTTGTTCTTTTCACACCAATTTTTCATGCAATTTAATAAATATCTATTTTATCAACAAAAGAATAATGCATTGACCTGAATGTTTAAATTATGTGTTTCTTATTTTATCAGAGTTCGTTGATTTTTAATCAATTTGTATTTAATGTACAAAAAAATATATTTTATGTATTGTTATCATTTTTATCAGTTTCAAAATAATTTATTACGCCTTTTTGTGCAAGGTGCAAATAAGAACATGCATGTAAATCACTACCTTAATAAATAGAATAATCTATCAGAGTTCTTCAACCCTTGAAGGAAATAATTTCACCGACACAAAAGAAATCCAGGTGGTGCAGTAACTTAAACCCAGTGAATGAGATACTCAATTTTAACATAATAACCTTTCCGTTAATCCATCATTCATGTTCATTTTTATTCGCAAATTTCCAGAAGAAAGGAGAACAATTTATTTAGACTGCCTAACTGGAAACACGACTTTGTATTTTATTAACATTTTTTATAGTAAAATAGATTATCACTATTGTTGTTGTTTCAGTCATTAAAAGAAACCGTTAAATTAAAAATGCATTATTATAATTTCAAAACAATTTTAAGAAAAGTATGATACAGTATTTGAAAAATTATGTGAATTGTGTTAGATGAAAACATAAATTACTTCCTCATTGTCGATTATTGGATATATAATGGAATATTTCCTAGTGTCCGGAAATTAAATTGATTGGTAACCCATTCAATCCCAAATTTGTTAACTTTACACAAACAAAAATATGTGTACATTGTTTCATACACTTTACTGATATTTAAGTGAAATAAAATCACTTTTAGACCTTCAGCCTTTTTTTGATGGCGTGACAAAAAAGTGTGACACATATGTCACATTGGGCTTGATGGTATCAAAGTTCCCAACAATTGGATAAGTAAAAATCATGTGCAGGCTTCCTAAACAAAATTCTCTTGCTTAGATTTCTAGCAAAGCATTATTTAAGACTTAAAAAAGGTTACAATTCAAAAATATTGGTAAAATGGACAAAATCAGTATTTACAGCCTAAAAAATATACTTGTATGTAGGGTACATACAACATATTCGAAGAAATGCTACTTTATTTTAGTAAATGAACACGAATATTTAAGACTAAAACTAACTTTAAAAAAAAAATAATGGTCGTGTCCGTGGCGTAGTTGTCAGCATCTTACACTGCAAAGCGGAGGTCTCAGGTTCGATTCCTGGCTAGGGTACAGAAAATTATTACACTTCACATCCAGCGCTCTTTAATCAAAAGTAGTCGCTAACAATTAAAGTTTTTATGTCTGTTATTTCACTCCAATGTGACTTCTATGCCTACTGGGTAAGAAAGGGTTAATACAAAAATTTTATTACTGTATTTATAAATGTCCGATACTTTTATCAGTGGTTGGAAATTATCGTTGCTTAAGGGGAGACTGTACTTTGTATCCCGCCAATGTTAAATTTCCTATTTTTAGGTACATTTTTCATAAGATTGGCAAAATATAGGGAAATTAAAAAGTTACACACCATAGGTGTCGGGTTTCTTCTCGAGGTACTGACATTTTTTCAATTGAATCTTTGGACCATACCATTTTTTTTTTAATATTACGAATAACATAACATTTTTACAAATTGTTTTCTACGTTTTTTGCGTATTACTAATTTTTGGAGCACCTGAGAAAGTCATAAAAATGTCGGTATATTTGGATATACAAGATAATTAACTGGTAAAAATTTCAGCCTGGTACGTTTATTAAATTCTGAGAAAAATGTACCTAGTATTAAAAATCTAAATTTACGGGAAAACCCAAGAAACAAGAAGCCACAAATCAAAAACAAAATGTACAAAAACAAGTAGATTTCCCATCAACAGTTGTTTAGAAAGCTGAACCAACAGCTGAGAATACAAAAAACAGTGAATACAAAAACAGTGAGTAAAAGAGAATTTTAGTTTTTAAAATATCTGATGCAGATATTTTAAAAACTAAAATTCTCTTTGCTCTAAAACGAGCAGTGTAAAATTGTGAAAAATATTCGTTCATGGTAACATGATAATTTTTCTGTGTAAACCCGATAAAAACTTAATTTTTTCATAAAAAAAATTTTTTTGTCGTAATTTAATGTTTTTCTGGTAGATCTAGGCCTAAACTATTGAAAAACATAAAAACCAAAAATAGAAATTTTGAGTTAAAACCATCGTGCCATCTCCCCTTAAAGGAATGAAACTAAAAATGCTAGAAGTCACTAACAAATTAGTGGTTGAAGTTAATATCTGGTTTAGTTTGAAATCGGTAGCGTCATGCACGAACTTAGTGTTTACTCAGGGAGGAAGGTTTAGTGAACCACCTCATTTCTGGTTTGACTTAGTAAAACCTCTAGATGTTCAACCAGCTGATGACCTAAACAACAACAATCGAGAAAGTCTCTGTTTTAAAGCAAAAGATTTATAAACTAAAATGATCTACTAGGGTTTGAACCAGTTCAAATCCTAGTAAAGGTAGTTACTTTTATACGGATTTGATTGCTAGACAGTGGTTACCGGTGTTCTTTGATGGTTGGGGTTCAATTAACCATACTCTCTCAGAAATGGTCGGCCTGAGTCTGTACAAGACTACACCTCATTTACACGTCATACACATCACCTCATCTCATTGGGTCATTGGGTTGCTTATTGTTCTAAATTGTACAGATTGCAACGTACACAAACTAGGAATTACAAAAAAAATGATCTTAGTGCAATGCTGAATTTCTACTAACAAACGTGACTACATGTTACATCTGTAGACAAATTAGAGCAACGCATATCTTCAGTTTTACTAACAATGTTTTTATTCATATAAATTCATTTACACCATAGCAATTATACTAGGCCTACGTACAATATTTACACTTTATTATTCCCTATTTTTCATAATTTTCGAAGCGCGTTTCTTGTAAATTATTTCGGATTACCAAGGTTCTTCCCCTACCGTATCATTAATTATCTTATCACATTTTATTATTTGAATGTTAATCAATCCCAGTTTAGTTTAATTTCTTAAATATTTTCATGCTATATTTCTAATGCAGTTGAATTATGAACCTTGTGTAACAACCCATCTGCAGTTCAAATTGCATTATACAATAGTCTATTCATTAAATAATCAGATAAAATTTTTGGCACACGCCTTCAAAACATTCATAAAATGAAATAATTATTTAATTCCTCTTAAATTCGTTCTGTAGTAGTAAAAAACACTCATAGAATCGACTAATGACACCTCAGTAGCTCAATTATTGAGTGAATGTAGGACTGCTAAATCAATTATGTACCGGGTTCGATTACCTCAAAAATATGGAAACAAATATAAACTATATTGTCACGTAAAATAATATACATTTATATGAAAAGTTAAAAATTTATTTATTACTACCACACAGAACGCAATTATGATTTTTTTTTTTTTTTTTTTGGTTTACCGTCCGACTGTTCTGCAACTATTGCTAATGCAGACGGTGAAGGATGAAATGATTTTTGTAACTTATGGAAATATGCCGTGCCTGAGTGGGATTCAAACCCAGGACCGCATGGTGAGAGGCGAGCACGTTACCAACTACGCCAATGCGGCCGGCAACGCAATTATGAGACTTACCAGGCATCCGCTTGGAGTGGCCAAGAAAAACTGTCCAAAAACTTTTATCTGAATTGCCAAACATAATTAAAATTAGTTGAATACATACTTAAATAATTAAACTTTATAATATTCATAGTCAAAAATCAATTTATTAATTGTTCATTAACCAGCTTATACCTTCATTAAGAAAAAAATATATAAATAGATTACACGACAATACAAAATATTTATAAATAAACAATCAATGAATTTTTTTTAAATAATTTGATACACCAATGTATTAGAAAAAATTCCGCTACCATAATCTTTCTCGATAAAAATTTAGGTACAACCAAACGTGAAAGTTTTTTTTTTTTTTTAACTTAGTTTATTTATTCACAACTGTACAAAATACAACCAGTGAATGTGATGTTATTAACAAAAACAAAAATGGCGTTAAGACATTAAGGAGACCGCCACTCAATAGTGCCACTCCAACGGTGGATTAATCTTGGATAATAAATTGATAGAATTTACATCTGCGCTATGATATCTCTACTCCATCGTCGTTTAAGTCTGCGTTGCGGATTTCCGGGTAAGTTTGGGGATGCCAGTGTTCTAGTGAGATGATTTTTATGATAATCAAGTTTGCGTTTGAACCGAGAGTAGATGTGATAAAATGTGTCGTTAATGTATGGAACATGTAAGTCGTTGTGCAATGTGTGGTTAGTACGTAAAAGGGTGCGTCAGTTATTTGTCGAAGCAATTTGGATTGAAATCGTTGAATTCGTTGTAGAGTTGAATGTTTTGCTGCGCCGTAAATTTGGCCACCGTAAGTCCAAATCGGTTTCAGAAAAGATTTGTATACTAGTAGTTTTAAATGAAGTGGAAGTTTTGATCGTCGCGATATCAAGGAAAATAGTTGTTTTCGTCTGTTATCCAGAGTCTGCCGTTTTATTTGAACGTGTCTATTCCAGGTCAAGCGTCTGTCAATGTACAGGCCGAGATATCGAATTGAATCGGTTTGTGGAAGCGGTTGACCGCGCAAGAAAACAGCGGGACATCTTTTTTTCATGAGAGTAAAAGTAAAACGTGAAAGTTGAACCCAGATTTTTAGAAATTGACTTAATTTGATATTGAAGATTCATTAATATTACAGAATTTGTTTTCCTATCGGATACAGTTTGAGTTTATTTCAAAAAACTATGTAGTAGAAGCTCTTTTAAATGATTTCGTAGGTTATAACAGATGTTAACAGAAATATAGTAAAATGTTTTTTCGTACCCGGTTGTTATATGTTGCACAGTTACAAAACTATTTTTGTAACTGGTCTGGTACGAACAGATAACTATATTTTTTCAAAAATATATGTTTATTTGTCTAAGAAATAATTCACAAATATAACTGTAAGTGCTTGGAAAAGTTAGTAAAAATATCGAACATGGAAATCAAACACATTAGCAAAGCCAAAAATTGTTGCTAATAACCTCACATTAACCCTTTGTAGAGCAGTACTTGTTAGTTGCAGGGCTAAAATAAATAGTTCTGTATCTTATCACATGGTCAGCCAATTAAATGACTGAATCATTTAAGAACAGAAGAGGTAGAGGTGTAAAAGACACTAATCAGAGTTATCTCCTCTGAAAGTAATGAATTTCATTATACAGCCAGACCCTGTGGTGAATGAAGTGAAGGTGTCATTTGCAGAGTGGAAAATATGTGCTTTTCAGAGGGCCCGGCATGCTGATAAGTGTATTTTTCCACTCAGTGAGGAAGGCAATGGTAAACCACCTCACTCCTCGTTTTACTTAGTAAAACCTATACAGGTTCAAACCAGCCTTTTGGCTGATGACCTAAACAACAGAGCAGTACTACGGGGAAAAATATACATGTTGTAAAATGTTAAATTTTGTTTTATAGGGACTTGAATAATGTATTTCTAGTGCCAGAACAGTTTGATAATTTCTTTTTTTATGTTAAGCCCTGGTAAGTATACTTACCAAGAAACGTTTATTGAAATGGGAATCACATAATTTTTAGTGGCAAGAATGCTTATTAAAACAACTTGTAGTCCTATATAACAGAAAAATGCGTAGAATAACTTATCTCAACATTTTATTAGCATGAATGCTTGCTTTCCCGTAAAAACTTGAATTTTGTAAGCACTGTACAAAATTAACAACAAAAAACAAGGTTGCGTACGCTGGTATGAATCCTTACCACATTCGTGTAACTCATGAAGTTCGCTGCGCACTAATTTCAAAATTTGGATAACCTACCTACCAGAGAACATCTTTAAAACCATAAAATACCAATAGGGTTAAAATGTATAGCTTATTCTTTAAAAAATCGACCATATTGCCAGTGGTAAGTATACTTACCAAAGGGTTAATGACATTAAAAAATTTGATCCATGTAAATCTTTTAGGTATAATTCAGATGAAAATGTTTTGTGTTACAGATGAAGTTCGTACTGGTACATATAGACAGCTATTTCATCCTGAACAATTAATCACCGGTAAAGAAGATGCAGCTAATAATTATGCCCGGGGCCACTACACCATCGGTAAAGAAATTGTTGATATTGTACTCGACCGTATACGTAAACTTAGCGACCAATGTACAGGTCTGCAAGGTTTCCTCGTCTTCCACAGTTTCGGTGGTGGTACCGGATCTGGTTTTACATCTCTTCTTATGGAACGTCTTTCGGTTGATTACGGAAAGAAAAGTAAACTGGAGTTTTCAATTTACCCAGCACCTCAGGTAAATTATTATTAAATCTCTCTTAGAGTTAATATTTATGTAAAAATACAACAGAACGCCAATTATCCGAATCGCATTTAGAAAAAAATTAATTATTTCTTAATTTATTTACTGTTTATATTTTTCGGTAAATATGTGTACTCTATTGATATTTTTTAAAATGTTAAGTACAGTATTAAAACAATTTTCAAATATTGGCCTGCCACTTTTTAAAGCCAACCGAAATTTACTATTGAAAGTAGAACTGAAAGAAAACTGAATTTATGTATACTGCAGTACAGTCTTCTTCTCCTTCTTACTATCAAGGATTAGGCATAAGCCTGTTCCGAACTCACAAACCTTCCTGTGCGTCTACACATACACGAGACACTCCAGCCCGCACATCTCGACTACTGCTATCTTTTTCGAGGTCTTCCCACCTCCCTTTTTCCAACTGGAACATATTCCATCACTTTTAGAGGTATTCTCTCCTCTGACATCCGTTCCAAATGTTACCTCCATTAATTCCGGTACTCCTCCACTTTTTCTTTAAAGCTAAATACACCCAACTCTGATCTAATTTCCTCGTTATGTATTCGATCCAGCCTCGAGCAGCCCTTCACCTTTCTTAAAAACCTCATTTCAGCTGCTTGGATCCTACTTTCTTAGCGTTTTGTGGTAACCCATGACTCACTTCCATAAAGAAGGACTGGGGCTGCCATTACCTTGTAGAACTTCACTACTGTCTCTGTCCTAGCTCTGTTACCTAGTGTCCTGTTATATTGTCCTGTTGTACTGTTGTAGTACAGTATTTACAGTAATGTTAAATTAAAAAAATTCACATTCAGGTGTCCATAATTTGGTTAAGTCTAAAAATTTGGAGCGTACTACGAAGCTCTTCAAATTTAGTATGGAATAAATTATATTAAGTAGCCTCCTTTCCCTTTACAGTAATTGATAATCTCAAAAATTTAATGAATATTTCAAATTTTTTTGTAGATATAGGCTAATAATGCTCATAACAAAAAAAAAGTTTTTAAAATTTTGACATAAAAATTGCCCATGACAGGCAGGTGAAGTGTTAAACTATTTACACTCTATCTGCTAGTTTTAGAGCAAAAAAATAGTTCTGTTTCTTTTCACATGGTCAGCCAATAATATGACTGAAGGATTTAAGAACAGATGAGGTAGAGACGCAAAAGACACTAGTCACTGTTATCTTTTCTGAGAGTAATGAATTCATTACACAGCAAGACCCTGTGGTAAATGAAGTGAAAGTGTCATTTACAGAGTGGAAAGTAGATACTTTTCAGAGGGCCGGGCACGCTGATAAGTATAACCTACTTCCATCCTATCACCGTTACCACATTAACCAACAAATGTACAACCAACAAATGGAATGTTGGTGTGGTTGCCTTCCTCACTCAGTGAGGAAGGCAACGGTAAACAACCTAACTCCTCGTATAACTTAGTTAAGACTTTAGAGGTTCAAACCAGCCTTTCGGCTGATGACGTAAACAACAACAACATAAAAATCATCAGAGGACTTATTAGAAGACAAGTTTATTTCAGGCCCAATTAGATAACTTATTATGAAAGATTTTAATCTACAATTCTAGCGGACACAAATAAATTAGGTTGCCTTATTCAATCAAGAGGGATTAATAAATTATTAACTATTTTTGATTATATTAAGCATTAGTGGTTAATTTGTTCAATTTAAGAACAATTATTAATCTTAATTAAATAGTAAAATTATAATTAAATTCTTTCGTAGATGACTTGTGTTTAATATAAATTTTATTGATTATGTATTACATAATGGAATCTCTGCCCATGACGGACAGGTTGAGTGTCAAATTATTTACACTCAATCTGTT
The DNA here is from genome assembly GCA_035578175.1 of Catonia carolina. Lineage (NCBI taxonomy): Eukaryota > Metazoa > Arthropoda > Insecta > Hemiptera > Achilidae > Catonia > Catonia carolina. Next base: position 15,301,252 of record JAQMRL010000013.1, read on the forward strand.
CATTGCAGGGCTAAAATAAATAGTTCTGTTTCTTATCACATGGTCAGCCAATTAAATGACTGAATCATTTAAGAACAGAAGAGGTAGGTGCAAAAGACACTAATCAGAGTTATCTCCTCTGAAAGTAATGAATTTCATTATACAGCCAGACCCTGGTGGTGAATGAAGTGAAGGTGTCGTTTGCAGAGTGGAAAATATGTGCTTTTCAGAGGGCCCGGCATGCTGATAAGCGTACTTTTCCACTCAGTGAGGAAGGCAACGGTAAGCCACCTCACTCCTCGTTTTAATTAGTAAAACCTCTAGAGGTTCAAACCAGCCTTTCGGCTGATGACCTAAACAACAACAATAATGGAATGTAACCGGCTCAAAATAACGTTGTTAACAATGACGAAAAATTTTCCGTCAGCGTGCTGTGATATGAAAAATATGTTTATGAAAAATTCCACGTGGTCGATGAATAGTTTTTGTCCTGAAACGTTACTACGTGCTATTGAATTACTTGCGTGTAAATAAAGTCAGACATTCACGCACATACATGAGCTGTGATACATCATTATTTTATTGTTTTCGTTATTAAATTGAAATATGCGATCGTACAATGCACCAATGTGTACTGATAAAAATTCTTTATTATTTATTTATTGACGGAAGTTCGTGTAAATTCACCGTACATAAAAATGTAGTAAACTGGAATAATCAATGTTTTTAAAACAATAGACGATGCAGAAAAAAACATCAAATAAATTATGCACTACGCTAAGACTCAAATGCTAATAAATGTTTACTTTTCTTTTTTTTAAATCGATATTCTAGGAAATTTTAAATGAATTAGGTCAAATTATAAAAAATAATTTAATAGTATCAAGGTTTCTCTGAAGCTATGGAAATTTGTTTAGTATGAAGTTCAATTACTTATTCTCAACCTTCCGAAAAATAAGACCCTTGGTTATGATCTCATCACTTTCGAAGTACTAAAATATTTCCACGAAAGGGCATTTTATTATTAACTAACATATTTTATTCTATTTAACGAACTATAATTTTTCATATTCAGTGGAAAAATTGAGTTTTAGTTGAATTTTTCAAGCTTAACGAATCCCTTGTAGTGTTGATTCATACGGAACCATATCCCTTTTTCCTCTATCTATAAAAATATTTAAATAATTGTTACTTTATCGTATAACTCCATTTATAGAAAAAAGTAATGCTATTCCTTCTTCAGTTTAGTTTTAGTTCAGAACATTTCACGATTCACTAACTCCATCGAATAGCCGATTACATGGTCTAATGTTTAGAGAGTAAACACCACAATTCCAGCGTTTCCCTTGATAAAGTTCAAGATTTTTATCGGGTTTGGCGTTTAGGTTAACTGTACGAATTAAAACAAATCTCCTTCCTTCAACATAGTATCTGTTTTTTTAATCATTTCTTGCTCGCTGTAAATGTAAAAGATACCTTTTCTCAAACTTGGCCTATAGAAGTAGGATTTCCACATTGATCTCTTTTTCTTATATTCTGTACAGCGTCTTCACAGGGAATATGCCTACCATATTACCAAACAGTGTCTGCTATTTATGCGGACGATACAACAATTCTTCCCTGAAATGAGAAACTTGTAACTTGCATTATCACTTAACAGAACTTTCTGAATAGTTTTTCTTCTTCAGGTTCCTATCCATTCCCAATGTTGGCGATTATTTTCACTTTCACTTTATCAATTATCATTTGGTTCCTTGCACTGCGGAATAGCTCTTCTGAGCTTTTTCCAAATCAAGTTCTAATATCTTGAAGTCACGACACCCTTCTTCTGCCATGTCATAATTTTCTGTATATTTACCCTTGCAGAATGGTTACACAAATAGAAAATCAAGTTCAATCATACCTAATCTCATCACTTTACCTAATTAGGTATGATTGAACTTGATTTTCTATTCACCTTGCGACCCTCGATTTAGATATACCCCCCCAAAATTTACATAACCTATACACCCATCCCACAGACTCACACAATTAGATATTTGTGAATTACTTTTGAAAAAAGACTCACATGAAAATCTCATATTTCACTAAAACGACGAATACTGCAACATTGAACATTTTGCATTTTGATTTTAGGAGAAAAGGAAACGTAAGCTAAACATGAAGAAGTAATTAAAATATTGACTTGCTAAGATCTCTTTAAAGGGAAATTGTACGATGGTTAAACTCAAAATTTCGATTTTTGTTTTTTTTATGTTTTTCAATAGTTTAGGCCTAGATCTACCAGAAAACTATTAAATTACGTCAAAAAAATATTTTTTTATGAAAAAATTAAGTTTTTATCAGGTTTACACAGAAATATTATCATGTTACGAAGAACTAATATTTTTTCATAATTTTATACTGCTCGTTTTAGTGCAAAGAGAATTTTAGTTTTAAAATATCTGCATCACTGTTTTTAATATTCTCAGCTGTTGGTTCAGCTTTCTAAACAATTGTTGATGGGAAATTTACTTGTTTGTGTACATATTGTTTTTGATTTGTGCCTACTTGTTTCTTACCTTAGTAGTATAGAAAAGCCGATACTGGTGCAACCTTGACCTTTGACCCCGGGGCATGACCTTGACCTCGACCTTGACCCGGCACGTGTCACAAAAAAAAAAAAAAAAAAAAAAAAAAAAACCCGCCAAAAAAAAAAAAAAAAAAAAAAAAAAAATCCCGCCCAAAAAAAAAAAAAAAAAAAAAAAAAAAAACGCGCACGCGCGCGCACACACGAAAAATTTGCCAAAGTTCCAAACCCGATTTTCTCCGCAACCGCTGGGCCGATTTTGATGCGGACGGCACCCACGTGACCGGGAGATCGAGATCTACAAGATAAGCCTTAATCCGTAGCCGTATCCCCGATGGAACCTGAGATAGCTTGTAACACGTGACCCGGGGGTCGGATCAACGAGGTTCAGGTGCGCGCAGGATCCGGACGTTCCGTAGAACGCGTTACGTCCGGTTTCGACCGTTAGGTTCTTTCGGGACCCTAAATATATAAATTTAGGAAATATGTTACCGCCAAAAAATAACGCGGGACGGGCCGCAAGACTCGTCGCACCACCCGCAGGACATCCGTAGCACTACCCGACGAGGTGAAGACTAATGATTGGGGCGATGAAATCTGTTTATTTGCAACTCTATTTTTTAATTTTGGCAATGTCACATGTTGTTTGTTACGAGTCACGCTGCATGCGCGTGCCTTTCATTGACGTCATAAAACTTGTTATTGCAATTAAAGATGATGCAACGTGTTTACTTTGTTTATTTGCAGTGACGTCATCCGATTTTTATCTGTGCACGCGCCCGGCCATCGATCGGGATGATGCAACCTGTTTATTACAATTAATTTTTCTAGATGATGCAACATATCATCCGTTAAAGTCACGAGCCGTCGACTCAGCGATAAGGTGTTTGTTTCAATTTTTTAAAAAACCGTTGACGTCATACCGCTTGTTATTCTCATTATGTACACAGAACCGCAAACTCGGCGTTTCCAATGCATTAGCATAGGGAAATTATGTGTATAAAAGCGCGCCGATTTTCCCATCGAATCATAACTCTACTGCCAGTAGTATCCACTGCCAGTCTGCTGACGTCACAGTTCTTCTGATTCATCTCTACCTACCTACCGTTAATTGGATTCATCTCTACCTACCTACCGTTAATTGAAGGTGAGTTTTATTCTACTTTAAGCAATCAAATTGAACTTTAAATATTTTTAAATTTTAAAAGACTTTAGCACTTTTATGAAATATGCACTTCGAATCTTTTATAAAAATTAAAACCTAAAATCTGTTTATAAAATTATGACGTAGAACCTCGTACGAATTTTACGACGGGTAACACGTTGTCGGTACAGCAACAACACCAGTTTTAGCCGTTGTTGGAAAAACAACAACAACCGTAACAACACCAGTTTCATTAACTATTATAAACAACCGTTATTGACGTAAACGTAGAATTAATTAACTTTGAACTCTATTGTTTTAATCTGCAACAACAACAACCGTTATTGATGTAAACGTAGAATTAAATAAATTTGAACCTAAAATCTTTTTGTAATTAAGACTTTGACAATAGTCGTAAGTTGAACTTCGAACGTAGTAGTATTAAAAATCGTTTTATATTTTCCGTTGACAGCATGATTTACGCTATAACAATATTCCTATGCGTTATAGCGTTACTGTTCATAGCGCTGTTTTACCTGCTATACAAAATCTACGACATGATAGTAGGCGAGTGTAGCGCCACATCGATCTCAAAAGAAAAACCTCTATGCTATTTCGTATAATACATGAGGTATTTACATACTAACTTTTTTGTTAAAGAGTTGTCGCAACATACTGAAGGACTAACACCCGTCCAAAATAGACGGACTGTTAGAGTGTATCGACCCGGATGGAGAAGGTCCATGTAGTTATCATGGTTTTTATCAGACTTGTGTTTATTTTTTGTTTTAGAAATGGAGGCGCTACTAAAAAAGCTGAATGAAGATACTATGAGGGTGTCTGAATTAGAGATGAACAAGGAATACCGGTTTACGAAGGTCGGCAGGGTGCAGACCATGTACGGCGAGCAAATAATTATATACATCGGCAATTCGAAGGTGTTCCTACCATCAAGATTCGCAAAAACGCTGGCTGATGAAGATATCGCTTTACTGAACGATAACGGGGGCGGGATAATCGTGTACAAGGGAAATAAAGACTTGGGTGATGGGAAAACAATGAATATGGTAGAATTTAAAAAATGAAGAAGAACTCGCAAGAGAATAAACCAAAGGCTGTATTATTTAATTAATAAATGTATATATAAAAAAAGTCTTTTCCATTCAAAATCCCTATTTAACCTAGATATAAGCAGTGTCGCTCTCAGTGCATCGCACGATGAGCTTGAGAAGTGGTATAGCGCGCGAGCTTCACAAGCAAGCCCGCAGGAACTATCCCACCAGAAACGTATCAGGCCGATCTGGTCGAGATGATCCCATACGCCAGAGTCAATAAGGGCTACAGATACATAATGACGGTAATAAATTGTTTTTCTAAATTTGCTATTGCCGTACCGCTCAAGAGCAAGACGGCTGAAGAAGTCGCTAGCGCTCTCGGTCCCATACTGGAAAAACACAAGACGCGCCATTTTCATACCGACGAGGGTAAAGAGTGGTACAACGCGCCTGTGAGGTCCTTGCTGTCCAAGCACGGGATCAACCACTACTCCACGTACTCTCCGAAGAAGGCCTCGATAGTAGAGCGGTTCAACAGGACGCTGAAGGAGATGATGTGGAGAAAGTTTACAGAACGCGGCAATTACGTTTGGATAGGTCTTTTAGACGACCTCCTGTCTCAGTACAATAACAGGTCTCACAGGACTATAGGTTTCAAACCTGTAGATGTAAGCAAGAGGAACGAAGGTGAGGTGCTAAGAAATATATTGTCCAATACTCGTAAGAAACGTGCTCCCCAAACCGTCAAGTTTGAGCCGGGAGATAAGGTCAGGATCAGCAAGTACAAAAAGACTTTCGACAAGGGTTACATTCCCAATTGGACCAATGAGGTGTTTACCGTAGATCGTATTTTGCACACCCGTCCCGTCACATACTCGCTCACCTATGCCAGACATATAGTAAGGCGCCTAAACAGCTCGTTAGAGATAATGCGAATTTTTTACTCGTGTTCCGTCAGGACGAGCGCAACCTACGCCATATCTTTAACGATCACGTAGTCCCCGATATGACTTTTGAGGAGTTCAAGAATCTGTGCGGTGAGGCGTGGTCTCGAAACATGAACGGGTTTCTGGTAGTCGACAAAGAGAGAAAAACCCTCGGTGGCCGCTATAGATTTAATTACGATACGTTCATCACCGAACTGCGCCCCGTTTCGACCGACACACACAGCAGGAAAAAGCTGCGCAGCTAGCAGGAATAAACAGGAAAAAGCTGCGCAGCTAGCAGGAATAAGCAGGAAAAAGCTGCGCAGCTAGCAGGAAAAAGCTGCGCAGCTAGCAGGAATAAGCAGGAAAAAGCTGCGCAGCTAGCAGGAATAAGCTGGAAAAAGCTGCGCAGCTAGCAGGAAAAAGCTGGAAAAAGCTGCGCAGCTAGCAGGAATAAGCAGGAAAAAGCTGCGCAGCTAGCAGGAATAAGCTGGAAAAAGCTGCGCAGCTAGCAGGAATAAGCAGGAAAAAGCTGCGCAGCTAGCAGGAATAAGCAGGAAAAAGCTGCGCAGCTAGCAGGAAAAAGCTGGAAAAAGCTGCGCAGCTAGCAGGAATAAGCAGGAAAAAGCTGCGCAGCTAGCAGGAATAAGCAGGAAAAAGCTGCGCAGCTAGCAGGAAAAAGCTGGAAAAAGCTGCGCAGCTAGCAGGAATAAGCAGGAAAAAGCTGCGCAGCTAGCAGGAATAAGCTGGAAAAAGCTGCGCAGCTAGCAGGAATAAGCAGGAAAAAGCTGCGCAGCTAGCAGGAATAAGCAGGAAAAAGCTGCGCAGCTAGCAGGAATAAGCTGGAAAAAGCTGCGCAGCTAGCAGGAAAAAGCTGGAAAAAGCTGCGCAGCTAGCAGGAATAAGCAGGAAAAAGCTGCGCAGCTAGCAGGAAAAAGCTGGAAAAAGCTGCGCAGCTAGAAGGAATAAGCAGGAAAAAGCTGCGCAGCTAGCAGGAATAAGCTGGAAAAAGCTGCGCAGCTAGCAGGAAAAAGCTGGAAAAAGCTGCGCAGCTAGCAGGAATAAGCAGGAAAAAGCTGCGCAGCTAGCAGGAATAAGCAGGAAAAAGCTGCGCAGCTAGCAGGAAAAAGCTGGAAAAAGCTGCGCAGCTAGCAGGAATAAGCAGGAAAAAGCTGCGCAGCTAGCAGGAATAAGCAGGAAAAAGCTGCGCAGCTAGCAGGAAAAAGCTGGAAAAAGCTGCGCAGCTAGCAGGAATAAGCAGGAAAAAGCTGCGCAGCTAGCAGGAATAAGCTGGAAAAAGCTGCGCAGCTAGCAGGAATAAGCAGGAAAAAGCTGCGCAGCTAGCAGGAATAAGCAGGAAAAAGCTGCGCAGCTAGCAGGAATAAGCAGGAAAAAGCTGCGCAGCTAGCAGGAATAAGCAGGAAAAAGCTGCGCAGCTAGCAGGAAAAAGCTGGAAAAAGCTGCGCAGCTAGCAGGAATAAGCAGGAAAAAGCTGCGCAGCTAGCAGGAATAAGCTGGAAAAAGCTGCGCAGCTAGCAGGAATATGTAGGAAAAAGCTGCGCAGCTAGCAGGAATAAGCAGGAAAAAGCTGCGCAGCTAGCTTGAGTTGAATATACCTGTTACGGAAGACTTCCAAAAGAAATGTTCATTTGAAGTAAGAGAATGAAAAGCTATGAAAATTTCTTTATCCAAAATTACAGATCTTTGGTGTATTTCACAATCAAATTTAGTACACGTAAAAACAATGAAGAAAATTAATAAAGCTACAATGAGTCTATTTATTGGTTTTCCATTCAACGCTGAGTACAGGAGAAATTTACGATTGTCTGCATAGAAAACAGGTTGATGTCGGCTTTTCCCGAATTACAGGATTGAAGCACCAATGTAAACATTGCATACATCTAAAAATATTATTTTTTAAATCCCTAATGTGCGTACGTTGCAATCTGTTCAATTTAAGAACAATAGGTAGCCCCATGACCTAATAAGAAGAGGATGATATCCATGACGTGTAAACGAGGTGTAGTCTTGAACAGGCACAGTCCGAGCATTCCTGAGAAGGTATGGTTAATTAAACCCCAACCATCAAAGTACACCGGTAACCACTGCCACAAATTAAAATCCGTATAAGAGAAACTACCCACAGTGTAGTGGTTAGCGTGCTAGTATACCACGCGGAGGTCCCGGGTTCGATTCTCAGCCAGGGTCTGAAATTTTTTACAAGTCAAAACCCACTGTTCTCGATACATTACCTACCGTAGACGCGCTTTCGTTAAGCATTCAATAGTCTTCAGCTACAAAAAATAGTTCTGTTTCTTATCACGTGGTCAGCCAATTATAGCAGCTTTTTCGTGCTTATTCCCGCTAGCTGCGCAGCTTTTTCCTGCTAGCTGCGCAGCTTTTTCCAGCTTATTCCTGCTAGCTGCGCAGCTTTTTTCTGCTTATTCCTGCTAGCTGCGCAGCTTTTTCCAGCTTTTTCCTGCTAGCTGCGCAGCTTTTTCCAGCTTATTCCTGCTAGCTGCGCAGCTTTTTCCTGCTTATTCCTGCTAGCTGCGCAGCTTTTTCCAGCTTTTTCCTGCTAGCTGCGCAGCTTTTTCCAGCTTTTTCCTGCTAGCTGCGCAGCTTTTTCCTGCTTATTCCTGCTAGCTGCGCAGCTTTTTCCTGCTTATTCCTGCTAGCTGCGCAGCTTTTTCCAGCTTATTCCTGCTAGCTGCGCAGCTTTTTCCTGCTTATTCCTGCTAGCTGCGCAGCTTTTTCCAGCTTTTTCCTGCTAGCTGCGCAGCTTTTTCCTGCTTATTCCTGCTAGCTGCGCAGCTTTTTCCTGCTTATTCCTGCTAGCTGCGCAGCTTTTTCCTGCTTATTCCTGCTAGCTGCGCAGCTTTTTCCTGCTTATTCCTGCTAGCTGCGCAGCTTTTTCCTGCTTATTCCTGCTAGCTGCGCAGCTTTTTCCAGCTTATTCCTGCTAGCTGCGCAGCTTTTTCCTGCTTATTCCTGCTAGCTGCGCAGCTTTTTCCAGCTTTTTCCTGCTAGCTGCGCAGCTTTTTCCTGCTTATTCCTGCTAGCTGCGCAGCTTTTTCCTGCTTATTCCTGCTAGCTGCGCAGCTTTTTCCAGCTTTTTCCTGCTAGCTGCGCAGCTTTTTCCTGCTTATTCCTGCTAGCTGCGCAGCTTTTTCCTGCTTATTCCTGCTAGCTGCGCAGCTTTTTCCAGCTTTTTCCTGCTAGCTGCGCAGCTTTTTCCTGCTTATTCCTGCTAGCTGCGCAGCTTTTTCCAGCTTTTTCCTGCTAGCTGCGCAGCTTTTTCCAGCTTATTCCTGCTAGCTGCGCAGCTTTTTCCTGCTAGCTGCGCAGCTTTTTCCTGCTAGCTGCGCAGCTTTTTCCTGCTTATTCCTGCTAGCTGCGCAGCTTTTTCCTGCTGTGTGTGTCGGTCGAAACGGGGCGCAGTTCGGTGATGAACGTATCGTAATTAAATCTATAGCGGCCACCGAGGGTTTTTCTCTCTTTGTCGACTACCAGAAACCCGTTCATGTTTCGAGACCACGCCTCACCGCACAGATTCTTGAACTCCTCAAAAGTCATATCGGGGACTACGTGATCGTTAAAGATATGGCGTAGGTTGCGCTCGTCCTGACGGAACACGAGTAAAAAATTCGCATTATCTCTAACGAGCTGTTTAGGCGCCTTACTATATGTCTGGCATAGGTGAGCGAGTATGTGACGGGACGGGTGTGCAAAATACGATCTACGGTAAACACCTCATTGGTCCAATTGGGAATGTAACCCTTGTCGAAAGTCTTTTTGTACTTGCTGATCCTGACCTTATCTCCCGGCTCAAACTTGACGGTTTGGGGAGCACGTTTCTTACGAGTATTGGACAATATATTTCTTAGCACCTCACCTTCGTTCCTCTTGCTTACATCTACAGGTTTGAAACCTATAGTCCTGTGAGACCTGTTATTGTACTGAGACAGGAGGTCGTCTAAAAGACCTATCCAAACGTAATTGCCGCGTTCTGTAAACTTTCTCCACATCATCTCCTTCAGCGTCCTGTTGAACCGCTCTACTATCGAGGCCTTCTTCGGAGAGTACGTGGAGTAGTGGTTGATCCCGTGCTTGGACAGCAAGGACCTCACAGGCGCGTTGTACCACTCTTTACCCTCGTCGGTATGAAAATGGCGCGTCTTGTGTTTTTCCAGTATGGGACCGAGAGCGCTAGCGACTTCTTCAGCCGTCTTGCTCTTGAGCGGTACGGCAATAGCAAATTTAGAAAAACAATTTATTACCGTCATTATGTATCTGTAGCCCTTATTGACTCTGGCGTATGGGATCATCTCGACCAGATCGGCCTGATACGTTTCTGGTGGGATAGTTCCTGCGGGCTTGCTTGTGAAGCTCGCGCGCTATACCACTTCTCAAGCTCATCGTGCGATGCACTGAGAGCGACACTGCTTATATCTAGGTTAAATAGGGATTTTGAATGGAAAAGACTTTTTTTATATATACATTTATTAATTAAATAATACAGCCTTTGGTTTATTCTCTTGCGAGTTCTTCTTCATTTTTTAAATTCTACCATATTCATTGTTTTCCCATCACCCAAGTCTTTATTTCCCTTGTACACGATTATCCCGCCCCCGTTATCGTTCAGTAAAGCGATATCTTCATCAGCCAGCGTTTTTGCGAATCTTGATGGTAGGAACACCTTCGAATTGCCGATGTATATAATTATTTGCTCGCCGTACATGGTCTGCACCCTGCCGACCTTCGTAAACCGGTATTCCTTGTTCATCTCTAATTCAGACACCCTCATAGTATCTTCATTCAGCTTTTTTAGTAGCGCCTCCATTTCTAAAACAAAAAATAAACACAAGTCTGATAAAAACCATGATAACTACATGGACCTTCTCCATCCGGGTCGATACACTCTAACAGTCCGTCTATTTTGGACGGGTGTTAGTCCTTCAGTATGTTGCGACAACTCTTTAACAAAAAAGTTAGTATGTAAATACCTCATGTATTATACGAAATAGCATAGAGGTTTTTCTTTTGAGATCGATGTGGCGCTACACTCGCCTACTATCATGTCGTAGATTTTGTATAGCAGGTAAAACAGCGCTATGAACAGTAACGCTATAACGCATAGGAATATTGTTATAGCGTAAATCATGCTGTCAACGGAAAATATAAAACGATTTTTAATACTACTACGTTCGAAGTTCAACTTACGACTATTGTCAAAGTCTTAATTACAAAAAGATTTTAGGTTCAAATTTATTTAATTCTACGTTTACATCAATAACGGTTGTTGTTGTTGCAGATTAAAACAATAGAGTTCAAAGTTAATTAATTCTACGTTTACGTCAATAACGGTTGTTTATAATAGTTAATGAAACTGGTGTTGTTACGGTTGTTGTTGTTTTTCCAACAACGGCTAAAACTGGTGTTGTTGCTGTACCGACAACGTGTTACCCGTCGTAAAATTCGTACGAGGTTCTACGTCATAATTTTATAAACAGATTTTAGGTTTTAATTTTTATAAAAGATTCGAAGTGCATATTTCATAAAAGTGCTAAAGTCTTTTAAAATTTAAAAATATTTAAAGTTCAATTTGATTGCTTAAAGTAGAATAAAACTCACCTTCAATTAACGGTAGGTAGGTAGAGATGAATCCAATTAACGGTAGGTAGGTAGAGATGAATCAGAAGAACTGTGACGTCAGCAGACTGGCAGTGGATACTACTGGCAGTAGAGTTATGATTCGATGGGAAAATCGGCGCGCTTTTATACACATAATTTCCCTATGCTAATGCATTGGAAACGCCGAGTTTGCGGTTCTGTGTACATAATGAGAATAACAAGCGGTATGACGTCAACGGTTTTTTAAAAAATTGAAACAAACACCTTATCGCTGAGTCGACGGCTCGTGACTTTAACGGATGATATGTTGCATCATCTAGAAAAATTAATTGTAATAAACAGGTTGCATCATCCCGATCGATGGCCGGGCGCGTGCACAGATAAAAATCGGATGACGTCACTGCAAATAAACAAAGTAAACACGTTGCATCATCTTTAATTGCAATAACAAGTTTTATGACGTCAATGAAAGGCACGCGCATGCAGCGTGACTCGTAACAAACAACATGTGACATTGCCAAAATTAAAAAATAGAGTTGCAAATAAACAGATTTCATCGCCCCAATCATTAGTCTTCACCTCGTCGGGTAGTGCTACGGATGTCCTGCGGGTGGTGCGACGAGTCTTGCGGCCCGTCCCGCGTTATTTTTTGGCGGTAACATATTTCCTAAATTTATATATTTAGGGTCCCGAAAGAACCTAACGGTCGAAACCGGACGTAACGCGTTCTACGGAACGTCCGGATCCTGCGCGCACCTGAACCTCGTTGATCCGACCCCCGGGTCACGTGTTACAAGCTATCTCAGGTTCCATCGGGGATACGGCTACGGATTAAGGCTTATCTTGTAGATCTCGATCTCCCGGTCACTTGGGTGCCGTCCGCATCAAAATCGGCCCAGCGGTTGCGGAGAAAATCGGGTTTGGAACTTTGGCAAATTTTTCGTGTGTGCGCGCGCGTGCGCGTTTTTTTTTTTTTTTTTTTTTTTTTTGGCGGGATTTTTTTTTTTTTTTTTTGGCGGGATTTTTTTTTTTTTTTTTTTTTGGCGGGTTTTTTTTTTTTTTTTTTTTTTTTTTTTTTTTGTGACACGTGCCGGGTCAAGGTCGAGGTCAAGGTCATGACCCGGGGTCAAAGGTCAAGGTTGCACCAGTATCGGCTTTTCTATACTACTTACCTTTTTCCGTAAATTTAGATTTTTAACACTAAGTCCACTTTTGTGGGCGTGGGTTCGTATCCCATTTCTGACACCACAATGTTACAACTCGTTGTGGAAAGAGTAAAATTGTAAACTTTTTTATTTAATTAATTCACATATAAACACAACATATTTAACACAAACATGAACATATTTAACCCAAACATGAACATCTTTAACACAACAGTTTTCTTTTTCTCACCAGCTGATCTCTTTTTGCCACACATTATAACACCACCTCCCTCTCAAGGGTGTTGGTCCCCAACACCTTCCAGCTCTCCCTTGTACGGTGTAAGGCGATCTAAATGAACCACCTTCGGCTTGGAGCGTTTGCCAACGCATTGCACTCGATACACAACATCATTAATCCGCTTCACTACGACGTAGGGGCCTTCCCACGGAGCCCTTAACTTCGGACTAATTCCCTTCTTCCGTGCAGGATTGTATAACCACACCTTGTCTCCAACGCAATATCCCGATGATGTTGCTGCTAGATCGTAACGGCTCTTCATTTTTGTGTAGCACAAATTCAAACTAGTTCGCGCAAGTTGGTGGATAGTTCGTAGTCGTTCTTCCATATCCCTGACGTATTCCACTGGAGCATTTGGTCGATCTGGAGGGGCACCAAACACTAAATCACAGGGCAGTCTAAGATCTCTTCCGAACACCATTTCTGCTGGACTCCAACCAGTCGCCTGATGGGTTGCTGAACGATAAGCCAACAAGAATATAGGCACTTTAGTATCCCAGTCCTCCTGGCTCTCTGATACAACTTTCTTCAGATACTCTACAAGAGTACGATTGTAACGCTCCACCATACCGTCTGATTGTGGATGTAACGGCGTTGTCCTGGTCTTCCTCATCCCCAGCAACTGACAAATATCCTGAAGAAGTTTTGACTCAAAATTCCTACCTTGGTCACTATGAAGCTCCAAAGGGACACCGAAACGACAGATCCAATCTTTTACCAGGTGCTCCGTCACTGTAGCAGCTTCTTGGTCTGGAACTGGATACACCTCCGGCCATTTTGTAAAGTAGTCCATTACCACAAGAAGATAACGATTTCCGGCTGCAGAACGAGGGAATGGTCCAAGAATATCCACGGCAACCCTTTCAAATGGTGCACCCACAGTGTACAGCTGTAGTCGACCCCTGGAACGAGTCTTCGGACCCTTGCTTGCAGCGCACGCATCACAACGTCGACACCACATCTCCACATCCGCCCTACAGTTCACCCAGTAAAACCGCTTTCTTATTTTCTCTAACATCTTGTTGACGCCCAGATGACCACCGGATGCCCCACCATGGATCTCTTCCAAAACTTCGGTCGCTCTGTTCTTCGGTAGTATCTTCTGCAGTATACTACTCTTGCCATCGGCTGACTCCCACCGCCGGCTCAAGACTCCATTCACCACTAGCAAAGAGTCCCACTGAGCCCAGTAACTCTTATATGCCGTACTCCTCATCGAGATTTCACTCCAGGCAGGTCGAGAATCTCCCTCCTTTTCTTCTAGGATGTGGCGAAGATCTTCTTCCGCTATCTGGTCTCGGCGCAAAATGTCGTCGTTCCAATCACAGGATGACTGAATCTGAGTTCGGTTCACGGTAATACTTTTATGTCCCTCCAGCTTCATGCAATGCTTGCAGCCTTCTGGACACAGTCTTCTGGATAGAGCGTCAGCGTTGGAATGCATTTTTCCTTTCCGATGTTCAATTTTAAAATCATACTCTTGCAACCGCTGCATCCAGCGTGCCGTCTGTCCTTCCAGGTTCCTAAAACCGAACAACCACTGCAGAGCAGAGTGGTCCGTTCTGATAGAAAATTTTTGGCCATACAAGTATTTATGAAAATGCTCAACAGTTTTCACAATAGCCAGTAACTCCTTGCGAGTGACACAATAATTTCGTTCTGCTCGTGATAGAGTCCTGCTGAAATATGCAATGACCTTCTCTTCACCATCTTGCATCTGAGACAGCACTCCTCCAATACCAACATCACTGGCGTCTGTATCGATGGTAAATCGCTCGCCCAGCCGTGGATACGCTAACACTGGGGACGTACATAATGCCTCCTTTAGAGCACAAAATGCCTGTGTAGCTCGGTCACTCCAATGAAAATGTCTTCTTTCCTCAGTCAACTCAGTCAACGGCTTTGACAGATTGTGGTAATTACGAACGAATTTTCTGTAATACGTGCATAGTCCCAGGAAACTCCGAAGTTCGGTTTTACTAGTTGGTACAGGCCAGTCCTTAACGGCATTCAACTTCTCTGGATCCGTGCTGACGCCATCCCTGGATACTACGTGGCCCAGAAACTTCACTTCAGTCCTAAAAATATTGCACTTTTTAGGAGTCAATTTCAGGTTTGCTTTTCTTAACCGGTCAAACACCTTCTCCAAATTCGCCTTATGTTCACAAAATGTTTTACCCATCACGATGATGTCATCAAGATAGACCAGGCATACCTCATACGAAAGACCATGTAAAACCATTTCCATTAATCTCTCAAACGTAGCAGGTGCATTGGTAAGACCAAACGGCATCACTGTAAATTGCCACAAACCTTCACCAGTAGAAAACGCTGTTTTCTCTTTGTCCTCCGGGTGGACCTCCACCTGCCAGTAACCGCTCTTCATATCCAGTGTTGAGAACCACTGCGATCCTGCTACAGTATCTAGAGTATCATCGATCCTCGGCAAAGGGTAGCTGTCTTTCTTCGTTACGTCATTTAGTCTTCTGTAATCGACGCAGAATCTTAACGAACCATCTTTTTTCTTTTAAATGATCAAAATTTTGATTTAAGCTGTCCGTAAAATTTTTAAATTTAATATTTTGTTCTTCGAATTTAGAATTTAATTTGTCCGCTTTTAAATTTAAATTTTCGTTTAAACTGGTAATAAGAGCTTTTAATTCTTCCATCTCTCTCAGTTTTGTTCGCGTCTCCATAAATCAAAACAAAGGTTTGTTTACCAAAATTATTCACAGCGAGTTATTAAAAATTTATCCCACTTCTGACACCAATGTTACAACTCGTTGTAGAAAGAGTAAAATTGTAAACTTTTTTATTTAATTAATTCACATATAAACACAACATATTTAACACAAACATGAACATATTTAACCCAAACATGAACATCTTTAACACAACAGTTTTCTTTTTCTCACCAGCTGATCTCTTTTTGCCACACATTATAACATTTTTCTCAGAAACCAATAAACCTACCAGGCTGAAATTTTTACCAGTTAATTATCTTGTATATCCACATATACCGACATTTTTATGACTTCCTCAAAAGCTCCTAAAATTAGTAATACGCAAAACACGTGGAAAATAATTTGTAAAAATGTTATGCTATTCGTAATTTTTAAAAAAATGGTATGGTCCAAAGATTAAATTGAAAAAATCTCAGTAGCTCGAGAAGAAACCCGACACCTATAGTGTGTAAAGTTTAATTTCCCTATCTTTTACCAATCCTATGAAAAATGTACCTAAAAATAGCAAATTTAACATTGGCGGGATAGAAAGTACAGTCTCCCCTTAAGGTCTATTCGAAAAAAATAAAAATAATACAGTTATATTAATTTTTACTTTCTCTTGCGTATATGAATATATAGGAAGGAAAGTATTGTTTTCATGTCGATTTTAAGAAATCGAGTTTTCACCGGATCTATACGTTTTCAGACCCCCTGAACCCACACAAACATGTTTTTAGCGATTGGTCTGTGTGTGTGTCTGTGTGCGTGTGTGTATACAAAATATATCTCAAAAACGGAACGTCGTACGAACTTTAAACTTGAAACTTAAGTTACATACCACTACCGGACCCGACACGAACATTTTCATCAAAATCGGTCAACCGGAAGTAGTAGTTTATTCGTATAATTTTTCACTTTTTTGCAATTTTCTCAAAAACTGGTCCTACGATTTTTTTTTAAATCGCCTGGTTTACTCATTTTTTTATGTTCTACAAGATAGGGTAGGCATCATGTTTGCTAAAATTCTGGGTGAGGCTGTTTTCACGTAAAAACATAGTTTTTTTAAGATTACAGCTTTAATATGCAATTTAGCGCAAAAGTTTATATAATAAAAGTTGTAGAGAATTTAAAATTCTACAACTTTTATTTCAAACATTTTTTTGTAAAACGCTTAGTTTAGCAGTAATTAGCAATTTTCTAATTTTTTCTCACGAAAACGTGTGAAAAATTAATTTTTTTAAGATTTCGGCCTTAGAATGCATTTTACGACAAAAGTGTATATAATCAATTTTATAGTAAATTAAAAGATCTATAACTTTTATTGAAAGCATTTTTCTCTACAGAGCCTAGTTTAGCGTGAAAGAGTGATTTTCCGTATTTTTAAGCCAATTTGAGTTCGATTTTCATTTTGCGTCTTTCACTCATGATTAAAATAAGGTTATGTTTTTGAGGTTAGTTTTTTGTTTATTTCTAATGTTTTATTAGACTAATGTTAGGTTTATTGTTAATTATTTGCACTGGCAAGAGAAATTTGTGTGAGTGTTTCACACCAGATTTTTCATTGAAAATTTCGCAAAAAGAGTAAATTGTATAGTTAAATAAATTGAATTAAAGAGAATTATATATTTTTTGATATTATTATATACTTCGTTGTTAATAACATAGAAAATTCTGTAGTATTTAATTACGTGTAGTACAGTACTTTTACCGTGAACATATTTCATGATGACTTGAGTTGGTTATAATTAAGTGTATTTTTGAAGTGGAACGAAGATCAGGGAGTTTAGTAGCATCCCTAAGTGACGCAATCATTAAAAACAATAAGAAATGTTTTTTCTTCCAACATTACGCTGTTGTTATTATGGTATTCATTATTACTATTATTAACATTTATTTAAAATAAAAAGATTTAATAGTCAGACAGCAGGAGCAAGTTGTTTTTTTTTATATTTTCTGATCTACAATTGCACGCAAAGTGTTCTTTCAGTTGAAATTGTTAACGTGTTCTGGTTTATAAAATGAAGACTGCTACTATAGTAAAATATAGGCTTCTACTTGAGGATGCAGAAATAAAAAATCTGTTGTTACGCCAGACATAACATGAAGCAGTTCAGTTACTGTAGTTCAAAATTGTTCTAACAGCAATTAACTGTAATAGTCTATTCTTTACGTACCTGTACTAAAGAAATGTTCTAGGCACATCGGATCCGACATGAAACTTTAATTACAATTCCATAAAATACAGACAAACCTACGTCGTAAACGTTTTTAAAATATAGTACTTCACAAAAACTTAACTTACTCTCTGTTAATTAACGTTTTGTACATTTTATGCATAATAATCTATTAAATGTGAAATAATTTAACAGTAAACATAAATTTTGTTGGTATAACAAATATATTCATGTAGGTCCTTTTATTACAGTAAATTTAATTTTGATATTTATACGACCCGTAATTTATGCAAAATCATTCATTTAATTATTTCTATGTTCAGTTATTTTAAATATGTAATTGAAATTATTTGAACTGTTCTTTAATGTTGTTTAGGTTTTTCCTTACGTGTACTATGCGATGTAAATGATCATGAATTCCTTTTACATGAGTTTTTTTATTATCTTTCTTATATATTATATACATTGATTCCACGTTCTTTCAGAATCTCGTTGTTTATGAATAACAATTTTAAACTTATAACAAATAGGCTACTTGAAAAATTTATTTTCTTAATTTTTTTATTTTAAAATTTTAATTTTTTTGTTAATTGTGTTAAAAAATTAATAAGTACTATGTTTAAATACGTACGCTTTTAAAAAGAAAATAATTGAAAATTTAACTTCTCGTAGTTCAACATCAAACTATGAATTTCAACTAGGCTAATTCAGCGCTTTGAGTAAACTACCTAGCTGAAAAATACTACCGCTCCAAATTGCCGCTCTGACCCTTAGGTTCTGTACGGCCAGTTCTCCAAAAAATGGATTTTAAAAAAAATTCTTGACGCTTTGCTGCTTATCGCTCACCGCTCTGCCGCTCGAAGCTCGCTTTTATGTTCATACTCTAGTCCAGCAGTTCTCAAAATATGGGCACGATCCACATTGGGGTTGACGTAACTTAATAATGAATGAAATAAATAAACAAGACAAGAAATATGTTTTTAAATTTTAATTAAAATTAAAATTTTGAATTTAATGTATAACCAAACTGAAAGAACTACTATAAAATATTTCTAAGACACAGATTTAATGACTAATATAAATCTGCTTTGATTGACTCACCCTGTCCAGCGATGGTTTTCTATTCAAGGAACCACTCGGCTCAATTTAAAATATTTTTTCTTATATTTACATCTTGAAGCTGCAAGCTGAAAAATAAATACACAAAGATAAGAGGGGAAAATATCTCTGACCCGCTTTTGCTTTAATATGAAATAATTACAAGACGATTTACTCTAGCTAGAAAGATTAATAAAATTAAGATTAATAAAAAAGATTAATAAAAAATGAAAGAATAATAAAAAATAAAAAGATAATAAAGATCTTTATAGAAAGATTCATAAAAAATAAAATACTTAGTAACATTTTTTTAGCTGAAAAAATCAAAAATGGCAAAAGCTATTCAAATTTATGGGTACATTTGGAATTGAGTCATTCTTTAAACTAGTTGGAATTGTGAGGGTAGGCAAAAGCTATTCAAATTTATGGGTACATTTGGAATTGAGTCATTCTTTAAACTAGTTGGAATTGTGAGGGTAGGCAAAATCTATTCAAATTTATGGGTACATTTGAAATTGAGTCATTCTTTCACTTTTTGGATAGTTAGCGGCTTCCTTTAAATATTCTTATAATTGGAGGGTTTCTCAAAGGTTTCATTAACAGTGAAATGCTTATTGTTTTAGCTTCAATTAATTTGAGATTTGGAATAAAAGCATGGAGGACTATCTCTTAATTTAAGTCGAAATTAATTGTAATTTTACTTCTTTGCTATAAGACAGATTGATTTTTTTTCTGCTTGGAGAAAGCTAATCTTCTTGAAGCGATAGACCTGTAGGTGTACCATCAAATGAATTTAAACCCAATTCCACCAACACAATTTAATATCCTCTTCTATGAAAAAGTATTTGGGTTATTGTAAAGTTTTTTATTCTGTATTATTGGGAAAAGGACAAAAAAATAACCAAAGCAAAAAAGGGGAGTAAAATACAAAAGTTTGAGAACCGCTGGTTTATTTTATCACTACAGCAACGGTATCAGATTCGATTCCCGGTCTGGTCTGACATTTTTTCATCACTCGTTTTCATGTATCATCCTTCTCACCGTCTGCATTAGCCGCACTTGCAAAACAGCCAGTCGTAAAACCAAAAAAAAAAAACAATAACGAATTTTTATTTTCCACTTTTATAAAATGTAACAAAATTTAATTCAAATTTTTACTTTCTCTTGCCTATATGAATAAATAGGAAGGAAAATATTGTTTTCATGTCGATTTTTCGAAATCGAGTTTTCACCGGATCTACACGTTTTCTGACCCCCTGAACCCAAAAAACATGTTTTTAGCGATTGGTCTGTGTGTGTGTGTGTGTGTGTGTGTGTGTGTGTGTGTGTGTGTGTGTGTGTGTGTGTGTGTGTGTGTGTGCGCGCGCGCGCGCGTGTGTGTGTGTCGTACGAATTTGAAACTTGAAACTTAAGTTACATACCACTACCGGACCCGACACGAACATTTTCACCAAAATCGGTCAACCGGAAGTAGTAGTTTATTCGTGTAATTTTTCACTTTTTTGCGATTTTCTCAAAAACTGGTCCTACGATTTTTTTTAAAATCGTCTGGTTTACTTAATTTTCATACTCTACAAGATAGAGTAGGCGCCATGTTTGCTGAAATTCTTGGTGAGGCTGTTTTCACGTAAAGAAATTGTTTTTTTAAGATTACGGCTTTAATTACTAATTTTAGGTTATATTGGTCATTATTTGTATTGGCAAGAGAAAGTTGTGTGAGTGTTTTACACCAGATTTTTTTGTTAAAATATTTAGGTATCAACAGCTGTAGTTGAACCTTACAATTCTATTTTGACGACACATACTACTCTGGAACATTCAGACTGTGCATTTATGGTTGATAATGAAGCTATTTATGATATCTGCAGAAGAAATCTTGACATCGAACGACCAACTTACACAAATCTGAACAGACTGATAGGACAGATTGTCTCATCTATCACTGCCTCCTTGAGATTCGATGGCGCACTCAACGTTGATCTCACTGAATTTCAGGTAAATATTTTTTTCAGTTTCATACCAAATAATAGTACAGATTATTCCAGGTTTTTATAGTTTAACACGTTGACTGCTACGTGACCCAAATATGTGTCACATTTGTCTTTAAAAATGGGCCACGTGCATCAAAAATGAGTCACAGTACATGACTGATTTTTAAGCCGTGTTTTGTGGTTTCAAAAGCCACAGATTCAGAGAGTGACATTATACATTTAAGACTGTTTAAATAGTTGGTATTTTTCAAATAATAGGATATTTCGAATACAGGTAGTTTTCCTTGTTGTCCTGTACTAGAATGTTGCTATTATTTTTCATTTTATTATTTCTTTTGCTTATTTCGATTGAAAGAAATAGTCTAGAATACTTTGCAACTAAACCCAATTATGTTTATTACTTTTTTTATTGTGACGCAAAAATGGGTCACATGGCTCTGAAATGTAAAATCATTCCAGCAGGCCATGTGACCCAAAAGTTTGTCACAACTTAATTTTACAAAAAAAAAAATAGCTGTTATTATTTTAATTAATAAATGAAGTAAAATAAGAAGGAAATGGAATAAAATGTGAAAAATAAAACAAAAGTACGATGGTCCCGCTGTAAGTGTCACAAAATTTAGTCCGGCAGTCAACGTGTTAAACTATTTTTTACAAAGTGGAAGAATTATTGCAAAATAAAACTATGAAGTCCTACACTGAAAAGAAAACTTTTCTGTAAATTCTGATGGAACAGTTTTGTCATGCCTTGAAACAGACACTGTATTAAGCAGTTTCATTACTAATTTATTTGGGAATTCTATTTTAGTTATTTTGAAATTAATTGTTATTATTGGCAAACAGTTTGTATTTTAAATTTTACGGAATTTAGAAAAGTACTTATACTAAAATAAACTCTTCTTGTTCTTCCTGTCATAGATTAGGCTTTTATTTTTATTTTATCTTCTTTTCCCAATTTTTCGCGGCCTACCCACATCTCTTCGTCCCTCAGGTATTTAGTTCAATTCTCGTTTCACTTATCTATCCTCATTCATTCGTATCAAATGTTCTCTCTATTTATCTCTGTATTTGCCAACTGTTTTAAGAGAGGGAGACTTTTAAATGCCCCCGAATTTTCTCATTTTTAATGTGATCCATCGAACTACACCCCTGAAATCTTTTCGAATACCGAATTTCTGCTGCCTGGATCTGATGTTCATCTTTCCTCCCAAGTATCCAAGACTCACTACCGTACAACAATACTGGAACAGGTAAAGTCTTGTTAAACTTCAACTGGGTTTCTTCCCGGACTCTTTTATACAGTGATCATGCTATTGTTCCACAGATATACCGATACTGAAAACAATTTAGTTTATCGATCATGCATGCAATTCTAGCGTGTTAAATCACATCCTAGGTATATAAAATGCTGTATGTGCTTTATCAGGCACCCACTGACAACTTGGATAATTTTTGTTCGCACGGGAGTTTTCTCCAGAAAGCCATCGATTTTGTCTTTCCAGTAACAACACTCCACTAAATAGAAAGTAAATTAGTAAATGAAAATCAATTGATTGGAAAATTGGTATAATAGGGTCTCTTTTCTTAGGCTATCTAATCTTTTCCTCTAGTGTTGTTAATCTTTTTGACGATCTAAAAACACTGAATGTGTAGTTAAACAAAGGAAAGCAAAATCGGAAAAATTAGGAAATAATTGGGTGTACAGTCAAATGGTGCAAAAGTACTAATAAATCTGCTGCGCTTGATGTAGAAGTAGATATACCTGTTACATAACCATCTCTTTCTATCTATCACCCATGCATCAAAATAAAACAAGAAGTGTTTATTTTTTGACCGAAGTAAAAATAGTTACGAGAACATTAATTTAAAAAAAAAAATTAAGAAATAAATCAGAAGTAAGTGTACCTAAGCCAAATAGTAGCCATTTCATGAAATTTTATTTTATATAGGGTGATTCAAAAAGAGCGCCGGTTTTGATATATCAAATTAAGAGATTTATTTGATTGAAAAACTGAAAATAAATACATCAACAAGTTCATCTTACCTTCCGATTTCATGTATGAAAAATGATGTCATGCATGTGTCCTCCTCTACTGCGCTGGCACGCATCAACTCTGTCCATGAAATTGGATATTACTGCACGACAAGTTTCGACTTCCATTTGCCCGATAACCCGTCGAATTTCCTCCTTCAAGTCATTGATGTTTCAGGGTTTATTGGCATACACCAATGACTTTAGATGACCCCAAAGATGAAAGTCACAAGGCGTCAATTTTGTTTGCGAAGGTGTCATCATCCTGCCGTTTTCTCAATACCCAGTCAACAAACTGTCATCTCTTCTGGTGGTCTGCCACTTTCAAAAGTTGCGTCAACTGAATTTTATACGGGTGATATTGGAGATCGTACCGAAGAATTCTCCGTACAGAAGAACATCGTAAACCCAATTGTTGAGAACGACGACGTATTGATTTTGCTGGGCTAACAGCCACACTGTCACGAACCAACGCAACGTTCTGCTCAGTTCGGCCAGAACGACGACGTCCAGAACTTTTAAGGTCGACTGTTGAACCCATCTCAAAAAACTTTTTCATGAGCCTGCGAACTTTTGATTCATTCGGTGCTTCATTACGTCCTAGAGTACCGCGAAGTCGCCTGACAGTAGCCGCATAACTCTCTCCACTCTGGTAAAATGTTTTGACGATTAACACTCGTTGTGCAATAGTAAACTTCTCCATGGTTAGACACAGACTGCGAGAGTACTACACTGCGAACAAGCGAAACTACAACTGAATCGTCAATCGGAATGTTCTCCGAAATAGAAATGAGGTCTAACAATGTTGCCAACCGATAAACAAAAATTTACCAGCCGTTTAAAAACCGGCGCTCTTTTTGAATCACCCGTTACTTAGGACCTAAATTTTATAATTTACTGCCTACAGAAATAAAACAATGTAAAGAGCGAACGAGATTTCTGAAGAGCGTCAAAGGATTTCTATTGGGAACTGAAAACGTAGATACCTTTTTTCAAGTACTTAGATAAAACAATTATTGGAAAAGTACTAAATAGGGTTACTTTGTATCACCATATTATTCTCCTTTCAAAGCCAAAATTGTACGTTTATTGAGATGTTTTAAGTTGGTCGGCCGCGGGTCTCTTTCGCTCTGAGCGTAAATTCAAATCAACAAGGGTATCACCATTTCACATAGGTCATACCTCGAGATGGCAACCATTATATAAATAATAGTGTTGCGAACGATTAAATGCTTCGCTTGCTTCGGTAGAATGTTAAAAGTAAAACAAGCTTTTCTACAACTTAAATAATATTTATAATACCAGTATTGCCCATAACAAACAGGTGGAGCGTCAAATTATTTACACTCAATCTGTTCGTTGCAGGGCTAAAATAAATAGTTCTGTTTCTTATCATATGGTCAGCCAATTAAATGACTGAATCATTTAAGAACAGAAGAGGTAGAGGTGTAAAAGACACTAATCAGAGTTACCTTCTCTGCACTTCCATTGCACGTTTATTGAGATGTTTTAAGTTGGTCGGCCGCGGGTCTCTTTCGCTCTGAGCGTAAATTCAAATCAACAAGGGTATCACCATTTCACATAGGTCATACCTCGAGATGGCAACCATTATATAAATAATAGTGTTGCGAACGATTAAATGCTTCGCTTGTTTCGGTAGAATGTTAAAAGTAAAACAAGCTTTTCTACAACTTAAATAACATTTATAATACCAGTATTGCCCATAACAAACAGGTGGAGCGTCAAATTATTTACACTCAATCTGTTCGTTGCAGGGCTAAAATAAATAGTTCTGTTTCTTATCATATGGTCAGCCAATTAAATGACTGAATCATTTAAGAACAGAAGAGGTAGAGGTGTAAAAGACACTAATCAGAGTTACCTTCTCTGCACTTCCATTGCACGTTTATTGAGATGTTTTAAGTTGGTCGGCCGCGGGTCTCTTTCGCTCTGAGCGTAAATTCAAATCAACAAGGGTATCACCATTTCACATAGGTCATACCTCGAGATGGCAACCATTATATAAATAATAGTGTTGCGAACGATTAAATGCTTCGCTTGTTTCGGTAGAATGTTAAAAGTAAAACAAGCTTTTCTACAACTTAAATAACATTTATAATACCAGTATTGCCCATAACAAACAGGTGGAGCGTCAAATTATTTACACTCAATCTGTTCGTTGCAGGGCTAAAATAAATAGTTCTGTTTCTTATCATATGGTCAGCCAATTAAATGACTGAATCATTTAAGAACAGAAGAGGTAGAGGTGTAAAAGACACTAATCAGAGTTATCTTCTCTGAAAGTAATGGATTTCATTATACAGCCAGACCCTGTGGTGAATGAAGTGAAGGTGTCTTATGCAGAGTGGAAAATATGTGCTTTTCAGAGGGCCCGGCATGCTGATAAGCGTACTTTTCCATTCAGTGAGGAAGGCAATTGTAAACCACCTCACTCCTCGTTTTACTTAGTAAAACCTCCGCAGGTTCAAACCAGCCTTTCGGCTGATGACCTAAACAACAAATCAGTATAACCTATTCTATGTAATATTAACATTTATATATATTTTCTTATTTTTTAGACAAATCTTGTTCCATATCCAAGAATTCATTTCCCATTGGCAACTTATGCTCCTGTTATATCAGCTGAGAAAGCATATCATGAACAAATGACTGTAGCAGAAATCACAAACGCATGTTTTGAACCGGCTAACCAGATGGTAAAATGTGATCCACGACATGGAAAATATATGGCATGCTGCATGCTTTACAGGTAGGCCTACTGTAACAAAAACTGTAATTTTTTACTAATGAAATAAATAATCATGAAAGTATAAATTTTAGATTTAATTTTTTTTTTGTAAATTACAGCAAAATTTTAGTTTTTATTCTTGTAACAATGAGTCAATCTAAAAATAATTTCATTATTTTGAATAAAATATTTTAGTACTTTTTTATTATCAAAAGGGTGCACTCTGATTTTACCCTAATTCTTTATTTATTTTTTATTTATTTATTTATTTTTATTATTATTATTATTATTGTTGTTGTTGTTTATTATTATTATTATTATTATTATTATTATTATTATTATTATTATTATTATTATTATTATTATTATTATATACTGCTTTCTTAGTTGATAAGATGAAAAAGTTAGTTGGTTGTTTTTATTACTTAAGACCTTTAATTGATGAAAAAATTTTTAAGATTGTATACAAATCCTTGGTCGAGTCTATTTTACGCTACGGAGTTCAAATATGGGGTGGTACGAGTATGGTTCATATAAATAGATTAAAATCTATGCAATTAAGGATTTTAAAATTGGGATTAGGTACTAGATGTGTAAATGATAATGAATTGTTTGAGATATTTGATACACTACCACCAGATAAATATTATAAATTCTTAAATATTTGTAAATACTATAATAATGATAATTACAAGCAAAAAGTAGAGATTCCATACTCTGTTAGACGGCAACTCTATATTATACCTAGATTTTTTAATAATTATGGTGAAAGATCGCTGAAATGTATTTTTCCATCATTGTTAAATAGTGTGCCTGAAAGTATCAGTTTGTCAACAGATACGCAAAAATTTAAAAGAAAAATTAAATTGTGGTTACAAAATATGTGAATTTATTAAATTGGTTTTTATTAGATGTTTTTGTACTATATTTTGTTTCATCTGTTCTTCACAAAGGCTGCTTGTGCGCCTATGCTTTTTTACATTGTTAACAAGTTATTAGTATTAAAGTGAAGATTATCTTAAAGTATATTAAACATTCATAATAGTTGCAAATATGTATACTTATTTTTTGTTATATTTGTATTGTATATAATTTTAACTGTATTTGATTGTATCATGGGCACCTGATGTTAAGTTCCTTGAACTTATCAGGACCCAAAACTACTAATTTTCAATAAAGTTATTTCTATTTCTATTTCTATTTCTATTATTATTATTATTATTATTATTATTATTATTATTATTATTATTATTATTATTATTATTATTATTATTTGTTCATTCATTTATTAAAACATATTTTTTTTAAATTTCTGATAGATTGCAACCTGTTAGTACACTTAAGAACAATAAGCAAACCCATGACCCAATGAGATTAGGATGATACGTATGACGTGTAAATGAGATGTAGTCTTGTACAAACTCTGACCGACCATTCCTAAGAGAGTATGGTTAATTGAACCCCAGACATCAAAGTATATTTACATAGGTAACCACTGTCCAGCAAAGTATTAAAACCTTTAATAAGGTTTGTAAGGTTTTAAGGTTTAAAGTGTAAGGTTTTGTAACCAAAAAACCTTTGTCCAAAAATTTGCTGTTAAATAGCTGACTTACGGCGACAACTTTACCGCTAGACCAACCCGGTGGGTTGGTATTTTTAATAAAATTATTTTATTTTATTTTTATAGTTCTATATAAGGTTTTATTTTGTAGTTTGTGTAGTTATTGTATAGTATTACTCAATAACATTAACGTTCGTCAGTTTCTAATATCTTTATTTGTTATTGTACGGAACGGATTATTAATTTTTATTTATTCTTTAGTTTGGCAAATTGTGTGTAGGCAATGAAGTGATGGGATTTCCCGATGACTGTAGACGGTGCCTGTGCTTTATTAGAGCAACCCCAAATTCGATTATCATCGATTAGATTATCGTTTTGCCCCAAATTCGATTACGTCGAGCCGGCAATGAAATGTAGTTGTATTTTGGCAAAGTTGTACAGTACTGTAGTAATAAGAGAAGCTTCAAAACGAAAGTTAACTTTATTTATTATTGTTAATACTCGTAATATCAGCAAAGGTTCTATAATTTATTCCGGTTCACAGCGATCATATTTCGGTACTTTGGAGGAGGCCGGGTTTCAGCACTTTAAGGTGAACCAAAAATTTAATTTCTTTGATTCAGAAACCGGCAGGCATACTTAAATCACTGAACTATTATGCGGGAGTGCTAAGTAGCGTAACAAAAGGTATCGCGGTACAGCTATTCATTTGGAAATCCATTTGGAATCATCCCTTGCCGAGTTCCAATGGTGTAAAAAAATATAGTAGTAACAATATTAAAAATACGTTTAAGTAACTATTTTCGCTTGTTTAACCTCATTGGATCATTTTAGTCGATTATTTGATTGGTCTTCTTTGGCTCCCATTAGTTTTGTTCCTCTGCCAAGACCTCTTCTTATTTTCCGATCTTGCTTTTCGCTGATCGTCTGTCAACCACATGTCTCTAGTCACTTTGTCCATTTTAAACTATTTTGTGTTTAAAATTTTATTTATTTTCTGTTTATTCGTTACGTCGTTAGTCGTCAGTCCAATTTCTTCCGAAGTCTTCTTTAACTCCCGCTAATATATCTTCCTCCAGATTTCTTTTATAAGTCGTTATAAGTCGTTTTGGTTATATATCTTCCTCCAGATTTCTCATTCAGCCCTCTGGTAATAAGTCGTTTTGGTTATATATCCTCCTCCAGATTTCCCATTCAGCCCTCTGGTTATAAGTCGTTTTGGTTATATATCTTCCTCCAGATTTCTCATTCAGCCCTCTGGTTATAAGTCGTTTTGGTTATATATCTTCCTCCAGATTTCTCATTCAGCCCTCTGGTTATAAGTCGTTTTGGTATTCTACTTTCGGCCATTCTCAGGATGTGGAAAAAATGAGAAATTCTCCGCTTTTTCATAAGACTGATAATTGGTTCCGTGGCATTATATACCGTTTCGTTTGGCGGAATTATCCACATACCATACTTTTTGTAGTTTTTATTAATGTAAGTTTTGATAATTCTTCGTTCGGTCCTAATTATCCGATCACTTTTCCCTTCATTTTTTTATTCTAATTAGAATAAAGTACATCCGGTAAATTAAGTAACATTACACAACATAAACAAATAATAATAAATGAATACACAATGAATAAAGAATTAAGGTAAAATGAAAGTGGCCCTACGATAATAGAAAAGTACCAATATTCTAAATAACTTTGTAATATAGGGTGATTCAAAAAGAGCGCCGGTTTTGATATATCAAATTAAGAGATTTATTTTATTGAGAAACTGAAAATAAATACATCAACAAGTTCATCTTACCTTCCGATTTCATGTATGAAAAATGATGTCATGCATGTGTCCTCCTCTACTGCGCTGGCACGCATCAACTCTGTCCATGAAATTGGATATTACTGCACGACAAGTTTCGACTTCCATTTGCCCGATAACCCGTCGAATTTCCTCCTTCAAGTCATTGATGTTTCGGGGTTTATTGGCATATACCAATGACTTCAGATGACCCCAAAGATGAAAGTCACAAGGCGTCAAGTCACACGACCTTGGTGGCCATTGATGGTCGGAATTACGAGAAATGATGCGATCCTGGAACCGTTCACGAAGCAACAACATTGTTTCTCGTGCAGCGTGACAGGCGGCACAATCCTGCTGAAACCACAACTCGTCAATGTCCATTCCATCCAAATGACGCCACAAAAACTCCCTAATCATCGTACGGTATCGGTCTCCATTTACTGTCACGGCTTGTCCTTCTTGATTTTCAAAAAAGTAAGGGCCGATGACACCGCCCGACCAAAAGCCGCACCAAACTGTCACTCGCTGTGCATACATTTCCCTTTCATTAACCACGCGAGGGTTTTCTAAACTCCACATACGGCAGTTCTGTTTATTAACAAAACCGTTTAAGTGGAAGTGCGCCTCATCACTGAAAATGATTTTGTTTGCGAAGGTGTCATCATCCTGCCGTTTTCTCAATACCCAGTCAACAAACTGTCGTCTCTTCTGGTGGTCTGCCACTTTCAAATGTTGCGTCAACTGAATTTTATACGGGTGATATTGGAGATCGTACCGAAGAATTCTCCGTACAGAAGAACATCGTAAACCCAATTGTTGAGAACGGCGACGTATTGATTTTGCTGGGCTAACAGCCACACTGTCACGAACCAACGCAACGTTCTGCTCAGTTCCAGAACGACGACTTTCCAGAACTTTTAAGGTCGACTGTTGAACCCGTCTCAAAAAACTTTTTCATGAGCCTGCGAACTGTTGATTCATTTCGGTGCTTCATTACGTCCTAGAGTACCGCGAAGTCGCCTGACAGTAGCCGCATAACTCTCTCCACTCTGGTAAAATGTTTTGACGATTAACACTCGTTGTGCAATAGTAAACTTCTCCATGGTTAGACACAGACTGCGAGAGTACTACACTGCGAACAAGAGAAACTACAACTGAATCGTCAATCGGAATGTTCTCCGAAATAGAAATGAGGTCTAACAATGTTGCCAACCGATAAACAAAAATTTACCAGCCGTTTAAAAACCGCGCTCTTTTTGAATCACCCGTTACATGATTATATTTTATTAGTAGTTTTATAGTCAATAGAACACTTATTAGAACGAATGAAATAATTTATTTTAGAATAAGCTGTTAATTATAGTCAAATTTATTTCAATCAAGAAAGGTTAATTGGCACTAACTGAACAGTCGGATAACGACAGTTCATTTTTAATTATAAGATTTGGCTAATATCGATAAATGACAATACAATAATTCATTGTTAAATATTCTTATAAATTTCTTATCAATACTGCATTCGTAAAGTTTATCTAGAATAATTACAGAATGATTTAGATTTTAAGTATGTAATTACTGGCTTTCAGGCCAGCCTAGTCAGTCAGCCAATGTCGGTCGCATTGGCGTAGTTGGTAACATGCTCGCCTCTCATCATGTGGTCTCGGGTTCGAATCCCATTCAGGCAAGGCATATTTTCATACGTTACAAAAAATCATTTCATCCTTCACCATCTGCATTAGCAGTAATTGCAGAACAGTCGGACGTTAAACTAAAAAAAAAAAAAAATAGTCAGCTGGTAGATTTTTTTTGTTTTACGTCTGACTGTTTTGCAATTCTGCTAATTCAGACAGTGGAGAATGATGATCTATGAAAAATGCCAGAACTGACCGGAAATCGAACCCGGACCCCGGCGTAGAAGCCGGTTTCGTTAACCACTACGCCAACGGGCCGGCCTCAGCTGGTAGAGAGTCGCTATTGATTATTAAGTAACCCATTAGACATTCGAATTTTTTGGTGAACAACTGACAGCCATTCATGAACAAACTCCACTGTAGGTCTCTGTTCAAATTCATGTCCAAACCTCCTAAAAAATACAGCAAAAACATCGATGAAATGAGTGATTGGCAATAATGCACAGTTCCCGATAACAAAATAAAAGCTAAAAATGTTTGTACTTGTTTTTGATAATAAACCTTATTTTTTTTTTTTATTTAACGTCGCATCAACTGCAATGGTCATTAGCGACGACGTTGGGGCGTAGTAACTGTAGTGTACAATGGAGGATGAAATGATTTTTTGTAACGTGTAAAAATATGCCGTGCCTGAGTGGGATTCGAACCCACGGCCGCATGATGAGAAGCGAGCACGTTACCAACTATGCCAATGCGGCCGGCAATAACAAATCTTATTGTTTTTGTTGATAAACTACTATTTATAAACCTTGTTGTAAATGATGATCCAGAATCCAGAATCCAGGACAAGAGGGCTAAGAAGCCCTATGATGGCGACATCGTGTTAAGGAACACTGGTAGCTCGGGGAACAATTTCACAGAGTAATTGCAACCTCGGGGAATTTAGGGGGAATTTTATAAGTTTAAATAAGGAAATTGGATTCTGTTTCTTGGGGGATTGGAAGTGGGACTTTAGTGGAGGTAATTTAAGAATTTAAGAAATTTATTGGTGAGTGGTAACAATTTATAATAAGGAACAAGTGGAATTAGGAGCGGCTCTTTTGTATTTTTTCATGATGATAACATATTTTATAATGATTATAATTATTTTGTTGAGGTGTTCGTAGCTTATTTATAATTGAGGGTGTTCGTAGCTTATCGGTGACTATTCATATTGTTATTTTATTTTACAGAGGTGACGTTGTTCCTAAAGATGTTAATGCAGCAATCGCTACAATTAAAACAAAACGAACCATCCAATTCGTTGATTGGTGTCCAACTGGATTTAAAGTTGGAATCAATTACCAACCACCAACTGTCGTTCCTGGTGGAGATTTAGCTAAAGTTCAAAGAGCTGTTTGCATGTTATCCAATACAACCGCCATCGCTGAAGCTTGGGCTCGACTTGATCATAAATTCGATCTTATGTACGCTAAAAGAGCTTTCGTTCATTGGTATGTCGGCGAAGGTATGGAAGAAGGTGAATTTAGCGAAGCTCGTGAAGATTTGGCTGCATTGGAAAAAGATTATGAAGAAGTTGGAGTAGATTCAACCGAAGGAGAAGTTGAAGATGGAGATGAATATTAAATGAACGGTATTTTTCTGATATAAAATAAATGGATAAATAATATTAATTTGGATGTAGGCTTATATAATAATCCTACAAATCATTTTAATTTTAATATTAATTCATTCGATAAAAAATTATACCAAATGATTTATTTTTAAATTTAACATTGATAAAACAAAACATTTTGTACAATATAATTCAAAAACACATAAACTAAAATTTTAAATCCAAAAATAAGTTCAACCTCGTCATGTCGGAAGAATCGGGAAGAAGGATATCGAAAATCCGTAATAACCCGAAAATGTAGGAAAATCAATAAACAAACAATTGGCTTTACATTGAAGAAAACACATAAATTTACAGATTACGAGCATAGTTAGTTATATAGTAAAGTCTAATTTATTTTAAACGACAAGTTGTAGTTGGTAACTTCCGCGGCAACAGTTTGGTGGCTTGCTAGCCACTTGATCACGCAGCTTTTCAGGAAAAAAGCTCGGCCGGTACGTCTGCGCCTGACGCTCGTACAAAACAATCATAAATTTTATGATTGCCAATTAAAGTAATAAATCTGCCTATAGTTATCATTTTAATTGTGTCTCATTCGCGTGATTTTGACAAAACAACATTTTTATTTTTCCGCTCTCTATGATTATGTAGTATAATACAATTTCTTAAAATTTTACAAATTATTTGTGATCTAAATCGGTCCGGGTTATCAGGAATTCCGGATTCAAGGGATCCGATCTAACGAGGATGTAATATTATATAACCAAATTTAATTTATTTTTTAAATTATAAAACAATGTGGTAGTCGATAATGAAAAAAATTATTCTAAAATAATATTTGTAATATTGGTTAAAAAAAACTTAAAAATTTAAATTTTTAATAAATGTTTTATTATATACTTAAATACCAAACAAATTAATTATTGTGAAAACATTCGCAATAAGTCAAAAATATAATTAGGCAAAATATAATTTTAAAAATAATTTTATATTTATTAAAATATAATTATTATATATAATAAATATATATATTATTTATTAAATTATATTACATATCTTATTTCTTACTGAATAAATAATAAAAAATAAGAAAAATAGTAATGATATTAAATTATTACTAAAAACTCCATGACATTCTTTTAAGGTTTATAAAATTACATGTTATTACTCAGCCTGCATTAATATTTTCTTTATTGTCTTACTATAATTTACGATAATATTATTTTTAAAAATTGTAGCTTATTAGTTTATAAGATATTATTACTAGATTATAATATTGTAGTAAGAATACATACAGATAATTTAATACGTTTAATAAAAATAAATAATTTTTAATATTATATTTTTAAAGCTCGTCATCTTTGGTGATACAATTTAATTTTGTAGTTACTTCACTTTTCTTTGCTTTATTTAATTTTTAATTTTAAATATTGAAAACTTAACTAAATTTAATTTTTTAGAATCTTATTATTTTGCTTTTAATTTCATTGATAGTATTTTGTATAAAATAATTAATTAATTGACTGGTTGTTGGAAGGGTTATTTAATAATTATTATTAATTATTCTTTTTAATAATGACTAAAATTGATTTAATTTAATATATTTAAGAATATTTTGCATTTTTGTACTATTTATTGTTGATATTTATTCTATGAGTAGATAAAAATAAATGTATTGATGTATTAAAAATTTTTTTTTTATTCCTAATTTGTGCACGTTGCAATCTGTTCAATTCAGAACAATAAGCAACCCCATGACCCAATGAGATGAGGATGATGTGTATGACGTGTTAATGAGGTGTAGTCTTGTACAGACTCAGGCCGACCATTCCTGAGAGAGTATGGTTAATTAAACCCCAACCATCAAAGTACACCGGTAACCAATGTCTAGTATTCAAATCCGTATAAAAGTAACTACCTTTACTAGGATTTGAACCAGGAACCTTCGTCTCCGAAAATCAGCTGTTAAACAGCTGTTCTGGCGACGACTTCACCTCTAGACCAACCCGGTGGGGTTGGTGAACACATTAAAAATAATAATAAACACATTAAAAATAATGTGTTTATTATTTTGTAAAAAATCCCTAATAGAAAATATATCAAAAACAGTTTTTAATGGATCTTTTCGTAATTTCTGAGACTGGCATAAGTGATAAACAGGGTTATCCTAAATGATGTTCACGATTTTAAATATAGTCACTTGAGTCACGAGTTTGCCCTTATTTGCAACGAGGGGTAAAGGGGGAAAGCATCAGTGCGCATGCGCGACTGCTTTAATTTCAGTATGACAAACATAACAACTTATACTATACCCAGAGCATATACAGTATATCGGGGAACCTTTTGTAGGTTAACTGTACGAATATAACTGTTTGTTACCGTAAACACAAACGTCGGTTTCTTGAAAACGTGGTTGAAGTATTCACAGTGCTGAACGCAGTGTAATAAAATGTTGTGAAGTTGAAGCTTAACAAAAATGCCTATCTGTGGCTCTTAACAAAAGCCGTGAGCGAGCGGCTAACTACTGTGATGTTTCTCTTTCCACAATTCAAAAAATAAAGAAGGAAATTATGGACGCGAAGAAGCTATTCTTTAACAGATTTGTTGAGACCTGGTAAAAACAGAAAACGGTTAGGTAGGTACTAGAAAAACTGATAATGATAACGCCCATGACAGCAATAGTAAAGAAGGCGATTCATTCGTAATTACAGTAAATCAAACATTTCTAGTCATGTAATTAAGCTATAGGCAATATTACAGGTCATATTTATTTCTTATAAGGTTTATGAAGAAAACATTTTC
The DNA here is from genome assembly GCA_035578175.1 of Catonia carolina. Lineage (NCBI taxonomy): Eukaryota > Metazoa > Arthropoda > Insecta > Hemiptera > Achilidae > Catonia > Catonia carolina. Next base: position 15,336,169 of record JAQMRL010000013.1, read on the forward strand.
TCGGAATAAACCATAGCTTACAATATGTAGCTAGAAATTGCACGGTAGTGAAATGTACGAGTAGTGCCCATTGTTGAGGTTGGCACCACTATAAATATTTCACTTCCCTCCTCACAGCCCATACATACGCAAAAGGAAATCTCGTGTCTTCATTATCGATACATAATTGTGAATTTCTTCATCATACAAATATTTACTGTGATTACAATGAAAGATAAACTCAAAAAGTTTGATCTCCGATACTTAGTATCACTAATGTTCAATGTAGGCACCCCTTGTGACACACACACACATCAATAGTCTGTGATCAAGCTCTTGCCAGACTTTTAGAAGAGTGGTTTGGTCGATCGACTCAACGGTTGCAGTGATACGTTGCTGGAGTTCGTTCATGTATGCTTTCTAGTAAAGGTGGAGTATATACTTTATCCTTGGAAAATCCGTATTAGAAAAAATCGCAAGGGATTTTATCGGGGGATCAAGAAGGCCAGTTCAAGAGATAATGATTATCGAAACCAGCACGACCAATCCATCTGTTCGGCAGACGATGTTGTAGTTCAGCCCTAACATACAAATGGTAATGAGAAGGTGCGCCGTCCAATTTCAGTATAAAATTATTTTGTACTAATTGTGGAAGAAGCCATTAAGTTAATACGAGGGTCACTATTTATATTTTGAGCCTTGGCAGCACTGATTGTTGTTGGGTATCAATTGATGTTTTTATTTGAAAGTTTGACATTTTAAAAAATAACCTACACCAGATATATTAAACAAAGCATTGGTTGTGTCATTTATAGACATTTAAAAAGATTGTATCAGTCAAAAAATGTAATTTAGTCGTGAAAACTTTCGTACAATGATTTATTACGATTTCCGACGTGGATTTACTAAACAACACTGCACTGATCAACTTAATTCCACATTTGGTGATAAAGCCCCATCCTTTGCCACTGTGAAACGCTGGTATAACGAGTTCAATCGTTGTCGTCGTTCTCTCAATGATGAATTTCGTGAAGGTCGTCCAAAGTCGGTTGTTGTTCCTGAAAACATTGACGCTCTACAAAATATGATCATCCAAGATCGTCATACGACATATTGTGAGATTGAGACATTTTTAGGCATTAGTCCCACTAGCATACTTAAAATATTGCACGAATATTTAGCTGTGAAAAAGGTGTGTTGTCGTTGGATCCCATACAATTTGACAAAAGCCCAAAAAGATGTCCGTGTCGATTGGTGCAAAAAAATGATTAAAAAATTCAATGTTGGTGCTTCCAAAGAGGTATATAAGATTGTAACAGGTGACGAATCATGGATATATGCGTACGAGCCAGAACGAAAACAACAGTCGGCGGTATGGGTGTTTCAAGACGAAATGACCCAACAAAAGTTGTTCGTGCTCGGAGCACTTCAAAACAAATAGTCGCCTGTTTTTTCAGGAAAACTGGTCATGTGGCAACAGTACCTTTGGAGGAGCGTAAAACAGTAAATTCTGAATGGTATACAACCATTTTGTTGGCCAGTAGTCTTTGATGAAATCAGAAAAACAAACAAAAATTGTCGAATCATCCTCCATCAAGACAACGCAAGCTCCCATACATCTCGTGAAACAACCAGCTTTTTCAACACTCAAAAGATTGAATTGATGGGTCATCCGCCTTACAGTTCAGATTTGGAACCCAATGATTTCTTTTTGTTCTCAACTATAAAGGATAAATTGCGAGGACAACGATTTTTGTCGGCAGAAGTAGCTGTTGAAGCATTCAAAAACCATGTTTTGGAGGTACCCGACGCAGACTGGAAAAGAACTGGTTCCAACGCATGCAAAAGTGTATAAAACCTTAAAGAGGAATATTTTGAAAAGCAATAAAGCCACTTTCAACAAAAAGTAGTTTGTATTTATTCTTAGGCTCAAAATATAAATAGTGACCCTCGTACATCTGAAAAAATTAACCCAATTGCTGTTTATTCAGCAAAGAAAAAGTACAATTGTGAGTACACTTGTTAATGATGGCACAAAAAGCACGTTAACTTTCGGAGAATCGCGCACGTTCTCGATAGAGGCGTTTGGGTTTTCCAAGAAAACCAATATACTGAGATTATATCTATTCACTTTGCCTCACAGGTGGAATATGGCTTAATCGGAAAACACTAAACAATTTACAGAGTTTTCATTTTCTCACAAAAAGAAAGTTCAATGTTGGCTTAGCGCAGGGAGTATGCTCAGTCACTGCTGTCTACCTTCTACCTCTTCCACACTCATTCTAAAAAAAAAACAGCTCGGCTTCCTTCCCGCTCGACCAAATTCCCCTACCTGCGCATCCACTGCGCTAAGTTAAATACCTCTCTTTTACTATTTATCAGTCCAGTGTTTTAACACGTTACAGTCTGTGAATATCTTTGCTAATATCGAGGAGGTTGATTGCGAAATGATTTCGATGTTTTAACTTTTTAAATGTTTTTTATGAAGGGCAGGTTTAAATCGTTGTGGAATATTTAATTTGTTACATAACATGGGGCTGCAGTGATCAGTCTCCGGTATTTTTATTGAAAGCGCTCCAGTATTTCTATATTCGATGAGCAAACTGTTCACTGTAGTTCTAAACCGTAAAATAGCTCTAACGAAAAGTAAACTGAACATTTATTACCTACTAGTAGTAACTGGCAACGACCAGAGAGAGTTCCCTTTCTTCACAAGCCATTTGAAATGGCTCCATCTATGTAACTATAGTAGACCTTTAACATCATAAAAACAATTATTTTTTCTTTTAATAAATTCATCTGACTAAATCAGTGAAGAGGATAAAGAAATGCCGGAAAGGTCGGGTCAGGACGTCCGTTGAGTTTGATAACTCATGAGGTATCATTCCTGTTTTTCGATTCCTAATTTTTCGGCACATATTAGAGTACGTATTGAATAACTAAAAACAAATTCTCGTAACAAATATACACAATTCATTTATTGTAAAACTTGATTACGTAATTAACTGCGTACTTTAGAAATTTGATAAAATGAAAGAATAATAAAGGGAGAGAAATTAACAGGGTACCATACTTTAAATATCTAGGAGAAGTTATTTTTGAAAAATATTCACAACAGGAGAGAATACAAAAAGCTCGTAGAGGCCTAGGATTGGTGCAAAACTTTTATAATAAAAAATGTTTATCTTTAAATTAAACATTACAATACAGTAATCAAACCAACAATTTTATATACCAGTGAGACCTTGAAACTTAACAGGAAAAGACATGGAAAGCTTAAAGAAGGAAGAAAGAAAAATAATTAGGAAAATTCTTGGACCTAGGTGGACCGAAAACGGGTACAAATTACAGAGAACGTCGAATATTGAAGAATGTTCCAACATAGAGACAGACATGAGGAAAAGACGCCTTCTATTTTATGGCCAGATTATGAGGCTTCCTGACAATAGACTCACAAAGAGAATGGTAAATTATGTATCATAACTTGTTAATGGGGGGAATGGATACAAAGTGTTAAAAAAGATTTAGAATTGGCCAAAATCACCAAAGAAGAAATTCTCATAAGAGACAATTTTAGAACAAAAGTTAAAAAATGGGAGGTTAAACCAGAGACAACAGCTCCAAGAACCGGAACAAAGTGGGTGAACAGAGAAAAGCTGAATTCTCACAAAGAATGAAAAACTGGTGGGCGGATAAAAAGGACAAGAAATCCCAAAAACAAACCAGATTTACTTAGCGTCTTCCACTTCGGGAGCTTTACGACTAATAATAATAATAATAATAAAGGGAGAGATTTCGAATACAAGGCAATTACGATCGAATATATGACCGGCTATTTATTTTTTAAATAGAGTTAGTAAACTAAAATTTGACAGAAAGAAAATAAATTTATTTTAATTTTAATATTGCAACCCTTGTGATAAATTTCAAACAGTCGACATTTACTTTACTGTAATTGAAGAAATTCAATTTGGGTAATTACAGTAATTGAAGAGGGGGACTTATTTTGGAGTGAGACGTGACAAATTAAGGAGGGAATTGTAAACAGGGTGAAACCTTCAACCTAAGTAATTTACAATTATTTACACAATTTATTCAATTATATTTTTATCTCCGTACAGTTTTTTGAGAATGAATTATTGATTCGTTTATGTTTATTCAATTATGGTGAAGTCAAAAAGAGGGTAATAGTTCTTTACATTTTTGTATGTGTTTTTTTTATTTGTTTCCCTTAGGCACTTAAACGCCTGCACAGATTTAAAAAAACGTTATCACGTGATATGTCGTGACATTCCGAGTAACATAAGATTAGTAATATGACAAAAATTAAGATAGTGGACGTAAAATTTTCATATTAATTTGTAAAAATGTTTACTCCCATACAATACGAGAATCAAATTAAATGTCTTAACATTAGAGGCTAGGCAATCAATCAGAAATGTTGAAAGAGGATGATGAAATAGATGAAGATGACTCTAAATATGAAGCTGAACTATTTTAAAATTACATAAACCAAAATAATAGTTCTTATAAGCCTAAATTGTATAAGCTGTCCATAACGGACAGGTGGAGTGTCAAATTATTTACACTCAATTTGTTCGTTGCAGGGCTAAAATAAATAGTTCTGTTTCTTGTCACATGGTCAGCCAATTAAATGACTGAATCATTTAAGAACAGAAGAGGTAGCGGTGCAAAAGACACTAATCAGAGTATTCTCCTCTGAAAGTAATGAATTTCATTATACAGCCAGACCCTGTGGTGAATGAAGTGAAGGTGTCATTTGCAGAGTGGAAAATATGTGTTTTTCAGAGGGCCTGACATGCTGATAAGCGTACTTTTCCACTCAGTGAGGAAGGCATTGGTGAACCACCTCACTCCACGTTTTACTTAGGAAAACCTCTACAGGTTCAAACCAGCCTTCTTGCTGATGACCTAAACAACAACAAGCCTAAATATTTTAAATGAGTATTTCCGAAATTTTTTTCTCAGTAAAATTACCCATTATCTCAAAAATCATTTGAGATATTTAACTGAATGTTTTGGTACACATTAAACACATAATCTCTCAGTTCAGTTTTCACAAGAAGTTTTAAAAACCAAAATTTATAAAAAAAATTAAAATTAAATTTAAAAAAAAAAACTAAATGATTCTAGTTTTGAAGGAAGAGCACTGGATAAATTACTGTCAAAATTTCAGACATCCCAAAGAGGGGAAATATACACACTAATGGCATTTTGACAATAACCATTAGTATTCCTAAAGTGAGTAAGTGATATCTAGAGAAAGTAAACTGCGGAGTGAAACTCGGAGTGAAACAATAAACCAATTTATTTTTATTTTATGCGCCCCACTGAGAATAGCAATTGCACTTAATAATAAATTCTGAATAATAAGAAGTTCGACTGTAATTCTTATTCGTGATTGATGATTCAGATAAAATTATATGCAATTGATTTAAATAGATTTTTTTGTAATAGTATATCTTTTTATTAAATTTCATATATTTTGAGAAAGTTCAGTTGAATAGACCTTCAGAATTTTGTAAATGTTGCAAGTCCAGTTTTCTTCATTTTCAAGTTCTTTTTGTACTAAGCCGTAGAGTAAGATAATTTATTTCCGTGTTACGTCCAGCCATTACCTTTAATGTTTACAATTTTATTTTATAAATATTTACGGTTCAGCTGATCTAAATTCTAAAATCAAACAGCTGATCTAAATTTAAAATCCAACAATGTGTTACTAGGCAATGAAAATAACATTAAAAAAATCATTATACATTCATTACTAAGTACGAACTCAATATATTAACATCATCTTCATTAAAACCAATTATAAATATTGTATCGTTTCATCTATATTCATTGTTTGAATCATTATCTATATTATATTTTTTGAACATTTCATCATATAAATAACGCTGCAAGTTTTGGTTTTTCTTAAAAGTGAAGAAACAAATTTATTTATTACAAAACCAATGAAAACATGAGACAAATATGATAAACATAAAATAAATCTCTTAGAAAACCACCAACAAATCAAATGTTTTTATTTCTCTTCAATTAAACGCAATGCCACAGTCCGTATAGGGCTCTTAGTTCAGTTTTCACAAGAAGTTTTAAAACCCCAAATTTATAAAAAAAATTAAAATTAAATTTAAAAAAGAAATAAAACTAAATTTTTGACGTTTATGGAAATCTCTTGTACCATAAATTCTTAGCATTCGTTCATTGTAGGTTTTTCTTCTTTCCATCGATTTTCTGCTTTTGCTCTTCATGGAAGTCCTTAAAGATATTAATAAATTATCTAATTTGTTTTATCCAATTAGTGTTCTCGATTTATTCCGGTTTTCTCACTATCCCTTCTGACTACTTGAATCAGTTATTTCAGAAAGCCCATAAGTCAAAAGTTTACATATTTTTCTTCAGTGCATTTTAGGGCTAACTGAATATAAACACACTATCCCTACAAAATTAACATAAGTCTGGTTTTCCTTAAGTAATATAACTCTAAGAAAAAGCTTGTCCTTAAAAAGTGCTTAAAAGTGCTTTCTCTAATTAAAAGATGAAAGTGGATTATTTTTTATGCTTAAGCTCTTATTTCTAGTTGAAAAGGCTATACAAAGTTTCTATGTAAAAATCTTTTTAAGGGAGATAACTACTGATTGTGACGACAACGTAAAACGTGAATCGTCTTGAAAACAACATTTTTCTTTCTGAAATTTACGAATTCCAATTTTTATTACTGTAGAAAGCTAATTTAAGTCACTAATGTAAACTAGTGAAATAAATAAATGAATACTATTATACAACACAATTTTCTCCTCGTCTAACAACGCATTTTACAAAAAACCAATGAAAGCTATCATTTTACTCCAATTCATCTCAGAAACACCTTAAGTCAAAATTTTATTTCTTTTTTAAACAGGTGGCTTATCTTTAAAAATACGAAAGTATACATTTTATATTAAATGGGACAGGACTCTGAAAAAATTATATTTGTTAATATTGATTTTTTTATTGAAACGTAGTAAATTACCAGTTTTTTATTTTTCCAAAAGTTAGAATTTTTGACTTATGGGCTTTCTGAAACGACCGATTCTCTTGTTCTCTTTGGGGCTTGTCCTCCTGCACCGAAAAAAGTTTGGAATGATCAAAAGTGACAAATGCTTCTGCCAGGGATAATCGGTAAGGTCCAGATTTTGAGGTGCACCCTCCACGTGATGGCCTTGTGTAAGTGGCCTTGTGTAAGCATAAGGGGCAAAAGGAAAAAAAATTTTGCTTCTTTGGACCCCCGGGCATTGCGGCATACCAGAAAATGAAGCTCCTAGAAGAACAGCTGTAGAAGAAGAGGTAAGTGAGATATCCGGGCGTCTGGATGACATTAAAAACTACGTGTCTACTGCTGTAAAGAGAGGATGGACAGATCGATGCATTAACAACTAAAAGTTGAATGAAATAAAGGACACACCGTCGAAATGAAGATAGGAAACAATAGTATTGACGAGTTTACGGATAAGACATAACAGGTTAACTTATAGATTTTTAGTAACTGGTACTAACAGACCAATTAGTGGAAACTGTGATACACCTTTCACAATTAAACACATGTATTGAAACAGTGAGCCAACTATACAAATCGCAGCAGGAGATTAAATATGAAAGGTAAGAATTAAAGTGTATTTACAACCCAGTTCCGAATAAGAAATGGAGATGATAGATCTTTTAAAACAAAACTGATTTTTTTATTATAAAGTTTAAAGAAATACTTTTGAGTTTTTTAGTTATCTTGTGTGTAAATATTTAATTATTGTGTACTTGTTTCACAACCAGCAGACCAGCCTTTCATGCTGGACGTATGTGTTTTAAATATTTGACACAGTTCCTTTATGAGCTCAAATATATTTTGTTTCAATAAGTCAAAACAAAACCCTTGGCAGTTGGATAACTACTATCGGTTTCATAATCATAGACACCCGAGTTTCAACCCTTACATCTCCAAAACTGTGAGTCGGATTTCAACCTACTTAACATCAAAATTTAGCTTATTTTACTCTGCGTTTACCAATAATAGTCCTATATTTTCAATGTTGTTTGAAAATTGCCATATCGAGGTTGGAAGACAAAAAGACCCGGTTTTTTTGATACCGCAACAAATTTCATGCGTTTAGAGGCGTGTAACTCGATAAATATTTGACCGGAAAGATTAAAATTTTAACACAACATAGACAATTATATTCTTACAGCGTGTACGAAATTTCAAATTCATACATTATTTAAATTTTGATTTATTAACAATATTCTGAACCCTTGCTATCTCGGTAACCGTTCGATCATTCGGCACAGGCAAATTATTGTTTCATTCAGCGTAAAAAATGTAGTACAGCAATGTTAATAACATAAAATGTCAATGTTGTGGAATTTTGAAAAATAGATGGGTAATGCGGGGGTGGGTGTTACTATCCATGTTGCTAGCTTGTGTATGTGACATCCTGTCGGACTGTCAACCTAAATTGACAGACTGCGTTGTCAATTCAGGTAGACAGTCAGATTCAGGCAACATGGGTAGTAGCGCCCGCCCCCGCATTATCCATCTATTTTTCAAAATTCTACTACAACATGGTCCAATCGATATTTCATGTTATTAACATATCTGTACTAAGTTTTTTACGCTGAATAAAACAATAGTTTGCCCGTGCCGAACGATCGAACGGTTACCGAGATAGCAAGGGTTCAGAATATTGTTAATGAATCAAAATTTAAATAACGTATGAATTTGAAATTTTGTACACGCTGTAAGAATATAATTGTCTATGTTGTGTTAAAATTTTAAACTTCTTGGTCAAATAATATATTATCGTGTTACACGCCTCTAAACGTATGAAATTTGTTGCGGTATCAAAAAAACCGGGTCTTTTAAACTTCCAACCTCGATATGGCAATTTTCAAACAACATTAAAAATATAGGACAATTAGGCCTATAGGTAAACGCAGAATAAAATGAGCTAAATTTTGGTGTAAAATATGTTGAAATCTGACTAACAGTTTTGGAGATGTAAGGGTTCAAACTCGGGTGTCTATGATTATGAAACCGATATTAGTTGTTACTGCCCATAACGGACAGGTGGAGTGTCAAATTATTTACACTCACTCTGTTCGTTGCAGGGCTAAAATAAATATTTCTGTTTCTTATCACATGGTCAGCCAATTAAATGACTGAATCATTTAAGAACAGAAGAGATAGAGGTGTAAAAGACACTAATCAGAGTTATCTCCTCTGAAAGTAATGAATTTCATTATACAGCCAGACCCTGTGGTGAATAAAGTGAAGGTGTCATTTGCAGAGTGGAAAATATGTGCTTTTCAGAGGGCCCGGCATGCTGATAAGCGTACTTTTCCACTCAGTGAGGAAGGCTGGTAAATCACATTACTCCTCGATTTACTTAGTAAAACCTCTACAGGTTCAAACCAGCCTTTCGGCTGATGACCTAAACAACAACAAGTAGTTGTTAAAGTTTGAATTTTTAACTGATGAAGCGTTTGGAAATATCATTTGAATAAAGTCGTCAACACTGGTTTTTTTCGGTCGCCGTAAGTTTCTTTGATGAAGTGTTGAACTGGAACTTTTTTGATGAACTGGAGTTTTTAATGAGTTTTATGAGAATTTTGGCGAGGGCTAATGAACTAATGCTATCTCCAATACCGGATAAAATAGATAGGCTAATAAAAACTATTTTTTATTTTTTAGAGTTAAATTTAGGCATATCAGTTTTTACTTTCTCTTGCCTATATGAATATATAGGAAGGAAAGTATTGTTTTCATGTCGATTTTTCGAAATCGAGTTTTCACCGGATCTATACGTTTTCAGACCCCCTGAACCCAAAAAAACATGTTTTTAGCGATTGGTCTGTGTGTGCGTCTGTGTGTGTGTGCGCGCGTGCGTGCGCGTGCGTGCGCGCGTGCGTGCGCGTGCGTGCGCGCGCGCGTGTGTGTGTGTGAACAGAATATCTCAAGAACGGAACATTGTACGAACTTGAAACTTGAAACTTAAGTTACATATCACTACCGGACCCGACACGAACATTTTCATCAAAATCGGTCAACCGGAAGTAGTAGTTTATTCGTATAATTTTTCACTTTTTTGCGATTTTCTCAAAAACTAGTACTACGATTTTTTTTAAAATCGCCTGGTTTACTACATTTTTTATGCTCTACAATATAGGGTAGGCGCCATGTTTGCTGAAATTCTGCGTGAGGCTGTTTTTACGTAAAAACATTTTCTTTTTAAGATTGCGGCTTTAATATGCATTTTAGCGCAAAACGTTATATAATAAAAGTTGTAGAGAATGTAAAATTCTACAACTTTTATTTCAAACATTTTTTTGTATAACGCTTAGTTAGCGGTAATTTGCGATTTTCTGTTTTTTTCTCACGAAAACGTGAGAAAAATCGATTTTTTTAACATTTCGGTCTTAGTATGCATTTTACGACAAAAGTGTACTATATAATTAAATTTATAGAAAATTAAAAGATCTACAACTTTTGTTTAGAGCATTTTTCTCTACAGAGCCTAGTTTAGCGTGAAAGCGTGATTTTCCGTATTTTTAAGCCAAACTGAGTTCGATTGTCATTTTGCGACATTCACTCATGATTAAAATAAGGTTATGTTTTTGAGGTTAGTTTTTGTTTATTTCTAATATTTTATTAATAATGTTAGGTTTATTATTAATTATTTGCATTGGCAAGAGAAAGTTGTGTGAGTGTTTCACACCAGATTTTTATGTAGACGTTTCCTATACTCCCTTCTTGGAGTTTTCTGGATGTAGTAGTTATAAAAAAAATCTTTTACATCAGTAATTTTGAAGGTACCGATAATTTGGAATGTCTTGAAAGAAACCTGAAAAATTATCAATCTAGCTATTTTCGTTTTAAACGTACGTGTTTGTTCAACCTTATACGTCAAATTATGACAGATTATTACAAATAAACGTGTGATGTATGTAAAACATGGATATTCACACATAGCGATACATACATTGTACGTAGATCAAGAAATTTTATGATTTCCACAACTACTATGATCGTCATTAATGATGTCATGTCATGAAACATAAGCACTATGAATAAACATTTAAACAAAGTCTGTATAGAGTCAGGTTAAGTGGACTTAATCTTGTAATTCAAACAGCATTAAGGTCTGTGATATGATAGCAAGTTCATTGTTTGAATTGTTTGCAGAGATGCGTGATTTCCTTAGAAGGTATTTTGCAGGCCTGAAATGTTATTTTATTACTCCCTATTACAGTTGTTGAAATATAAACATTTGCAACTCCCAACTGCGTGCGTGCATGCATTTCTACGTCTTACAAAACATAATTTGTTGTCCGTTAGATTGTTATTGTTACGTCTAAAATAACAATTCATACATTTTTCAAGATTGTCACAATCTAATTTATTTAACAGTTTTTATTTTCTTTATTCACACTGATTTTTTAAATGGGGAGTATGAAGGAACGCTTGTAGGGATTCTTAACGAAAAAAACAAGTACATTAAGTCTTAATTTCGCAGTTTAATTTTTAAGGTGTTTTTATTCTTATTTTGCATAATGATAATGATAAAATTGATTTTACATCTCAATATAATCCAAAAGTTTATTCTGGGAAATTCAAATCAATATTTAAACGCTTATGAAGGTCCATGAGGTATACAAGGCGTGGCTATTAAACAACGAGACTGACGTTGTAAAAAATTTAATTTTAATTTTATACATAATCACTTATTGTCACCTTCGATATAGACTCCTTCTCTATCCCTTCAACGCTCCATGCGAATTTTCCATTGTTGGAAACAGTGCTGAAAGTCATCTTCTGTCAGCTCCTTCAGGATACGTGCCGCTTTCTCTTTTACAGCTTCCACAGACTCAAATCTTGTCCCTTTTAATGCAGATTTCACCTTAGGGAACAGGTAGAAGATAATAACATGTGATGAAACGTGGTTTTTTATTTATGATCCGGAAACGAAGCGCCAATCCATGCACTGGAAGAGCCGAACTTCACCGAGAGCCAAAAAAGCTCAAATGAGCCAGTCAAAATTTAAAGCAATGATGATTTTTTTTTGATATCCATGGGATTGTGTACCTTCACTGGGTTCCTGAAGGTCAAAAAATTAATCAATATTACTACCTTGAGGTACTTTCTATACTACGTCAAAGAGTAAGAAAAAAACGCTTCGAAATGGGGAAGGATAAATCATGGGTTCTCCACCAAGATAATACGCCAGCCCATTCCGCGTTATCTGTCAAGAGGTTCCTAGCCAAGTACAGCATCTCAGTGTTAGAACATCCACCTTATTAACCAGATCTTGCACCATGTGACTTCTACCTGTTCCCTAAGGTAAAATCTGCATTAAAAGGGACAAGATTGAGTCTGGGGAAGCTTTAAAAGAGAAAGCGGCACGTGTGCTGAAGGAGCTGACAGAAGATGACTTCCAGCACTGTTTCCAACAATGGAAAATTCGCATGGAGCGTTGTAGGGATAGAGAAGAAGTGTATATTGAAGGTGACAATAAGTGATTATGTATAAAATAAAAATAAAATTTTTCACATCCTCAGTCTCGTTATCTAATAGCCACACCTCGTATATAAAATATATTTTGTATATTCTTTCAAAACAAAATACAAGTCTATATTTTTAACTTTACTTCATTCTCAGTAAAACTGAATAAGTACCGTTTTATAACTAGTACTTATGAAATTAAATTTGTAATAAAATTATTTGTAGAGGATGATTACTCATTAAGTTCAATATAATTAAATTGGTATTATCTATCATAATAGAAATAAAAATTTAGAACAATTAACTCATAGGCGTATCATCCTATTAAAAATAAATAAAAAAACTTAGTGTAGGTTTAGATACACTTTAATTCATTTACTGGTAAATAATGTTCTAAATGCCAAACCTTAATTATTTTTTATTACTTATCAGTTTATAATAGGCTAAATATAACTTCAAAATAAGTAGTCACATCTCTACCCACTGACAAAATTTATTTTTAATTATAATAAAGTAATAGGAATTTTGTGCCCTTTTATTATTATCACCTCGGAAATGGTAATTAAAATTCTGAATTTTCCAGGGTATCACTTAAGGGGAGACTGTACTTTGTATCCCGCCAATGTTAAATTTGTTATTTTTAAGTACATTTTTCATAGGATTGGTAAAAGACAGGGAAATTAAACTTTACACACTATAGATGTCGGGTTTCTTCTGGAGCTACTAAATTTTTTCAATTTAATCTTTGGACCATACCACTTTTTTTAAAAATTACGAATAACATAAAATTTTTACAAATTGTTTTCCACGTGTTTTGCGTATTACTAATTTTTTGAGTTTCTCAGGAAGTCATAAAAATGTCGGTATATGTGGATAATTACCTGGTAAAAATTTTAGCCTGGTAGGTTTATTGGTTTCTGAGAAAAATGTACCTTAGTGTTAAAAATTTAAATTTACAAGAATAGGTAAGAAACAAGAAGGCACAAATCAAAAACAATATGTACACAAACAAGTAAATTTCCCATCAACAGTTTGTTGTTTAGAAAGCTGAACCAACAGCTAAGAATATTAAAAACCGTGATACAGATATTTTAAAAACTAAAATTCTCTTTTCACTAAAACGAGCAGTATAAAATTATGAAAAATATTAGTTCTTCGTAACATGATAATTTTTCTGCGTAAACCTGATAAAAACTTTTAATTTTTTTCATAAAAAAAATTATTTTTTGACGTAATTTAATGTTTTTCTGGTAGATCTAGGCCTAAACTATTGAAAAACATAAAAAACCAAAAATCGAAATGTTGAGTTAAAACCATCGTGCAATCTCCCCTTAAAGATAATACGCATACCGATTTTCACAACTGTAATTCTTCGGTAAGTGCAAGTGATCTCAAAAGAGTTTATGGAATCTATCTTATGGAAGAGTTTATGGAGTTTATGGGAGTTTATGGAAAAATTATGGAATATAATCATAAGTCAAAAATTCGGATCTATTCCGTTATTTCACATCAACAGATCGTGTGAATGCACCTTTACTGTTCGACCCAGCAATCGCCAGTTTCTTTTAGTTTCGCTTGTTTTCTCCTTTATTCTTTTACAAGTTTCATAAATTAGTTACAAGCTTTATTTTACAAATAACAAAACAATTACAAAACATTAAAATTTAAAAATACAGAAATTTTTTTCTTTTTTTGTAATCCCTAATTTGTGTACGTTGTAATCTGTTCAATTCAGAACAATAAGCAACCCCATGACCAATGAGAAGAGGATGATGTGTATGACGTGTAAATGAGGTGTAGTCTTGTGCAGACTCAGGTCGACCATTCCTGAGAGAGTATGGTTAATTGAACCTTAACCATCAAAGTACACCTGTAACCACTGTCTAGCATTCAAATCCGTATAAAAGTAACTACCTTTACTAGGATTTGAACCAAGAAACTTCGTCTCCGAAAATCAGCTGTTAAACAGCTGATTTTGGCGACGACTTTACCTAGGTAAGGTAGACCAACCCGGTGGGTTAATTAATTTATAGTGAGTTGGGAGTAATTAGTAATAACAGTAAAGATGTGTTTACACGAGAAGACTTTAAGGTTACAGATGATAAAAAAATAAAAAAATTTCATATTTTTATGTTGCTTTAGTTTGCTATATTATTGTTTTAGTGCAAACAGAATTTAAGTTTTTTTAAATATATCCATTTCATTTTTTTAAAATCTCCGCTGTTAGTGCAGCTTTCTAACCAACTGTTGATGGGAAATTAAACTTTTTTTTTTTTTTTAATTTATTTAACGTCGCATCAACATCAAGGTCATTAGCGACGACGTTGGGGTGTAACTGTGTGTGATGAGGATGAAATGATTTTTGTAACGTATGAAAATATGCCATGCCTGAGTGGGAAATTAAACTTGTTTGTGTACATTTTGTTTTTTATTTGGGCCTTTTCCCTTAAATTTATATTTTTAACACTTAGGTACGTTTTTCTCAGAAACCATTTAACCTACGAGGCTGAAATTTTTACCAGTTAATTATCATGTACATGCACATTCACTGACATTGTTTTTACTTTCTCAGGTGCTCAAAAAATTAGTAATTTTTTGTAAAAAACGTAGAAAGAAATTGTAAAAATTTTATGTTATTCGTTATTCATTTAAAAACTGTATGGTCCAACAGATTAAATTGAAAAAAATCTCAGTAGCTAAAACCACCCTACAACTATAAGTGTGTAAAGTTTCATGTTTTTATCTTTCACTAATCCTATGAAAAATGTACCTAAAAGTAGCAAATTTAACATTGGTGGGGTACAAAGTACAGTCTCTCCTTAAAAGAACTTTGCATAGAATATTTTCTAGTAAGAGGCTACTCTTGTATTTATTGTTTGTTTACCATTGTTGTTGTTTAGGTCAACAACCGAAAGGCTGGTTTGAACCTCTAGAGGTTTTACTAAGTAAAAACGAGGAGTAAGGTGGTTTACCATTGACTTCCTCACCGAGTTAAAAGAGTATGCTTATCAGCATGCCAGACCCTCCGAAAAGCACTCACTTTCCACCCTGCAAATGACACCTTCACTTCATTCACCACAGGGTCTGGCTGCATAGTGAAATTCATTACTCTCAGAGGAGATAACTCTGACTAGTGTCTTATACACCTCTACCTCTTCTGTTCTTAAATAGTTCAGTCATAAAAGTGGCTGACTATGTAATAAGAAACAGAACTATTTTTTTTAGTCCTGGACCAAGCAGATAGAATGCAATTAAAATAACACTTCACCTGCCCGTTTTGGGCATTTGTTTACCATATGCTTTACAATACCTAGTGAAACAATATTTATAATCCGTTTGTTAGTACCATTATCACAAACAAAAAAACGTTACTTCTTTTCAACATTAGTTGTAATAAAATCGTGTTGTAAACTTTCTTGAACTTTGCTGTTGTAGGTTACGGGTAAATAAACTCAACTTACCATGAGAACATACAAACATAACAAATTGAATTTTTTACAAGATAGTTATTTTTATTATCTATAAATGTAATCTGAACAAGATTAATTTGTACAAAATAATTACATTTATTTCTTTAAATAAATTTATTTTCCACAAGTTTCAGTCGTTAAAAAATTAACGATCGTTCTACTATTAATTATTGATGCGTTTACTCCAAGATTCACGGTTAAGTTAAAAAGCTTACAAAAGTTTTTTTATATAATCTTGATTTCAACGTAAGCATGTTACGCGGGAGAAAGTAATAAAAGTATAAAAAAAACACCAAATAAAGAAAAAAAATAACTGTAGCTGTCCCAACCAAATGTGTGGGCGGTTTCTGCACAAAAGGTAAGCTCAGCCCAACATTAAAAAAGTAGTAAAATTCCCAACATCCGTGTGTTGATGATATCTGTAATGCGATGTTCCAATTATACCAAGATGCAATGTTCCGCTCACTGATTTCTTCCTGCATGAATCACGTGCATCGTGTACGCCCATCCGGCTTCAGGAGAGCAGGCACGCCTCGTCTTAAGGCCACGACAATTCGACGATATTCCTAACTACCGCTTTTATCAATAGCTACTTTTTGTCTGGGATACGGCCTACTTCTTTTTACCTTCAATTATTTATGGAAATCAATTTCACCCCAGTCTAGTACAAACTAATTGCAACAGTATTTCTACAACTACTAAAATCTGTAATTTGTTAATATGCGGGCAGTAATGATTCTGTGTAACAGGTGTTCCAGTTCCGGAAGAAAATTATTATGTATTCCTGTACAAAATTAAGTAAATAAAATTAAGTTAATGGGCAAGTGCATTAGTGGTTACGTTATAACGTTAATTTACAAGCACTTCACGATACTACCGAAAATAGCCGGTTTGTTGGTGTAGTGGTCTACACAACTGAGGCTTCTATCCTTAGGGTCCTAAGGTCTACTTCGTTCAAGTCTGACATTTTACATCACTCTGATACCCTTCATCCGCTTTAATATAGGTACACATATTAATAAGCAGAACAGTTGGTCACAACTGAACCGTCCGCATTGGCGCAGTTGGTAACATGCTCGCCTCTTTTTTTTGCGCCCTGGAGACTCCAGGAGGAGTATAGGACATGTCAGCTTTAACACCTGAAATATAATATAAGAATCACACAATGTATCACTACACTACTATCAAGAAAGAAATTCTTGTATGCTATAAAAAATTTCATCGATCAAGTAATTTTTAAGATTCATTTTAAAGGAATTCAAATCCTCACAACATTTTATGCACTCATGCGCTCTTGGGTTCGAATACCATTCAGGCACGGCATATTTTCATATGTCACAAAAAATCATTTCATCTTTCACCGTCTGCATTAGCAGTAATTACAGAACAGTCAGACGTTAATCCAAAAAAACAATTGGTTGTGAAAAACCCGACAGAACATTTAACAAATATCAAAAATGGGAAATTCTGGTTAGTTACTTATTTTTACTTTCTCTTGCCCTTTATGTTATTTTGGGGGAGGAATATTGTTTTTATGTCGATTTTTCACCAAAAATACACGATTTCAGGCTCCCTGAATCCAAAAAATATAATATTTTTAATATAATATTTCATCTTACTGCTCAATTTCGTTCGATCTACGCAAATATGTAACTCGCATAATCTTATGAGCTTTTGATAATGGTGTTACGTCCCATGATACTATAGCCTTAGTTAGTATCATGGTTAAGTACACCCAAAAACCATAAATGTTTTTTATGTTTTTCAATAGTTTAGGTCTAGATCTACCAAAAAACCATTAAATTATGTCACAAAAATAATGTTTTTATGAAAAAATTAAGTTTTTATCAAGTTTACACAGAAAAATTATCATGTTACCAAGAACGAATATTTTTAACAATTTTATACATCTCGTTTTAGGTAAAAGAGAATTTTAGTTTTTAAAATATCTGCATCACTGTTTTTTGTATTTTCAGCTGTTGGTTCAGCTTTCTAAACAACTATTGATGGGAAATTTACTTGTTTGTGTACATTTTGTTTTTGATTTGTGTCTTCTTGTTTCTTGCATTTTCCCGTAAATTTAGATTTTTAACACTAGGTACAATTTTCTCAGAAATCAATAAACCTACCAGACTGAAATTTTTACCAGTTAATTATCTTGTATGTAATTATCTTGTATATAGTGTCGGCATATACCGACATTTTTTATAACTTCCTCAGGTGCTCCAAAAATTAAAAATACGCAAAAAAACGTAGAAAACAATAATTTGTAAAAATTTTATGTTATTCGTAATATTTAAAAAAAAATGGTATGGTCCAAAGATTAAATTGAAAAAATCTCAGTAGCTCGAGAAGAAACCCGACACCTATAGTGTGTAAAGTTTAATTTCTCTATCTTTCACCAATCCTATGAAAAATGTACTTAAGGGGAGCAGACCATTTGAGGAGCTCTTTTCCAAAACCTGCTAAGTCAGAAATATCATTTTTCAAGAAAATGATAAAAACTAGTGTCGGCAAACGCTACAAGTCTCATGAATGATTTTTTGCTATAATGTAGTGTCCATAGAAAGAGTGTTATACTGACATTTACAGGCATTTCGGGGTATATTTTAAAAAAATATTGTGAATAACAAAAAGTTTTTTTTCCAAAACCTGGTTAGTCACTGACTAAGCATATTTTGGAAAAAAATAGTGGGTTATATTATGACCAACTGAAACAGTTTAACATGTCATTATAACAAAACAGCTGATTTACTATAGTTTGCCTTAAAAGTTAGCCATTTGGACATAATGTTATTATTGTTATAGTTCAAAAATCTTCTGAAATGTTTTCTAACATTCGGTAGAGAGTAAGGGATAAGCAATGAATCACAGTTTAAAAGAGAAAGTATAATGGAATAAAAATTCATTGTACAATAGTTTTTCTTAATCTAACTTAAATAAAAAAAGCATTAGTCTTTACATTATTTAAAAAGTTACAACAAATAAACACTATTTTCTTCAATATTTTTATCTTCTTCTTCTTCTTCTTCTGCTTGTACTGTTGCATTCTCCTTAAAACATTCCTCATAAAATAGACTTGCCTCAGCTGACAAGGGTTGAACATACTTTAAAAGCTTCCTTACATCCTTCTTCTTTTCTTCACTAACTGTATTTCTATTCTCTAATCTTTTCAATGGCAGTTTTGAGAAAGATGACACGATCCGCCGTTTAACTATACATTGTACGTAGTCCATAGTGTATACAGTTTTACACCCAATAGTTCTTGATCCTTTTTTAAATTCAAATGCTTTTTGTTGTGTAGTCAGAAATGGTAGTTTTACTTTCATTGTTTGCTCTGCAACCGTTTTAATATTAAAACAAACCCAGTCTCTTCCATACACTTTTACGTGGCCAAAATTTTCAAGAATTTTATAATAATGATTAGGAGAAACTATTGACTCAGTTTTACGCAGTACTTTTTCTACGTTCCCAAAAACTCTGTCTGGAGGTAAATAACTGTGCCCCACTACAGGAAATATATGCTCAACTTTGTTAAATATACCTGTCTTACTAATAAAACGAGCTAAAGTGTATAACATCTCCTTATTCCTATTCTGACCGGAACATGAATCAGAGAAAAGCATCAACTTTGTTGGTTTATCGTCCAGAGCAGAAAATTTACTTTCCATATTTCGAAGAAAATCCATAACAGCAGAACAAACAGTATTGGAATCACGCTTTTGTTCATTTTCAGTCCAAACATAGATGAAAATATTATCTTTATTTTGATGGCCATCAGCATTATGTATTACAAAGGTCAGGTTATACAGCCAAATCTGACGAGAATAGTACACATCATTCACACTTAATTTGGGCAGCGGCTGATTCTGTTGCATATCAAATGCAACTTTAACAGTACCAGGCTTTTTTTCCTTTAATTGTTGGTAAAACTTTTTAGCTCGCAGTTTATGAAACCGAAGTTGAGTGTTAAGATCAAGTTTTTGCAAAGGATGTCTAGCAGATTTTATTTTGCTGGCCTGTAACTGACAGAACGAACAAATGTCTGTCCTCGGATTACCAAACCCCAAATTAAAACAACTAACAAAAATGTTATAGTATTTAGAGAATGAACAAATTGCTTGTTTTTGATTAAGTCTTTCATCTTTCCAAAGTTTCCACACTAAGGTTAGAGGTTAGGTTTACATTATACGTTTCAGAATTACCAACTGCGCATGCGTAGTGACTTAGCAGATTATGGAAAAAAACTTTTGATTGACTAAACAGTGTTTGGAAAAAAAATAATTTTTTGTTATGCCAGTAATACTGCAGTTTGCAGCATTTGGAAAAAAAACATTTAACATATGCTAGATTAGTTCAAAAACAACCCATATAACCAAAAAAAAGAGAAATATGATATTTTTGACTTAGCAGGTTTTGGAAAAGAGCTCCTCATTTTCGTTATCCATATACCTGCAATACTAACTTAGGTAGATTTTTTGTAGGAACCCTTAAAGCTACGAAGCTGAGCTTTGGCACACCTATCTGCAGTACCTTTTTACAAATTTGTACCAGAGATTTTTCATTTATCTTTATCCAATCTAAAAATGAATTTTATTCTCAAAAAATGTTCAAATGTAGCCCACATTTTTTTTTATGAAAAAGACACCCAAAAAATAAAAACTCCAAAATTTTTGAAATACCTCTGGAGTAAATACACACCTTAGTACTAAAATGTAGTGTGCAAAATTTCACACTCCTAGGTAGGATGGTTCCTGAAATAAGTGTACCTAAAGTCAAAAAATACAATATGCGGTAAATGCGAACATAGTAAAAGCATAATACCGTAACAGAAACACCTATTGCCAATTGTAATTAACTTCCAAACAAAAACACACCATTATTTATCTTACTTTACAGCTGATTCCTATGCGTTCTAGAAACTATTGTTTTTATGTGAACTTGATCTCCGTAATTTTAGAGCAGTAACATAATTATATTAATCTCAATTTACAAGAATGAAAAACGTGAAAAAATATCAAAATAAACACTACGTACCACATCAACGTGTTGTTGTTGTTTAGGTCATCAGCCAAAAGGCTGGTTTGAACCTGTAGAGGTTTACTAAGTAAAACGAGGAGTGAGGTGGTTTACCGTTGCCTTCCTCACTGAGTGTAAAAGTACGCTTATCAGCATACCGGGCCCTCTGAAAAGCACATATTTTCCACTCTGCAAATAACACCTTCACTTCATTCACCACAGGGTCTGGCTGTATAATGAAATTCATTACTTTCAGAGGAGATAACTCTGATTAGTGTCTTTTACACCTCCACCTCTTCTGTTCTTAAATGGTTCAGTCATTTAATTGGCTGATTATGTGATAAGAAACAGAACTATTTATTTTAGCCCTGCAACGAACAGATTGAGTGTAAATAATTTGACACTCCACCTGTTTATTATGGGCAGTCATCAACGTATAAACATAATTTTTCTGAACAGAAAAAGCAACGAATGTCATGTTATATATCAATTTAAATAGGGAAAAACAATCTATCAATATATTGTAAAATTGAAAAATCAATATTTTTTATTAAAATCAGTCTGCTCCCCTTAAAAATAGCAAATTTAACATTGGCGGGATACAAAGTACAGTCTCACCTTAGGTTCTATTACCTCCAAGAGAACAATCAAATAAAACCAAACATATTGATTTATGATGCACATTTATTCATATATGTATACAATATAATAATAATTACAAGGAAAAACATAAATTAATTATATTTATACCAATTATTAATAAAATAACAATAACAATCATAAAGTAAAATACAAATATTGTGGAATATAAATTTAATTAATTAATAAATAAATTTATTAATACCCTTTACCTTACCAAAAGAATTTTTAATTAAATTTAAAATCTTTATTTATTTTTTGTTTATATATGTACATAACTATATCACATTAATTAGCAGTATAAATATGATCAATTAAAATTTCAACATACAATTCATTTTCACTATATACATGTACTTAAAATTCTATATAACCTTAAACTTTTCTATTTTCATAACTAATCATTTGAAAAAAAAAGTTGTAATAGGAAACAGGGTTAATTTATATTGTGAAAAAAGGTCATTAATTTTTTTAAATCAGATGTTCAGTGCAGATATTGGTAAGTAATTAATTAGTGAGTGATAATGTGAGACTCCTTTTAATGTAATTTTAATTTAAGAAATAAAGACTGATAAGACTATTTTATTAATCTATTACAACCTAACTTTAACATTATTAAAAAACCAAAACTTATTAACTTTTTTCAACTTATGAAGAAACACACTTGAATTAATTCTAATAAAACTGAAGTAACGGCTGGATTTAGGGATGAGCAAATGCTCTGGGCAGCACATGACAGGGGTGGTAAATTGACCCTTCTTCTTCTTTTCACAATCAAGGATTAGGGCCCCACCTATTCCAATTCACAACAGCAACAAAACCATAGAATCATTGCAATCTTTTGTGTGGTCTCCCAATATCTCTCCTTCCCTCCGGCCTGTATTTCAAAACGTTGAGGGGATCCTTTCTCAAGGCATTCTCTCTACGTACTTTCTCCATTGAAATAGAGATTGTGAAATCTTATTACTTTGCCAACGGTGTTTTTAATCATGCCAGTTGCAAGCCCAGAGCCTCATCTGCAAGCAACGAGGTAGGAGGAGCAAAAGTAACAACCTCGTTAAAAAACTAAGGTCTATTTGGCTTTGGATGATAGCACCTTGTCAGGGCCCCTACCTAGAGATACTATGTAAAAATGGTCAATGGCCTTGAAAGCGGAAAAGGAAGAAATTCCCAATGGCAGGAAGGGTGGAAGAACCTAGAGAGATACCTATTGCAATAAAATTATAGTTGGTGATGTTGGAATGAATGAGTCAAGATGCAGCCAATCCAACTTTGGCAAATAATGAGATCATAACAACTGTGAAAGGAACAGAGGATAAGAAGAACTGATGAAGATGTCAAGGAGTGAAAAATTGAAAATATGAGCCATAGGTAAAAGTTTAAAAGCGATTAAGGGAGCGTTGCAATACTTTGAACAACATGGGAAGTCTGTGATGATCATTCTGTATCTATGTTGTCTTAAAGATGAAGCAGCTAATCATACAACTATAAAGATAAACAATGGAAAATCACAAATTCTTTACTCAGAAGAAAATTTAAGGTCAATTTCTTTTTTATAAAGTTTTTCACAAAATATTTGTATAGTATTTTATAATTTTTCAATAATATTACTTTCATTGAGGCTGGTTCTCCAAAACCGAAAAGAGTTTGGAGCGATTAAAACCGACAAATGCTTCTGTCGCAGATGGTCGGTAAGGTCCAGATTTCGAGTTGCGACCTCCACTTGATGGCCTTGGATAGGTAGAGTATCTGCTCTACTGAACTGAAGAGGAGACCCTGTGGCTTACAATTGTAGAGCTAAATTGACTAGAGTAAGGTTACTCTATCCCACCATTTTTAACAAGACTAAAATTTTATGGATACATGTATAGAATGGATGATAACCAGTTGGCAAAACAAATTTTTAAAACACTAAACAATAGACTTAAGGTATCAGATAAAATGGTTTAAAGAAGTTAAAAAGGATATTGAGAAAACCAGAATAAACCGAGAAAACTTAATGAATAGAACCAAATTCAGACAATTGATTACGGACTTTAAAGTCTTTCATGAAGAACAAAAACAGAACATCGGGTGAACAGAAGAAAGGAGAAAAGCCAACACTGAGTGAATGGTGAGAATGTGAGCTGGAAAAGAGCTTCCAAAATATTTAAGTCACTTCATATGGTCTAAATTTAGCCCTATACGAGAAAAAATTACTTTCATTATAATTGTGTTGTTTAGGTCAACAGCCGCAAGGCTGGTTTGAACCTCTAGAGGTTTTACTAAGTAAAACGAGGAGTGAGGTGGTTTACCATTTCCTTCCTCACTGAGTGGAAAAGTACGCTTATCAGCATGCCGGGCCCTCTGAAAAGCATATATTTTCCACTCTGTAAATGACAACTTCACTTCATTCACCACAGGGTCTGGCTGTACAATGAAATTCATTACTTTCAGAGAAGATAACTCTGATTAGTGTCTTTTACACCTCCACCTCTTCTGTTCTTAAATGATTCAGTCATTTAATTGACTGACCATGTGATAAGAAACAGAACTATTTATTTTAGCCCTGCAACGAACAGATTGAGTGTAAATAATTTGACACTCCTCATTATAATTAATGTGTTGTAAATCATAAATATTATATTTATATAGTTTTAGTTGCTTATAACCACATTTAACAGACAGGTGGAGGTTAAATTATTTACACTCAATCTGTTTGTTGCAGGGCTAAAATAAATAGTTCTGTTTCTTATCACATAATCAGCCAATTAAATGACTGAACCATTTAAGAACAGAAGAGGTAGAGATGTAAAAGACACTAATCAGAGTTATCTCGTCTGAAAGTAATGAATTTCATTATACAGCCAGACCCTGTGGTGAATGAAGTGAAGGTGTCATTTGCAGAGTGGAAAATATGTGCTTTTCAGAGGGCCCGGCATGCTGTTAAATGTACTTTTCCATTCAGTGAGGAAGGCAACGTTAAACCACCTCACTCTTCGTTTTACTTAGTAAAACCTCTACAGGTTCAAACCAGCCTTTTGGCTGATGACCTAAACAACAACAACCACATTTATATAAATACACAGAAATTTGTTAATGATTCCCATTTTGTTTCTATAAATCTCAACACCATCTCGGTTGATATTATGTAGACATTATGAGACTTTACTGGAATGCTATATCTAAAAATAGACACATTGTAGGCCTACCATAAGTATTAGTCTTGAAAACTAAAAACTTAAACATATGTTGCAATGGTAAAGGAACTAAAAACCAATAAATATAGCTAACTAAAATGTTTACATCATAAAATATTATTCTCAATAACATTGGGCAACTAATAAATACATAATCACAAATTAATACTGTATTTAAAATAGAAGGTGCAATTAATTACATTGTGTTTCATAATTAACAAATATATTATTAACAATTCTCAATCAATAAAATATTTTTAGAAATGACAGATAAACTACAAAAAATGTGTTATACTAGCAATCATAAAATTGTGATCTGGATCTAGTTAGGCTGTAACGCAGTGTTGCCGTTTTTGGCTGAGTGCGAACAAACTTTTTATCTTGTATTATTTTCTTATTATCATAAAAATTAAAAATTTAACTTTGTTCTTGCTTTAGGATTGTTAGCCAAATTTTGAAAAAAAAACATATATAAGCATTACTGATTATTTCTTTATTTTGTTTTCTAAGGTCTTTCTTTCGATAATGACAGTTGCTGTTTGGAATCAATTTGTTTCAAATGTATTAAATACATTTAATACATTGAAAAATAAATAAAATTTTATTAACGAAAGACTGTGTTAAACAATTAAACAGTAGGCCTATAAAACAAACAAAATTTTAAAACGAATACGACTTTAAAAAACAGCCCGCAAATGTTACAAAACATTGTATATGTCACGCTTGCATGGACGACAGATTGAAGCAATTCCAATGCCACGGGCAGGGTGGGTGGAGGTACATGACTGCTTGGTTTACTAGGAAGCTAGCAATTTTGTGGTTAATAGTATACTAATAAAACATCAAACTAAAATTATTTACCAAATGATCCACTGGGTTGGTCCTTAAGTCTTATAAAGTTGGTTAAGTCTTCACTGTGAGTCAGCTGTTTAACAGCTGATGTATGGAGACAAAAATTCTGTGGTTCAAATCCTAGTAAAGTAGTTACTTTTATAAATTGATTTGAACAGTAGACAGTGGTTACCAGTGTACATTGAAAGTTGGGGTTCAATAAACCACACTCTTTCAAGAATGGTTGGCCCGAGTCAAAATTACACCTAATTTACGTATCACACATATTATCCTCATTTCATTGGGTCATGATGTTGCTTATTGTTTTTAAATTGAAAAGATTGCAACATACACAAATTAGGGTTAAAAAACTAAGTGACAAGTCTTGCACAGTGTTTTCCTCAATTGTATCCTTCATTGTCAATACAAAAAAAATATTCACAATACCTTAATATATCTATTTTAAAACACAACATAAAATTATAACAATAATTTTTACGTTTGAAGAAAAATATTATAATTTAAATCATCAGAAACAATTTTGATGATTTAGTAACAATAAAATAATCATGTAGAAATTGATATGTTCAGTAAATTTTCAAATAATATAAGAACCTTATACAAAAATTACCATTTCCCAAGAAAATATTTCTTATTCTATATTACATAAAATTTTTTAGAGTCCCTCTTTATTATACAGGACTAATTAAATCACATCCATCATTATTCAACATATTATTAAAATTTAAAAAGACAACAGTTTTATTTAAAATATTACTACTTTGTTGATTAAAATTACCAATTATTAACAATATTTACAATATTAGTACGGCTAAAAAAAACAATAACAATCTTAAAACTTTCCTATAATACAAATGCTAACATAAGGATGTACCTTACATTCATTGAACAGTATTAACTTCAAAAAATACAAAAATTTAATTAGGTTTTCGGCTTCAATAAAGGTTTTTTTTCTATAAAACGACAATATAGTAGAATTTAAAATAGTAAGTTAGTATGTCTGCTGTCCAAACTTAAAACAAAGAAGAATTCAGAAATATTATAGAAATCTGATGAATTAAGAAACCCTTTATACTACAGTAGAACACCTCTATCTATCTAAACAAACTTAAATTCGGAAAGTCAAAAATTCAGTTAATTGGAACAATCAACATATGGTAACATTTTATGACTAATTTTTTAAGAATATAATTAATATTTCATAGGGTTTATTCTGCCCATAACAGACAGGTGGAGTGTCAAATTATTTACACTCAATCTGTTTGTTGCAGGGCTAAAATAAATAGTTCTGTTTCATATCACATGGTCAGCCAATTAAATGACTGAATCATATAAGAACAGAAGAGGTAGAGTTGTAAAAGACACTAATCAGAGTTATATTCTCTGAAAGTAATGAATTTCATTTTACAGCCAGACCCTGTGATGAATGAAGTGAAGGTGTCATTTGCAGAGTGGAAAATATGTGCTTTTCAGAGGGCCCGGCATGCTGATAGGCGTATTTTTCCATTCAGTGAGAAAGGCAATGGTAAACCACCTCACTCCTCGTTTTACTTAGTAAAACCTCTAGAGGTTCAAACCAGCCATTTGGCTGATAACATAAACAACAAAGGGTTTATTACCATACAGCATTGAAACATGAAAATTCAATATTAATTTAATTAATTAATTTCAATATTAATTTTCAATTTAATGTAAATTTAATTAATACTTTACTTACAAAATAATTATGTAATACTGAACCTTGGTGTACACCCCTCCTGGGGAGTACGAGACCTTGTCGTTGGTGGAGGGGCTAGCGTGTTCCTATGACCCTGCGAGCTATGCCGGCGGTAGTGTAACTACTGGTAGGGCCACCCAAGCCGGACAGGTCAAAGGGTAGGAGCCAGACTAAGAAGTACTCCAACCCAGCGTGTTGGGCTAATCCCCCACACGTTGGTTAAAAACGGATTCAAAGCACAACACAAAGCCTCGGAACAGGACTGGATAATCGGAATAATAAACGGAAATGCTGTAATACTAGATTTGGGACATGGAATGGTGATAGTGATTATAGAGACATGGAGCGGTTGGGGGAGGCTCGAGGAAAAGACTGGCAGCAGATGAGGAATATGATGATGGACCGAGGTATCTGGAGAGGATGGATCGAGGCAATGGCACACCCTACGCTGAGAGGCAGAAGGGGCAGATAAAGAAGAAGAAGAAGAACCTTGGTGTACAATCAAGAAAAAATAAAAAATTTATGTTTCCTCTTTTACCCCATTTATGCTGATACTTTCTTATTTCAGAAATAAAATAATTATTGTACCAGTCTAAAAAATTTCACATGTCATCCACGCTTTCTTTAGATTTTATAAACAACTGGAAAATTTTTAACTCTTGAAATTGTAGGGATTCCGTACTGCCTGTTCATCAATAGATTTGATTGGTGAACTCAAGCTGCATTATTTTCAACCAACAATGTCACGCATTCATTTGAAATTTTATAACCAGGAGCCAATTTTTCACAGCATGAAAGAGAGCCTTCCATGATATGCCTTTTTCACCTACATTAAAAACAATATCTTCATCGTAATTTATCTTAACTCACCGGGTTGGTCTAGAGGTAAAGTCGTCACCAAAATCAGCTGTTAACAGCTGATTTTCGGAGACGAAAGTTCCTGGTCCAAATCCTAGTAAAGTTAGTTACTTTTATATACCGAGTTGAATGCTAGACAGTGGTTACCGGTGTTCTTTGATGGTTGGGGTTCGATTAACCATACTCTCTCAGGAGTGGTCGACCTGGGTCTGTACAGGGCTACACCTCATTTACATGTCATACACATCATCCTCATCTCATTGGGTCATGGGGTTGTTTATTGTTCTGAATTGAACAGATTGCAACGTACCCAAATTAGGGATTACAAAAAAAAAAAATTATCTAAACTCATTGAATTTTTCAACAAATTCATGCAGGGATTTCTCATGATATTTTTTTCCCCGTGAATTTTAAGCTGTTTGTTACCACAGCGCTGTTTAAAATTTCCATCAGTACTTGATCTGAAATGCACATCTCCATTTAGTTTTTCATTAAAGGAGTAACCTTTTTAACCAAAAATGGTCCAGAATTAGGCCGATCTATTTTTTAAATTTTTTCTTAACAAACCAAATTTTTTCCAAAAGCAATTCAGATAATCAGCTTTGTACTGCATTACAACATCAATACATGACTTATAGTTCATCTTTTTATTTTTTCATCTTTTTTTTTATGGACTGTCTAAAAAATAATTTTTGTATTTAATTAAATGTAGGCCTACATATTTGAAGCACAGCCAATCAAGTCTTTTACAGTCATACAATTTAAAAAGTATGATTTTAAGGAACTTATAAAAAATTATTTGTATTTGGCAAGAAAAAAGAAAACAAATATTAAAAATACTGGTGAAATGAACTTTTTGGGAAGTGTTTCACTTACCTGGACAATGTCACTCTGCAAGCAATAAGCTAATGTGAAACTAAAATTACTCAAGACTTTTAAGAAACCTACAACATTTATAGTTGGTAACTACAAAAAGTATAATTAAATTCAGAATATTAGATTCAACGAACTAAGCACAATATATTTTTTCATAACATTTAATTAATTTGAAAATTAAAACTAAAGGTGCAAGGTTTTGGTTTTCTGGTTTTGTAAACATCACTAACATACTTACAAAGCAAAAAAAAAATCATTAAAAAAAATAAAGTAGGTGGTACATTTATGTAGCACATCATTCGTACAGAAAACAGATAAATACTTTCAAAAAAGTCAGTCTCATTCAAAATAAAAAATCTGGTGTGAAACACTCACACAACTTTCTCTTGCCAATGCAAATATTTAACAATATAACCTAACATTAGTAATAAAACATTAGAAATAAACAAAAACTAACCTCAATAAACATAACCTAATTTTAATCATGAGTGAAATACGCAAAATGAAAATCAACCTCAGTTTGGCTTAAAAATACGGAAAATCACTCTTTCTCTCTAAACTAGGTAGAGAAAAATGTATGTAGAGAAAAATGTATGTCTGTAGAGAAAAATGCTCTAAATAAAAGTTGTAGATCTTTTAATTTTCTATAAATTTAATTATAAACACTTTTGTTGTAAAATGGCCGAAGTCTTAAAAAATTCAATTTTTCACACATTTCAGTGAGAAAAAAACAGAAAATCGCAAATTACCGCTAAACTAAGCGTTATAAAAAAAATTGTTTGAAATAAAAGTTGTAGGATTTTTAATTCTCTACAATTTTTATTATATAACGTTTTGCGCTAAAATGCATATTTAAGCCGTAATCTTAAAAAAACAACGTTTTTACGAGAAAACACCCTCACCAAGAATTTCAGCACACATGACGCCTACCCTATCTTGTAGAGAATAAAAAATTGAGTAAACCAGGCGATTTTAAAAAAAATCGTAGGACCAGTTTTTGAGAAAATCGCAAAAAGTGAAAAATTACACGAATAAACTACTACTTCCGGTTGACCGATTTTGATGAAAATGTTCGTGTCGGGTCCGGTAGTGGTATGTAACATAAGTTTCAAGTTTCAAGTTCGTACAATGTTCCGTTCTTGAGATATTCTGTTCACAGACACACACACAGACCAATCGCTAAAAACATGTTTTTTGGGTTCAGGGGGTCTGAAAACGTATAGATCCGGTGAAAACTCGATTTCTTAAAATCGACATGAAAACAATACTTTCCTTCCTATATATTCATATAGGCAAGAGAAAGTAAAAAGAAAACTGAACTACTTAGATCCTAATAAAATATTAACGTAAGTTTAAAATATTAGCACCGTTTTGTTTAATAAACATAAATTTACAATTAAATTTTAAAATTTACACAATAAGAGTATTAACAATAGACACCTTTTTAATAATACTTTTTAATTAATTAAACGCACATAACGGAAGATGGTAATATTTGTATAAATCTTATATCACTGAAGTATTACATCAGTAAAATTTAAATTTTTAAAAGTTTAAAGAATTATGTAAAATATTAATAATAATTTACAATTTGCACTTTAATTATTATTTAAAATTTTAATATTTAAAACATTTGCATAAAAGACTTTAAATTTGTACATACAAATCTTAAAATGTTTTATTTATACCTTTGTATATTTATTTTAAAAAAACTTTGAACGTTTATACCTTCGCCACAAATAAAATTACTATAGTTTATTCCACTTATCTTTAGGACTATTGTAAACAATATTACTCTGTTCTGCTTTGCTATTGACTGGATACGTAATTATAGTTTCAGAAAATGCTTAGCGTTGGTCATACAAAAAACGAGAGAAAAATTGTATATTTGAAATTGTATTTAACTATGATAATTGGTGGAAATTTTAACCAATTTATAATTTTCCTATGTTCGTCTATCACATCCACACGTCAGAAATGGTTTTTGGATTTGTAATCTACACAAAAAGTTAGTGGCCCTGGATTGGGTTTGAAGTTCTGGTTTTGACCAGAAGTGGCTCAAAACTGAAGTCAAGAAAACAAAGTCGGAATTTGGAAACAAAAATAAAATCATTCAATTCATCTTAAAGAGTAGATACAGAAATCATTGGGTTTGAAGTTTCAGTTTTGACCAGAAGTGGCAAAAACCAGAAATCAAGAAATCCAAGACGGAATTTGGAAACAAAAACAATGTAATTTAATTCCTCTAAAAGAATAGCTTTCTTACTTAGCATTTTTTTTTAGCTTTCTTACAAAAACTAAATGAGCTTGATCCAATAATTGGATCAATAATTACTTCAAGGAAGAATAACCCCGAGTTAGGGGAACACGCGATATGACTTCTCGGGCTGGTCCATTTTCTTTAGAAAAAATTTTCATCAGCCATGAGATACGTCATCTATAAAACAGATTGTTTTTATGGTATATCACCAAACAACATACATGAAGTAGCCTATTATGGTCCCAGAAACAAACATTAACATAAATACAATGAAAAAAAACATGATCTGTCGCTGGCGACTGGCTGTGTGATACATACCGTTATTCACATTAGTTCTAAAATAAAGTGGAATAAGGTATAGTTTATTTAACCTAATGTTAAACCAGTTTTTTAAATTCACAAATACCTTTAACAATTATTATTATTTTTTGTTAAAAACCTTTTAAAATGCAATTTAAGAACCTTGATAAATTTATGATCAGTTATTTTTTAATTTAAAAAGAAAACGATAAATTACATTTAAATATACGAAGGTTGCCTTTTATATTTCGGGAATGGACAATACTGGTGCTGCAATCTGTTAACCAATATCGTTATCTTAAAGTTCAACTTTTTTTTGATAGATCTTTCTTTTCTTTTTCTTCTTTTCTTCCTTTTTCTTTCTTTCTTTTTTTTTTGATAGATTTTTTTTTTGATAGATCTCTGTTTCGCTCGTACAGTCCATTGTTGTGTTGTTTAGTAGTGACTTGAAATTGTTATCTCGGTCAAAAAATGGAGTTAAGTCGTGAACATTTTCGTGCAATTATTTTTTATAACTTTCGACATGGATTGTCTCAACAACAGTGCATCAATGAACTTATTTCAACATTTGGCGATGAAACACCATCGAAAACCACTGTGTATCGGTAGTATACGGAATTCAATTGTAACCGTGGTTCGCTCAGTGATAAATTTCGCCAAGTCAAAAATCGGTTGTTGTTCAAGAAATGTTGATGCTGTGTGTGAACTGATTATGCAAGATCGTCATATAACATATCGTGAGATTATGGCATCCTTGGACATTAGTGGGACCACCATACATTTAATATTGCATGAACATTTGGGCACCAGGAAGATTTTTTCGCATTGGATTCCCTATAATTTGACAAACCCTCAGAAAAAGGCTCATGTCGATTGGTCGAAAGAAATGCTCATGAAATACAATAGCGGTGCTTCTAAACAAGTTTATGACAACGTCACGGGTGACGAATCATGAATATAAGCCTACAAGCCCAAAACTAAACAGCAGTCGACCGTATGGGTCTTTCAAGTCGAGCCAAATCCCACAAAAGTTGTTCGTGCACGAAGCACCTCCAAGCAAATGGTCGCTTGTTTTTTTTTGGAAAAACCGGGCATGTGGCAACAGTACCACTAGTGGAACATCAGATGGTCAATTCTGAATGGTACACAACCATTTGTTTGCCAGAAGTTTTTGAAAAAATAAGGGAAACCAACCCCCAAAGACGAATCATTCTCCACCAGGACAATGCGAGCTCTCACACGTCGGCTGAAACAATGAACTTTTTGAGAAATAAAAAAATCAAGTTGATGGGTCATCCGCCATACAGCCCTGATTTGGCACCCAACAACTTCTTCTTATTCTCGCTCATCAAAAATAAATTAAGAGGTCAATGTTTTTCGACGTCAGCATTCAAAAAGCACATTTTGGAGGTACCTCAATCGGAGTGGAAACAAGTGCTTCGAAAATTGGTTCAAGCATATAAAAAAATGTATTTATCATCATGGAGAATATTTTGAAAAACAATAAAGCCATTTACATCGATTAATTTGTTTTTTGTTTTCTATTCCCGAATTATAAAAGGCTACCCTCATACTTTAGGTAAAACTAAAAGTACCTAAAAACATGGGTATGGAAAGATTATACATAAAATATCTTAGTTCATTAAAATAGATATTTAAACAATTGATTAATAAAAATATTATAATGTTGAGCAAAATTATTAGATGAATTGCATAGAACATTTCAGCATTTACTGCTCTAAATACTAATTCTAATCAAATAAATATTACATCAAAAAACATGTGACTACATCAGAATCTGATAGTTAGAGCAGCTGGAAGGAGTTAATACTACAACTATAAACTCAATATAAATTGAATTGGTGAGTGGAAAAAGGGTAATATTCGAAAAAATGCGAAATTGAACGAAGATAGAAGTTTTGTTAAGTTTACTTCAGCGCATGTATTGGTTGATAAAAGGGAAATATTCCTTGTATCTAAAAGCAGCTAAGCTACATTAAAAATTTAGTAGAGTGGAAAAATGATAATATTCCAGGAATATTACCCTTCTTCCATTCAATAGCGAACAGCACTGGTTTTTGTCCACTGGTTTCTGTCTTATTATTTTCAAAATGTAACTGTAAATTATTTTAAAATTAAAATAAAGTTTTGTAGCATATTGGCACATTATATTGTTTTTTCAACTTAATTATTTCTATTCACTTGTACTAAATCTAAAAAAAGGTGAATAGTGAACATGTTGTTTAGGTCAACAGCCGAAAGGCTGGTTTGAACCTGTAGAGGTTTTACTAAGTAAAACGAGAAGTGAGGTGGTATACCATTGCCTTCCTCACTGAGTGGAAAAGTACGCTTAACAGCATGCCGGGCCCTCTGAAAAGCACATATTTTCCACTCTGCAAATGACACCTTCACTTCATTCACCACAGGGTCTGGCTGTATAGTGAAATTCATTACTTTCAGAGAAGATAACTCTGATTAGTGTCTTTTACACCTCTACCTCTTCTGTTCTTAAATGATTCAGTCATTTAATTGGCTGACCATGTGATAAGAAACAGAACTATTTATTTTAGCCCTGCAACAAACAGATTGAGTGTAAATAATTTGACACTCCACCTGTCTGTTATGGGCAGAGTGAACATATTAATGATCAAAAATCAATCCCATGATTATTGTAAAACAAATTCTAAAGTCACCATTAAAAAGGTTTAATATAGTACTACAAATGACCAATTGAACATTTTACCATTAAACCAAAAACAAAGTCACAAAACAGTTTTTTTTTAATTTCTCAAAAATAAGGATTTTGGAATACTACCCTTTTTTCACTCACCGATTCAATTTAGGTGGCTGCCTCCATGGCGTAAAGACTAGTGCAATTGGCTACAAAGTGAAAGGTCCCAGGTTCAATTCCCTGCTAGGGTCTGGAAATTTTAATAAGTTAAAACTCACCGTTACAGTATCAAAACTGACAGTACTTGCTAATGACTAAGTTGTTGATGCGACTTAAAATAAACTAAAAAAAAAAAATTTTAGGTATTTTCAAATAGTTTTACTGTTTAAATGATAATATTAAACCCTTCCACTGCTGGGTCCAAATAACCTTCGAAGCCAGGTGTGTTTTCCCTATGCCGGCTCCGTATATGCTTCAGGTCTGCCTAGCGCGCTCTCATATCTCTTTTTAAAAGCCGGCAGTGAACCTACCGTTTCTATTTTGACCTTGGCACACAGTAAACATTCTATTCTTCTTTTTTTTTAGTAAATTACTGTTATAGCAAAAATCTTGCACTTTGTACGTATATTTAGAGTAAATACAATAAAAAATGGTAAAACATCAATCGGCACATGAAATCATGTAATGAAAATAACGGTGGTAGCGAAAGGGTTAAACATAAAGTAAGTATATTATTAAAACCCCACATTTTATAATGCCTTAAAAGTCTGTAAAATTGGTCTGCCTGAAACTGATCTCATCAAGATTATGCTGAGTTTGTTAGTTTTTTCTTTTGAATTTTGTGTTCTTTTTTGTATTATGGTTTTTTATAATATGTTGTAAATCTATTGTTTTAAATTGGATTAATAATAATATGTGCGCAGTTATTTTAGTCCCAAAGCAAACAAATTCTATTTGTGCTTGTTTGAATTTCAATTTTTTGTCACTTACTGCTGTTTTTCGAAGTTGGACAGAGTCATTGTAGTGGTTAATAAAACTGGCTACTATGCCACGGATCCTAAGTTCAATTCCCAGTCAGGTGTAGCATTTTTTATCACCTTTTTTTATCTGTTGTCCTTCATCATCTGCATTAGCATTAATGTTCAAAACAATTATTATGACACAATCGTTTAACTTAAACATTTGCTGAAAAGTTAATAACCATATTGATACTAACACAATAATATAAATAAATGTCATTAGCATATGTTTAAAAACAAACGAAAAGTTAAAAAAACAAAATATTTATTTCACAAATAATAATACTTTTGAGGACAAACTTACTGTTGCCGACTCCCCTACCAACATTAGCGCCTGCAGACGGTAGCTGCCTGCCGCGGAGCGCTAAAGACGCGCAGTGCCTACAGTGCCTCCCCTCCACCTTGAAGAGGACTCACCAGAGGGAGATTTAAGCGAAATCCCTGGCCAGCAAAAGTCATTCTTTGCTCAAATCTCAACTGGAGAAGAACAAGAAAGAAGAGCTCTAGGCAGAAGAAGACGAGCCCAGCTGAGACTAGACACACCATCCCTGGTCTACGCTACCGTTGGCGGACGCTACATTCCTGCACCAGTCAGCCTTCGCCGACCTGGGGAGAGCTGCCTCGGCCAAGCTATCAGCAGACGGCCAACAAACACTGAGGGGCTCTGGGGGCCACCACTGCCACGCTGCAGTGGGGATCCAACTGCCGCTGAGGGAAGGCTAGGACTGAACCCGGTAGCCGAGCCGTCACTTTACGAGCTACACTTCCATCATGCCGGCTCACCGCTTCCGATCACCAATAACGACCCTTTTCAGGGCCACCAACACAATTAAACGGCCCTATTCAGGGCCACCAATTTTCCAAACAAGGTTTTGCCACGTGTCGTCGGCCCCGGTGGGCGATAATACATAAATACACAACATAACACACATTATTCATTAAAAGAGTCTACCATTTTATGAAAATTTTCACTCTTAATAATTGTAACCCACCGAGTTGGCCTAGTGGTAAAGCTATCGCTGCGAGTCAACTGTTTAACAGCTGATTTTCGAAGTCAAAGTTCTGTGCCTACTTTGACCTACTTTGAAACTTTTATACGGATTTGAATGCTTGACAGTAGTTACTAATGTATTTTGATGGTTGGGGTTCAATAACCATATTTTTTCAGGAATGGTTTGACTGAGTCTGTACAAGACTACATCTCATTTATGCATTATATATGTATCACCATTATCTCATTGGGTCATGGGGTTGTATACTACTGATTGATTTTTATCAACTTCTAAATCATCAGTGACTACAGTGAGTAAATGAATAGCAAAAGTGGGTTTTTAATATTTAAACATTTTTCAGGCTTGAACCTGGGAGTAAACCTCAATAGCCAATAGCACACATTAAATTATTTCTGAATTTTTAATCAATTTATTTAAAATCATATCAACAGTTTGGTCATTAAAATTACTATGGGTTTAAATTAGAACATTAAATAACTTCCAAACCCAATTTGGGAATCAAACTTGGAACCTTCCACTTTGCAGACCAGCATGTTAACCACTCTACCATAAAGGCAAGAATTTCTGAAATTAATTGAACCCAAACGTTATTCAAAACAACTGTTTTTAAATTAAATTAGGTACCTTATAGTTTATAAATAACATGATGTTCATAACTTCCGAAGGAATGTAACATTTAGAATTACTACATAATCATGTTCAGAAAAATTCTGAACACTTCTTTTAACAGCAACAGTTTATTTTGTAAACTATTCATGTGTCTTGCTAACGAAACTAATATGAATGTGAGTTTTAACTTTAAATACATTTCCTTTCTTGGAAAATAGCAAAATAAAGAAATGTAATGAAACTCAATACAACCATCAACTCATATTGTTGTGTGTTGATATTTCTTCGAAAAAATTTTACTCCAGTGAACGAAGAAACACAACTGAAGCATTTTAAGTTGGATACAACAAATATGCAGTAGCTTACACAAGCAATTTATGAATCAAGCTTTCAGTTTATGAATTATTAAATTGTTTACACTTTACACAATACCAAATTATATAAAAATTTGTATTTTGACAGTGCAAGAGAAGTAACTATGATATAAAAGCTCTAATAAAATTTGTCAGGTTATCTAAATCACTTATTTCAGAAACCATAAATCCCTGAAACAGAATTTTAGGTAAACTGAAAATAAATTGTCTTACAAAGAAACATACTGAATTATCATTAACCTAAATATGATGTAAATAATTATTTATTTAATAAACGGTCATACTTAGCTCAATGATAATTTACTAAGTTTTAATGAAAAACAACTTTTATTTTCAGTTTACTGCAAATTAAGTTTCAGGGATAAGTGTCATTCTCAGCAAGTCATTTGTTATTGACACTTTATAATAGTTATGTCAAATAATTCACATTTACTCATGATTTTGAATCCCTATTAAACAGTATAAACTTGTCCCTACCAAATTCATTTTTATATTTACAAAGGAATAGTAAATAAATCTAAAATAGGCCAATGCAATACAGATAATACTTAAGTGTAACAAATATATGAGTAAAAACGATTTTTAAATATACAATACATTAGTTTATTTGGACTTAAGAGATTATTCAAATTGATTTACAGTATTACAAACATGGTGTTCTATGTACTTATTCCCACATAGGGAATAAATATTGCACTAGTTGTGTAACAACGTTCTCGTCGTTCAAAATGTGGCATGCTATAAAAGGGAATCTTGTGCTTATGGTTTTCCCTCATTTGGATAAGTCTCGTTATCTATCATGAGATGTTTATGAACAGGATGTGAATAATACAACATCCTTTCTATTATTAAGTTATTCACATCCTAACTTAAATTTATTGCTTCTTATAAAAAATCTGGTGTGAAACACTCACACAACTTTCTCTTGCCAATGCAAATTAATTAACAATAAACCTAAAATTAGTAATAAAACATCAGAAATAAACAAAAAACTAACCTCAAAAACATAACCTTATTTTAATTATGAGTGAAACACATAAAATGAAAATCGAACTCAGTTTGGCTTAAAAATACGGAAAATCACTCTTTCATGCTAAAATAGGCTCTGTAGAGAAAAATGCTTTAAATAAAAGTTGTAGATCTTTCTATTTTCTATAAAATTAATTACATACACTTTTGTTGTAAACTGCATACTAAGGCCGAAATTTAAAAAAAATCGATTTTTCACACGTTTTCGTGAGAAAAAACAGAAAATCGCTAATTACTACTAAACTAAGCATTATACAAAAAGTGTTTGAAATTAAAGTTGTAGAATTTTAAATTCTCTACAACTTTTGTTATATAAATTTTTCCGCTGAATTGCATATTAAAGCCGTAATCTTAAAAAAACTATGTTTTTACGTGAAAACAGCCTCACCAAGAATTTTAACAAACATGGCGCCTACCCTATCTTGTAGAGCATAAAAAATTTAGTAAACCAGGCGATTTAAAAAAAAATCGTAGGGCCAGTTTTTGAGAAAATCGCAAAAAAGTGAAAAATTATACGAATAAACTACTACTTCCGGTTGACCGATTTTGATGAAATGTTCGTGTCGGGTCCGGTAATGGTATGTAATTAAAGTTTTAAGTTTCAAGTTCGTACGATGTTCCGTTCTTGAGATATTCTGCTCACACACAGACACAGACCAATCGCTAAAAACATGTTTTTTGGATTCAGGGGGTCTGAAAACGTGTAGATCCAGTGAAAACTCGATTTCGAAAAATCAACATGAAAACAATACTTTCCTTCCTATATATTCATATAGGCAAGAGAAAGTAAAAATGGAAATCGATGGCCATTATGATTTCAAAGAAGTTCAATTTCTTACAGTTTCTTCTTTGTACATTTTTGAAGTGATAACACGTTATGTAATTGTCCATAACAGACAGATGGAGTCTTAAACTATTTGCACTCAATCTGCTAGTTGCAGGACTACAAAAAATGATTTTGTTTGTTATCACATGGTAAGCCAATTACATGACTGAAGCATTTCAAAACAGAAGTGATAGAGGTGTCAAATACACTATTCAGAGTTATCTCCTCTGAGAGTATTGAATTTCATTCATTTCAAGCCAGACCCTGTGGTGAATGAAGTCAAGGTGTTATTTGCAGGGTGGAAAGTGCAGGGTGGATGCTTTTCAGAGGGCTTCACAATATGAAAAAACAGAATAGATTACTATAAAGTTTATCACAACACTAAATTGTTCAAACAAAACCTATTCATGCAGGTACAAAATACTTCAATAAATTACCGCAAGCTTTCAGAAATTGTTGTAATTCATACTTCTATAAAAAAAAAGTTTAAAAAATATTTGATTAACGAAACATTTTATAATGAACGAGAGTTCATTTTGACATAGTTTTTGTTTTAAAATAAATGCAGAGGTAAGTTTAGTATTATTTGGTGGATGACACGCTTATTGAAACCAATAAGTAATAGTAAAAAGTAATAAATTAATTAGTAAGTAAAAAATTTTCCCTTAATAGGCAGTTGGAGTGTTCCAGGGCTACAAAAAATAGTTCTTATCTCCTCTGAGAGTAATGAATTTCATTATAAAACCAGACCCAGTGGTGACTGAAGTGAAGGTGTCATTTGCAGGATGGAAAGTAGGTGCTTTTTGAAGTGCCTGGCATGCTGATAAGCATACTCGTTCAATTCAGTGAGGAAGGCAACAGTAAACCATCTCACTCCTCGTTTTTACTTAATAAAACTTTTCCAGAGGTTCAAACCAGCCTTTCGGCTGTTGACCTAAACACAAACAACAAGTAAAAAATTTAACAAAGTTAATATTTACGCTTATTTTTAACATGTTATTAACTCCCTTTTCGGAATCTTCTGGATGAAGTTTTAAAAAATTTACAACTCCAGAAGTTTTCTTATCTACAATATATCTGATCCTATATCAAGTCCAAATAAACAAAACTGTACTGTAATTTAATATTTAAAAAATAAAGCAAAGAAAATATAAATGCAACATTTTTATTATTTATATTTAACAATTCTACCATTTATCATTAATGACAATAAACAATCTTATTCATTTTCAATACAAATATAATTACCTATATCACTCATGCATTTCATTGATTCTCAACAATAATGTATTACAACGATATTATGTCCATTTGAAACAATAAAATACAATTAATAATACACAAATAAATTCTTTATCAATTAAACCAATAATAAACATGCGCTTCAAATAACACTTTAAACAATAATGAAATATACAAATACATAATATTGATTAATTTACACAATTAAAATTACTTACAGTATTTATGTATGTAATTAACTAATGGTCAAATTACATTTTTATATTCATTCATTTTATTTATAATCCAATCAATAACATTTTTACCATCTTTGATTACATTAAAAAATAAATAAAAATAATAAACAATAATAATAATAATAATATTTTATTATTTACAAAATTCATCCGACCAAATCTTTCCAAATAATTATTATTTTATTTTATTTATTATTATACATATATATTTTATTAGTATTTAATTTTTAAATAATTATTATTTATAAAAGATAAATTAAAAATGGATTAGTTTTATTAATATAACCAATCATTATTATGTTTTTTTATTAAATTAAGTATAAGATAAATATAAAATAAAATTAACAGGAACTTAAGTAGAAATACATAAAGATTATGTGACATGAAGATGTTTCATTAACATGTAAAATTTTAAATACTGTAATAATGCTACAATATTTAAACACTTTACTAATCAATTATATAAATTATAAATAATGAATATAATTATGTTAAAAAATAGAGTAAAACAAAAATACTAATCTTTTTAAATTTGAAAATTTTTAAATAATATTGTAACAGAATCGACCAGACGGATCACGAATGTTCCAGAATTCCATTCATAAAAATAGTTAAGAAATAATAAAAATATCAATTGTGAATGACAGTTTTACAATGATGACCATAAAGGTG
The DNA here is from genome assembly GCA_035578175.1 of Catonia carolina. Classification (NCBI taxonomy): domain Eukaryota; kingdom Metazoa; phylum Arthropoda; class Insecta; order Hemiptera; family Achilidae; genus Catonia; species Catonia carolina. The sequence continues at coordinate 15,377,562 of JAQMRL010000013.1, forward strand.
TGTCTATTCACAAAAGTTGTAAAAACTATCGTGTAGTACGCCTATTATAAAAGTTCAGGTATACTATTGTGTACAGCTATTTTTATGAAGTTGTTTATGAGGTTGTTTACGTTTTCTATTTACAGTAGTTGACTTGTTAACAAAAGGATTTTTCTAGCATTCATTAATAAAGAGTTATTATTTTTGTACTTTATGATTTCTCTACTTTATTCTGGAACAATCTTTATGAATGAGTAGGTATAAAAAGAGACCCCCGAGTGCGGTCAGAGTCAGTATTCGTGTGATCTTTGCCGTGTGATTATCGGGGTGTGTATTTACAGGTTATACATCCGAGTATTGTAGTGATTCAAGATTGTTATACTGTCTCTTGGTTGTGTGTGTATTGGGTAAAGTTAATGTGTAGTTTTGTGAATTCAGTTTGTGTTGTATGTTAGTATAATCTATAAAAGCGATTGTAAGTAGGCTAAGTAAGTTATTAAGTTATTTATTGTTTGTTATTTATTTTAAGTGAATTATTTAATCATTTATTGTATTTCTTAATTATAATTAGTTGAATTATTTATTTTGTGATCTTTTTGTGTAATAAATATCTGTAATTGTAAACTTTAGTGTATTAATTATTTAATAACCTAGATCCCGAAACGGACCTTAGCAATAAGTGTCACAATATGAAATGTTAGGTAATTTATCAAACTTAAAAATAAATAACTTTCTTATGTTCAGTTATTAACAAAATTCTAAAAAATTTTGATAAATTTTATTATGTACCATAACGACTCATGGGACTGAGAGCAAGTTGTCGAATAAAAGGAATAGGTGTAAAATTAATGCGATTAAGATTAATTTCTGGAAGCTGACAATGAGAAAAGATGAAGGAGAGTAGTAGGGTTGCAGAGCGATGTTTTGAGTTACATTATGGAAAAGAGGCTGATATGGTATGTACTGCCTGTCCCCAAGCTTTGTGCAGCTGCGGGATGAAGGGGAAGATGAAGTACCAGACTGCTGTTACGTCATAACACTGTACTAATCATCTCATTGCTCTTCACTGGGCAGTAGGCTGCCTAGTGCGTGATATACGTGGGTGTTGTTTTGACTATTCGCTGTAGACGGCGACACAGAATATATATGTAGTTTGGATAGTACCCTTGATTAGTATAAACATAATACAAGTAAAATGTTACTACTACTAATGCAATCTCTCACAGTAGTAGTGACGTAATGCATACCTCTCAGCTGCACAAAGCTTGGGGACGGGCGGTACACGTGAAGAGGGTGGATGGAGGCAGATGGATCATAACAGATGGGAGTACAGTAGGAAAATGCAAGAGAACCAGACTCCAATAGTCCTAATTAGATGAAGTAGATGAGGCCATTGCGTGAAGAAGACTTCGGGAGGAAAGACAGTGACAACCGTAGAAAACCCTAAATAAAAGAAGAGTTTGAAACTATTTAGTTCCTGTTTCTGCACGTGCCAGTAAATTTACAGGATTAGACATTAGATTGTACACTTGCGGATTAGACATTATAATACTGTGACAAAACCTGTGTGTCTGGACGCGAGTGAGTGCCTTAGAATAACAAAGAAGACTAGTCTAAGAGAAGCAAAGAAATTTGACAGAAGGATCCTCCACAAGATAATGGATTTGAGATAGTAGATGGAGACCTGTACAAGGAAAATGAATAATTAATGGAAATGATTAGAAAAAGAAGACTAAAATTTAAAATTTTACGGACACCTGTATAGAACGGATGACAACCAGTTGATAAAACAAATTTTTAAGACATTAAACAATAGACTTAAGGTGTTGGATAAATGATTTAAGTCGGAAATTATATTGAGAAAACCGGAATAAACCGAGAAAACTTAATGAACCAAATCAAATTCAGATAACTAATTACAGACTTTAACACATTCAGTGCGGAGTCAATATACGTGACAAATATCGATTATGACAGAATTAAATGAGACGTAAAACAGCTTCACCGAATTACAGATGTGGTAGGTCTACCACGCAAAGATTTTTGTGACTGACGGATGTGGTAGGACTAACACTTGGATATTTGAAAAACACTATTTTAAGTTTTTTGTCAGTAGAATTGGTAGATCTGATTTTTTAGAATCGTAGTTCAGTAGTAATAGTTAGAATAATAAATTGAGTTGACTTTCGATTGAACCCAGGACCCTGGCATAGAAGTCAGTTGCACTAACCACTACGCCAATGGGCTGGCCTGGAAAGAGGGAATTTAGAACTATTTAATAAGGTTAACCCTGTTCACACTGGTAATCTAATTTTAGATGATGTCGAATGGATTGTGGTTTGGGCGATAAAATGTACTTCTGCAAGGTCAGTATAAATCGGAGACCACTAAATATTGCAATTTTCTTGTAGGGAATTCTTTAACACATCTGATAGTGTTTTCAGAAATAGAATACCATAACAGGGAAAATTTTTATTCCCTCTATAGTGTAGGTAGCATTGATATAGATGGTTTGGGAATTGTTTGTTTTGAATGGAAATCCGTGTAGCTCGTGTGTAAGTCAATGTACATGCATGTTCTTTAGTTTGTGTTAAAGCTATGACGCTGTTACGGTGTTTGCCCTTGAAAAGGAAAGACAAGTCCATTTTACTTTTCAGGAGGGGATTTACCATCAAAGAGAAAAAAAATTTGACACTTTGCCGGGTTGCAAAGGACGTGAAACGGCTTCCTTCAACCGCACCTACAGAATTTTTCAAAACACGTGGTTGTAGGGAAAAGAATTTTTTACAATGCTTTGCTTATGGCTGTAATCTAAATATAATAGTGGCTCTGTGACATCACTGTAAAGAATGTAAAATCCCATTCCTTCATGCTTCCCTGTGATATGAAAATGGACTCATGTTGAACATTTTGTAACTTCGTCAAATATTTATGGAAATTTAAATAAAAAATAACATTTATTCCAGTAAACTCTTGTCTGCAAAACATGTTTTATAAATTTTTTTGCTAAACTGAAAATTGAAAAGCCCGTTATAGTAAAAAATATAAAGTAAACACAAAAATTTTCGCAGTTGAAAATTTCGCTCACCTAAGCGCAAAGAATTATAAAGCGATTCTCTTGTAATTATATTCAAAAGGCGCGTACGTATTATATGAATTAACTGTAATTTTTTCAAAATTTTTTGAAGGTAAGGGCGTTAGATAAAACAGTTGTTTTGAGAGCACGTTTTGATTTTTGCAATTCTTCTGTTTAACAAGTAACAGTCTGTTTCCAAAGGATTAAATCTGAAAATTTATATTTTTTTCAATTTCTTGTACCCTACACAATCATCCCCTAACCAACAGTAGAAAACTAAGCTGTTCGTTACAAAAAAACTTACATAAACAATACGAAAATATATCAGTAATATTATAAACAATACTAAATAAATAATGATAAATTTAATTGTTATAAAAATATAAATAATTATCCAATATTTAAATTTTTAATACTACTATAAAAACGCAGATACAAAAAACAATAATTATTTCAAAAAAACTCCATGCCACATACTCTTGTTATAAAGCCATATGAAATAAAACCAATGTACATAGAATATTGTTCAAATACAATAAAATTTAAATCCGTTATAAAAAAATTAACAAAAAAGCTTTAAGAATAAAAATAAAGCATCCTTAATAATCCCCTGTATATATAACACAAAACAAATTTATCAATTTTATATTATCAATTTTTTTAAAGAAATTTAAAAAGTAACAAGACCAAATGATAAATAATTATGAAAACATAAAAATTACATTTTGCTACAATTACAATTTATTGAAATATTATGTCGAATATTGTTTTATTTTCTTAAAGGCTAAAATTCTTTTACAGTTCTCAAAAACATTTAAAATATAATTCAAGGTTATTTAATATAAATATAATAGTTAAGTCTAACAATTACATAAATTCTATGAAATGATTATTACATATTTATATAAATATATTATAGAATGAATAGAAACCTCTAAATTACAAGCACTGAAATATACATAAATATTTTTTTTATAATAATTTTTCTTTATTTCATTAAAATCCTACTAAAAATAAATCTAACGTTACATTTCACTTTAAAAATATAAATCCTTAAATAATTAGGATTTCCTAATTAAAACGAAAGCTATATAAATATTACAAGATTTTTTTTTTATAAATGCTACATCTTTCGTTATCTATTTACAAGCAAACTTCAAAGTAGTACTGCTGTTTGGAAGCAAACAAGAATTTTTATAAAAAGAGCATAAAAGTTTGTCTTCAATATTTTTAAAGACCACCACTATGGCACAGTGGTTTAGAGCCAAGATTAATTTTGTTAAATTAAATAAAGTAAAAGGTTCCAGGTTCAATTCTTAACGAGGGTCAAAAAAATTTTAACATATTAAAATCCACTTTTGAGTAGATAAGATTTCAAATGGAAAAATAAATATTATAAAACAATTTAGCGCACTTATATTTCAATGAATATTGTTATTTTAAAATTTTTAGTTGAACGCGTTGATGATGCCTTTACAGCATAAAATGAACTTCACTGTGTAACGAATTAAATGAACCACAACAGAAGTCATGGTTTTTTTAAATTTCTTCTCCATCAACTAGGAAATGTTTCCTTTTGCTATACAGTGCCTTAGGACCATTTACTCAACTCTGCCATGAAGATCGTCTTAAAATACCAGCTCTCGTTTACTTTTTAGCAATTTTGAAAATGATTGTTCGTTCATAATTGTTACTAGTTTTATATAAATAAATAGGTTTTTACTTAGCAAATTAATCATCTCACGCATTTACTTTAACACAAAATTAAAGTACGTTATATTTTCATTTTAAGTAATGTTAAAAGCTAAGATAAGCTATTTAATACAAACCAAGGAAGTATACAAGAATTGGTAATTTACAAGTAACAAACACATTTGATTTTTATTTCAATCGAAAAAGTTATAACTCATACAAAAATAAATAATTAATTAAAATGCATGAAATATTTTCGATTAGTTCATGGTAATAGACAACCAACAAGTGGCAGGCCTTGCAACTGAAGCGAAAGTCTGTCACAACGTGACTTCTTAAATAACCATACCACATAAAATAAAGTATTTAATTTCTAATTTTTAATGTTTTATGAAAAAAATAAAAAGTAATGACACAAAACAAGTATAAGAATCAACCAGTTAGTGGAAAAACTAAAAAAAATGAGCAAAAGGAATTGAAATTTTTTAAATCACGATAAAGAATCAAATCTGGAACTTTGATGACATAAGAGTCATCAAAAATAAACTTTTACAAGCATTATATTTTTGATTATAATTTTTATGTATTTAACACAATTAGAAAACAGGTACAGCGGCTGAAAACTAATCATCAAAAGTAATTAGCTTATATTATTTTTTTTAACGAGAAGAAAATTCAGTACACATTAGAGATTATTTATTTGGCACTTTTGTAAAAAAAACTTAAATTTACGTAAAGCACTATAAATTTCCTAATATTTAATGGGAGTCTGACTTGGAAAATCAAAACAAATTGATTTGGTACCAAAATCATGTTTCTTGACAACTTTTCTCTCTCACATTCTCATCAATCATGTTCAGTGTGCAGTGTGTCATGTTCAGAAAACATGTTTCTGCACTTTTCTCTCCCCCTCTTCCCCTCACTCTCTAAATACATACATATTTTTTGTAAGATTCGGTCACAATGGACTTCTCAATAACATAACTGACATTTCCCCCTACCCACATTTCTCATCTGGCTTTTTACCTTTTCTGATTTCTTTTTATACACAGTACATTTAAAAAATTCCAGGACAAATTTAAAAAAAAAAAAAAGAAAACAAGTGATAGTTCATTTTTAACATAGTACCCAGCCATTAGTTTACAAATTTTTGACCAGTCGTAAGATATTTTGACGAGTGCTTTGCAGTACTTTTGTCATATTTTTTTGAATAGCCTCCATGCCATGAAAATGCTCTCCTTTTACGACAGTCTTCAACTGATAATTCTTTTCACGGTTGATGAGCTCTGTTGTTACACGCATTTAGACCAATGAGAATGTTTGACAGCGTTGTCAGATTGTACAAATGTATCAGTTTGACAAACACAACACGTTCATGCGTTTAAGAGCAACAGTAGTTCACTCATGTCTTGCATCTTGTACTGAAATATCGATTTTAGAACGCGTTGTATGTTTATAGGTTATAATTGTAATTGAAAGACCAAAAATGTGACAAACAAAACAAACACACGCACTTAAAATGAATATGGTTTGTAACTAAATCAAGTTATTGCATTCAAATTTTTCTAGTGGCAAAAGAAAGAAAACAATTAATACAGTTCTAGTGGCAAAACATAGGTAGCACCATTTGTACATTTTATATAAAATCAGTCCAAAAACTTCTTAAATATACGGCGTACATTAAAAAAACATACTTAACAAAATTTAAAAAACCATGTTGTAGTAATTCTGCTGTTTTTGAGTATAACTCCATTTAGTATTCGCTCATTTTTTTAAAAATTTTATACCTGATTCTCAAAATTGAATAACAATATAATGACCAAACTTTCATGATTTGTTCAACATGTTAAATTCTAATTCTTTACGGAAGAAAATAAAAATAAATGCATTACTTATAGAGGTAAATAATATTTTTGTGTTTTTTTCTTTAACAGATTATAAACACTTAAGTCTGGCCTTAACGAACAGGTGGAGTGTCAAATTATTTACACTCACTCTGTTTGTTGCAGGGCTAAAATAAATAGTTCTGTTTCTTATCACATGGTCAGCCAATTAAATGACTGAATCATTTAAGAACAGAAGAGGTAGAGGTGTAAAATACACTAATCAGAGTTATCTCCTCTGAAAGTAATGAATTTCATTATAGAGCCAGACCCTGTGGTGAATGAAATGAAGGTGTCATTTACAGAGTGGAAAATATGAGGGCCTGGCATGCTGATAAGCGTACTTTTCCACTCAGTGAGGAAGGTAATGGTAAACCACCTCACTCCTCGTTTTATTTAGTAAAACCTCTACAGGTTCAAACCAGACTTTTGGCTGATGACCTAAACAAAGACACTTAAGAATTTTTTTATAAACCTCTTTTCATTTTAATCAATAAATGTTGTCCATGTAACAAAATAAAAGATTTATACATAAAAAAATTAAAATCCTATCTTTTGCAGTACTTGAGATATATAGCAAAAACTACTGAGTAGTGAGTTGTAAAGGAAGTCAGACTCCCCTAAGCAACAAAATAAAATACATTCATCAAACAAAAAGACATCAATTAAAACTATAAACTAAAAATAAATATTTACATACTGGGCCCAGATATTACAAAATACAAATTTGGCAACTTATTAATCTGCACAACACAATTTATATTTATCTTCTCTGATCAAAATATAGTTAATGATAATTCTGATAATATCAAGAGTCAAGATTTAAATATTATTACGATGAAAAACTTTTACGCTATTTTTATAAAATTTTCAATGAGTTCATACAGGCAATTATTTATTTTACTAAATCGCTATCATTAGCTTAAATACATTAACATTACTACAATATTAAGGAAGGAGTCTGCCTTAAAAAATGATTTCAACATTCTACCCTCATTATATAAGATCAAGGGGAGGGGGATAAAAAGTACCTACGAGTTTAGAAATCATAACTTGGGTGTACTTTGGCCAATTCCATTCTAGAGCATCATGGTACCCATTCCTTTACTACAAATAAATTTTTTTCATAAAGATTTCTCTAAATAAATAATAAACTAAATTTTTTATCAGCAAAGAAAAAAAATTTAATAGAATTATGATACTGTATAACTTTTACGCCGGTCCGTAGTTCACATTTTGCACACTGTTGGCGCTGTGATGGGGTTGCTGCTGCCGATAAATAGTGCAGCGATCACACCTCTCGCAGTGCATGTGCCAAGTGGCAACATATGTATCTATGCACTGGCGAATGCGATAGTTGAGAAGGGAACAGTCAGTATCGATCCGCTCATACGAGAGGGTCGATATGGAGAAGATCTAGCACTCTACATTGAGTATTTCTTTCTGCTACTTCACCTCCCTCCCCTTGCTCTCGCTGCGTCGGCGACTGCTCCTATTTGATTAGGCAGCGGTACAGACGACCCCGCTTCGCTTCACCGGCGACTGCTCCTCTTCGGAGGCAGCAGTGAAAGGTGTGCGCTGCGTCGGTGACTGCTCCTAATCATTTAGGCAGTGGTAAAGACGACCTCCCCCCTTCGCTATAAGCATCTGGTTTTTTTTATTTTGAACTACGCCGCCGGATGACCGGCCGGTCCTATGAGCTCTGCAGACTGCGCTTCTACAAGCTGGTGGCGACAATTAAATTTATATAAATTTATAAAATAAACTTCTGAATATATTAAAAGTTATTATTTTTGAAAAGAGGTACGAGGCGTATTTTTAAAGTAAGTACCGTTTGAAAATAAAAAAAAAATAAAAGGAAATTTGCAAAAACTAATTTTATTTTCGGAATCTACATACTTTTATCTATTTTTCTACATAGTTTCCAAGTTTTTGTAAACCCTTATCATATCGCACAACTAAATTTTGGAAACCTTCTTCATAAAAACTTGCCGCCTGCTGTGATAACCAAGAATTCACGGCCGTTTTCAAATCGTCGTCATCGTCATAACGGTTGCCGCCCAAGTGATGTTTCAGATGACGAATTTCCCGACGTTTCGAGGTCTGTGATTTACAAAATTGTTAATGAAAAATTAAACTTTAAGAAACTGTGCTCCCGTTGGGTCCCTAAACTCCTGACGGAGGACCACAAACACAAAAGACTCGAGAGTTCCTTGAATTTTCTGACACGTTATGACGAAAATGGTGACGACATCCTGAGTCGGATCGTAACTGGAGACGAAACGTGGATTTCGCATTTCACTCCCGAATCGAAACAACAAAGCATGGAATGGAGACACACGCACTCTCCCGTAAAGGTCAAAGCCTAACAGACTTTGTCACAGCGCAAGATCATGGCGTCCGTGTTTTGGGATAGGCATGGTGTTTTGCTGGTCGACTTTATGGAACGAGGAACGACAATAAACGCAGAAGCCTACTGCCAAATCCTGAGGAAGCTGCGCAGAGCAATTCAAAACAAGAGACCTGGCATGCTCACAAAAGGAATTTTGTTTCTGCACGATAATGCAAGCCCTCACACTGCCGCTCAGACCCGAGCTGCATTGGACTCTTTTGGCTGGGAAGTTTTGGACCACCCACCCTACAACCCTGACCTTGCGCCGAGCAACTTTCATCTCTTCCGTCATCTGAAACATCACTTGGGCGGCAGCCGTTATGACGATGACGACGAATTGAAAACGGCCATGAATTCTTGGTTATCACAGCAGGCGGCAAGTTTTTATGAAGAAGGTTTCCAAAATTTAGTTGTGCGATATGATAAGTGTTTACAAAAACTTGGAAACTATGTAGAAAAATAGATAAAAGTATGTAGATTCCGAAAATAAAATTAGTTTTTGCAAATTTCCTTTTATTTTTATTTTATTTTCAAACGGTACTTACTTTAAAAATACGCCTCGTATATCTCACTTCTTGAACGAGATTTGAAGTTTTAAATTTGAAATTTTCACGAAAGAATTGTTGATTTCCTACGACATCACTTTTGTCTATTTATTTACTTAATGATATAAAATAAATATTATTATAAATACTTTCACTGCCATTGTTATTTCCATTATGTAAACATGGTGCAGATTTATTTTTTTATTCCTATTGTTTTATAAAATTTTACGCCTGCAGAAATGTGAAAATACAAAAACCAACAAGATTACTATCAAGATCAGAATGTTACTGTGTGCTCAAAGTCAGTCATAATTGTTATGATGAGTTCACCACTAATTTGTAAAACAATATAAAAGAGTGTGCTAATGAACACCATACACAATCTATGGTGCCATTACTGAGAGAAACACACCCAAGGCCGAATGGAACCAGAAGTAAAAGTGTCAACACATTCTACAGCACCTCAGAACCTTTACACTACTCTCTTGTGAAGATCTACGGTATGATATAGGCTCTCTGTATTTTTTTGCGATTTTGAAAATATCTGTTCGTTCGTAAATGCTACTACAGTTATAACCCCTTTCTTGTTATCTAAAACAGTTTTTTATTAACAATTAATCATCTTAAGCTTTTGTTGTAACAAAAAATGAAAGCAAACTGAATTATTTTTTTATTGCTTTCAATTTAAGTGGTGTTTAAAGCCTTGGAATGGTTTTCAACAGAGACCATGGAATAATACAAGATTCAGTAATTTCTTCTATTTATCCTTCTTTCAAACAAGGCTAGGCATACCCTGTTCCAAATTCACATTTATCTTTTCTACGGTCTGCCAACATCTATCTTTCCCTTTGAAACATAGCACTGGACTAGTAGAGGTATCCATTGAGCTGACATCCTTTCCATGTACTGTCTACAACTTTCACGATATTCTTTTATTTTCTCAAGTTGAAGATGCCCTATTCGGACCTTAAATTTTCATTTCTTATTCAATCCAATCGATTACATCCTTTTGTCCATCTCAAAAACGTAATCTCTGCTGATTCAGTAATTTACAAATACCAACTCATTTGTACTATAATTTAATTTAAAAATTAATTAACTAATAAAAATGTATGTAACAGTTCTGATTAATTCGTGGTGATTGACAATGCTCAACAGGCCTCCTAATTGGCTAGAAAAATTCCATAAAGGTGTGACTTCTTAAACACCTATACTGTGTTCAACTTGTTAAAATAAATACACCATTTTGTTCACAATAATTCATTCTACAAAAATAGTAAATATATTAATCAAAAATAAAATCATTTTTTAAAAGTAGACTCCTCCCTTAAATAAATTTATATCTATATAATCCATAATATATTTAAATAATAATTTTTTAAACAAATTTATAACATTTAACTAATATTTTACACATATTTCTTTAATGAATCAACAATTTAAAATACTAACTAAAAAAAAGAATAATCAAAATAAAATCCTGTATTAATCACTTCAAATCACACAGTTATAAATATATATTTAATCGTTTAATTAAAATTACTGAATTAAACAATTAAACATATAACAATTTTGTGATAATACTTTTAATTTTAAAATATATTACAAATTATAAAAAAATATACATATATAAAATGGTCATTACTTATTTTGTGAAAAAAAGAAATCATTAAAATTAAAAGCGTTTATGAATACAAATGTACTCAGTATATTACACTGTTATAACTTCCATTGTATCTCTTTCATATAGAAGGCACACAATTATTAAAAAATACAATATTGCATCCACGAGAAATATTACGATATTTATCGCATTCTTTTTATTATATAATAAAAACAAAACAAATAAAAATCCGAAAATAAAAAAATACTTCATTTTGTGATCTACATTGATTTTTTTACTCGATTCGATGAAGGGAAATCAAATTTTTAATAAAAATATATAAAATTTAAATTTCTGAAATCTTCAATAAATTCGAAAACGATCATATTTTTGAAACCATTAAGGGGGTAGTCAACTCAAGATGATTTTTTTTAAATTTTGATTGTTTTTTGCATTTATTTGAAGTTTATAAAATTTTCTGAATTACATCATTTGTTACTTTGTACGTTGACAAAAAGTTATAAAAAAAATCATTTTTAAAATAAAGTTCACTAACAAGGCGAGTGAAATTATTCCTTCAACTTTAAGTTTTCCAAAAATGTGGTTTTTGCATGATTGTACATCCTTGGGAATCAAATATTTTCGTTTGTATTGGAGATATTTGGACGATGTTTTTTCCAAATATTCATAATTTCTTGCCCTATTATCTGTGGAATGATTATTACAAAAACCTTAATAGGGGGATTTAGTTAAAAAATAATTGGTGAATACATAAAATAAATATTTTTGAAAATATGGTTTTTCTTCAATAAATTTCTTGTAAGAAAAACTACATACAAGCGCATACAACAGATAATAGAGAACAATTTTCTATATTTTGTAGCATAAGAATCATGTTGATATCTTTCTTGGTGCCTGAGATATTTGATTCCTCGTAAAAGCCCGCTTTTCCAACCTCACCCTTATAATAGGGGTTGTAATTAATTTTTTGGCTTGGTTCAAATGGTAGATCATTACTAGTAAATTATAGCCAGAAGTTTTCATTTTCATTTTCTGGGTTGACTACCCCCTTAAACTAAAAATATTGAACATTATTAATGAAATAGCAACATAATGTCCCAATAATAATAATAATAATAATAATAATAATAGTAAATTATATATACAAAAAGTTATACACCTGTAATGTACCAGTTTGGTTTATAAAAATATACAATAATTGTGATTAATTAATTATAATTATACAACTGCTTCAGTCTTTATACATACATAACAAAGTAAACAAAATATTATTTTTATAACGTTATATATATTTATCGATGTAGCTTACATCGTTATTTATCGTACAGGCATTGGTTCCAGAAAATCTAGCTCTACTTCCGCTTCTATTTCAGACATAGTTAAAGCTTTATTGTATCCATTGCTCATCGCAGTAAAAAATGGATGAAGATCTTTCAAAGAATGTATACTGTTACCAGGTGGTAATAATGGTCCGGTTTCTTGAACATCGGCTACTCCAAACTGAGGAAAAATAAAAATAAAAATTTCAGGATTCAAAAAGATTAAATTGAATAATTCACGTTCAAACCTACCGTTCCTTAACACATTGAGGCCAACTGACGTCTTAAGGGGGAAAATCGAAAAAAATCAATTTTTGTTTAATTTTGGTGCCACTGCCTTCTGTATCTTTTTCTGTGTAATTACGAGGGTCGTTTGAAAAGTTCGTGCAAAGTCAGATATATGGCACTACTGGCGCATATTGAGCATATGTTTAGTTAGTAGCATCTGTTGGAAAAACACATGTGTAGTTTCAGCCAGATCGGTCTATTTCTTTGTGTTTAACATTCGTTTTAATCGAAGAAGTCGAGTGATTTTCAAAAAAATGGATGAAAAAGAATTTCGTGTGAAGTGTTGCAAGGACGGTTTGCAGCTGTTCCAGAAGAATTCGCAGGACTTTAAGCGTCGTTTCGTCACTGTGGATGAAACATGGATACATCACTACACTCCTGAGACCAATAAACAATCTAAACAATGGGTTATAAAGGGGGAATCTGTGCCAAAAAAAGCGAAGACAGTTCCTTCGGCCGGAAAGATTATGGCGACTGCCTTTTGGGATTCACAAGGAATAATCTTCATCGATTATCTGGAAAAGGGTAAAACTATTACAGGTGCATATTATTCATCGTTATTGGACCGTTTGAAAAAACTGAGTTGACTTTACAAAAAAAAAATCTTTCTTACCTTGCTTGTTGTTGTGTTGTTTAGGTCATCAGCCGAAAGGCTGGTTTGAACCTGTAGAGGTTTAACTAAGTAAAACGAGGAGTGAGGTGGTTTACGATTGCCTTCCTCACTGAGAGGAAAAGTATGCTTATCAGCATGCCGGGCCCTCTGAAAAGCACATACTTTCCACTCTGCAAATGACACTTTCACTTCTTTCACCACAGGGTCTGGCTGTATAATGAAATTCATTACTTTCAGAGGAGATAACTCTGATTAGTGTCTTTTACACCTCTACCTCTTCTGTTCTTAAATGATTCAGTCATTTAATTGGCTGACCATTTGTTAAGAAACAGAACTATTTATTTTAGCCCTGCAACGAACAGATTGGATGTAAATAATTGACACTCCACCTGTCTGTTATGGTTACCTTGCTTATCCATTATAAAAGAAGTTAGAATTACATTTTATGTTTCTAGCTTCAGTAAACTCAAATTGGTAATGACAAATCAGTCCGAACATGATTTTAATGACGTTGAGAAACATTATGGGTAAGCTAATGAGCACAAAACATTTATAAAACGTGCATTAAAACCTTCTTTAGAAATCAATCAGTTGAAAACTTTGATAGTTTTTTTTAAATTACCTCAAATAGACATACATCTATGATGCAGGACTTAATTTAATAATGTATAATATAATAATTGTAACAATTTTTAAGCTCAAAACTACGAGGGTCGTTTGAAAAGCCCAAGCAAAAATAAAAACTACTTAATTGTTTTGAGGTAAACCTTTTTTATTTTTCGACATAGTCTCCTTTTAGGGTTATAAACTTCGTCCAATGCTGCTCTAGTTTGTTGATCCCTTCCGAATAATAGGATTTGTCCAAGTCTGAAAAATAGCCATTTGTTCCTGCAATCACCTCCTCATTTGAATAAAATCTTTTTCCCGCTAGCCATTTCTTCACATTGGGAAACAAATTGTAGTCCGAGGGAGCCAAGTCTGGAGAATAGGGGGGATGTGAAACGAGTTGGAACCCTATTTCCATTAATTTTGCGACCACAACTGCTGATGTGTGAGCTGGTGCGTTGTCGTGATGGAAAAGGACTTTTTTGTGGGGCAATTGGGCGTTTTTTTTTGCAGCTCGGTTTTCAAACGGTCCAATAACGATGAATAATATGCTCCTGTAATAGTTTTACCCTTTTCCAGATAATCGATGAAGATTATTCCTTGTGAATCCCAAAAGACAGTCGCCATAATCTTTCCGGCCGAAGGAACTGTCTTCGCCTTTTTTGGCGTAGATTCCCCCTTCATAACCCATTGTTTAGATTGTTCTTTGGTCTCAGGAGTGTAATGATGTATCCATGTTTCATCCACAGTGACGAAACGATGCTTAAAGTCCTGCGAATTCTTCTGGAACAGCTGCAAACCGTCCTTGCAACACTTCACACAAAATTCTTTTTCATCCATTTTTTGAAAATCACTCGACTTCTTCGATTAAAACGAATGTTAAACACAAAGAAATAGACCGATCTGGCTGAAACTACACATGTGTTTTTCCAACAGATGCTACTCACTAAACATATGTTCGATATGCGCCAGTAGTGCCATATATCTGACTTTGCACGGACTTATCAAACGACCCTCGTACTTAGAATTATTTCTAAGACAAATAATAATAAATAGTTAACTAATATTGCAATTATCTTTCCTTAGACAAACAGCAATGCTCCAAATGAAGATTAACTCAAAATGACTAATTCATATGATCATAACAGACAGGTGGAATGTTACATTATTGCTTTAACTACTAGTTCCAGGGTTACAAAAAATAGTTCTGTTTCTTATCACATGGTCAGCCAGTTATATTGACTGAAGCCAGAAGAACAGAAGACGTAGAGGTGTAAAAAGATACTATTCAGAGTTATCTCCTCTAAGAGTAATGAATTTCATTATACAGCCAGACCTTGTGGTGAACGAAGTGAAGGTGGCATTTGCAGGGTGAAAAGTAGATGTGTTCCAGTGTCCTGGCGTACTGATAAGCATACCTTTGCAGAGTGGAAATAGATGGTTTTCAGAGGGTTTCCACTCAGTGAGGAAGGCCTCGGTAAACCATCTCACTCCTTGTTTTACTTAGTAAAGTCTCTAAAGGTTCAAACCAGCCTTTCTGCTGATGACCTCAACAACAATGACGACTAATGCATGATAAATATAGTAAATAGAAACAGGAATTGAATACCTTTAAGTCCATAAGCTGAGCAATACGAGTAACGTGTGGAATAAAATCAACCTTGGATTGTTCTCGATGAGAGCTAACAATATGGCTTTCAACAAACGCCCATCGGTACCTGAAAAGTAACACATAAATATTTTAAGATTAACTACACCACATAAAGAAGAAGAAGGTAAAAGATGCTAATAATGCTAATGCTAGGAAAATATACTGTACTGTGCAATAGAAAAGTATTTCAGCGTTTAGTACAGTTTCACATCACATGGAGTAAAAATTATAGAAACTCTCTTGTAGCTCACACACTCAACATCCTTTTACTGCGCCGGCTGCATTGGCGTAGTTGGTAATGTGCTCGCCTCTTAAAATGCGGTCTTAGGTTCGAATCCCATACAGGCACGGCATATTTTCATACATTACAAAAAATCATTTGCGGATGACATGTGGATCATACAAGAGAGTGAAGATGAGCTTCAAAGAGCAGTTTATGTTTTAAATGATTTAAGCAAAAAGTATAATTTATGAGTTTTGGTTGCTAAATCAAAGGTTATGGCATTCAGTGGGAAGTATCCCACTCGTTCTAAGATTGTTTTAGACAATGTAGTATTAGATCAAGTGTGTCACTATAACTATCTGGGCTGCGATGTGAGCTTTGGTCGAAAGTAAAATAAATAAATTTCAAGCTATTTGTGGTACCATTAACAGGATACTGGGTAACAGAGCTAGAACAGAGACAGTACTGAAGTTCTACAAGGTAATGGCAGCCCCAATCCTTCTTTATGGAAGTGAGTCATGGATTACCACAAAACGCCAAGAAAGTAGGATCCAAGCAGCTGAAATGAGGTTTTAAAGAAGGGTGAAGGGCTGATCGAGGCTGAATCTAATACATAACGAAGAAATTAGATCAGAGTTGGGTGTATTTAGCTTGAATGAAAACGTGGAGGAATACCAGAATCAATGGCGGCAACATTTGGAACAGATGCCAGAGGAGAGAGTACCTCTAAAAGTGACGGAATTTGTTCCAGTTGGAAGAAGGGAGGTGGGAAGACCTCAAAGAAGATGGCGGTAGTCGAGATGTACGGTGTTTCTGTAGACGTGCAGAATGGTTTGTGAGTTCGGAACAGGCTTATGCCTAATCCTTGATAGTAAGAAGAAGAAGAAGAAGAGACAAAAAATCATTTCATCCTTCACAGTTTGCATTAGCAGTAATTGCAGAACAGTCAGACGTTAAACCACAAAAAAATCCTTTTACTGTAAAACTTTCTCCTTTATTCTGTCTATCTGGTGTTATACTTCTGTAATTCATAAAAGCCCTTGGAGTCAGTAATTTGTACTCTGAACTTGGTTTGGTACATTAATATTTTCTCCACACAATCAATTGTGTATACATAATTATATATTTTTCTATTTTAGTTTTTATCAGGCATAGACTACCATGGTCATTAGCTTTAATGATTATTTACATTTTAAATATTTTGACAGATTTAAAATTTGAAGATTTTTTAAATATCGATAACATAAAAGAGATGAGAAACAAATCAATCAACTGGTCTAAAGATTTTCACAAAAATTCTTAAGTATCAATTTTATATGGAAATAGTGCTAACAATATAAAATTTAACGTATTCAAATCATGTAGCACAGATATTTAGGCAAGATATTGTGAGACCACAACTATTAACACAGACTGAAAAATCATATCCTATGGATCTACAGTCAAGAACTAGAGAAATTTTTTCAAATTTTAAAATAACTATGTTTATGTTCTCTTATGTTTATACTAACTGCTTAGTTTTTATTCATTTTTTTGTAATAGTTTTTCCGTTTCTATCCTCATTTTTATTCAATGAATACCCATAAAATAAAAATATCAAATTTTTTTGTTAAATATACATACTGTAAAGTAGTTTTACTTATAAAAGTAAAATTGTTCATTTTTATTTGTATTACCTTTTCATTTATGTTATTATTATTTTATATTTACAACAACGGAGACAAGTGGTTGTAAAATACCATTGTACTGTACTGTAACAATTTTACCACGTGCGTATGAAACAAAGATAAGATAGACACATGACAAAAATTTGTTTGTGGAAAGGGATGCATGAACGTTCAGGTTCACCTATTTTACTGTCTCGTCCCATGACTAGTTGGGTACACCCATGTTTCGGTGTAAGGAATGGTAAGGTGTTGCCACTGAACAACACACAAAACATGAATCATTCATTCAGGATCACTTAATATTTTACCCGATCTTTGGGCTACATAAAACAGGTCTTTTGAAAAGTAAAAGTTAATGTTATTTTGTATATTTTTAAACTTAACTTAACTTATTAACTTAACTTATTTTTAATATTGAAATCATAAACATAGTGAAAAACTGTATTTTTACAATTTTTTTATATTATTGTACAACAAAAACCAACAGGATAGAGTACATGACAATATTAAACAACGTTTTAGTTTACATTAGGCATCTTTTTGTTTTTAAACATTCCAGTAAAATGACAGATGTTTTATAAATAGGATAACTTTTATTACAAAAACTTAGAAATAAATCTTTATAATGCATCCTGCAGTTTGAAATCAATTCTACCTTATATAATGAATTTATAACAATTTCACTAACCTTCTTTTTAACCCTTTCAATCCCAAATTTTTTAACTATGCACAAAGTTTCATACACTTTACTGACATTTAAGTGATATAAAATCACTTTTAGACGTTCAGCCTTTTTGATGGCATGACAAAAAAGTGTGACACATACGTCACATTGGGCTTGATGGTACCAAAGTTTCCAACAATATGAATAAGTAAAATTCATGTGCAGGCTTCCTAAACAATATTCTCTTGCTTAGATTTGTAGCAAAAAAACTAAATATGATTTTAATATCAAAGCATTATTTAAGACTTAAAAAATGTTACAATTCAAAAATATTGGTAAAATGGACAAAGTCACTATTTACAGCCTGAAAAATATATTTGTATGTACATTCAACATATTCGAAGAAACGCTACTTTATTTTAGTAAATGAACACAAATATTTAAAACTAAAATTAACTTTAAACCCCTCCTAGGGAGTACAGGACCTTGTAGATGGTGGAGGGGCTTGCGTGCTCCCAAGACCCGGAGAGCTATGCCGGCGGTAGTGTAACTACCAGTAGGGCCTCCCAAGCCGGACAGGTCAAAGGGTAGGAGCCAGACGAAGAAGTACTCCAAAAACGACGTCGTTGGGCCAATCACCCACATATTGAGAAAGCGGATTCAAAGTCACATAAATAGCCTCGGACAGGACAGGAATTTTCGGAATAAAAGATTGGACAAACCTAATTTACGATTTGGAAATTGGAATGTACGCACTTTGACTGGAAAGGAAAAGGAAATAGTAGAAAATTGGGAGAGGAAAGAGGCATGGCCCTAGGGCAAATGAGACGATTGGCGGCGGATAGAGTACAATGGAGGAAGTTGTCCGAGACTACCCCGACGCTGTAAGGCACATGGGGAGAGAGAAAGAAGAAGAAGAATTAACTTTAAAAAGAAACTAATGGTTGCATCCATGGCGTAGTGGTCAACATCTTACACTGCAAAGCGGAGGTCTCAGGTTCGATTCCTGATTCCTGACTAGGGTACAGAAAATTATTACACTTCACATCCAGCGCTCTTTCATCAAAAGTAGTTGCTAACAATTAAAGTTTTTATGTCTGTTTTATGTCACTCCAATGTGACTTTTATGCCACACTGGGTAATTTTTTTTTTTTTTTTTTTTTTTGGTTTAACGTCCGACTGTTCTGCAATTACTGCTAATGCAGACGGTGAATGATGAAATGATTTTTTGTAACGTATGAAAAAATGCCGTGCCTGAATGGGATTCGAACCCAAGACCGCATGATGAGAGGCGAGCACGTTACCAACTGCGCCAATGCGGCCGGCGCATTCTTACCCACACTGGGTAAGAAAGGGTTAAACTGCGTTACTAAATAAAAATAAAAGTGATGTAGTTTACAAAGAAGATTAATGAAATTGTTATATAAATTCATTATATAAGGTAGAAAAACTTAGAAGTAATAAAAAAAAATAAAAATAAATAAAACCACTTACATTTGGAACTGGGGAAGTCTGTCGGCCGGTAACTGAACTGCCAAAAGTAGAAGTTTAGCAGCAGCTAGCTGTAACTGCAGCCAATGTGGATGGCCATTCGCATGAAGTCCATTGTTACTATTTACAACCCACGACCAATCCAATGCAGATAATAATCTAATATGAGAACTGAATATCAAAAACATAATAAATCACAAAAATAACTCAAACCCCCAACAGGCAAACAAACAAACATAACTATTAATAATGAAAGATGCAATCTCAAACCAGAAAAATAAATTAAGATACGCTTGGTTAAAACACACAAAAACACACGCAAAATCGTTCAAAATTATCAAATAATACTGGCAAAAATCTAATATCCCAAAATTATATTGCAGTAGAATACTGATTATCCAAATTAATTGCTGCAGACAAACTACGAATTATCAATTTTTTTTTAGGTAACAATGAATAACCATACTTATACCACATGATTGATTAATTTATTGAAAACAAATTCTTTTTCTATAGTTATTTTAATTTAAAAATCAGCAATGTTGAGGACAACGAGTATGGCTTTTTACTACATGCAACATGCTATAGAATCCATAATCTGGAGGACCAGGAATTACTGTGTTAGAGTTACCATACCTTAGCCAAGAGGATCCCGTTTTAAAGTGCCATATAGGCCTACTCACCCTTTATGCCCAAAACGGGCAGGTGGAGTGTTATTTTAATTGCACTCTATCTGTTTGGTCCAGGGCTAAAAAAAATAGTTCTGTTTCTTATCACATAGTCAGCCACTCTTATATGATTGAACTATTTAAGAACAGAAGAGGTAGAGGTGTAAAAGACACTAGTCGAAGAGTTATCTCTTCTGAGAGTAATGAATTTCACTATGCAGCCAGACCCTGTGGTGAATGAAGTGAAGGTGTCATTTGCAGGGTGGAAAGTGAGTGCTTTTTGGAGGGCCTGGCATGCTGATAAGCATACTCTTTCAACTCAGTGAGGAAGGCAATGGTAAACCACCTTACTCCTCGTTTTTACTTAGTAAAATCTCTAAAGGTTCAAACCAGCCTTTCGGCAGTTGAGCTAAACAAATACTCACCCTTACCGTTCTGTTTCCAGGAAGGATTTACTGAAAGCACGACAGATGAAACGTAATGTAAACATTACTTTAATTTTTTTTTGGTAGATCAGTACTGAGGGTAAAAGAGGTGTGGGAAGATCTTGGAGAAGATAGTCAGCATTTGTTTTCTGATTGGTGTGGACCAGAAAAGGCATGTCCACCATTGACAGTTTCTTCCACCATGGATATATACATATAAAAATATATATTTTTTACTAAAAATTTACTGGTTTATCTTACAGCTATTTTAGATAACCAGAATTCTACTGCTTATGTTAAATAAGAGCAGGCATAATTACCCCTCACAATACAAAAACAATGTACAAACGAACTCATGATGACACCTGGTACTCATTTTAGATAATAAATTTTTTGGTTCGTCAAATTTTTTAACACATTATAATCTAGATACCAACTTAAACTAATGTCCATAACCTAAATGTTTCAATTAATTAATAAAATCCTTCTTATAAGGTGATCTGATAGATCAAACTTTTATTTCAGGAACTTGTCTGATAGCACATTTAATTAAAGGTGATAAAAAAAGTTTTAAAAACCTGTTATAAACAAGTTTTTTCATAACGTTGTTAATTGAAAATTACAATATTAAATTAGTAACCCAAATTTTTCCCTGTATATTACTCGATAACACCTAAAATTCCTCTAATATTTTGTAACTACTAGAAAACGATCAATCACAAAACTTTTTGTGGTGTAACTTAATTCAAAGGAACCTATAGAGAATAAAATTTACTACAATTAACAGATTTCATGGTTTCTAAATGGTTTTTTGAACATCTTAGCACTACATTTTTATAATTAAATGAGGGTGAACATCATATGATCACTTATTGCCTAAAATGTAATACATTTGAAGTTTACACTAAAAACAAATCCAAGAACGAGAGGAGACCCAAGAAACCGAATTGAGATTTTTTGTAGATGTAGTAGAACGTTTTCGCACTATATGGATTTTGTAGAGACGAGAGGAGACCCAAGAAACCGAATTGAGATTTTTTGTAGATGTAGTAGAACGTTTTCGCACTATATGGATTTCGTAGAGACGAGAGGAGACCCAAGAAACCGAATTGAGATTTTTTGTAGATGTAGTAGAACGTTTTCGCACTATATGGATTTAATAGAGACCTTAAACAAACAACTGCCCAAATGGTGTCAGTTTGTTCTTGTAAGGCAATATAAGTTGACGATCGTCAGCGAGAGTAAGACTGGACAATGCAGGGGGTGGAAGTGCTACTATATATTATGCTTTTCAAGTACATCATAGCGACAGCTCTAACCATGACATCATATAGTAGTTTTACTCTTACACTGATTTGTTATGTTTACAACTGTGTTGTTTTATAAACATTCCATTGTATTATTTATTGATTCTTAATAATTATCCTAAATAATAAACATTCATTTTAAATAAGCCATAATACTAGGCCTAAGCTATATTTAGTATCCTTTTTGGTCATCAGCAGTAAACTGAATTACTGCACTCTGACATTCGTAGTGATAGACTAGTTAGTCCGTGAGTTCCGTTGATGTGAGCCTATTATTGTGAGTAATACTAGTTTTACGGTAATTTAAAAATGTTATTGTATTTTTAGGGTTTTCATATTTCATTATTTTCAGTAAAGTTATGTTAAATTTGAATTGAATTTTAAACAATTCACTTTCTAGAAATAATTACATTACTCCTTACTTATTTAGTGTGATGGGTCATGAACTGAATTTTATTACTTAAGTGTTTGTGGTGGTTCCATTTTAAGTTACACGTCTGATACATGTCTTATGCTTTCGGGTTGGGTGATGTAAGTAGGATAGATAGTATACTGTCCTCCGCATCATAGGCGCAATCGTCAACTTATAGCGTGTTACCAATAGGTCAATGTTTGATTGTAGTGTTATGTTTCTCTTACTTACCTTTCTCTTATCTTTCATTAAATTTGGATCTTTGGCTTCTGGAATATTTATTTATAATTTTATATTTTCTTCTTACAATTTAGCTTGATATGTTTAGTTTCGATTTAGAATAATTTTAATATAATTAAAAATTATTTATTTTGATGATTAATTATGATTATTTAAAATGATTTCTTTGAATTCTTTAAACAAATGACTTATTAAGCTTGACTTTAGATCAATAATTTTCTGGAGCATAGACTGCTGTTCTGCAAGTCGTTATGGCAGATTTAAAAGAAAGAAATGTGTTTGAAATTTTGTTTCCTGCTCGAAACATCGGCAATGGAAGCTTACCAAATGCATCAACAGCCTTTCAAAGGAGAATGCTATGAGCCGCACACAAGTTTGCAAGTGGTTTCAGGGCTTTAAACTTCCAACTTCCCCAGGCCAAAAAAAAAGCAAATGACGTCAAATGTGAAGACGATGAACATTGTCTTTTTTGCAGTTCATGGAATTGTGCGTCAGGTTTGTCCCCTCTGGCCAAACTATTAACCAGCACTTTTATTTAAAAGTTTTAAGACGTTGGAGAGACGATGTGCAGAGGAAACGCCTGGAACTTTGGCGATCAGGTGACTGGTTCCTTCATCACAACGTCCTCGCAAACACGGCCATATGAGTGGACCGCTGTTTGGCTTCTCAGGGGTGGTCTGTCATTCCCCACCGGGGGCACGCGCCAGACCACACAGAGCGTGCCCATAAAACTGCAGTTTAAGCTACCCTATCCTAGCCTGCTTTCTAGGTAATGGGGGCTGGCTGTAGCACCTCCGTGTGCTATTCGTAGTACACGGTTGTGCGCAGTACATCCATGTGTGGTAGAGCCACATGTAAACCATTTTAGCAGCGTAACGAGCTCGATGGCAACTCGTCCAATGTTTACACGAGTATTGAGGGGAGTGGGGCGCCCTGCGGACGTGACCACACCCACTCGTTTGGGTTGGCCTCTCAGGGGCTGGGGCTTCCTGGATAGCTCTCCGGAGCCACTATGCTGCTTAAATTCCTTTCGGAATGGGCGTGGCTGGTCGAGGGGATGTCCGGCGACGGATAGGCAAATACGCATGTCATTCCCTACCATCTGTATTTGCCAGACCTAGCCCCATGCGACTTTTTTCTATTCCCGAGAATGAAGAAAAATCTAAAACGAATGCGTTTTGATGATGTGAAGGTGGTAAAAACATCTTTACAAAGGGCTCTGAACGATATCAAAGTTGAAGAGTTCTAGATGTGCTTCAAACTGTGGGAAAAAAGACTTGACAAGTGCATCACATCTAATGGAGAGTACTTTGAAGATCACTGAAAGAATTTTGTAAAAAATGTAATAAATAAATTTTTTATAACGAAAATCTGGTTTTTTTGGGTCCCCCTTCATACACTCCCAGATCAAATGACAAAAAAAAAATTATTAAAAAAATCTACACTATTTAATAAATCACATTTAAGTATCTTGAAATTCAAAGGCAACAATTTGTAGTTTACACTGTTGTAAAACACCTGAACTAACTGTGAAATGAATTAACCTAATAAAACTTTAAATTGTAGTTAATCATAAAATTAACTAATGATATTTAAGATAAACGTTATTGTTTTTCTAATTCTCCTTTTTAACAGAAGTCACTTTAAGACTATGTAAACAATGGTCATATTAAATTTATGATAAGAAAACACAAAATTTAAATACATATTTTATTCCGTCATAATAATCCAAACCAGTAAAATTATAAACAAAATTAAATCCCAAAAAAAATATTCCTAAAATAAAATATATATGAATGAATGAAACACAGAACATAAAACAATTACAAAATTACATTTAGTTTGAATAACACCTTGCAAATTGCACTTCAATAAAGTCTATATTTAATTGATTAGAATATTTTCTGTAATATACTTGTTCACTGCGATTAACTGAGCTGTCATATAGCCCTTTATTAAATGTCCCATTTTTGTCATATAAAGCTTATATCAAACAAACTTCTTGCTTATCTCAAACAATCTTAAATACTGGGTGTTTATAAATAATGGACAATATTTCACTACAAATTCTTAGTAA
Source organism: Catonia carolina (assembly GCA_035578175.1). Lineage (NCBI taxonomy): Eukaryota > Metazoa > Arthropoda > Insecta > Hemiptera > Achilidae > Catonia > Catonia carolina. The sequence continues at coordinate 15,402,404 of JAQMRL010000013.1, forward strand.
CAGTTAAAAAAGGTCATGGGATTTTTGCTTGAGTTAAGTCACTGTAGTCATAACATAACAATGAAACAAAGTGAAAATTCTGCGCTACTATTTAATATTTATGTTATTATGGTTTAGAATCATGACCCCGGAGGAGGCAGCAAACAAAATGTTGGAAGTGTTTAGGATATGGCTGTACCACAGAACGTTGCGAGTTTGTGGATCTCCAACTTCAATTTTTTTATAAAAATCGGTAACTTCCAATATTTAGAGGACATTATGTAAAATGACTGCCCATAACAGAAGGTGGAGTGTCAAATTTTTTACACTCAATCTGTTCGTTGCAGGGCTAAAATAAATAGTTCTGTTTCTTAACACATGGTCAGCCAATTAAATGACTGAATCATTTAAGAACAGAAGAGGTAGAGGTGTAAAAGACACTAATCAGAGTTATCTCCTCTGAAAGTAATGAATTTCATTATACAGCCAGACCCTGTGGTGAATGAAGTGAAGGTGTCATTTGCAGAGTGGAAAATGTGTGCTTTTCAGAGGGCCCGGCATGCTGATAAGCGTACTTTTCCACTCGGTGAGGAAGGCAAAGGTAAACCACCTTAATCCTCGTTTTACTTAGTAAAACCTCTACAGGTTCAAACCAGCCTTTCGGCTGATGACCTAAACAACAATGTAAAATGAGAGCAGATACCAACTACTGTAAATAATATTAAAAGGAAAGTTGTTCAGACAAAAGGATGTCAGAAAAAGAATCGCATGGTTAAAAATTTTTAAAACTGGTACTTTACTATTATAACAGAGATATTTAGGGCAGTAGTTAACAAAATAATGATAACAAATATGGTATAATGATAACAACATCTGGAACAGGTACAAACTAAAAGAAGACAATTAAGTTTAAGGTGGCAGCACTGTAGTGCACAGTTAAGGGGAGCAGACCATTTTCATTATCCCTAAACCTGCAATACTAACTTAAGTAGATTGTTTGTAGGAACTGTTGAACCTACAAAGCTGAGCTTTGACACACCTATCTACAGTACCTTTTTACAAATATGTACCACAGCTTTTTCATTTATCTTTATCAAACCTAAAAATGATTTTTATTCTCAAAAAATGTTTAAATGTAGCCCGCATTTTTTTAAATGAAAAAGGCCCAAAAAGTAAAAACTCCAAAATTTTTGAAATACCTCTGAAGTAAATACACAACTTAGTACTGAAATGAAGTGTGTGAAATTTCACACTCCTAGGTGGGATGGTACCTGAAATAAGTGTACCTTAAGTCAAAAAATACAATATGCGGAAAATGCGGATATAGTAAAAGCATAATACTGCAACAGAAACACCTATTGCCAATTGGAATTAACTTCCAAACAAAAACACACCAATATTTATCTTGCTTTATAGCCGATTCCTATGCGTTCTAGAAATTATTGTTTTTATGTGAATGCGATTTCCGTAATGTTAGAGCAGTAACACGATTATATTTATCTCAATTTACAAGAATGAAAAATGTGAAAAAATCGAAATACACACGTAATACAATAATCAACGTAAAAACATAATTTTTCTCAACAGAAAAAGCCAGGAATGCCATGTAATATATCAATTTAAATAGGGGAAAACGATCTATCAATATATGGTAAAATTGAAAAATCAATATTTTTTATTAAAATCAGTCTGCCCCCCCCCTTAAGTTAATCTATTGTAATAAACAGTCATTTTTAACTGACAGTGAAATTTAATATCACTTTCATAACAGCCAATTAATTAAAGGAGTGCATATTATAATGAAATATACTAATTTCTACACCAAAATAAATTAAATTTTCATTTTATCCCTGTTAATACAATTATTTCCTGATCGCAACCTTCCATATGGTGAAGTGACTAGCGTGCTGGCCTACAAAGCGGATAGTCCCGGGTTCAATTCCCAGCTAGAGTCTGCAAATTTTAACACATTAAAACCTACCATAATAGTAACCAAACCCAAACCCACTAATGACGAAACTGTTGTTGCAGTTTTGAATAAACTAAAAAGAAAAATTATTTTCCTAAATCAATAAATTTCTTAACATTTAATACTGTCCACCACTTATAAACACTCTGTATTTTCTCCTATTATATAACTGCCTACTTATTTTTCTATAATACGAAATATTCTACATACTGCAAAATCTGAAATAATTAAAATCCGAAAACCTTTTAAAAATTGACAACTACCGATCCCACAACTTTCAAATAATACTAAATCTAAAGTGCATTTTCATTTAAAAAAAATCAAGTGCAAGTTTGATAGAAGAGAAGCAAAATATTTATCAGCTTTTATCAAGACTAAAACGTATAAATAAAAATAAAGGAAAACATACCTGTTGTTTCGTCTGCATCGCCAATATTTTGATCAATATCGCAAACCATCACCACCAAACATGAGCCAACCAAAACGCAATACAATGTGTACAATATGAAGTGAATAACAATAGTTTGGTTAGTAGCAAGCGAAATCCCCCACAATTGGAATTCATACGAAGCAAGAACAAACAAACAAAAACCCTTATCAATGAAAAAGGCAAACCCTTTCATATTTAACATAGTACTATTTTAATAATAACTGATCGTACAAAGTAACCATTATTGAAAAAAATATTTAAACACAAATTATCCATTAATTTTTTTATAACAAAGGATAAAATTTCATAATTTCACACAAGGTATTAGGTGATCAAAAAAAAGAACAAGATAAATTGTGGAAGGTATTTCAAACCAAAATTTTAAACAAAGAATTAATACCTAATTAAATACTGGATGATTCATTTAAAAGTAGCCTGCCGCTCGAGTAATTTTCATATGCTGTATTGGCAGCACTGATCACGATGTGATCAACTGGCTTTTATAGTACAATTTATATTATTATTTAATTATTATATTATTATAGAGTACAATTTTTTCCAGCAAGATGGTGCAACATGTCACACGTCTCGCCAGTCCCTATCTCATATCAATCAGGCTTTTCCCATGCGAGTTGTTAGTAAACATTTGTGACCTCCTCGTTCACCAGATTTGAGTATGTGCGATTTCTTTCTTTGGGGTTATTTAAAAGGAACTGTTTACCAAACAAACCCCCGCAGTATACATGAGCTAAATAATAACATTGTGGCAGCCATTCAAGCTATAAACGTTTCCGTATTGTGTCGTGTGTGCATTAATAACATTGAACGAGCGCAAAAATGTGTAAGCGTTCAAGGACGCCATTTTCAGCATCTACTGTAAAGGTGAAGTTGAAATTTGTATATAAATTTTAAATAAATATGTAAAATTATGTATTAAGTAATTCTATTTATTCATTTACTATTTGAATCCAATTGAGTGCCGAAGGCCGCTGTTAAATGCAGCGAGCTACTTTTAAATGAATCATCTGTACTATTTTAATAATAACTGATCGTACAAAGTAACCATTATTGAAAAAAAATATTTAAACACAAATTATCCATTAATTTTTTTTATAACAAAGGATAAAATTTCATAATTTCACGCATGGTATTAGGTAATCAAAAAAATAAAAATAAATAAATTGTGGAAGGTATTTCAAACCAAAATTTTAAACAAAGAATTAATACCTAATTAAATAGTTTCATCTACAATCAATTTCTCCTCGTAAATATTTTCTCACAACTTAATCAGGTATAATAGACATTATAAAACAAGCACACCTCAATTTTTTTAAGAGTTTCATTCACATTACTGTTTAATGAAACGCTACCTACAAAATTTACAAAAACAATTATTATGAGTTCAATTTATATAATCTGTTGGAGTTGAAATAAATTGTTCTAACCACCAGAATATGGTAACAGAAAACACTTACCAATATTTATAGCGCTTTCGTGTATCTTGTACACATCTTCAGTAAATTAAAATTCTTTAAAAATTTTTATCTACCATGGTAGGAGTAGGAAGTTTAAAATTTTAATGTGAAATTTTTTTTTAAAGAATTTTAATTTACTGAAGATGTGTGCAAGATACACGAAAGCACTGTAAACATTGGTAAGTATTTTCTTTTACTGTATTCTGGTGGTTAGAAATATATAATTCAATTTTAAATAATACGGCTGTTTATAATCCTACATAGGATGTTTGATAAAATAATCTGTTGGAGATCTACTAATATTAAAATGAAACGTCATATTTTATTTTCAAAATATTCCCATTACAGAGAAAAGTATAATCTTTAATATACATGAATGCTGAGTTTTTTTTTATACTTTATTTAGCTTGGATAAAGTGACATATGTTTTAAAAGTTCATAACTAGAAAACCCGAGTTAAAACTGTATTTTGTAAGTGTACTTACTACTTGTTTTTAATTAAAAAATTTCAAAACAAATAGGTCAATACAGAAAAGAACAAGCTTTTATTTGGTGTAGTGTTAACAATATTTTCTGTTCAATAATTTCTGAAATAAGAGTTCTGCAAATCAAAACATAGGATACCACCAAAAATTTACAAAATTTGAATATTACATACAAAATGACCGAATGTAGTTTAATGTATGGATGGATAATTTCTCTAGAACACTTTTAAGAATCACAAAGAAATTTTGGTGATTTGTACTACTTCCAGCAATTAAAGACTACGATTTTACACAAAATATTATTTTTACTACATTGATTAACGTAAAGTTCTTCCAGAATTAGCTGCTGTTCTCCTAACACATCAATTCATTATAAATTTGCTTTAATAGATTTGAAAAAAGCAACCACAAAAATTAAGCAATTTAATATATCAAACCATGCTCCTGGGCATACTAACACATGAAATGATGTCAATTTTGATTACTAGTAACATACATCATGCAACTATACATGAAATTTAATAATATTTAATTTTACACAAAACTTTTAAATTAAATCATTAAAGGAAACTTAAAGTTACAAAATTTACTTGAACCTACATTTTTATAAGACTTGAAAACAAAAATAAATCCACTGTAAATTTTCCCACACAAAAATAAGTTACGATCATGAATATAAAAATATTAGTATTTTGTTTTTTATGTATATCTTGTCGTACATCTATCTCTTTCTTACTCCTCACTCGCCTAAATTTATAATGAAACTTAGTAATTTACTTTATAATGCTTTTCAAAATTCTTCTTACAAGTACTTTCACGGTCCGCACCAGGAAAGTACTTGTAAGACAAATTTTGAAAAGCAGTATACGGTAAATTACTAAGTTTTTTTTATAAAAAAAAATATTAATATGAATTCTACTGCTATGATGCTAACTAATAACTTAAATAAAAATATTAGTTTTAATATCTTTGCTCAGAAATCGGTGATTTCGATCCTTCCTAGCCAATACATGTTTAAAACTATTCATCTGTCAAATTCTTCTGTATAGATTAAATAAGTACAGTACTTTATTCAAGATATAAGCTCTTGAATGAAACATTCATCTACAACATTCTTAACATTAATAACCCCTTTCCTCCATATTCTATACTGACCCACATTATTTTTGTGCTTTCCCCTGGATTCATTTCATATTTCATACTCTCAATCTAATATTATGTTAAGAGTAAAATTATATTTTATTACTGGTATTAATATTTTTTACATCTTTTATTAATAATTTTCTTTCAATAACTGAAACATAATTACAAAATATAAACAGCAGATTTTGTCCATACGGCACACTCAGAGGTCTATTTGGAACAGTCAATGTACAAAAACACGACTTATTTAGCTGCTGTAAGCCAAACTAATGACATTAAAGAAGATTAATATCAGGTGAATAGATGCGTTTGAGCTTTGGTTGTAGTCACATGCTAAAAATACCCTGGACAAATAAAGAACCCAATGAGACAGTTTTGCAGAGAATGGGAACAGAAAAAGAACTTGTTTCAACCATTGGAAAAAGGAAAATGGAATATTTATCAATTTACGCATGGAACAAGATATGAAATGCTTTACTTGATATTACAAGGCAAGGTTCAGAGGATGAGAGATGTGGGAAGAAGAAGAATTTCTTGGTTTAAAAATCTTCATGACTGGTTTTTGTTGTGCTTCGGTGGAGCTGTTCAGAGCTGCGGTGTCCAAGGTCTGAATAGTCATCATGATTGCCACCCTCCGGTCAAAGGGCACGATAAGACGAAGAAGATAAAGCCAAACTAAAAAAACCCGTCAAGGCTGCCTCCATGGCTCTGTGGTGCTACACCGAGCTACACTGCAAAGGGGTCCTGGGTTCAATTTCCAGCTAAACACTGGAAAATTATTGTAAGTTCAAACCCACCGTTCCTCAACCCAAAGTAGTTGCTAACAACTAAGATGTTGATGCGACTTTAAATAAAAAAAAACATCAATTTTTAAAAAATGTTGAATACAATATTAAATTCCCAGTTTATACATATAAAATTACATGAAAACCATACTTAAATTTAGAATTTTCTTAATATATGTGATAATTTTAAAACTTAATTAAAACATCTTCATGAAAACAAATTTCTAAACTGATGGTTTTTTAATATAATGGTGGACTAAAATTAAAATGTATGGAACATAATAATTGGGGAAAAAACTAATGACAGTAACTTATTAAATATAATTAAAACGAATCACATGAACATTCATGTAACCAACATTGATGAAAATGTATGGTAAATATTGTCTTTAAATATAGAATTTGTTATTACGCAACAGATATAAATGTGCTCACCCAATACTGATTTAAGTTAAAAATCTGTGCAACCACCAAAATTAGCAATTAATTAGAAATGGTCAAATAGGTGGGGAAAACCAAGGAAAAGTTTTTTTTTCATGTATTCCTGCCAAATTTAATAATTATAACCCCACAAATTAGAGACTGCAGATAAGATTTAGCCAATAACAACCAAGGTAGAGTTTGAGGTTGCCGCTTCACTAAATCACGCTGTTTCACCGAACTCCAGTGACTTTCGTTTAGTCTGTCATTCACGAACAGCGTGCTTATGTAGAGGGTTTCTTTAAATAATTACAATCAAAGTAGATAAATATATGTTTATAAATTCAGGATGTAGAATGTAATTCAAGAATAAGTTAGGATTCCGTTAAGCTATTGGCATGAAACTTGCACTAATATATTCGTCTCGATTTGCTTTTTAATTCTTCAATTGATAGATTAACAAATTTCAAATATTTTATATGATCGTTCACAAAGATTGAATTCAAAATTTTTTTAACGTGAACTGTGGTACAGCAGGACAATGTGACAATGCAAGATTCAGATAACAAATGTTAATTAGCCTCACACTATGTTCTAGGCCACTATGCTCCGCATTCATCTGAAGTCTCTAGTTCGTTAAGATGTGAGTGTTTATACAACACACAAACATAACAAGAATATTGAAAATCTACTTTGATAAATATAATTATAAAAATATATTTTTTGTACTTTTTTAAATATATTTTATTAAATATTTTACTATGTATTGTTTAGAATATTTTTTTAAAAATTTATTTATTTAATGTTGCATCAACTACAACGGACATTAGCGACAATGTTAGGGTGTAACTATTGTACAATGGAGGGTGAAATGATTTTTTGTAACGTATGAAAATATGCCATGCCTGAGTGGGATTCGAACCCAGGACCGCATAATGAGAGGCGAGCACGTTACCAACTGCGCCAATGCGACCGGCTGTTCAGAATATTATATAATATTAAAAAACCACCAAATACATAATAGATGACTCTCGCCTGATTAAAAAAGGCAGTCGGCCCTTTGGGATATTCATGTATCCCATCTTCAGTAGCAATAATAAAAAATTTATTTTATTTTTAGTATTGAAACTGAATATGGATACATGATATCCGAAAGAACCTACTGCCTTTTTACTTTCTCTAGTCTATATGAATATATAGGAAGGAAAGTATTGTTTTCATGTCGATTTTTCAAAATCAAATTTTCACCGGATCTACACGTTTTCAGACCCCCTGAACCCAAAAAACATGTTTTTAGCGATTGGTCTGTGTGTGTGTGTGTGTGTGTGTGTGTCTGTGTGTGAACAGAATATCTCAAGAACAGAACATCATACGAACTTGAAACTTAAGTTACATACCCTTACCGGACCCGACAACAAACATTTTCATCAAAATCGGTCAACCGGAAGTAGTAGTTTATTCGTGTAATTTTTCACTTTTTTGCGATTTTCTCAAAAACTGGTCCTACGATTTTTTTTAAAATCGCCTGGTTTACTAAAATTTTTATGCTCTACAAAATAGGGTAGATGCCATGTTGGCTGAAATTCTCGGTGAGGCTGTTTTCACGTAAAGAAATAGTTCTTTTTAAGATTACGGCTTCATTATAAATTTTAGCGCAAAAACTTATATCATAAAAGTTGTAGAGAATTTAAAATCCTACAACTTTTAACATTTTTTTGTATAACGCTTAGTTTGGCAGTAATTAGCGATTTTCTGTTTTTTTCTCACGAAAACGTGTGAAAAATCAATTTTTTTTAAGATTTCGGCCTTTGTGTGCATTTTACTAGAAAAGTTTATATAATTAATTTTATAGGAAATAAAACGATCTACAACTTTTATTTAAGGCATTTTTCTCTACAGAGCCTAGTTTAGCGTATTTATAAGCCAAACTGAGGTCGATTTTCATTTTGCGTCTTTTACTCATAATTAAAATAAATTTGTTTTTTTGAGGTTAGTTTTTTGTTTATTTCTAATGTTTTATTACTAATGGTTACATTGGTCATTATTTGCATTGGCAAGAGAAAGTTGTGTGTTTCACACCAGATTTTTATTATTGAAACTGAATATGGATACATGATATCCGAAAGAACTTACTGCCTTTTTTAATTTGGGTAGAAATCATCTATTGCATAATTGGTGGTTTTTTTATATTATAGAAATTTATTATTACAGCATATGAAATAATTAAAACATCCTACTTATGTATTAACAAAATTACATCCCGACACAAAATTTTCAAAAACACTGTTACCAAATAAACAGTAAGCTAAAAATTTGTTATGTTAGTACAAAATGTATTTTGGGTTTCAAACAAAACATTATTTTAAACAAATTCATAACAACATAAGATTAATTAAAAATTGTACAATTACATGCAACTGTTTAAACGACACCCAAACACAATCATGCATAAGTAATGACCTTATTGAGCATATTATCCATATAATGTGTAACACAGCACGCTAAGTAATTCATAACATAATCATTACTAAACTTAAAATATTAAACATACTGCCTTCATGATAAAAATACGAGAACAAACATCAGATTTAGAACCAAAGATTTCCCAGTGCAAATACAAAATTAAAACAACCTGCAGTAATGAAACTTAAGAAAACATTAATAACATATACAAGATTCCAATTCATAATAACAAAAAACAATTTTTTTTTAATGAAAAACTTTTAAAACATGGTAGAGTAACGTAGAAATCTTTGTATTGAAAATTACAAATACTAAACTATGGTGAAAAATAACAGTAGACAGGAATCAATACTAACAAAAAAAAAAATTGTTTTATTATTACTGTTCACAGAGTTCAGTAAGATTTTGAAGAGTTATTCTTAACATAGGTTTAAAAAAATTGTTTTTCGAACAAACTGTTTGTATAAGATAAAATTTAAAAACTCATGGCAAAATGTACCAAACTGCTTTCATATAATCAACTTCGGCATTTTGCGAAAGCATAAAATTGTTAAATGTTTTAAAAGTGTAATGAGGACTGCTGGGACGCACCCCATTAAATTTTGTCCTTTACAATAAATGTTTACAAATAAATAAATGGAAGTCTTCATGACTTTTTAGAGAATTAACCTTTTAAATGGTACACCCTAATACACTCATTACTGCTACGGTGCATGTTTAACAGCAAGCCTGAATAAACTTGTTATGAAATTTGCTTTTACAGAAGCATTCATTTATTCCTTCATTTGGCTTCGTTAACCCATAGTTAGGTTCTGCTATTTTTTTAAAAACATTTTGAACTAAATTCTAAAGATATACTCGTATGTTTCATTACAACAGATGATTTCACGACATGACTAAGTGACACCAAACTCACGTTGGCTGTTTATAACTGATTTAATATAATTTTATAGTTTACCCAAGTGTGGGTCCAGTAATAGTAGTAGTAGTAGAAGATTTATCATAATCAGATTATGGTAAATGAAAAAAATTACTAAAAACCCTGCTACTTCAATAATACTAGGTGCTGTCAAAACCCACCACTCAACAGGTTAAAATCTTCGAGTGTAGAAGAAAGCAGCTCTGTTTAGGTATTTGAAACACGATGTGTGAAATACGAGGGTAGTCCAGAAAGTCTGTCACGTTTTGATATAAAAAAAAAACTAAGTACAAGAAAAAAATTTTATTATATACATTTGAAAGTGCAACTAAAATGCTATTTTTCTACATAATCACCAAACAAATTAAGACACTTATCATAGCGGTGAACTAATTTTGAAATGCCGGCGTCATAAAAGTCTACTGCCTGTGATTTTAACCAGTTAGTCACACCCTCCTGCAGCTCCACGTCGTCGTCAAAGCGCTGCGTCGCAAGCCAAGTCTTCATTGTCGGGAACAAGTGATAATCACTGGGCGCAAGGTCCGGACTCTATGGCGGATGTGGGAAAACCTCCCATTTGAAAGCATCCAGGACTTCTCGTGTTCGATTTGCCATGTGTGGTCAGGCGTTGTCATGCAAAAAGAGAATTTTTCCAGTCAACTTTCCTCTGCGCTTGTTTTGGATCGCTCTTCTTAACTTTTTAAGTGTTTCTCAATTGGTTTATTGAAATCTCAATGGTTTATTGTTTTTAGACAACAAAAACCGTATTACCGACCGTACTTCACAACTGGCGGGATTTCGAATTGCGGCACACATTTTAAATTGTTGTTGAAAAACAACGAAGAGCGACACAGACCTCTCGCTAGCACGGCTGGATAGCCACTGAACGGAGAAATGCCGCAGCACCAAAATGTCCGCGATAGCTCCGCTCCTAGCGGCTACAACGCAAAATGTGACAAGACTTTCTGGACTGCCTTCGTAAAAATACATCAAAAGTTTTTAAATTCCAGGTCAAAAATTCCAGAAACAAATGAGTGAATTCTGACCTCTATTTAGAATCTACTGGATAATCCAGGCAGCATTTTAGTAATTTTAGAAATTGAAGACTTACAAAGAATTTTGTAAATAAAGGAATATGATACAACAGTTATTAAAAAGGTTAAAACAATTACTAATAATTATAAAATATATATTAAGCCTATTAACATCAGATCAAACTCCAAATAATTTACAATTTTCACACGTAATAAATCAAAAAGAAAACATACCTGAACTCTTCACTATCGGTGGATAACTCATGCTCCATATGTAACATCACCTGGACCATTTCTGACACGATAACTGGCCACAAACAAGTTACATGGTGTGGAGACATACGTAGTAATAACACTCGGAAACAAAGGAATACTTGGGCTTGCACGCCAGGCACAACTTGCGGCAATCTTAAACTTTCTGCTAGTCTCTCTGTAACAAAAAAGCATTTTGTCAACAAAGATGTTTAGTAAAAATATGATAAAATTAATTACCAAATTAATTACCAATTTCCAGGAAAACAAGACAAAAATTCAGATAAAATTTTACAAGGTGATGGCTGCCCCAATCCTACTCTACGGAAGTGAGTCATCAATAGAGAACAGGTGCCAGAAATGAGATTCCTGCGGAGAACAAAGGGTTGCAATCATAGGGACCAACTAAGAAATGAGGTCATAAGAACAGAACTAGATGTTTACAAACTGAATGGAGAGATTGCAGAACATTGAAATTTATGGAGGGAGCATGTAGAGAGAATGCCTGAGGGAATACGTTTTGTTTGTTTGATTGGTTTAACGTCTGACTGTTCTGCAATAACTGCTAATGCAGACGATAAAGGATGAAATGATTTTCGTAACGTATGAAAATATGCCGTGCCTGAATGGGATTTGAACCCAAGACCGCATGATGAGAGATAAGCAAGTTACCAACTATGCCAATGCGCCCGGCTGAGGAAACACAGATGGGAGGGGAGGAGTGATGTTGAAAGGCCACGCAAAGAGATGGCAATAATTCAATATATTTGTCACTGTTGTGAGTCAGAAGAGGCGTGAGCCTAATCCTTTATTGTGAAAAGACTAATAAACAATTTTAACTTGTAACAAGAAATTCATGTCATACTTCTTTATTAAACAGGAAAAATTATAAAACTATAAATAAAACTGTTTAATTATTTAGATGTATCATTTTTCATGTTTTGTGTAAATAGGAGGATCAGTAAACAGAACCTCATCATTTAAAAATTAAATCTGTTTATTTAAGAAGTCTTCTTTAGTTCATTTACATATGGAGGCTTAAATCTTGAAGAACATTACCGACAGATAGGAGCCGTTCGAAATGTGGTCAACAATGGCTTTAGGTAGGGAGACCAATTGCTAATAACATGGATTTTGGAATCACGGTAGCTGAAAACTTGTAATTCTGGTCAAAACTCCATTAACAAAATACAACATGAAAACAATACTTTCCTTCCCTACATATTCATATAGGAAGAGAACGTAAAAAAAGTATATCTATTCTATTTATATTTATTTATCATATTTATTTTATAATGAATTTATATAATCAATATCACTAACCTTCTTTTTAAACCGCGTCAACTTTTATCTTTACTTACACGTGTTTCAGTGGATCCACCTTCATCAGAGTAAATAACATAATTGAAACTAAAAACTTTTTTTTGTGGATCCACCGAAACACGTGTAAGTAAAGATAAAAGTTGACGCAGTTTAAAAAGAAAGTTAGAGAAATTTATTATATAAATTCATTTTATAAAATAGAATTAATTTCAAACTGCATGATGCATTATAAAGATCTATTTATCATAGTTTCTGAGAGAATGGTACAAATGTTAGCATGGTGTTATTTATACAGAGATACAGACTCTATTAAACAGCATTAAACACGTGTAAACAAAAGTTGATGTAATTACCTTGTATGTCAGGTATGTGTTTATGAAATTGATCTTTCTCACTGCATAATATGACAAAAGCCAAACGTTTTAGTAACTGAGCACGTTGTTCGTATTCTTGTTCTCTGCTACTGAATAAGCTTAACGAATTGCCCTGACCCAAAGCTACTCGACCTGAAACAAAAGCAATTTTATTAATTAATTTCATAATTTAGTCTTATATTTAAGTCTAGTACAAATACCATATTGATTCACAACTACATAACTTGCATAGAAGTTTGCATAGCATTAAATACAAAGTGTCTACAGATGGGAGCTCACTTAATTGCTAGCTAAAGGAATTCGGGTGAAGGAGGATTGTTTGTACGATTCCCCTCCTCCTATAACTTATTAGTAGTAATAATACCATTAGTACGCGCTCTTCTAAAAAATATTACTCACAAACCATTTTGAATAACTACTGTAGTACCAGTCTCCCTTGCACTTCATCCCGCACTAGCAAACAAGTCAGCTCCCAACTACACAATCTTTTTGTGAAATCCCTAGATTTTTCCAGGACTGACATTGGGAAAATTCCCTGATAATATCAACAGTTGATATGAAACTTCACTACCAGAACTAGAACTAGCATTGCATGCTAAACAAACAAACACACACACACATGCGCATTCACACAAACACACACACGTGCGCGCGCACACACACAAATTTTTTGAACAATAAAGAAGGAAAACATACAATTAATTTTGTTAAACATCCTATTTCAAATAAACATACTATTAACTAATATAGATGATAATAATATGAAAATTTCAGAAGCATGTAATAATTATAAAAAGTACTTTAGTTGGAAAAATTCTATTTTTATACACACTAATTTAAATATAAATTAATAAACCACCAGATAAAATTTGAAAATAAAGAGCTCAAAGGTACTAAACCTGATAACATAGTTATCTAATTCTACTCAATACAATTCTTGGTATTGTCAAAACAAACTGATGAAATTGTGCATGCACTGACGTTTTATTATTGCAACTGAAAATGGATACATGATATCCAAAAAAACCTATTGTCTTTTTACATCAGGTGAGTGTCATCAATTGTGTAGGCCTATTTGGTAATTTTTTTTATATATAACTCTATTAATTACACTAGCCAAATATTCAGTAAAAGAAATTTTTCAAATAACATTTGAAAAATTAGTAAAGAAAGAGAAGAGAAAAAGACTGAACTTAACAAATTGTAGATGTATAGACTACAGAGCTTAAAATTGTGGTTTTAAGTGTCTACAAAACATGTGAAAAGTCAAGCAAAACTGTGTGTTAAAAGAGTAAGTTTAAAAAAAAATAATTAATGACAATGCTCTCTTGTAAGCAGACATCCTGAAATAGCAATTAAAAATTACAACGAAAACATAAATGTTCTTTTAAAACCGATTACCAAAGCTAAACTATGAAACTTACTGAGTAAATCACGAAACGTAGCAGTGTCTTGAGACATTAAGTTATCGACAGTACTTCTCCAATAGGACAGTGATCGTGCTTCCATTTGGAATAAGGTCGGATCAAGTAGTAAATCCATTGCATCTTTCTTCCAAGCCTTTCTTGTATATTGGAATGATGTAAGACTCGCTAACAATTGAGAGCAGGCGAAAAAGCTTGCCACGTTACGTTGGCTGAAAACAACAATTTATTACATATACTATTTATAAGATAATTAACTTTTAAAAACTAGTAATTTACTTCGCTTAGAATATCAAACACATAACAAATTTAAAACACTAAACTCTAAACACCATCCTTCCAATCTATTCGTTCTGGATTGTATAATTGTTCATAATGAAAATCAGCTCACTCGACTTAAAAACAATATTCATAGAATTACATACTCAATCTATATTAATATAATAAAGAAGAAACGTCTGTTTGTTTGTTTGTATGAGGTAATCTCAGAAACTAATGAACTGATTTTAAAAATCTTTCATTGTCGCATAGCTTACAGCTTCCTGATCAATATAGGCTATTTCGCAACTTTAAGTAACTTTAATTAAGTGAGTTAACCAACGAGTAAAAACACACGAGTCGGCATTGTTTTGAGTCGGCTACCGACTCGGCGAATGGTACTGTACTTTACAATTGAACTACACACATGACGCTGTGGCGGCTTTTTCGCCGACTGCCTGCCGACTCGACCATTCATTTCCCCTCGACGACGAGTCGGCAAAACACTCGGCGGCGTCCCATCATTCAGTGTTCTAAAGTGAAGCAGTACACACGTGTTGAGTTGATCAATCGTTTACAAGCGACAAACCCACTTGCTGTTGAAATCGAGGTAGGTTTTCAAAACTTTTGTTAAAATAAAATACAAAAAATTTGTATCTATTACATCTACAACTAATTTTGTTTTTTATGTGAACTAATTTTATTATTATATATTATTTTATTTTATTATAATTTTATTATTTTTATATGATACAGAGGATCCTCACATACAATTACTAGTGTCTAGAATGAAATACCTGTTCCATGTATAAAATCTGCATGGAATAAAATTAGGGCCAAATTTTCTACTAATTATCTACTTGTACAGGCTAATGTAAATTGTTCATGGACTTGTATGTAAGGTCTACTTACAGGGCTAGATGCAGTCTCTCGATATTTTTGCTTTACGATCGTTCGTCCGGAATGAATTACAAACGTAATGTGAGGGCCTACTGAATTCTATTTTATAGATATTTTATTTTATTATAAAACATTTTACGTTGTTGATTTTTTTGTTTTTTTATGTCATAGGATGACTGAAGTTACAGCGGAAAATATCATTGCTGCGGTTCCGATGAGACCGGCAATATGGGACATTTCGCTATCTTCTTTTACTTGAGGCCACAAGAGATAATAAATACTTTTAGTTTTGCGGTCACTTACGATTTCGTGTACCCACACAAGTCTATTTTTACGTTTCTTGTAACGTCGGTGAAGTAACCACAATAACATCAATTCTTCATCATCAGGATGCATATTAAATACTTTTATAACACAATTGTAACAAACGAACCGTACACAATGGCAAGCACTGAAGGAGTACTATTCGCGCGCGGCGCAAGTATATCGAGTCGTCTGCCGACTCGTGTGAACGAATACAAACTTTGCCGAGTCGGAATCCGCCGCCTGGTGTGTTATTACCCTAACTGTGACAATGTTGCATGTTTTAGTCCATTGGGTGCATAGCACATTTATTTTTTCTAAGTCCTCTGGGTGGCATATTTTTTGGGCTAGAAACTCGATTCAACTTTTATATTTCATAGAAAAACATGAAGAATAACATTTGATTCCAAAAACATTAAAAATTCGAAAATATTCAAAATTTTTATTTTTGTACTGTATTTCATATATTTGTTTTCATTCGACACGATGTGAATGAGTCATATATTTCCAGTTACTCTGCGTACTGCACCCATGCATTACTGTCTCTTATCTCAGCCATATATCAACTGTCTCTTTCTTTTCCATTGTTATTCTTCTATGCATTCGATTCAATTCTGTTAAATCGCAGAGACAAACACTTAAAACGGTGGGCATCGATTTGAGACAAGAGTGCTTCCTTAACTCGTGGACGACAATATGTCAGACTTTTTAGAGCTGGAAGTGCAGAAAAACAATTTATTTTGCTGCCACATTGCAACAAAACCACAAATATTGTATATAGAGCGGATTTAAAATAATTTAATGAGGCCTACATTAGCTGCTGTGAAGCGAAGCGAGCGGGGGGTTTGCTAGTATACTAAAAAATGGTGAATGTAATATGCCATACATTCTAATGCACAGCATGGTTTTCTACATCTAAAATTTAGAAATATCTAAATATTTAAAAATAAAATTAGAAATAACATTTCCATGCCAGCTGGCCGCATCTTTTCTGGTGGGAAGAAAATGGTGCCAATTATTCCTCTAATTCTTCTCTCGCTGCTTATATAGTAAACGAGTTATAGGCAAAACATAAAATTTAAACCAAAAACCAAAATCAATTCAGATTTTTAATAAATAATGGTGGAACTAAAACCAGAAGTGCTATAGAATGCAAACCCAAAACTGACTGTTCCAATGAACACCTTTTAATACCCAATCAATGAGCAGCTTACACGGTAAAAGAGAAAATGGTATGACGGAGAGATAAAATGGGCAGAGGTTAACTACCATTACAGACAGTAGCGAAGATAACTGTAAGTTTGGCAATGCATTAGTTCCGTTATCTTGAGTACAAAAATCACGTTGTAGAAAACTTTTCTAATTTTGTTTTTGTAAGAGTGTGACACGTTAATGTCTAACTGTAAATTTTTCGTATGGTCACTCATTAGCTAGAGGTTGACGGAATAGAAAAACTAACTTTGTAAAATACAAATAATAAGAAATGAAATTAACACTTACGAATGATTTTTTAGGTACGGTGTTACATTGTACATAAGAGTTGTAAGAATGTTGACGACACGTTCTTTTTCTTGACTGCCATAAGTAACATCAAGTAATGGAGCTACAAGTTGAGCTAATACAGTCTGTGCTGAAACACTGTACTGTGCAGCCGAGCAACTTCCACTGCCATCTGAAATGGTAACAATAATTCATACAATATTATAAGAAAAATTAACATAGAATACTAACAAAAAAAACTAAACAAAAAATCTGTTTCCTTCAACTAATTAGAACATAAGTATTAAAACATTGTATTACAAAAGCTCTAGGATGTGATTTGATATTTCGACATGCAATGACTTGCACACGAAAGGAAAGGATATAGTACCGCATCTAATCAGGCACATGAATGATGACGGAAGAAAAATAATTCAGTGTGTTCATTATACAACAAACAATAATTATAACAATCTTCTCTCACATTATTACAAATAAAAATCTGGTGTGAAACACTCACACAACTTTCTCTTGCCAATGCAAATAATTAACAATAAACCTAGCATTATTAATAAAATATTAGAAATAAACAAAACACTAACCTCAAAAACATAACCTTATTTTAATCATGAGTGAATGACGCAAAATGAAAATCGTACTCGGTTTGGCTTAAAAAAAAAAAACGGAAAATCACACTTTCACGCCAAACTAGGCTCTGTAGAGAAAAATTCTCTAGATAAAAGTTGTAGATCTTTTAATTTTCTATAAATTTTATTATAGACACTTTTGTTGTAAAATGCGTACTAAAGCCGAAATCTTTAAAAAATCGATTTTTCACAAGTTTTCATGAGAAAAAAACAGAAAATCGCTAATTACCGATAAACTAAGCGTTATACAAAAAAAGGTTTGAAATAAAAGTTGTAGAATTTTAAATTCTCTACATTTTTTATTATATAAATTTTTGCGCTATAATACATATTAAAGCCGTAATCTTAAAAAAACACTTTTTTGCGTAAAAACACCTTCACCAAGAATTTCAGCAAACATGGCGCCAACCCTATCTTGTAGAGAATAAAAAATTGAGTAAATGAGGCGATTTTAAAAAAAACCGTAGGACCAGTTTTTGAGAAAATCACAAAAAAGTGAAAAATTATACGAATAAACTACTACTTCCGGTTGACAGATTTTGATGAAAATGTTCGTGTTGGGTCCGGTAAGGGTATGAAACTTAAGTTTCAAGTTTCAAGTTCGTACGATGTTTTGTTCTTGAGATATTTTGTACATACACACACACACGCACGCACGCACACACACACACACACACACACACACACATACACACACACACACACACACACACCAATCACTAAAAACATGTTTTTTGGGTTCAGGGGGTCTGAAAACGTATAGATCCGGTGAAAACTCGATTTTGAAAAATCGACATAAAAACAATACTTTCCTTCCTATATAAAATATTCATATAGGCAAGAGAAAGTAAAAAAGTAAAAATGGATTACAATACAATTAGTTTTTGACAGATAATAAATAAATACTGGTTGGCCCACATAAATAGATTCACATTAGGTGACATCATTTACTGGAACAAATTTTGGGTCTGATAAACATAGTCCTAGTTCATTGTTAATGGGCATGTATCATTTAGAGCCTCTTCAGTCGGTGAGATGCGATTTCCTCGCCTTCTTATTTCATACGTTAGGTATGTGACAACATTCAGACATGAGCAATTTGCAACAAACCTTACATTTGCTTGGAAGTGCAGTTTGATTAATCTGCTTATTATTTTCTTTCTTCCTGATTTTCTAATCTTATTTGGCGTCATTATTTTCCAAGGTTAAATAAATTATTAACCTGTTAAAATTTATTTATTTATCACGAAATTCCGGAACTAATCTTCTGTACCAGTGGTACATAGCCAATGTCTTCCTCATCATTAGAAGTCAAAATATTCATCCAACTTTTTGAAAAGGAAATAATACACGATACAACACTTATTGATTGACTGGTGGAAAACAGAAAAATTCAGTAATAACAATCACAAGGTAATCCCCCCATGTGCGGAACCCAGTGATTACTCAAGTATTATCCCAGTAATCGTATAAATTGTGAAAACAGCATCGCACCGCGTGCAGATCCCCATCATGCATATCGTAGTAATCATATAAATCGTGGAAATTGCATCGCACCGTTTGCGGAGGCTCTTAATTTATTTCAAACTGATCACAAAATTTTGTCCAGTCAATAAATTTAAATTTTAAATATTCCATGGTCGTAACAAAAATGAAATGCCAATGTAATAGCAGTTGTTGATCGTTTATAAGGGATAAAAATAAATAGACCTAACGTAAAATAAAATCAGTTTCTTAAAAATTATAATATTCTTCAGAAAATAGGGGTGAATGGTGGACAAAGGAGATTATTAAGAGAAGTTTGACCTTAATGTAGGCCACTTAACAGGAGTGCGGAAAAAGTTGTGTCACAAATCAAACTTTGCAATGAAGCCACCATATCAGCAGAGCCTTAAATGATTAATTCAATTATTTAAAATATTTTTCCAAAATTGAATAAGCCACCCAGATTTACAGTACCACTTTTTAGCCAATCGGCATGGTATAAGGATGTTGTTGTTATTTGGTCATCAGCCGAAAGGCTGGTTTGAACCTCTAGAGGCCTTTCTAAGTAAAACAAGGGATGAGGTGGTTTACCACCGACTTCCTCACCGAGCGGAAAAGTATGCTCATCATCATGTCAGGCCCTCCGAAAAGCATCTACTTTCCACCCTGCAAATGACACCTTTATTTCATTCACCACAGGGTCTGATTGTATAATTAAATTCATTACTCTCAGAGGAGATAACTCTGACTAGTGTCTCTTACACCTCTTCTGTTCTTAAATGCTTCAGTCATATAATTGGCTGACCATGTGATAAGAAACAGAACGTTTTATGTAGCCCTGAAACTACCAGATAAAGTGTAAATAATTTAACACTCCACCTGCCTATTATGGACAGGAATCCTATCAAGAATTGAAAAAAATCAACTGGTTAAAACTCTAAAAATGAGCAAGTAAAAAATTTACGTTAAAATCTTTTACCAATTTTCATTCCTAGATTTTTTTGAAGAATCCCAAAGCATACTCTTTAAAACCATGTAAAAATTAATGAAATCAGTTTTTTAGAAGTAGTATTATTTAAGAGCAAACAGAATCTCCATTTAAAATACATTGGACAACATTTTCCATTTTAGAAAATATGATTCAAGTTAGTTAAAACAACATTTACAATAAATGTTTGCAGTTTACCCTAAATATTTAATGGACATATTATGGTTAGACATTTCAAAATTGGTAATATATTCATCCAAACATAGCATTTTAATCTATACCTAAAACCAGAAAAACACAATTAAAAAAAATTTAACGACAATTCTGTCATTCTCTTTGACAGTTGTCAAAGTGTGGTAATTTTTTGTATACTTATATCTGTAGTAATTTACAATAATTGTTATCTTAAACACTCATTTGTTTCGCTTAATACTTAGAATCATGAATAATGGTTTAATATTTTCAATATTACTTCATTTTAGAATAAACTTATCACGTTGACCATAAAAAAACCACACAGTAAACTACATATAGATCAAACATTAAAAAAAAATTTATATTTTATCAAAACAATTTTAAATGTATGGAGCAATTTGAATGGTTTAGAACGAAAATGCTAACCAAACCTATTACGAAAAATACTTAAAAAGTATATGAACCAGACGAGTAAAAAAATACCATATGATTTCAACTCTGCCGAATTCACTACAATGAAAACAATATCTAAAATTACTTAATGGGGTAGTCAACCCAGAAAAAGAAAATTAAAACTACTGGCTATAATTTACCATTATATATTTTTAATGAAAGAGTAATTTACTAGTAATGATCTACCACTTGACCAGACCAAAAAATTAATTACAGCCTCTAATACAAGGTTGGGGGTGGAAAAGTGGGCTTCTACAGGGAATCGAATATCTCAGGAACCAAGAAAGACATCAACATGATTCTTATACTAAAAAATCTGGTGTGAAACACTCACACAACTTTCTCTTGCCAATGCAAATAATTTACAATATAATTTAACATTAGTAATAAAATATTAGAAATAAACAAAAAACTAACCTCAATAAACATAACCTTATTTTAATCATGAATGAAACACTCAAAATGAAAATCAACCTCAGTCTGGCTTAAAAATACGGAAAATCACTATTTCACGCTAAACAAGGCTCTGTAGAGAAAAATACGTTAAATAAAAGTTGTAGATCTTAAAATTTCCTATAAATTTGGTTATATACACTTTTGTCGTAAAATGCATACTAAGGCCAAAATCTTAAAAAAATCGATTTTTCACACGTTTTCGTGAGAAAAAATCAGAAAATCGCTAATTACTGCTAAACTAAGCGTCATACAAAAAAATGTTTCAAACAGAAGTTGTAGGTTTTTAAATTCTCTACAACTTTTATTACATAAGTTTTTGCGCTAAAATTTATATTAAAGCCGTAATCTTAAAAAAACAACGTTTTTACGTGAAAACAGCCTCACCGAGAATTTCAGCAAACATGGCGCCTACCCTATCTTGTAGAGAATAAAAAATTGAGTAAAATAGGCGATTTTTAAAAAAATCGTAGGACCAGTTTTTGAGAAAATCGCAAAAAACTGAAAAATTATACGAATAAACTACTACTTCCGGTTGACCGATTCTGATAAAAATGTTCGTGTCGCGTCCGGTTGTGGTATGTAACTTAAGTTTCAAGTTTCAAGTTCGTACGATGTTCCGTTCTTGAGATATTCTGTTCACACACACACACGCACGCACGCACGCACGCACGCACGCACACACACACACACACACACAGACCAATCGCTAAAAACATGTTTTTTGGGTTCAGGGGGTCTGAAAACGTATAGATCCGGTGAAAACTCGATTTCGAAAAATCGACATGAAAACAATACTTTCCTTCCTATATATTCATATAGGCAAGAGAAAGTAAAAATACAGAAAATTGCTGTCTATTATTTGTTGTGTGCTCTTGTATTTATTTTAAGAAATTAATTGAAGAAAAACCATATTTTCAAAAACATTTATTTTATGGATTCACAAATTATTTTATAACAAAGTCCCTATAAAGTTTTTTGTAATAACCATTCGATAGATAATAGAGCACAAAATTATGAAAATTTGAAAAAACAATTCATCCAAATATCTCCAATACAAACCAAAATATTTAATTCCCAAGAATGTATAATCATGCAAAAACACATTTCCGGAAAACTTAAAAATTAAAGGAATAATTTACTCGCCTTGCTAGTGAGCTTTATATTAAACAGACGTTCTTATTACTTTTTGTCAACGTACAGACAAAGTAAACACATGCTATGATTCAGAAAATTTTAAACTTCGAATAAGTGAAAAAAAATGTAATTTAAAAAAAAATCATCTTCTTGAGTTGACTACCTCCTTAAACATTTCAACTTTAATACAAAATACAATTTATATCAGTGTGAAAAACTAACGTGTAATTCATAATTGTTTAGTTTTACTTTTGAAACTTTGACAAGATGATAAGAATACAAAGATTTTCAATGTACTGGATGAAATAAAACAAAATTCTTCAATGCCTACTAAATAAATTAAAATACTGCAATATTTTAAACACAGAATGAGGTTTATGTGAATTCCAAAAGAGGTACTACATTAAAAAAATGTTGTTAGTCTACAGAAATGGTTCCTAAACTTATTTTAGTTTAATTCCTCTCATTTAAACTTTATACACTCATGTTACATCCGTAAACCAACAGTTCAACCTACCCCTAAATGTATCTTGTCTCAATCGCATAAAATAAAAACGTTATTCCCTGAGATGGTGATTAATAGTCATTGTAAAAGTCTCTATAGAGCTGGTTTCAACTATAGCTATTAATATGAGTACAATGGACTTTGTATTACGTTATTACAAAAATTTCAGAAACAATTACCAAACAACTTTTCTATTATTTGTAAAATGGTCACAATTTTTTTTAAACTGAATAGTTCGTATCAAAAATCTACAATTTTGTATTCAGTTAATATATTTATGTGATTTGTTGGTGGCAATTTTTAAAATTGTCATCTATAATTTTTTTATGTCCATCCATCCGTCATATCCAGATGTCAGAAACTACAAGAGACAGCAACAAACAGTTTTCAGATTCGTAATCTATCAAAAAGTTAGCGAGCCTGGATTGGGTACTTTTGGGTCACTTTCGGTTTCGACTGGAAATGGCCCAAAACCAGAAATCAAGAAATCACAATTGAAATTTCGAAACAAAAATAGTGTCACTCGATTCTTCTTAAAGAGTAGATACAGAAATCACTGGGTTTGAAGTTAAGGTTTCAACTGGAAGTGGCCCAAAACTGGAAGTAAAGAAATCATAGTCGGAATTTGGAAACAAAAATAGTGTCACTCGATTCCCCTTAAGCGTAGCTTTCTTATGAAAGCTAAAAGGGAATGATCAGATTATGAGGAAGGATAATCCTGAGTTAAGTGAATTCACAATGTGACTTCTCAGGCTGGCTCCTTTTCTTTAGAAAAATGGCCACCAGCCAAGAGGTGTCATCTCATGGAAGGAATTTTTAACATCAATTTACTTACCCTTTAAATAACAAAATAAAATTGAATGACAGTTAATGGTTGAAGAATTCGGTGAGGAACACAAGTTTCAAATTGTAGGCCTACATCTGTGGTAGGGAATTTTCCGAAGTAAAGAGAAGTTACACATACTGCTAGTGCTGCCATGCACTCTGAATCTAACTAAACATATGTATAATGTAAAACTATTTAGAAGTGTTAAATACTGAAATAGAATTACATATTTTAACTATAGATCACTAACATCTCACACTGATACGTGAACTTAAAAATAAAATGCATTTCTCAAAAAATTGATGTTCTGATTGTGTTGTCGAATGTATTCTAATGGATAATGGCAGTATGGTAACCTATTACTCGTTTATTTCACAAAACACACAATTAATGTGTTATACACACTTGTAGTGTACACACTCATAAATACCAACAACAATCCAAATGATTAGGAAAAGATTATGAGAATATCCAGTGCAAAGTAATTGGTGACAAAACCACAAATAATTTTTCAAATAAAAGCTGTAACCCAAATGTTTTTCTTGTTACTGTAAAACCTGATTTAAATACATTATAATTCATAAAAGGTACATATTCAAAACATACAAAAAAATGTTCCACTGTTTTTATTATTCATTTCTGGAATATTTCAACAGTTTAAAATGTGCAGACTAAAATTATAAAGCATTTTTTATACGGTAAGTAAGTATTTCTTAAGAGCTTGATAAAATTACTGTTGACAAATTTGACAAAAAAAAATTAAATATACAAAACCTCAGTATTTCTTTTTTTTGATCTGCTGACATAAACATCATAAACAATTTTATCTAACAGCTATGTCAGCTATTTGAAAAAGAAAACCATAACAAACCCAGATGTTTCACAAAAAAAATCAGAGTTACAAAATATAAAGTTATATAGAAAATACTAAAATTACAATCAGCAATACAATTTAGTCTTTTAATAACTTGAGTACATATGAGATCTCACAGATGAGTACTTTATTCCTCATTTACCGGATCACTAATCACACAAAACTTGAAAATTAAAACAAAAAAAGTTGTTCACAAAACAAACAAATCTTCCTGAAAGTTTGTTTACATACATACACACAAAATCCAAAACTTCAAGTGCAAACTTATGATCATAAATTGACAAATGGTTTCCTTACACAATTATAAAGCAAAGTGATGCAACACTCAAGAAAGTTAGGAGTATAAGTATGGCCGTCAGCATACTTAGGACTTACCGAATAAAATTGATACCATACTCTGAAGAACTCCAACTGATGGTGCTAAATTTCGGTCTGAAACTATAATGATAAATGATTTACTCAGACTATCGTGATCAGTAAATATTGTCAACCCCTAATATAGAAATATTTTCAGAAGACAAGATCAAACAACACACTGGATATATGAAGACAAAAAAATATGGAATACCTAAAACACTCTAGAATATTAAGACGAAACAGAAACATTGAAAAATTGGTATAACAAAAGCCATGTTGATATTAAATAATACTCGTTTGTTTACATGTTTTTTTTAAACATGTCAGTTGCGTTAAAATCAGTCTAAAGTTCATTTTTCTATAATTACCCGTAAAAATTCATTTTTAATTTTTATACCTGTGTCAATTATTGTACGTAGATGCAGAGAAGAACTTTCACTAACCCTCTACATATGAAAAAAATATCTAAGATGGTTACAGGTTTTTGAGATATGCTTTAACCGTTTAAGGTTACCTAATATGAAGGAGGCTACCTCAACTAAATATTAAGACCTTGATATAACCTGAAATACCTTGAAATACCTTGATATAACAGTTGATGACGAACTTATAAGGATAACCCACATCAATTATACATATACAGCCTGTTCAGGTCAGGGCTGTATGTAATACGAAGAATGAACTTTAGTGAAATGACAATGGTCGAAATTACCTATTCAGAATGTTTGAGTCGCATTTCTGCAACGGAATTGTAGTAGAGGGAGGCACTTCAACCGGGAACCTACAAAGAGTTTTGATTTTCTAAAAGACAGCCATTAGAATCTTTGTAAGTCTTTGTAATACTCAGAAAATTGTGTGGGCAATTAAAAATCTTCACAGCACATCTTCCACCTGTACATTCTGAAGCCCATAACCTATATCCACATCAAAGACCCAGAAAGGCTGAGGACAGGTGCGTAAGGTCATATCTCATACCTGGCATGTAACCAATTACTGCCTTCCTGTACATAATCTAAGTTCAATTGAAATAAGACTATATAGGAGCCAAAATGTGGACGCGGAACACCCTGCCAGAGGACCTCAAAAGACTGATGAATGACATTATGCTTAACGACTGAAAATATGGTTCCACGAAAGGCCATTCTACACGCTGGCAGAAGTTTTCCACAGGAGAGGATCTCAAGCATAGAAGTGACGCAGTAATCTAAATTCAATAATACAGATATTTGTTAATTTTGTAACTGTAAACACTAAATCTCGAGTAGCAATGTAGTTATATCAGATAAAATGTGATGTTATGAATAATTGACGATTGTAAATAAAAATGATTCTGATTTTTAAGTGGTACACATACTTCCTATTTCTTGGTAGATAATGGTAAATGGATGGTGGATAAAAATTAAACTGTGATAAAAAATTAGAGTACATCATTAACAAAAGTAAAGACAAAGCGAAAGATAGTTTTTTGTTTTGTGTCCTCAAAAAAACAAATTTTTGCAATACATACTACTATATCTCAACAATACTCAGACAAAAAGATCACTAGTAATGCTTCAGGAGCTATTTGATACTCAACATTAAAGAGAATATATTAAAAAAACATAAATAAAAAAATAAATAGCTCTTATTGTACACAAAATTGGTATCTAACCTTAGAAAACTCGCACTGTTGCATTCTGTATAGTTTTTATATTGTTCACTTTTTTACAGAAATAAGACAATACAAAAGTTCACAACATACATTTATTTTCTGGATTGGAGTTCTAATTCAGAACAGGAGTGGAGTTGGGAACCATTGTACACAAGAATGTGAGAATATGGATGTCAAGCATTTGATGTAGTTTTGTTAAACTGTTGAAATTTTATCAACCATTCTTTTAAATCCATTTTCAATACCTATATTAAACAATTTTTTTAACTTTTATAAAAAATCCTTCCTAGCAAAAGAAAATTACAGAAAGTACAATAAAAAAAGTAAACAATATACACAAAATTTAACACATTTACAATATATATTTTTTATTGTGCACTTTTCCTGAACAACGAGTTTTAATATGTCCAAGGTGAATGGTGCCTCAAGGTATCACTTATTTTACCCTACTTGTTTTCTATAACTTTTATTTAACCAATGGCACATTAACCAAATGTTCTACAGGCATTCAGATGAATCCTACAAGTGCTGCAGAGAAAGTTAGCTGTTGCTACAAATTTTTTTAAAAATTTGGTTAAGTGTCCGTTAAACCCCTGTAGTGTAATTATAAATCATATTATGAATAGAATTTTCAGATCTAAAATTTGTAGATAACTAAATAACAAAATAAGTGATTTAAATACACATGTTCGGTCGATAAGTCGCTAAATACACAAGAAAAATAGTTTTTACATATATGGATAATGCTGATCAGCATAATCGTAAATTTTAGCCTCCATACTCAACACATTAAGTTATCACAGTTTCAGGCTACAGTAATAGGTTATACTATACTTTACTAAACTTTTGGCTTAAACTTTCAATTGCTGAAATACTTGTAACCAACAGAAAATTCTTTGAAATACTTCTCTAAACCAATCTAAAAAAGTTGTTCCTAAAATAAAGTGTATTATTTTTTTCCAAAATGTCTGTCTACTCAAAAATTTAATAAAAGGTGAAAACTACTTACTGTTACAGTACATAATCACTTTGCAGATGCCGCATCAATATTTTTGTAATATGAGGATTATTTACAAATTAACCTTCAGTTGAGAAATAGAAATGAACAAAATAAATTGAAAAAAACTTTATTACTAACAAAAGTTATATACACACTTCTTGAAATAGTCCCTGCCCAAATTCCAGCACTTGTCATATCATGACACCAGTTTGTCTATTTCCTTTGCAAAGAACGGCACCACTACACTCCCGATACACTGAATGACTACACTTATGATTTCAGCATTGCTTTTTCAGTATTGAGTATTCAAGCTAATACTTTAATTTTGTGAAAAGATAAAAATGTGCCTAATAAAGCTGAACAAAGAATATTAATTAAACTTGTTTAGTACAACCTTAATGTCAGTGTGAAGCCATGTATCACTATGAAAATAAAAAAAATGAAAAGAAATTGAACAAGCCATTCTTGATAAACAGCTTTAAAAGTATGGAACTTGGTGAAAATTTTCCTCAAATTTCAAGGAGTACATTATACGTCTCTGTTACAAAGATGATGATTATAGAAAAATGGCAAAAGATGCTGATGAAGGAGATGGTTTTTTTATGACAATACTTATTCATACTTAAGCTTCCTACTTAGTACTTCATACTTATGCTAAAGTAGAACCAATTCTATAGAGACTTTTACAGTGACTACTTATTGTATCGCTTCTCTGCCTAATCCATCACACCACCATACCACATTAGTTTCAGTTATTGACTCCTGAAATTTCATTTGTGTCTTCAACACACGAGCATATGTGTGATGTGTATGTGTGTACTAGCGGAAGGAAACAATTAATTTTTTTTTTTTTTTTTGGTTTAACGTCCGACTGTTCTGCAATTACTGCTAATGCAGGCAGTGAAGGATGAAATTATTTTTTTGTAACGTATGAAAATATGCCGTGCCTGAATGGGATTCGAAACCAAGACCACATGATGAGAGGCGAGCACGTTACCAACTACGCCAATGCGGCCGGCTTCAGGAAACACTTCAGATAAGATCAGTTAGGAGTGGGAATGTAAGTATGTATTGCAAAAGTCTCTACAGAAATGGGCTCTTATTATAGCACAATTGTTAAACTAAACAAGTTTATGAGCCATCCTCCTTACAATCAGCGGCGGCCATTCAGGTGAAGTAAGTGAAGAGCCTCTTCACCTATTTTCTGGTAGTATCGAGATTTATTTCTCTCAACAAATAAGTATAATTTCTGTTATAATTATATTTTGTATCACAATAAATGAAGAGGTGATGTAAAAAAAAGCACATAAAATTATTATTGTATCTGACTGGAACGCTTTTTAACGTTTTAAATAGCCCTTGTAATGGCCTTAATAAACGTAACAAATGCCCAAGTAAAAAGTTAAGACAGGTGGCCGCTGCTTCTCTTCCACCATGAGCAGATTGCAATGACAACGGAGATGACAGTGGCAAACATGCATGCCTAGCTCTCCCCACCTGTCCACGAATAGTGAAAAGATAGTGGCGGTTCGACCAGTCTATTGAACCTGCATGTTCTATGAATGTGTTACTATTTTTGTATTTACAATGTCACACAGTTGTTTTGTATGTGTATTATAAATTTTTTTACTCTCAGGAGTCTTGCGGATACTTACGAGTATTTCTTGGTTTTTTGCGACTCTTCAACTATTTTTGAAGACACGAGCTGCCACTACTCACAATACTGATTTGGCACCATCGAGGTTAAAATTAAAGTTTTGGATGGCTACTAAACACTTGGAAAACAAGGTTGAAATCATAGGTTGAGTCCTTGAGTGGATATACAGTTATTTGGAGAGAGAATAGACAAACTGGTTTCAAGATATGGCAAGTCGTTTGAGTGGAGACTATGTTAAAAAGTAATATGTTTATGTCACTTTCATAGCCATTTATTTACAATTTATAGTGTTCATTTCTATTTTTTCAACAGATTTATAAATAGTGCTCATACTAAAACTTTCAAAAACGTGATAAGTTTATTCGCTACATAAATTGATAAAATTCAGATTGTCTAGTCAAAAGATAAAACTGATCTCTACCAATACTTTACACAGGCCTCGTACTTTAAACAAAATAAAAATGAAAATGCACGGATAAAAAAAGTTTAATAAATTACTTCTACAATGTTCAAAAATGAGATGAATAATTACGATGAATGTCTACGAAGCAACTCTAACTAACTACGCAGAAGTTTAAAAAAAGCGAATGATACTATGTAAAACGAATATGAGAGAAAGATAGTGAGAGAGAGAGAGAGCATTTAAAAAGTACTTACTTCGCGAATTATCCGAAGAATCGAGTGACATATTTGCTTCATGTAGTACAAAAGCTCTCATAAACCATTGGTGTAAGGCGCGTATTTGAAGTTTTTCTGCGTCATGGCGTATCTTTTTAGTGACTCTCTTCAATTTTGATTTGTTGCGAGATTTCGTTTTCCCAGGGGACGATTTTTCTTCGGTCGGCGTTAGATCTCCCTCGTATTCAGCGAGTGACGCATCGGTTTCGCTTTCATCATCTAAATTAATAATAATTTATCGATAACGACACATCAATTCAGTTATGTGCGTTTATGCGATAGAGTTAGTTTAGCGACCAAAGCATCAATAGTATCCCAACAAGGATCC
Source organism: Catonia carolina (assembly GCA_035578175.1). NCBI lineage: Eukaryota > Metazoa > Arthropoda > Insecta > Hemiptera > Achilidae > Catonia > Catonia carolina. Next base: position 15,433,053 of record JAQMRL010000013.1, read on the forward strand.
CCAACCAGAAGAATCATAAAATACAAAAGAGAAAGCTTGACACAATACCTCCCCTTCTCCATTCTCCGCCACCACCACACGTATATTCAACAACAAATAACCCCAAACAACCACGATCCAATAAAAGAATGTTATAAACAGCCAATTTAATGTTAACACATTTACTAGTCATTACAGTGCACCATGTTTACCAAGAAAATTACAACAAATTTAACATTCAAAATTACTGTAACTTTTTTGAAAAAATAAAATGTTCTCTACATTAAATAAAACAGCTGATAAGAGTGGACCTAAACATCTTAATATAAGATACAGTAAAATCAAGAGAGTTTTAGCTATTTTGAAAAAGTAATATACCCTACAGCACTAGATAAAGATCCCTGATAGTTCTATACCACCTTGAATGTCTCAAGAATTAACAGAAAAATATGCTGGTGCCATAAAAAAAGTACGATAAAACTGCCGTCTAGTCGGTCTAGGTGGCTCCTCTAGATCACTTATCACAGGGCAAATAATCCACATGAAATAAAATTTTAAAAACGACTTACAAAACTGAAAGGAAAGTAGAACGAGAAAATTAGAAAAAAATTTAAAAACATAGTGGTGAAAACAAGAAGGGCTTAAGGGAGAGATGTTAACAATAGAGAAGAACTAGGAGTGATTTCAGCAGAGGGCGTGATTGAGGAGGACACATTGGATGGTTTCGATACACATAATGCGGAGTGATACTGAGAACAGACTGAGGCGAATATATTTGAGGCAGGACCATCACGAAATTCAAGGCAAGAAAGGCTCAGATTAGAGTAAGATGAATACGTGAAAGGGTTGGGAAAAAAAGGTGTAAGGATTTGAGAGAACTGAGGATGTTGGCATTGAATAGGATGGAATTTTGAAGAATTAAAGATGGCCTGATGCTGTAAAACAGAAGGGATTGATGAAGAAGAAAGAGAGAATCAGATAAAGAAGTAAATACAGGATGATAAACAAGGATAACAATACATACAGAAGCTTACCGTACATACATTTACATGACAATTGAATAAAAAAAAACAAACAAACAAGCAATGGACACCTGATGAGAATAAAGAAGAACAGACAAACCAGAACAAATTGTAATCAAGGAATCAACAGAAAGACACTCAGTAAGTGATTCAAACCAATCAGATTATTTAAAAGAATCATACGTAGAAACATTGCCCATCACAGGCAGATGGAGTGTTAAATTATTTGCGCTTGATTTACTAGTTCCAAGCGACAAAAAAATAATTCTGTTCCTTATCACATGATCAGCCACTTATATGATTGAAGCATTTAATAATAGAAGAGGTAGACGTGTAAAAGACACTGGTCTGAGTTATCTCCTCTCAAAGTAATGAATTCCATTATATAACCACACACTCTAGGTTTTTTTTTTTTTTTTTTTTTTTTTTTTTTTTTTTTTTTTGGTTTAACGTCCGACTGTTTTGCAAATTGCTGCTAATGCAGACGGTGAAGGATGAAATGAATTTTTTGTAACGTATGAAAAAATGCCATGCCCGAGTGGGATTCGAACCCAAGACCGCGTGATGAGAGGCGAGCACGTTACCGACATCGCCAACGCGGCCGGCACTCTAGGGTGAATGAAGTGAAGGTGTCATTTGCAAGCAAAAAGTAGATACTTTTTAGAAGGCTTGTAATAAGCTGATAAGCATACTTTTCCACTCAGTGAGGAAGACAATGGTAAACCATCTAACTCCTCGTTTTACTTAGTTAAGCCTCTAGAGGTCCAAAACAGCCTTTTGGCTCATGACCTAAACAACAACACACATAGAAACACATAAAATCATGGAGGGACATCTATATATGAACTGAAAATCTGTGAAGCACAGCAAAAGTAAAAACAAGTCCAGAATGTACCCCACGAAGGCAAGAAGAAACAGTACAGAACACAGAAGAAAACGGATGCACACAAGTAAAACTACTTATCAAGGTTCTACAGAGACTGGTGTTCATTTGAATCCCCAACACTTTCTATTCTGTGAAACACATCACCAAGTTGCTAAAAAAAACACCTTTTAAAAACAACGCTAGATAAAAGACACTGGTTAAGAATATTCCACAGTTGACAACCTGGAAAAGACCTGTCTATGATAAGAAAGTGAAAAGTGATAAGAAGTGTTCTGGTAAAGAACACAATGATAAGACCAGTTATGTACAATGGGCTAGTTACCTAACTTTATTACAAGTTTTACTTAGTACTTCCAAATTTTTAAAACCAACATGAAGAAATGAACTAAAGTAGTTTTTCTCAAAAAATAAAAATAAAAAAAAGAACAGAACAAGTCCTACCGATCAAAAGTTATCAAAACAAATTACTGTCAGATAATTGTACCAATAGATTTTTTTAGTAACAAAATGGTTGGTGTAGTTGTCAATGCAACTGAATTTTATACAAAGGGTCCTCGGTTCAATTCCTTGTCAAGCCCAAAATTTATTCATCACTCATTTTTATTGATCATCATTCACCGCTTCAATATACATACCAAACTTAAAAAACTACGACGTTAAAAAAAGTTACAGAATAAAATTCAAATAGAAATTTGAGAGCTAATTCATTTCCAGTTCCTGTACAATTAAATAAACCATTTAATAGAATCTTTTATTTCAATTTAAATACTCTCTGGTTTATTTATTTTCAATATTTACAAAAAAAAGTAATTTAATATTACAAGGCTTCTTGTGGCGCACTGTAGTCACCATAACTACAAAAAAAAATTTACAACACCCAGCTATGCACTCGGCAATCAAGATTAAATGAAATAAAAAGTTTGAACATAAAGCAAAAAGTACGTTAGCAAATTTGAAAAAAAAATTTTTAATTATCCTATTCAAGATGATTGACATTCCTGTAAAATTAATTCATCCTTTATACATAAAACATAATTTCTACAAAATTTTTGTTAATTATTGAATCCTTTAAAATGTCAATCAAATAATAAACAACAAATTAATTTTAAAAAAACCCACACAAAATATAAGCAGAATTTTCATAATACAATGAGTAATAAAAACATAATCAACATATAGACTATAAAATGAAAAGAATGTGATCACTTTTTTGTTTTTGGCCTTCAGGCCAGCCCAGTCAGTCAGCTGGTAGAAAGTCACTATTATTTGTTAAGTAACACCGGTTGGGCAAGCAACTTTGTATGGTGACCAGTTGAAAGCCATCCATGAACAAACTCTACTGGGGGTCCCTGTTCAAACTCGTGTCTAATCCACGCCAAAAAAAAGTACAGCAAAAAGCACCGATAAAATTGGGTAGTTGTCAACAATGTACAGTTCCCAATAACAAAGAAAAGCTAAAAAAAAAAAAACTTTTTTGTTTTGTTATTGAATTCTGGGAAAAAGAGACAAAACAAGATAACAAACAATCGTCGCAGTGATTGATGTTTGAGAGTATAGGCTCCAATTTTTTTCTAAACAAGTAACTCATATTATAATTAGACTCAAAATTGCATTGCTATTACTAAGTGGAATTTTCTTTATCAAACATCTTATACAGGTATTTTTAACAGGCATGTTATATTGATAATCAAAATATATATTATTTTCTTTAAAGCACCAGTAATACGGTAAACAGTAAACACTTACCAATTAATGCACATCTTCTTGAAAACGCTATAATTGCTAAGTGTTTACTGTTTACCGTATTACTGGTGGTTTAAAGAAAATAATATGTATTTTGATATTACGGTAAACAGTAAACACTTACCAATTATAGCGCTTTCGTACATTTTATGCACATCTTCTTGAACGCACTATAATTGGTAAGTGTTTACTGTTTACCGTATTACTGATGGTTTAAAGAAAACAAAATATAAACATGAAACTTTAAGTATTGGCTTAATGAGAATGAAACTACACATATTACAAGGTATTGTAATATGTAAGGTAATGTAATATGTACAAGGTATTGTAATGTATTACATAATATTACAAGGAGTATCCAGAAAGAACATCTGTTTTGTGTTTACAGTGCTACTATTATTGCTCCGCACAAACACACTACTAGTTTTGCTGATTAATTGCCTATTCACGAAAGCCACAACAATTTATTTGTCTCATGTATTCTGTTTCCAGTGATCATTTACTATGTTTAAAACAAACTGACAATCAATTGTAAGATTCATCATCACATAATAGATTAACAGTGAAAATTCTATGAGTGACGGAATGGTGCGAAAGTTGATAAGGCAGTTCAACAAAGGACAGACAAATATCCTCAATACAGCACTTATGATGCTTTTTATGGTTGATGAGCTCTCCTGTTCCACGCATTTAGACCAATCAGAACATTTGCCAGCGTTATCAGATTGTACAAATGTTTCAGTCTGAAAAACATTACGCGCGCATGCGTATAAGAGCCGCAGTAATTCACTCAGGTCTTGGATCTTGTACTGAACACATCAACTATAGAGCGCGTTAACATATAATACTTTAAAATATAATCAGCTGATTGTATGTTCATAGGTTATAATTGTATTGAAAGACCAAAAAATTGGTAGATAAAATTTATAACAGAGCTACGAGAGCAAATATTGGCAATGTTACTGGCAAGTCATTGGCTAACTATGAAGTGGGTAAGGGGCAATGCGTACATTCAGAGCTCATCAGCCCTGAAAAATAGTAAAGTGGGCAGCCCTTTTAACACCCAAAGGCTAATTCAACAGTTCAATTGGGAGCAGTTTGATCAACTGCCGTAATATTCAAACCTGGCTCTATCTGGCTACAACTTGCTCCAATAAAGTGTGAGCTTAGTGGTAAGCGTTGTGACAATGCGAAGAATGCTGTGGAATTATGCCTATCACTGGTGGAATGTTTCTTAAAGGAAGGTTTGTGTAAAACGGTCACCCACTATTATGAGTATCAGAACATTTTGAAGGCTATATTGAAAAATAGTTAAAACTACGCTCTATCATGTAAAAAAAAATAAACTCTACTTGAAAAGAAAATGTTTTAGTACATTTTTCAAAATGGTATATTTACTTTCCAGACACACCTTATAATTTTTGTTTTACTGTTTACAGAATCCACTCACTTCATAATTCATAAAATATTTTAAAAATTAAATTTTCAGAAAATCCAATTTCCTCATCATACAATTGATAAAAACAAATTTTGACTTTATTTACCAAGAGGATAAAATTAACAGGAATAAAATAATGATACTGATATGCACACAAAATCTGTAAAACAAATAAGCTAAAAAAAGTAGCAAATTAAGAGAGAGCAATAGGAGTAATGGTAAAGCTTCCCAATTAAATTATTATTAACAAGGCATTTGAGATAATCTTTGAAAAACTAAAAAGTAATCACATTTCTTCCCTACTTATTATCATGTACCCAAGTATTTATAAACCTATTTCATTAAAACATTCTAAATGATAACATACTATTAGTTTTCACCGACCTAAATTCTTCTTGACTCTGCTTTAATTTCATTGTTTTTTTTTATTTTGTGGATGATTTGGGGCATCCACTATCAATGTATATACATTAATTATATTGAAAGTAATTACTAAAAGTTTTCCAGAAGAAGTCGTCTATTCAGTCACTTTTTGTAAAGTGACTGAAATTATTTCCCAAAAATTGTTAATAATATTAATTATATCTCATTTTTAAATTTGAATTAGGGATGAAAAAGGGATCGTGATTAACGGGAAAGGCTCAACTATTTAAAATAGATGGTGTTGAATAATTTCAGTTAATGCTGATAACACTGATGAACAATTCCAAGAATACTGGATTAAAATGAAACGGAAACAAAACAAAAATTCTGAATAATCAATATAAAAAAATATATATTAGTTGATAACTCTTTTATGCAGCATACTGATGAATACAACTCTCTCGCACAAGTCATTAAATGTAGGGAAACACTGCTGGAATGGAGAGACACAAAATATCAGCAGTGTGGGCTTTTGATGAAGTACATTCCTGAAGAACCAGAAAATCCCTTTAAGACTAAGAAGTTCCAATTTAAATACAGGAGAAAATATTGTTGAGGTTGCCATGCTCAAAGGCATTTTATACAATCTGTCAAGTGATGTATCTATGCTGGGGATAGAAAGAGAAATGACATAATTAGGAAACAGCTGGAATTGGACATGTCAGTAGAATGGAAGCGGGAAGACTACCGAAAAGAATGCTGTATTTGGAGATGACACGGAAAAAGACCCAGATTGGAATGGGTAAAGTTATGGATGAATTGGGAAAAGATGCGAAGCCTAAAAAGAACAATGGAGGAAAGATGGTTCAGTGACAGAGAAAGGTGGAAAGAAGTTGAGTTGGGCCTGACCCAAGGATACTACGAAGAGGGATAAAAAACAGAAGATGTACTTCCCATCCTCTCATATGCTGCGCAGACATGGTCATCACCAAAAACCTGACGGAGAGCCTGGCCACGACAAAAAGATCCATGGAAAGAAGGATGGTGAATATAAAATTAAAAAACTAAGTAAGAATTGAGAATACAAAAAAATGTTTGAAATAAAAGTTGTAGGTTTTTAAATTCTCTACAACTTTTATTATATAAATTTTTGCGCTAAAATTCATATTAAAGCCGTAATCTTAAAAAAAAAATTTCTTTACGTGAAAACAGCCTCACCAAGAATTTCAGCAATCATGGCGCCTACCCTATCTTGTAGAAAATAAAAAATTGAATAAACCAGGCGATTTTAAAAAAAATCGTAGAACCAGTTTTTGAGAAAATCGCAAAAAAGTGAAAAATTACACGAATAAACTACTATTTCCAGTTAACCGATTTTGATGAAAATGTTCGTGTCTGGTCCGGTAGTGGTATGTAGCTTAAGTTCTAAGTTTCAAGTTTGTACAATGTTCCGTTCTTGAGATATTCTGTTCACACACACACACACGCACGCACGCACGCACGCACGCACGCACGCTCGCACACACACACACACGCGCACACACACACACACACACCAATCGCTAAAAACATGTTTTTTGGGTTCAGGGGGTCTGAAAACGTATAGATTCGGTGAAAACTCGATTTCGAAAAATCGACATGAAAACAATACTTTCCTTCCTATATATTCATTTAGGCAAGAGAAAGTAAAAAAACCAAGTAAGAAATGAGAAAATTTGCCAGAAAAATAAATTAATAGATGTAACACCACTAAAATGGCAATGGGTCGATCAGACACACAATTGGTGGAAAACCAGGAAATTCAGCAGTGGAAGCACCAGCTTGGAAAGAAAAGTAGAATTTGTCCACAAACAGGTAGGAGAGATGACTCGAAATTGATGGGAGTATTTAAGAGCACAGAATTGGGGAATGTGGGAGCAAACAGGGGAGACTTATACCCAACACTGAGCAGCATTAAGGAGAATACAGACAGGTGTAAACTAACCAATGGTGTTATCAATTACATTAACTATATAAACTGCAGGATACATTTTAAAAATATGTTCATAAAAAAAAACTAAAAAAAGTAATACAATTATTGACAAATTAAATGGAGAACTACAAACATATAATAAATAAACACAAACTTTAGGAAAACACCACACATGTTAAATCCAAACAAATATATTATTTACCTTTCTACATACTAACTCCTCTTAAAGTATTCTACATTTTATAACAAGAAAACTACAAATCTGAAAACTAATTTACATTATATTTTTTTTAAAAAACTATAGTTATCTACCACCAAAACTAACAGAATAAAATTAATTATGTTTGTTTGTACTTATTAAATTGTATTGGTAGAGATCAAATTGTAGCACCGAATTAAAGGTCAGAATGTTATCATTAAGAACCCTATGATCCAGATGGTTGTTAATATAACATATAAATGAACAACACAAATTTCAAAGATTAACAATTAAGTATTAGAGCATAAAATAACATTAGTAACTTATATGCAATTTAAAAAGTTAGCAAATAAATGTTAAATACAAACAAAAATATGTTAACCTAATAGAAAACATAATAACTTACTACAAAAATTTTAATTACTTTCAAAACTGACAAACTTCTATAACAAACTCCATATTTCAACCAAATTAGACTTTCATGTAAAATTTCATATCGAACTCAACTAAATGATTTAAGTGTTTTTTATAAATTCTACAAATACGAACTGATATGTTGTAATGTACAAAGATTTTCATGACATGAGGTTTTCAATTACATCTAACTACAAGATTTAAGTTCAGAAATTAAAATTTTCTTTGAACATTTCAAATAGTTGCACACGAAAGTAAACAAAATGATAAGCCCTACTCTATACAAGGTGTGGCTATTAAATAACGAGACTGACGTAAAAAATTTTATTTTTATTTTATACATAATCACTTATTGTCACCTTCAATATACACTTCTTCTCTATCCCTACAACACTCCATGCGAATTTTCCATTGTTGGAAACAGTGCTGGAAGTCATCTTCTGTCAGCTCCTTTAGGACACGTGCTGCTTCTCTTTTACAGCTTCCACAGACTCAAATCTTGTCCCTTTTAAAGCAGATTTCACCTTAGGGAACAGGTAGAAGTCACATGGTACAAGATCTGGTGAATAAGGTGGATATTCTAACACTGAGATGCTGTACTTGGCTAGGAACCTCTTGACAGACAACGCGGAATGAGCTGGCGCATTGTCTTGGTGGAGAACCCATGATTTGTCCTTCCACATTTCAGGGCGTTTTTCCTTACTCTTTGACGTAGTTTAGAAAGTACCTCAAGATAGTAATATTGATTAATTGTTTGACCTTCAGGAACCCAGTGAAGGTACACAATCCCATGGATATCAAAAAAATTTGACTTGCTCAAATTTTGACTTGCTCATTCGAGCGTTTTTGGCTCTCTGTGAAGTTCGGCTCTTCCAGTGCATGGATTGGTGCTTCATTTCCAGATCATAAGTAAAAAACCACGTTTCATCAATGTTACTATTGTTTCCAAAAAATTTGGGTCATTTTCAATCGCGTACAAAGTGTCAGTACAAACATTTTTGCGAGCTTCATTTCAAACATTTTTGAGTGCCACGTGTCCTGAAGGAGCTGACAGAAGATGACTTCCAGCACTGTTTTTAACAATGGAAAATTCGCATGGAGCATTGTAGTGACAGAGAAGGAGTGTATATTGAAGGTGCAATAAGAGATTATGTATAAAATAAAAATAAAACTTTTACAATGTCAGTCTCGTTATTTAATAGCCACACCTCGTATATTTTCTTACCTTACTTTCTGCTCTTCAGAACTGAACTGAAATTTTCTTAAAATTTATTAAATAAAAAATAAATTTAAAAAATTAAAAACTTCTGAAGTAGAAACACGTTATATTAATTTATATTAATAAACAAACTCTAAGACCGACTATGTAGTTTTAAAATCTAATTAGTAAAATGACTTTTAAAGAAGAAACAAATCAACCTATTAATATTAACCTAATTACATTGATTAAGAATTTGAATACATGAATTTTAGACACCATAATTTAAACTCAAATTTAAAGTCTATTATAATTAAATTCATAAGCAGTAAACAACTTTACTGTCAAATTTCAATATTAAATAAGTTAAGTTAATTAGTACTATTAGAAAAATTACAGAAAAACAACTTCACACATCTCTACATCATAATAGCACACTCAATAACATTTTACAATTACACAGAATTTAAAAAAATACTATAACCTAATAAAAATTTGTAAGTCTACTAACGACTTGTTAATTACATTAAGTTTTTTACTGTACAAATCATTGGACCACTATAATTTAATTAAAAGCCAATGAAACAAAACCCATAAATTTTTCACGAAAAAATCCATAAAATAAAAGTATACCGAAAATAAGAATTATGAAGAATTCACAGGACAGATGAAATTATTCAGTATTTAAACCCCAATGCAGTTTAGAGACAATGAAATACAATACAAAAGATATTGCAGATTTTAGAAACACAACACACAAATAATGACAAAGCAAGAACAAAACAAATTATTGTGCTTAAAAATATTAGCAAATATAATAAGTTTTAAAACTATAACATTACAATAAAGAAATCACCAAGTCAGAAATATACCAATTTCATTCAAACAAACTAAATAAAATTTAAAACTTACTCAATGAACCTAAAAAACTTTCATAACGTTTTTTAGATTATTCAAACAGCATCTGTAGTTACAAAACACAATGTCCTTATATCCTTTAGTATCACAAAATAGCGTCCTTTCATACGATGTATATGACATCACAAATGTTAAGTTAACAAAATCATTCCACGAAGCCAACCAACTGGACTAATTTATAAAAATATAATATGTATAACAAAACATAAACAGATCACAAAAATTTTATAACAATTTTTTTAAACAGTTCTCTAATCCAAAATTATTATTTCTGGATTAACATAACAAAATGCAATAATCACCAAATGAAAATAATAATATAAGAAGAAGCAGACACTAATAATATATAATATTTAATGGAAACTGAATTTAAATATGCACAAAATTCCACAAGACTGATGAAAAATGTAAAACATGAAAAAGGAAAAGTAAAGAGTATAGTAAAATGATAAATGTAAGTGTTTAAGTAAGAATGTAAAAAGTTCCAAGAAAAAACAAAGTGTTCAGTTAACGCATACCGACCAATAGCTCTGCATAAACATTCAAAGATATATATTCCCGCCAATAAAGCTTGCAAAATATACAAGTAAACACCCACAAATTTACTGATACACCTTAATTTATTCCAAATAATAATAGACAACTGACAAAATTCAAAAACATTTTTCATTTTAAAATGTAACTATAATTACTGTAAACTATATGCAGCAATGTCACACATACGAGGTATATTCCTAAAGTAAGGGCCATTTGGTCATTAAAAAAAATTACCAAATTTTCAGAAGAAAAGGTTTGTATTGAGAGCATCAGATTACCACATTTCTCCCTTTATTTTTCCTCAAAGGTAATTACCATTCAGTTCTAAACACTTTTCGTAATGCTGCACCAGCTTTTCTAAACCCTATGCATAGAAGTTTCCTGCCTGGGAATTGAACCAGTTAACAACGGCAGCCTCAAGTTCCTTGTCGTTTTCAAACCATAGTCAACGAAGCCACTTTTTCAAATGCAAGAAGAGGGTGTAGTCACTGGGTGCAAGGTCAGGACTGCATGGAAGGGGTCAAAAAGGTCCCAAAGAAACTCTTGGATTTTCTTGTTATGGCTTTTTTTTGTTTAACGCCCGACTGTTCTGTAATTACTGCTAATGCAGACGGTGAAGGATGATATAATTTTTTGTAACGTATGAACATATGTCGTGCCTGAATGGGATTCGAACCCAAGACCGCATGATGAGAGGCGAGCACATTACCAACTACGCCAATGCGGTTGGCATGGCAGTGGTGTGAAGATGCACGTTGTCATAAAGAGGATTATGCCGGACGTCAGTTTCTGTGTCGTCGATTTTGGATCACACATCTCAATTTTTTAAGCATTTCACAGTACACATCAGTGTAATTGTTGACCCACATTCCATGAAATCAACCAAAATGATGCTCTTTTCATCCTAGGAAAATGGAAGCCGTAATTTTTTGACTTGAGCACGGAGATTGCTTAAACTTTTTCAGTTTGGTTGAACTTGAATGGCACCAGTACCCTGACTGTTGTTTCGATTCTACATTGGTGTACAATATCCAAGTCTCATCACCCGTCACAATAAGGAAAAACAAATCATCTCCATCTAGTTGATAGCGATAAAATCTTTGCTTTTTGGGCTGGTTGGTAAGCATTTTTGGAACCCACCCAGCACACAATTTGTGATATCCGCACAATTCTGTACATAGAGATTCATCCAACATGGGGAATTTCATTAGCCAGAGCACTAATCATCAATCGCTGATCAAATCACAGTTTTCGGTTCCCATGAGCAGTGATGTCATCAGTCTTAATACTGGGCCTCCCACTCCATCCATCATGCGCATTTGTGCGGCCATTTTGAAAGTCTCAACACCATTATCGAATCTTTCCTTCACTCATTACTTTAGCTCCACACACTAGGCACAACTCCCGATGAATATCAAATAGCTGAAGATCCTTTTACATGCAAAAATCAAATCACAGCGTGCGCTTCACAACTAGGAGAAACAACTGTCGCGGACACTGCGATTTGCATTCACTGGATGACAAGCGACTACCGAATCAAAACAACAATTACTGGCTTCATAAATAGTCAATAGATGGCGCTGCTTGCGTGAAACTGTGTTCAGACCTATCAATATTTAAATACAAGCCGATATCCCTTACTTTATGATTACGCCTAGTAAATAACAGAAATACAGTAGATTTTGTACAACGAAATAATTTACACCATGTAAATATAAGAAGAATTTTAAATACATAAATATAAATAAACAGAAAAAGATTTTCCAATAAGACCAGAATTCTAAACAAAATAATATTTACCTAGATGATCACCAATATACGATGAGAACATCGAGCAAGATCAAAAAACCAATTCTGTTTACACACTCATTATAAAATTACTTTAACAATATCTTAAAAACAGGTTTGGTATTTCAGAGAAAAACATTTTGAACCTCTCATTCAAACAATATTATAAAACAATAAAAAATGTTTACCGAGCTACATATGAAACAAATCAATTTACAATCAAAATGTTTACAGGAATGGACTCTGCTACAGATAGTTCATCTTACAGAGAGTTCATACTCACAATATACTGTATATTAAAGATTTATAAAATATTCAATAGTTTTTTTTGTACACTAGAAGTATTATAGTTTTCCATCTTGAAGAGAGTTTTAAGAAGAAAACAGAAAAGTCTTAAGGAAAATACATGGTCCTAATAGAAATGAAAAAATAGAAAAGATAACAGACTCTATAAGAAAAAGAAAAATTTACTTTTATGGACAAGTCTGTAAAAAAATAAACCAGAAATTATTTACAAAAACGTAATTTTATAGATACAAAAATTACAAAATACATAACAGATGGTTGATCGAAACTGAACAAGATACAAAGAAGGTGAAGGTGTTTACATAGCATAGAATTGAATTTAAAAATGGTTTACGAATTTGAATGACGGTTACCAATAAAAAGAAGGTGACAAATTATAACAAGAAATGGTCAGAAGAAAGAAAGAAGTAAAAAAATTAAAAGACAAGAAAAAGATGAAAACACAGCGAAGAAAATGAAAAAAATATGAATCATAAGAAAAAAATTATATATTAGGCCAAAATAACAAAAGGAAAGTAAAGAAGAAAATTTTGTATACAGCCAATTCATAGTTTAAAACAAAAATGGATAAAGTTGGATTAGTTTGGGTTGGAGAGATTGATAGAGTAACAAAATAGTAGTACAGCATTATACAGGTGACAAAGTCAATTATGATACCAATATTTTCTGAATACATTATATAGGTACAAAAAGGAATAAATATATACCGTAAAATGGTTCATTTGTGAGTTTCGGTTCCTGGAATGTGTGGGTCTGATCTCCACTCCACCAATTAAATTAAATTTTACTGAAATTTTCAGAATCCAAATTTAGGGATAAATATGTTGATAAAATAATTTTTAACCTGAAAAATTGAATATGCTCTAGGACTGTATTATTAATTTACGAGAAAACTGGAGTAAAAGACAAAAATTAAAGTTGAAAAACACACTTTTCTACGATTGCCATAAAAAATTTTCTTATAAGTTACAGCTAATCTTTTATATAGTTAATCTCTTGGGTGGAGGATCACATAACAAACAGAGAGTTGCAGGAACGGATGAAGAAAGAGATGGAGGTTGTGAATAGAGTAAAAAGAACGAAGCTTGAATATCTGGGACATGTAATGAGAAACGGGAATAAGTACTGGCTTCTTCACGGTACGATCAGGAGGAGACGTGGGCCGAGTAGAAAACGGATTTCCTGGCTCAGAAATTCTAAGAGTCTGGTTCTCAAAAAACAACTACACAGCTATTCAGAGCAACTGTCAGCAAGGTTGGCATTCCTGGAATTCCTGAGAGTCTGGTTCTCAAAAAACAACTACAGAGCTATTCAGAGCAACTGTCAGCTAGGTTGGCATAGCCAGAACGATCGCCAACATTCAGATTGAATAGTAAGAAGATACAGCTAATAAAATGCATAAAACATTTTTGAACAAGATAAGATGGAAATTGACAGAAATAAATTGAAAAATCATATTTTTACTTAATAGACCCTGTGGATAGAAAGCTGTAGCTGTGGTTTTAATCACTTAATCACAGGAAAGATGTTTTGCTAATGACGGTTCCACAAACACAGAAAAGTTCAGAGGAAACTATGTATTAATATTACAAACGAAAGGAGCGGATTGAAAATCAATTTTTAAGACAACATGAAAAGAACACAGTGTGAAGAGTGCAAGAAACAATCAACAAAGCTATAAATTTTCACCATAAATCAGTACAACAAAATAAAAGTGAATAAAAAATGAATAAAAGAAGAACAATTTCCCATTCAATAGATGCAGTGCTCAATTAAAAAATTTAAAATTAATTTATATAAACTGAATAGACTTATTACTTACCTTAAAAAAACTAAACTTACTTTGTAAAATTGTAATTATAAAATTTGGATTATTCATTTACTCAAATCTCCTATTTCATTATAATACTGACGTCAGAATTATTTTCAAGAATAATTTGTACATGTTAATACAAATGTGAAGAGGAAAGTACAGGTTAATTCCAGTATCCAAACGGTTAAAAGAAATTCGTAAAATTAACAGAATACCAAAATAATGTGTTTATATTTCCAGTACATCTTGCATACAAACTACTCTGCAGTTAAAAAAAATACACAAAAATGACACCAGACCTAAATGTTTAGTCGTTTAAATAAAGCCAACAAACAAAGACAAGAAAAATATTTAAAAAATAAGAGTTAAAAAATAGAAAAAAATATATAAAATTTAATGAAAACGTGGTACATACATTTGTCAGGATCTCTGTCTAATGGCGGTGTCAGCTCTTCTTCTTTGACAGCTAAATTACGACGTAACCAAGTAGTCTGTTCTAGACAAGCACCAGCAATTTGCGAACAAGAATCAACTAGCTGTAAAATAAGGAACGTACATAAAAACTTCAAAAAACCAGATAAAAATTCAAGACATCATTTAAATTGAATACACAAAAATCTGGTGTGAAACACTCACACAACTTTCTCTTGCCAATGCAAATAATTAACAATAAACCTAACATTAGTAATAAAACATTAGAAATAAACAAAAAACTAACCTCAATAAACATAACCTTATTAATCATGAGTAAAGGATGCAAAATGAAAATCAACCTCAGTTTGGCTTAAAAATACGGAAAATCACTTTTTCACGCTAAATTTAGGCTCTGTAGAGAAAAATGTTTTAACTAAAGGGTAATCGTTTAATTTCCTATAAATTTGATTATATATACTTTTGTCGTAAAAAGCATACTAAGGCCGAAAGCAGACACACAGACCAATCGCTAAAAACATGTTTTTTGGGTTCAGGGGGTCTGAAAACATGTAGATCCGGTGAAAACTCGATTTCAAAAAATTGACATGAAAACAATACTTTCCTTCCTATATATTCATATAGGAGAAAGTAAAAAACACATGGAGTAAGGCACATTACGGGACCGGTTCTGAATCATGTTAATAGTGAATAGCGTATGATGATGATGGTGATTTGGTGAATAACGGATGATAGTAACGGTTAAGAGATAGTATCTTCTTAATAGTCGAGTTTAGTTTATGCTTATGTTTTGCCATTACTTTGATTTAGTAATTTAACTGTAATTTGTTAGTAGTTCAAGCTTAACCCTTAACAGACAGATAGCCCATATATTTTTATTAGATGACGAGTGTGTAAGTACTCAACAGTTTGTGTAACAGTGAAGGTACATGCACACGAGTAAACATTATAGTTAAATTGTAGCTGAATGTATGCGGAAGAAAGTAAGCTATTTAAAAACACAATCAGGTTAGTGGGAAATTTTCTATTGATTGTGAATGTTGGGATACCACTCAATTCCGGTTTCTTTGAAGAAAACCGTGTAAAGGCCGTATATCTCATTTAAAAATAGTTATAACCATGTTTGAAAGTTTGAATGGTAAAGGTAGATATATTGTTCAATCTTGCTTTTATAGCAAAACCGGTTGAATTGAGTATGACCTGTAAAAGGGAATAAACTCTCCGAAATTCATAGAATAGGCTATTTTCAGATATTCTTCACAATGGAACTAATATTATCTCTTATAATTTTTTCTACATGCACGTAATCACAAATTTCTGTGCTTTCATATAATAACATACACGTATAAATAACTGTAGGAATGGGTAAATGACATCCGCTCAAAGAGAGAACTTTTTTCCGCCTGCATTTTACCACAGAATCCATATTCACTCGACTCTTACATACGCTTGAATAGCCACCCATATGATGTGGTATGTGAGGGTGTTTGATATATCAAATTTTTTGCTAGACATTTTTCTATAATACCAGACTAAAAATAAAAAATATTTATTGCCAATTTTGACAAAAACGCGCAATTTTGCAAAAATTACAACAATTTTTTCGTAAATTTGCTGTTAACTGGCGTAAAAAAGGAATTTCATTGTTTTTTTTTAAACATCTCTCAAAGTTTTCTTAATGTCTCATACAAATTTCAAATTCTCTGGATAAAAGATGGCTAAAAAAAGCCAAGTCTATTGGCGCTATCTCAGAATTAGTTTTCAAAGAGTTAATATTCTAAAACCTATCAGTTGCAGAAGGGTTAAAAATTAATTTTAATTATTAAACATGTCAATAAATAATTGTTATAAATTTCAAGGAAGTCAAATATTTATAATACCTAGACTCTGAAAGGACCTTAGCTTAAATGTTACAATATTTTTACAAACAATTGACCATACCTTAGCAGTGATATCCTGTAAATCTTTCTGATCTTTTCTATCAGCAAGAGCAGGACAACGATGTACAAACTGACTTAAAACACCGAGTAATAGGAACTGAGCAGGAGGTGAAAGAGATGGTCCCTCTTTTAATAACGCTAATAATGATGGCCAACTTTCAACTAATGATGCACCTGGTATTAACTGTACATAGTGTAAAAATAATTCTAAAGAACTGACTTCCACACTAACTGCTGTTTCCTGTAAATAAAGAAAAAGTTAAATTTAAGTTTACTTTTAATGATAGGCGTAAAAATTGCGCATATACAAAGTATTATTCTAAAGAACAAATTTAATATCACCTAATACCTGAAAACTGAAAAAGTAAGCAGTTTACACAGTTTTTCTTCATTTAGTTACACCTACCTTCTACTTAGTTAAGCAACTTCAGTGGATTACGTTATTACACCATTTGTAAAATGATTAAAAAAAAATTATGTATAAAACAATAATTGATTTACAACTGTTTTGCTTGACAGTATGCGACCAAGAGTACAACTGAGATGGTCAAAATACAACTAATTTTTTATTTTTAAATAATGATTATAACCCACCGGGTTGGTCTAGAGGTTTAGCCTTTGCCACAAGTCTGCTGTTTAACAGCTGATTTTTGAAGATAAATTCCTGGCTTAAATCCTACTAAAAGTAGTTACTTATATATGGATTTGATTACTAGACAGTAGTTACTGGTGTACTTTGATGGCTGGAGTTCAATTAACCATACACACTCACGAATGGTTGGCCTGAATTTGTACACAACTACACCTCATTTACACGTCATACATAGCATCGCCTCGCCTCAATGGGTAATGGGGTTGCTTATTGTTCTTAAATTGAACAGATTGCAACGTACACACATTAGGGTAAAACATAAAAATAAATAACAAATAAAACAAAAATACAATACAATAATAAAAATAAAATGTTTAAAGGATCCCACACACCGGTGCGAATTATTCGCAGCTGTAGCGGCAGCGAGAATTCCGCGTTGGCTGCGGTAGCAATTTTCGCGTCACTGCTCAGACCGGCGCGTAAATCGCAACAATAGCGGTTGTTTATTTATCAACATTCATAGTTTTTGGCCTCCGAGCCAGCCCAGTCAGTCAGCTGGTAGAGTGTCGCTATTATTTGTTAAGTAACACCGGTTGGGCAAGCGACTTTGTATGGTGACCAGCTGACAGCCATCCATGAACAAACAGGAATCCCTGTTTAAACTCATGCCTAATGCACTTCAAAAATACAGCGATCAAATTGGGTAGTTGTTAATAATGTATGAAGTTCCCGATAACAAATAAAAGCTACAAAAAAAAATTCATAGTTGTTTTGCAATATGTTGTCTGAAAAAGAAGAGGTACTTGTGTTATGTGCATTAGTAGCAGAAGAAGAAAATAACTGGTTACTAATAAAGTTTAATTTATCTAATTAAGTAATACAATTTTGGAAAGTGTGTAACCTTTCTACAAGGTACATTGTGTTGTTGACAATTTAAAATACACAATGAAATGTATTGCAGCAGTATTGTATGGTATTAACAAAACAGCACAAAAAATCTGGTGTGAAACACTCACAGAACTTTATCGCCCCAATGCAAAAAAATAACCAATATAACCTAACATTAGTAATAAAACATTAGAAATAAGCAAAAACTAACCTCCATAAACATAATTTAATTTTAATCATGAGTGAAAGGCGCAAAATGAAAATCAACCTCAGTTTGGCTTAAAAATACGGAAAAATCACTCTTTCACGCTAAACTAGGCTCTGTAGAGAAAAATGCTTTGAATAAAAGTTGTAGATCTTTTAATTTTTTATAAATTTTTATTAGACACTTTTGTTATAAAATGCGTACTAAGGCTGAAATCTTAAAAAGTCAATTTATTTTACACATTTTCATGGAATAGAAAATCACTAATTACTTTTAAACTAAGCGTTTTACATAGAAATGTTTGAAAAAAAAAATTGTAGATGTTTTAATCGTCTACAACTTTTATGATATACATTTTTGCGCTAAAATGCATATTAAAGCCGCAATCTTGAAAAAATAATTTTTTTAAGAGAAAAGAGCCTTTCCAAAAATTTCAGCAAACATGGCGCCTACCCTATCTTGTAGAGCATAAACAATTTAGTAAACCAGGCTATTTTTAAAAAAATCGTAGGAGCCGTTTTTGAGAAAATCGCAAAAAAAGTGAAAAGTTACACGAATAAACTACTACTTCCGGTTGACCGATTTTGATGAAAATGTTCGTGTCGGGTCCGGTAGTGGTGTCTAACTTAAGTTTCAAGTTTCAAGTTCGTACGATGTTCCGTTTTTTAGATATTCTGTTCACGCACGCACGCACGCACGCACGCACGCACGCACACACACACACACACACACAAACCAATTGCTAAAAACATGTTTTTTGGGTTCAGGGGGTCTGAAAACGTGTAGATTCGGTAAAAACTCGACATGAAAACAATAGGCCTACTTTCCTTCCTATAATATTCATATAGGGAAGGGAAAGTAAAAACCATCAAATTAGACTTAAGACTGTAGAACACTCTTAGTAATTTACTTTATTTAAGTAAATAATTTTTTACTTTCCCTTGCTCTGTATGAAAATATCGGGAAGAACGTATTGGTTTTATGTCGATTTTTCAAAATCGAGTTTTCACCAGATGTACACATTTTCAGGCTCCCCTGAATCCAAAAAATAACATGTTTTTAGTGATGGTCTGCGCGCGCGCGCGTGTGTGTGTGAAAAAATATCTCAAGAACGAAGTATCGTACAAAGTTGGAACTTAAAACTGAAATTAGGTACGACTGCGGGACCCGACATGAACATTTTCATCAAAATCAGTCAATTGGAAGTAGTAGTTTATTCGTGAAATTTTTCACTATTTCGCGATTTTCTCAAAAACAGCTTCTAAATTTATTTTTTGAATTCGCCTCATTTAGGGCTTAGGCCTACTACATTTTTTATGCTCTACAAGATAGGGTAAGTACCACGTCTGCTGAAATTCTTGGGAAGCCTGTGCTCTCATAGAAAAAAATGTTTTTTCTAAAATTGCGGCTTTATTTGCATTTTAGAGGAAAAGTGTATATAATCAAAGTTGTAGGACATTCAAAACACCACAACTTTTATTTCAAACATTTGTTTTGTACATTGCTTACTTTAGCGGCAAATTAGTGATTTTATGTTTTTTTTCCATGGATATCTGTAAAAAATGTATTTTTTAAAGATTGCGTTCTTGGTATGCATTTTATGAGACAAGTGTAGGCCTATAAGTCACTTATAATCAAAATTATAAGAAATTAAAAACCTGCAACTTTAATTTGTAATATTTTTTCTCTAGTAAAGAGCCTAGTTCAGAGGTAATAGGCCTAACTGATTTTTCGTATTTTTAATTTTACGTCATTCGCTCGTGATTAAAATTAGGTAATGTTTTCCATTCTATAATTTTTAATCACGATTAGACATAGGTTATAATTTTCATTATTTATATTGGCAAGAGAAAGTCATGTGAGTGTTCACACCAGATTTTCAATGTATTACTTTGTTTTTGTACCTATCAATATTATGTAATGTTAAACATTAAATAAATTATTAAATATACAGTTAATAACTTCGTCAGTTTTGTTACTGAACCGTTCAATCCTATACAAAATAAATATCTAATTCTGAGCGGTAACAATATCTACAATATCTGCGGTGTGGTGAAAGGTAAATAAGATTCGAACTTGAAAACCTCATTTTCTCCAAACTGAATGAGATAGACATTCCCCCTTTACCCCTGTATATTTCTAATTCAGTCTCTGGCATTTTGGTACTTCGCGAATTCGCTGTTGTTGCGAAAAAAACCGCTGTCGACTGCAAACTGAATATTCGCTGTGACAGCGAATAAAAACGCGGCAAATTCGCGCAAATCTTCCTCCAGGTCGCGCTGGTGTGGCTGGCTCGTATGCCGCCATTACAATTAACAACAGCTGTTTATTGTTGTTGTAACAGCTGTGGCTTACATAACCGGTATTCCGCTGCTTCAGCGAATATTTCGCACTAAAATCGCAGCGAATAAAACGCTGCACATTCGCGCGAAATCCGCTCTGGTGTGGGCTGGCTCGTAAGTCGCCATTACTTTAAACAACAGCTGTCGCGTAAACAACGAATATTTCGCTACTGCTGCGAATATTTCGCGCCGGTGTGTGGGATCCTTTATACAATTAATTTTGTATTTCAGAATATTAAAAATAAAATTATTTTTAAAGAAATCAAGTATTATCAACAAATTCAGAGTATTAGCAAACCATAAATTGTATTAACTTTTTATTTCCTCCAACTTTGCTACCTAGAACTGAAAGATGTGACGTTTGGTGCATAGGAAAATCATGTTTTTATCAAAGAAATACGTCAAAAGTGACATTAAATGGTCAAAACAATTTATAATGCCATTCGAATACGAATAAAAATATTCTTATCTTATAATGCCATTTGATACAACTTCTTAAAAGTAAATTTTAATTGCGAATGTGGTTTTAACCACAAGAGTTTCAGCTTCTTGAAACTTTCAATCCAAGATACAATGATGCAAGAATAACAAACACTCTTCTCAAATTTTCAAACATTAGTTCCATCATCAACGGCTTATTTCATTCTTTTTTTAAAAAATATTTTGTTGACCAACACATTATCCAAAAGGCAAACCATTAATTTTTCTTTTATAATAAATTTCAAACACAATTTCAAATCACAGAGGGCATCGTTTCAGTCTACCCACCGATGTCCAATAACTTCAACACTAAATTTTACTACTTAATCACAGAGGGGCATCGTTTCAGTCTACCCACCGATGTCCAATAACTTCAACACTAAATTTTACTACTTAATCACAGAGGGCATCGTTTCAGTCTACCCACCGATGTCCTATAACTTCAACACTAAATTTTACTACTTAATCACAGAGGGCATCGTTTCAGTCTACCCACCGATGTCCAATAACTTCAACACTAAATTTTACTACTTAATCACAGAGGGCATCGTTTCAGTCTACCCACCGATGTCCTATAACTTCAACACTAAATTTTACTACTTAATCACAGAGGGCACTGTTTCAGTCTACCCACCGATGTCCTATAACTTCAACACTAAATTTTACTACTTAATCACAGAGGGCACTGTTTCAGTCTACCCACCGATGTCCAATAACTTCAACACTAAATTTTACTACTTAATCACAGAGGGCATCGTTTCAGTCTACCCACCGATGTCCAATAACTTCAACACTAAATTTTACTACTTAATCACAGAGGGCATCGTTTCAGTCTACCCACCGATGTCTTATAACTTCAACACTAAATTTTACTACTTAATCACAGAGGGCATCGTTTCAGTCTACCCACCGATGTCCAATAACTTCAACACTAAATTTTACTACTTAATCACAGAGGGCATCGTTTCAGTCTACCCACTGATGTCCTATAACTTCAACACTAAATTTTACTACTTAATCACAGAGGGCACTGTTTCAGTCTACCCACCGAAGTCCTATAACTTCAACACTAAATTTTACTACTTAATCACAGAGGGCACTGTTTCAGTCTACCCACCAATGTCCTATAACTTCAAACTAAATTTTACTACTTAATCACAGAGGGCATTGTTTTGCACTACTACATGGCCAAATGTAGATTAGTGCTAGTCTCCATGTTTCACCTCAAACATCTTGCAGAATAATTTCTTAACACATTTAGTGCTAGAGACTCGCCTAGTGGGTTCTGTTTTGTTATAATATTTTAAGTAATTCTGGAGGGACAGATATCAGTTTGTTGCTATTATATATCCCTCAGGAAGGTTTTTTCTTTGTAACTGTGCAGTTCGTTTTTGAATTTTCATTACACGATCTTCTACCCTTGTATATTATACTTGTTTATTATTTTTAACGGGTTTTTTGGGTACAGTTGAAGCCGTGAATTTAGTATCTTTGCAGGTATCAATTCAAAATAGCTTAAACTTTTAGATTTACTTTAAAAAAATAATATTCGTAGTTTAAGATTATATAAGAAATTACGCGTAAATTGTAACGATAAATGGAAAAATTCAAACAAGAAATACATTTCTTATAACAGGCAAAAATAAACCTAAAAAAACTATTGAATTGTTTATTTTTATGTTATTAGCTAACATAAATCCATGGTATCGATCACAAATAAAATAAATCTATAATAACATAAGTAACATAAGTTGTAAGCTCTACATAAAGGAAGCGGAGATACGCTGCACGAGTTATCAGCCCAAAGGGACAGATACCTCATAATTGCTCAGCATTGAATGTGTTAAAATAGCTGAGTATTAATAAATTACCTGGTTAAGGGCAGGTTGTTTAACAACTTGATGTAATGTCTGAACCAATGTGTCAATGGGCATCGCTTTGATAGCACTCAGAAGTTGAACTAACACTTGTTGGCCTTCACTAGCAACAGGCAATACCTATACAACAAGAAAAACAATTTAATAGTCTACAAAAATTACAAAAAAAAAAACAATTTTTCATTTTTAAAAAGCACACTGACGTATAATTATCCGCAACATTATAATTTACGTGATAACTTGTATGTAAATATTTACAAAAAATTTGTCACACTCATACGCGTATGGCTGCAGTATTGCTTTACAAGACCAGATAAAATTTCAAATTAAACCAAATGTTTAAAGATTTCCTGTACATTCACTAATCAATAAAAAATGTATGATTATAAACATTTAACAATGATTCATAAATAAATTCATGGATCAATGAAACATCATCATCATTATCATAATCTTCTTTATCACTTTTCCAAGTCTCCTTGATTGCTATTTGGGCATCGCATCTTTCCCAATTCATCGATAACTGAACTCATTCACTTCATTCTTGGCTCTACCCTTTGGTCGTTTTCCCTCCATATCCAAATACAGCATCCTTTTCGGTAGTCTTTCCTCCTCCATTCTACTGACATGACCAAACCATCTCAGCTTTGTTTGTCCAAATCTCCTTAACCGGCTTTCCATTTCTAGTTGTTCTCTAATTAAATTATCTCTTATTCTGTCTCTTCTTGTCTTCCCCAGCAATCCTCTTAGACTTTACCTCCATTGCCTGAATTCTACTCTCTACCTTTTTTACCCCAGTTCATGTCTCGGCTACGTAAGTCAAAACTGGCACAAAGTATATACACTAAACACAACTTTTTTACAAAGCCAATGAGGAACTTCTTGATCCCAGTCTGAGCCTCTCGCACTTTCGAAGAAACTACTTGCTTTCGGTACCCTTGAAAACATAAAAATACTCAATTAGAAATACTAAATGTTACTTACAGATTGTATAGAAGTAACATGTGCTGCAGGAGGCCTCCTTTCACGCCAGACGACCGCTACAGCAGCAAGAAAACTGTTACCATGATGTAATGCTATTGGGCTTAAGAACTCCAACAGCTGTTGGCGAACAACTCGAGGACTACCAGCTTCAACATTCTCACTTTCCCTAAAACAAAAAAATTGTTAAGTAATACAAAAATATTATACTAAATAAAATATTTGCAACAGTTTATGAACAATTTAAAAAAATCACTTAAGTACTAAACCATTTAATCATTTAACTAAAATTACGCATATCTTGTTCTCTTTTGAAACCTACGTGGGCCTAAGGGTCCCCAATTTACAGTTCAACCAATCCCTCTAACTTGCAACAAATTCAAGCATTCCAGTCAAAAATATTATGCGTTATAGCAAATGCACCTCTTTACGTTAGCAACAAAACCTTACATACAGATTTGAAAACACCACTTGTACAAAATTCTATCGAATACCAATACAAATGCTTTCACGACAAGTCACACGAACACGAGAACCCCCTGGTGCGTTCACTTTCCACCGTCCATTTACCTGATAATCCCCCCTAGACGCCTTAAAAGACGCTGGAGTAGAGACCTGCTAATTTGATATACAAATTTCATTCTTGGGGAGGCACCAATGGGGGCCCTACCCCTCTCATGCCTATCATGTCATTTACATTATTATCATAATCATCACATTTGCTTGTTGTAAAATTGTACAGTTGTATATAAAGAATTAAAGAGAAAGAAAAGTACTAAACCTCTCAATCTAAACCATTATTTTACAAGTACATTATACATGAAGTTGTATATTACCTTTCTTTGCCAGACACAAGAGCTTGCCACAAAACTGCCACACTAGCAATAACTCGAGGTAAACTGCCAAGTACCGCCTTTCTTGCTGAATGCGGGTTATGCCGTTCTTTAATCTGCTCCTGCTGAAATAAATTACTATGTTAATAAACAGAAAAAAATCTGGTTTAAAACACTCACACAACTTTCTCTTGCCAATACAAATAATTAACAATAAACCAAACGTTAGTAATAAAACATTAGAAATAAACAAAAAAACTAACCTCAATAAACATAACCTAATTTTAATCATGCGTGAAAGACGCAAAATGAAAATCGACCTTAGTTTGGCTGAATAATACGGAAAATCACTCTTTCACGCTAAACAAGGCTCTGTAGAGAAAAATGCTCCAAATAAAAGTTGTAGATCTTTTAATTTCCTATAAATTTGATTAAACACTTTAGTCATAAAATGCATACTAAAGCCAAAATCTTAAAAAAATAAATTTTTCACATGTTTTCGTGAGAAAAACCACACAAAATTGCTAATTACCGCTAAACTAAACTTATACAAAAAATGTTTAAAATAAAAGTTGTAGGATTTTAAATTCTCTACAACTTTTATTATACATATTTTTCCGCTTTAATGCATGTTAAAACAGTAATCTTAAAAAAACAACTTTTTTACGTGAAAGCCTCACCGAGAATTTCAGCAAACATGGCGCCTACCCTATGTTGTAGAGCATAAAAAATTTAGTAAACCAGGCGATTTTTAAAAAAATCGTAGGACCAGTTTTTGAGAAAATCACAAACAAGTGAAAAATTATACAAATAAACTACTACTTTCGGTTACCCGATTTTGATGAAAATGTTCGTGTCGGGTTCGGTAGTGGTATGTGTTTTAAGTTTCAAGTTTCAAGTTCGTCGATGTTCCATTCTTGAGATATTCTGATCACACACACGCACAAGTGCGCGTGCGCGCGCACACACACACACACACGCACAAGTGCGCTCGCGCGCGCACACACACACACACACACACACACACAGGCATCGCTAAAAACATGTTTTTTTGGATTCAGGGGGTCTGAAAACATGAAGATCCGGTGAAAACTCGATTTCAAAAAATCGACATGAAAACAATACTTTCCTTCCTATATATTCATACAGGCAAGAGAAAGTAAAAAATATGTTAATGTTCTAGTTAATCATCTGCTATTAAAGGTGAGGCGCCACTGGCTCCTGACTTGACTTGACTTGACCTGACCTGACTTGACTAGACATGAGTGAACATGCACCACTGGTTCCGTACCGGACTTGACTTGAAATACAACTGAGCTGCTACTTCAATTCAATTTCCTTCGTTACTAGTGATTGAGCGAAAACCATGTCCGCGGGTCTTCTATTATTAGATTTGAGTTCTGAATCTTCAGATTCAGAATTCGAATATCTTACTGAATGTATGCTAAAAGCAACAAAGAAAAGGAAGTGGTTGTCTCCATACGTGAAAGAACGAGAAAAATATGGCGAGTACCATACTTTAATTAAACAATTAACTGGTGAACAGTTTAAACATTATTTTTGAATGAATGAGAAACGGATGTGGAAGGGAAATGATGGCAAAGTGGGGATAAATAGTGGTGGTGGGGGATGCGGACTCAGGATGCAACCCAACCCAGACCGGAGTCTTCCTGACTCAAGAAGCTTTTATCCGTCCGGTCAAGTCAAGTCAAGAAGCAGTGGCGCTCATTCTATTTAAAATTATGCGACTGCATTCGCTTCCGGACTCAAGTCAAGTCAAGTCAAGTCAAGTCTGGAGCCAGTGGCGCCTCACCTTAATTCTTCGCATGATATCAAGTGTACTTAAATCTAACTTTTCCCAGTATATTTTTTCTGAAATTATAAGTAAAACACTTCAGAAAACGAGCATAAATTCTTTAAACTTAATCTTAGAATAATTCAGTCAGTAATAAATAAGCTAACAATATAGTAATATTATTAATAATATAACCTTGCTAATTATTTTACTTCTATAGTTATTTGCACATTCAGTTAACACAATGAAGCAGTATAGGACAGTGTATTTCTTCTTTCGAGTTTCTGACTGCTACTAGTACACATACAAACATTGGCTTGGTAGATCAATCAATGCCATAACCAATAACATTCCTCTCCTCCACGCCCCATCGATAACAAACCTTTATAATATTGAGTAGTCTATTATGACTATTAGTTAATAATTTCTGCCCATGACGGACAGGTGGAGTGTCAAATTATTTACATTCAATCTGTTCGTTGCAGGGCTAAAATAAATAGTTCTGTTTCTTATCACATGGTCAGCCAATTAAATGACTGAATCATTTAAGAACAGTAGAGGTAGAGGTGCAAAAGACACTAATCAGAGTTATCTCCTCTGAAAGTAATGAATTTCATTATACAGCCAGATCCTGTGGTGAATGAAGTGAAGGTGTCGTTTGCAGAGTGGAAAATATGTGTTTTTCAGAGGGCCCGGCATGCTGATAAGCGTACTTTTCCACTCAGTGAGGAAGGCAACGGTAAACCACCTCACTCCTCGTTTTACTTAATAAAACCTCTACAGGTTCAAACCAGCCTTTTGGCTGATGACCTAAACAACAACAACAACAACAGTTAATAATTAACAGTATAAGTTTATACTCAACTTCATACACGGATTCCAAATGTGAAATATCTACCTAACTGTACTGGGAAAGATTTTTTAGATTTGTAATAACCAATTGCGTCATTTGTTTACACTTATTATGCAGTGTTTAGAAAGTTTGGCCAGGGAAGGTGGAGAAGGCATTAGTAGATCAGCAGTAAAATAGATAAGATATTTATTTTAACCCCCCCCCCCCACAAAAGAAGAAAATCTTTTGACAGTTTTTTTTTGTTTTTTTACAATTAATTCAACATTCTACACAATACATAATTTTTTTCTGTTAAGCAAAACTTGAATTGTAGTTCTACCTCAAAAAATACGTGTTCTATAGAGATTTAAAAATGTATTTATAAACGCATCCAGATGCCTTTAATTGATGTTTTTAGTTGCGCTAATAGCAGTGACGATTCCCATAAGATCCATTGAGTCAACTGAACGTGCTAACGACAATAGCTAAAAATTCCAGAGACAAATAATAATTTCTAAAATACTGGAAAATAACAAACAAACACACTGGGCTATGGGACATTAATAAATTATTATCAATATTAATTTAAAAAAGTGCAATAAATTACCAATAGAATTGGTGACGGCATGAATACATGCATCAGATTGCTGAAGATCTGAGCAGGTGTGTTACCACTGACAGACAAAAGTGGTTGCGTAAACGGTGTCGCAGAATCAAGAAGACAATAATGACACAGTACAGTTAATGCTTCGACTTGCGTTATCGCATAATCAGCCGGAAAACTAATAGAATTGACAGATGATGCATTATCCTGTTGATGATAAGCTTTGGATAAAGCTTCGATATTTGAGCAGATATGTTTCACAACAGTAGTCACCACTTTTGTTAGTGCCGAGCCAAGATAAGGTAGAGCACACGTCACCTAAACAAAAAAATAACAAAGAATATTCAAGCTGAATATTTTATAAAAAAATCTGGTGTGAAACACTCACACAACTTTCTCTTGCCAGTGCAAATAATTTAAACAATATAACCTAACATTAGTAATAAAACATTAGAAATAAACAAAAAACTAACCTCAAAAAACATAACCTTATTTTAATCATGAGTGAAAGACGCAACATGAAAATCTACCTCAGTTTAGCTTAAAAATACGGAAAATCACTCTTTCACGCTAAAATAGGCTCTGTAGAGAAAAATGCTTTAAATAAAATTTGTAAATCTTTTTATTTCCTATAAAATTAATTATATACACTTTTGTCGTAAAATTAATACTAAGGCTGAAATCTTAAAAAAATAGATTTTTCACTCGTTTTCGTGAGAAAAAAACAGAAAATCGCTAATTACTGCTAAACTAAGCATTACACAAAAAAATGTTTGAAATAAAAGTTGTAGAATTTTAAATTTTTTACAACTTTTATTATATAAGTTTTTGCGCTAAAATTTATAATGAAGCCGTTATCTTAAAAAAACTATTTTTTTACGTAAAAACAGCCTCACCGAGAATTTCAGCAAACATGGCGCCTACCCTATCTTGTAGAGAATAAAAAATTGAGTAAACCAGGCGATTTTTAAAAAAATCGTAGGACCAGTTTTTGAGAAAATTGCAAAAAAAGTGAAAAATTATACGAATAAACTGCTACTTCCAGTTGACCGATTTTGATGAAAATGTTCGTATCGGGTCCGATAGTGGTATGTAACTTAAGTTTCAAGTTTCAAGTTCGTACGATGTTCCGTTCTCGAGATATTTTGTTCACACACACACAGACCAATCGCTAAAAACATGTTTTTTGGGTTCAGGGGGTCTGAAAACGTGTAGATCCGGTGAAAACTCGATTTCGAAAAATCGACATGAAAACAATACTTTCCTTCCTATATATTCATATAGGCAAGAGAAAGTAAAAATTGAATTGAAATTAATAAATTATAATATTACTAGAAATACAAAATGGTCATCTATTAAGGGGAGTGTGGAATGAAAAAATAATAAAATTATCGAACTGAGTTTTATGCAAATGACTGAAGATGTATCATCTTCTGTAAATTTTAAATAAGTGAGATAAATTTTTTTTTAGTTTCAATTTTTTATTTACTCTGATGACGGTGGATCCACCGAAACACATGTAAGTAAGAATAAAAATAAAGGTGACGCAGTTTAAAAAGAAGATTGGTGAAATTATTATATAAATTCATAATATGAAATAGAAATAATTTCAAACTGCAGGATGCATTATAAAGATTTTATATTATAAAGATTTATTTTTGAATAAAATTATCGATTTTAGTTTTTTCGTTGGAAATATAGTTTGAAATGTGCGCTTTAAAATGCCGTTAGAATCATGTTGCTATGCCAACTAGAAAATATTTTATTCATTTTTTTGTGATTTTAATGTTTAAGCTGATTTTGCCGTCATGAAATTTTACAATATAATTTTCCCTTTCGATTAATATTTTACTGTGATTTATTATACTATTTTTTCACACTGCCATCTTTTATTTATTCATAGTTTGGCAGTATAACCTAAAAGTTTATAACCTGCACTATTTTTGTTGCAGTCTCTCTTTGTTTACACTCGTGTTTTTGTTTCTCAAACTTTAAGCATGGATAACTGAAAACGTCATTTTTAGAACTTTATGTACCTTTTTCTCAGCTTCCACAAAAGGTACAAGGCTGAAATTTTTATGGAGTATGTTTATTGTCCAGTTCTATTAATTGAATACGCCGTTTTTAAAAATATTGAAAACTGTGGGAGCAAAAAAAATTTTTTTCGGTGCTTTTTCAATGAAATAAGTTTTTTAAAATTTTAAAAATTTAAAAAAAAAAATTGTGAAAATCAAAATTCTTACCAGAATTAAATGCTACACATTATAATTATGTACCAAAGAGTGGCCTCATACAAAAAAAATTGTAAATCTAGCTGCAGTGGTTGCTGAGAAAAAGCTACAAACATTAACATTGCTTAAGATAGGGATCCACACTCCACTTAACACATTGGTAATGGATGACCCCTTGAGGTGTCAAAGCAAGTGACTTCCACATGACGCCTCTCATCATGCGGTCAGCACTTCGTGCTCGCCTCTCATCATGCAGTCTTGGGTTCAAATCCCATTCAGGCACGGCATATTTTCATGCATTACAAAAAAATCATTTCATCCTTCACCGTCTGCATTAGCAGTAATTGCAGAACAGTCGGACGTTAAACCAAAAAAAAAAAAAAACCACATGACAGATGATAGCTTGAAGTATCACAATACCTATTTGTTGCTGTAGCTTTTATTAGAACTACAACACGTTGTTATCAAATGTTCTACGGGCTATCAAACCACTCCTACAAGCCCTACAGTAAAGGAAGGACGGTCATCTTTAGTTAGGTGTTGTTGGGAATTTTTAAACAAACAAATGCCTGTTCATGTATCATAATCTGTATATATTAATGGGAAAACTCTCACTGATTCTCACTCATCTCATCATTAGTTCTCCCACTTGGAAAATAGCTAAAAAGCTATTTGGAGGTAATATTCCCTTTAGGGTAAATAGAAAAGTTAAACAAACAATTTTGAAATTCCACCGTTAAGGGGTTAAAAAGGATGTTCAACCGTTAAACTAATATATTCCATTAACCAAGTTTCGGACAGATAGCTGAAACTTGGTAGGGTTATTACTTTAAGTTCAAATACAAAAATTACCCCTTAACCATTTCTAAAATGTACCCCTAACAGGATGAAAATAAACCAATATTTATTGTTTACTAAGTTCCAGATGAATTAAGACGGCTGAAATTTGAAGATATTACAAGTAGTAACGCTAAAAAAATTACACCGGTTTGTACATCTGGCTGGATTACATACACTGACCACTGAATTTGTCATAAATTACCGTTTACAGAGAGAATTGTGCATGAACATTTATGGGAGCAAGTACAACTTATGTTACATGTTAATATATGTTATAATATTGACTGAAGCCCCCAGTTTACCCTGTCATTCTCTATCATTACTATTCCATAAGTTTCTTTATTGACTAACTAAATAAAAAAGTGGTCCCTCCAAAATTTCCATTATTTGCAAGGTTAAAATTTCAATCCTTTACGTTCAAAGGGCAAAAATCCCAACCATGATAATTGCTGGCTATCTCTGCGGCCTAGTGGTTAGAGCACTAGACTGCAACTAGATTGCTAAGTGGAAGATCACGGGTTCAATTCCCAGCTAGGATCTGGAAATTATTATAATTTTTTTATTTAATCCTTAATTTGTGTATGCTGCAATCTGTTCAATTCAGAACAATAAGCAACCCCATGACCCAATGAGATGACGATGATGTGTATGACGTGTAAATGAGGTGTAGTCTTGTACAGACTCAGGTCGACCATTCCTGAGAGAGTATGGTTAATTAAACCCCAACCATCAAAGTACACCAGTAACCACTGTCGTACTTATAAATTAAATTGGTCATACATTATAAATTAAAACCCACTGATTATGTAACATGACCCATAGTAGTTGCTAATGACCTAAACAGTTGATGCAACTTTACATTAACTTAAAACTTGAAAAAATTTGTAATCTAAAATTAAAATCCAAAAATAAATACCAGAGCAGTCCAATGTGTATGTGAATGTCGGCTACGCCCATGTTGATCTAAAGCTTTTGTGATTGCAGCAAGAAACATTGGTTGTTGAGGAATGACTCTACCAGATATATACTTTAATTCTCCACCACTGGTAACCGGATCTTGACGTTCATTTGACAATATACCTGTTGATGTTGTTGGTGTTGCATTAGCAGCAGTTGTTGCTGTTGAAGACGATGCATCATTTTCACTCTGGTTACCACGCCTTGAGTTAACTTCACGTTCCAACATTAGGAGTGCCAGAAGAAACCTGGAAAATAAATTAATTTGTGTAATTTTAAAGTAGTAAGTCAACAGGAGGTTCACAAACATATAGTAATATGGACAGAGCTTTTTAGATGTGCAATGGTTCTAGTGCAACACAATTCTGTGTTCACTACATTGTGGTTGGTTTAACTCCACCACTCGGTTGGGTTAGAAAGTAACCAGTCTGGTATCCGAAACCGATCAGTCAACATCCAAGTACCTTCGTAATTTTTGAAAATATAAATAAAACTGTTCACAAAAAAGTTTTTTGGTTACTATAATATTTTCTAAATTTTAGCAGTTTTAAATTTCTAATAGATTATCTATAGACTCTGCAAGTTTCAGCTGTGCTACGTCAGTAGTAAACGTGAACATTTAAGTATTGGACTTCTTGGAATTGGAATTTTTTTAACTAGAATAAAACTTGTGAATTAGACACAATAGAATAGACCTTTACTTCTCCATTCTTTCTCCAGTACCTCTTTCTGTTATCAGTGCTTTTGGAGTCCATAGCTTACTTCAATTACAAAATGAACAGTGTTCCAATAGAATTGTTGAGAATTGAAGAGGTTATCATGTTCATACAGGTAATTAAATATTTATAACAACAAATTTCAAAGGATATACTGAAGAAACCCAAAA
This sequence comes from Catonia carolina, assembly GCA_035578175.1. NCBI lineage: Eukaryota > Metazoa > Arthropoda > Insecta > Hemiptera > Achilidae > Catonia > Catonia carolina. Next base: position 15,466,344 of record JAQMRL010000013.1, read on the forward strand.
AAAAAACTCTGATAGGTAAATATCATAATCACCATCATACTCTTTATCCCATCACCAACTTTCCTCGGGTCACGCACAGCACAATTCCTATCCACCTCTTCCTATCGCTGAAGATCTTTCCTCCTTTACTCCTCTTGAAATTGCACCTTTCTTCCAATTCATAACTGAACCCGTCCTTGGTCTTTTTCCTTCTTTTTGTCTTTACGTATAGTAACCTTCCACAAAGCCTAGTCTCCTCCAAATTGTCCTAACTGTATTATAGCTTTTCATCTGCCTAATGCTCCACATCAGGCTGTCCAGCCCCAATTGTTCCCTAATTACATCATTTCTCACTTCTCTTCTTCTTGTCTTTCCGTACTCCATCGATAAATAATCTGTATAATAAATCCTTACAGACAAATTTATTACAATCTAATAAATAATCTAATATTACCTGAGCAACTGAACTTGAAAAGCTTCAGAATGTCTTGATACACCATCAACCTTAACATCATCATCATCTTCATTGAATAATAGAATCTCTTGTGTAAATGAACTCTGATGAGTAGAATTACGATTTTTATGTTGCTGACTTTGTTGTTGTACAGTAGATAAAACGCAATGTAACAATACTTTTTGTAATTTTACACGTGATAATAAATCAGCAAGATAACATGCCAATCCATGACCACTGTCTCTTACGATGCCACACAGTTCACAGCTGATCAGCGATAATAACTCTACACTGCATATTTGCACCTAAAAAATATATATTTGACAATTTATGCAACAATTTCTAATGAAATTTATATAAGTTACAAATTTTTGTAAAGATTTTACCAATGGATATATGTACCTCAAAATTTACACTTAAAACATGCATATTTACGATTTACATTCAAAAAATTAACCTACAAATTTTATTTCACAGAAAAGATACTATTATCACAAAGTACCAATCTGGTCATTTAGTAGCAAAAAACATAAGAACAGCTAATCCTCTCACCCATTCATAGAAACATGCAGTTCTCAGTCCTCTCTTAAAACATCAAAATTTACTCAATTACCACTCGTTTGGTTAAGAGATGGAGATTACTTTTTAGATGCACAGTCATTCTAATGCAAAATGGAATGGTCAACAGTAACAACATTTTGGTACTTCAACCCCATCAGTAAACATCGCATGCTATTGTAATTTGTGAAAACATTAGCCAGTCTGTTGAAGTAGTGTTAAAAATTAAAAATTCATAAATTTGTAATAGTTATCTATTAACATTATTTATCTTTCAGTACTGGTTTTTTTATTTACAGTTTTAGACATTTATGTAGATTTTACAACTAGTACCATTCAAAAACACGATTCGATGTTTTTGAACAAGAATAGTAATTGTGAAATGAGTGAAATAGTAACAAACAGGCTGGTGCCTTCGCTCCCATACGTTTCAGTTTACCTTATCTTAGTACCAGTGTTCGCACACTCCGTAGCTCATGCGCCACCTCACATACACAGTTCAAATAATACAGTAATGATTAACATACATATAACCATGATGCCACCTGCACAAACATGAAGCATTCAGGAGAAAAGGAGATGGGACCTCTGCAGTGTGTTACCAAACAACGACGACACATAAAATCCAACATCAACTGTTTTATGCTACAGTACAATTAATCTTAAAAGTTGTTTCTCAAAATTTAAACATTCAAACCAGTGGCTGATTTTTTTATAATGCATTGTCACTGTCACCCCCTTTGATTAAGTACTGTGATGCCGGCTATCAAAGCTTCCGACGTAGCGACAGAGAAAGCCGCCAATAGTTCCGAGAGGGGCGGGAAGTTGTGTGCGTACCGACAGAGGCCTTTGTCATCAAGGCCGAGCCAGTAACCGCCCTGTACCACAGCGCTCTCAACAACTATATAAAGAGCGCTGCACTGAGCCGAGGGATTCGATTCCGATCTAGACAGCAGACAAGATGTCTGCTGTCGGCTACCGGACTCCAGCGAAGACTAATCGACGACCGCGCAAGAGAGAAGATGATAATTCCGCTCGCCAACCCATCACCGTAAGCCATCGACCGGACCATCATCGCCCGCTGACACGAGTGATGCCCACAGCGATCCCTCGACCAAGCCTTACGCACACCGGATCCGACGAAGCAGCCATCGACACACTACTGCGAGGGAAGAAGATGACGTCTCCGCTGGACGACGACACACCATTTCGCCCAGCCTCCGACCGACTACGACGCTTCTCCAAGACGACCACCGCTTAAACGGCCCTTTTCAGGGCCACCAAAATGTAAAGGTTTCAACTCGCCATTTAATGTCCCCATCCGGTGACAGCATGTTTTCTTGTTATAAATAAATATATGTACATAAACCACCGTCACAATTTGTACTCTTTTCCAACAATTGGGTACATTGGATGTCCATTTCATAAAACAAGATATATCGAACATTAATTACTATATGATAACATCAATTTAACCTGTCAACTCTAATAAACAGCAGCACTAAAAATCAACAATACAAACCTGTCTGTTTCCAGATATTTCATCTTGAGTCAGTTTTGTCTGCCCAAGATTAGGGTAATAACTTCGCATGTAATACAAACACGTAGAAATAAGGACTTCAAGATACATACTACTTCGACTACTGCTTGTATCCAAATCACCCGAGAAACCTCTGCCAAATATTGATTTTCTATGTCGAGCCAAAAGTTTTAACAACGGTGACCTAAAGAAGAACAAAAAGAAAATAAATGTTTCACCACTTACTTATTCAGCAATTCATCCTTTTAAAACAACTTTTTAAACCACACTAGAACCAAAATATTTACATAAAAATGTAAAATACTTTTCTAAATAATTCTTAGTTTTTTATTCCCAAAAATACAAAAAAAAATTGTGTTTTCAAAATAGTCTTCATTTAGTAGCACAATTAACAGACATTCCATCATGCAGTTTTAAGTCACCTGAAGAGTATAAATGGTGGGAACCTCACTCTCCATAATTTAGCACTATGGATGTAAGCCATAGGGCCTCCTCTTCAGTTAGAGTTGAGCAGATGCTCTATTTCTTCAAGGCCACCACATGAAGGTCGCACCTCGAAATCTGAACCTTACCGACCATCCCCAGCAGAAGTATTTGCTGGTTTTGATCGCTCTTAAATATTTTCAGTGGAAGAGAACGAGATAAAAATTTTCTGACACCTGTATAGAATGGATGACAACCGGTTGACAAAAACCAATTTTTAAGACACTCAACAATGGACACCTACGGTGTCGGATAAATGGTTAAAAAATTCAGAAAGAATACTAAGAAAACAGGAATAATCAAGGAAACTTAATGAACTAAACCAAATTCAGACTTAAGGGCTTCCATTGAGAGCACAAACAGAATAATGTATAGACACAAGAAAAGAGATAAGCCTACAGTGAGCGAATGCTGAGAATGTGAGCTGCAAAAACAGCTTCCAGAAACATCTAGTCACTTCACGTAGTCTAAAATTGGCCCTATGAGAAAAAATATATAACTTTTGTTTAGCTATGTAAATTCAAGCATTTAGGAGAATTCATTTGAAAAAAGAATACTGTCAAACTGCAATGGAAGGGAGAATTAGGAAAATGGAACAACTTTTCTTTTATCCCAAAGATCTTAAAAAGAAAAATATTTCGCAAGATGCCAAACTTACAAATTAAAATTTAGTTTTTTGGTAATTTTCTACAGAATAGAAACAATCACAAAAATACATACATGTGAAATCTGGAAACAGTAGAAACGAAAATTAATCATAAAATTTATGGTGAAAACATTACAGAAACTGGAGACAGGCAAAATAAACCAAACCAAGAACATTGAATATTTAGTAGACACAAATCATAAAAATAAAAAGCAAAATTTTTTAGACACATAAAGCGTATGAACAAAAACCCTTCAAACAAAATGATTTTCAGTATTTGCAATGACAAAGGCAGAACCAATTTTAAGCACAAACTACTGGAAATTGAGTAACTAGGATTTGACAAAACTGATTATTTTGATAAAATTAAGCTCAGAAGCTAATTTTGTATGGATTGGGAATTCCTATGGAGATTCAGAAAACCATCAACAAAGAACAGAAACTTCTAATAGATGCAAATAAGTCCAGATTAGGAAAGATGAAAAAATATTGTGAAGAAAGGAGACCAAGAGAAAAAAAACATCAAAGAATAAACAGGACTTTCTGAAAAAGCTAGAAAAAATAAATTTGATAAAATGAAAGCTCAAAGGAGAGAAAATAAAATCAGAGAATGTAAAGATCCGGAACAGAAATGTGGGAAGGAGAGGAAGTTGATTGGGACTGAACTTTTGTAAAAATAAGTAGCTATACAATTATTGTTTTACAAAACAGCATTACAGGTTTCACAGTTATAAACAAAATTTTATTTTTGTTTAGATGAGATCTAACATCTACAAGATTTACAAAACAGCATTACAGGTTTCACAGTTATAAACAAAATTTTATTTTTGTTTACATGAGATCTAACATCTACAAGATTTGAACAAGTTTATGAGTTAATGCTGATACACAATCATACAAATGACGTGTTCTACAGACACTAAAACTAACAGGTCTTCTATACGACAAGGACCAATGTTTATGCTATGAACAACTGGTAACAGAAATATAACAGCAAAAGTGGAGATAGCTGTTCTGTAAGAGTATACAATAAACTAGGAGGTAACGTAAAAAAAAAATGACAGAGTAACCAGAAACTTGTGTCACAATAACCCCATGTAACTTCAGTTTGAATGAACAGCAAACCAAATACGTTATACAAAAATCAATAGAGTAGAACCTCTTTAGTAAGAAATTATAGCACTGTAAATGGCACAATGCATTATAGCTCTTACACATGAATCTTAATTCATTTAAAATACCTAAAAGATATCATGCTTATTAAAGACCTTCATCAAAGTAAGTACATCAACAATAAAATATGACAAGATACATAAAATCTCTGAACAATTATTGAAGTTTTAAATATCTTAAAAATATTTTCAACTTTGGATTAATATATTTTTGTTATCGGTATAACTAGTCAGATCGAACTGGCTTCTATGACAGGGGTCTTGGATTCAATTTTTGGTCAGGTCTGGTATTTTTTCATATTTACTTTTCACTTCTTCACCACAGGGTCCGGCTGTATAACGAAATTCATTACTCTCAGAGGAGAGAAGTCTAGTGCCTTTTACACTTCTGCCTCTTCATTCTTAAATGCTTCAGTCATATAATTGGCTGACCATGTGATAAGAAACAGAACTATCTTTTGTAGACCTGGAACTAGCAGATCAAGTGCAAATAATTTAACAATCCACCTGCCTGCTCTATAAAACTACATCTATATAGTCAAATCAAAAAAAAATCATTCAAATTATGAGATTGATTGTCAGATCAATCAGAAATTTCGACGACAACAGAGAAATGTCATTACAACAGTATTCTATTAACCGTACAATTTACAAAAAGATGTAGACAAGTTAAATACCTGGAAGGTAAACCAGTAGTAGCCGCAGCACAAAGAAAAGCACGTGAATTTGTTGTTAAAATATTACGCAATGTTTGTAACGCATACAATGTACGTAAAGAATCGTAAACACCACAGTATAATAAAAGATGGGAATGTAAATGATCGACTCCGTTTCCAGATTTACTAGTAGCAATACTACCACCATGCGCCAACTTTTGTGATCTTGTATGGCCAATACTCCATGAATCTTTACCACTACTGTACGTTCCACAAGTGGTCGTCGTTTTGATACTTGAACTCGGTTCGGATACTGACGAATCTTTTGATGCCTGAAATGAAAACACATCGTTATCAGCAACACAAATATTTCTAAGACTACATTAATTATTTCCCAACTGCACATGAGTAACACATATTTCAATAAATAAAAAAATGTAAATCACTAATTGACGCTAAACTAAGCTCTGTAGAAAAAAAGTGCTTGAAATTAAAATTGTAGATTTTTTTATTTTCTATAACTTGTATTATATACAATTTGGTCATTAAATGCATCATACTAGGCCAAAATTTTAAAAATTCCCATTTTTTACCAATTATGATGAGAGAAATACAGAAAATCACAAATTGATGCTAAGCCAAGCATTGAAGAAGAATATGCTTGTAATAAAAGTAGTATGTCTTTAATTTTTTACAGTTTTATTAATGTACACTTTTTCCTAAATTGCATATTAAGGCCGCAATCTTAAGGTAAGTGCACAGTGAACACTGGTTGCAGGTCACACGTCACAGGTACTGATTCACGGCAGCGAATGCACATAGTGGGAGGATGTAACTACGCGCTACACCTTCATTCAGTTGTCGGTATTCAACATGAGTTCCAGTAGCAGCAGTGAGGATGAATTATTCCTAATGGAAAACGCCTATACGAAATTGTTATCTTTTAAAGATGATACCGATAAGTGACATTAATACGAACAGAAAATTGTTCAGTGTAATCATCTTTATCCACAATTTAAAAAAGATGGACAGGTTTTTTTAAATGCATGAGAATGATTCTGGAAATGTTTATTTTTATATTGTTTAAAGTAAAACTCATTTTCAAAAACAATGGTGAAACTTGCACAAGCAACCAATATTCTGGAAGAAAGACATGTGATTACTTTGAAATACATATTTTGAACATTTTTACTACCGATATTCAATATTATAAAGCATTGTTTGACCAGTAATAATCTTTTAAGTTATTTTTATAATCTTATGTTATAATTAACAAGTTGTTATCATTTATGAATACATATTATATGATGCCAAGTATACTAAGCAACCTGCTAGCAAGCAGCAGGCAGGTTTATATATAACAAACCAGTGAGCTGATATGCGCAGATGACCAGCGCGCAGCTTTCTCCACCAGCGTTTATTATGAGACGTCCGAATAAAATATTTATAATGGCCTATTCCAACTAGTAGGCTCCCGCTTGTAAGCGACCAGTGTTCAATTACCCTTACATAAACCATTTTTTACCACAAGAGCACAAGCCCCCCAAAAATTTCAGCAGACATAGGCGCTTATACTTTGTAAAGCATAAAAAATTCAGTAAATGATGGGATTTAAAAAAATCACAGGAGCCGTTTTTGCGGAAATTGCAAAAATGTGAATAGCCGCACTAATAAACTACCACTTCCGGTTGACCAATTTTAAGAAAAAGTTCATGTCGGATTCCCCGACATGAGTTAGGTGTGTTAGGTGAGTTAGGTGTGGCACCTAACTTACATTCCAAGTTCCAAATTTGTACAATATTTAATTCTTGAGATAGATTGTTCACACACACATGCATGCACCAATCAACCCCCTTAAAATGATGTATTGGCCTATTTCAATGTAAAATTTTCCAAGGACTTTAAATTTGGTCAGGTGACTCCATAAAAATCCACCGTAATGCCCCAAAATCATAAAAATAGTGTACAATTGATTTATTTACTAGGTGAAAAAAGTTTTGAATCGCATTTCAAGCATTAAAACTATATCAATGGTCAGAATAATTCACCCCAGGGTACATATGTTAAGGTAAAATTTCCAGTAGAATTAAATTTTTTTTGAACTAATGACCCTAAAAATGCATTTTAGGACTCCAAAAACTATAAAAATAGTGGAAAATTGATTTTAACTCTGTGAAAACCCCTCGTCACCATATTATCAGGTTGATTTGAAAATTTATGATTGAGAGCTGATCTTTTACAATACTGAAATCAAAAAAATCTTAAATACAAGATACTTACCGAAATGTCAAAATCTCCTAATTGGAAAGCAACTCTATCAACTAATTCTGAAAGTAGATCTTCAACAACAGCTGTCGTATCATTACCGAAATAATCCTCGGCAGGAGTTGATTCTTCTAAATCTGCATTTTCTTGATGATCTTTTTCAGGGAAAGACCAGCTACGAACAAGTTCACTGCTTGGTTCGACGCCACCAGAAGTTGCTAATCCTTCGCTAGATATAGAACCTCGATTTCTTCTCTCGCTATTTACATGTTCACCGTCGCTGACTCTCATGAATATACTATCTGATAACGTAGATAAATTTAAAAGATCTAAATCGATAGAAGATAGTTTCAAAGTCGGATTAATTATGCCTAAAGAACTTTTAGCGATTTCTTGATCCAACGATGAAAATGAATTATTCCTATGTACTTTCTTCGTTTTTTCTAATCGCCCTTTTTCATTACAATGAGGTAATAATCGATCAGAACCTTCTACAGATTTACTTTTATTTTTATCTAAATCGAGCCCACCAGTTACTCTTACAGCTTTACCGATAAGTTCACCATTACGTTCTTTATGATCTTCAAAATAATCATCAAAATCTGTATTTATTATATCAATTCTATTGTTACCATCGGTTGAAAATGGATTAACAAATACTGAAATATTTTGCAACAGTGATAAATTCTTGGAATGTGTTTGATACGAATCGTTGGTTTCTTCATACGGTATCAGAGATCTTTTTTCAGTCACATATCGATTATTTAATTTTGAATTATCTGGCCCAGCTAATGAAGTAACAGCGAAAATTCTCTTCATTTTTCCACCGTTTTTATTTACGGTATTAAGAGAACTTTTTCTACATTTCTCCGAAACGTGATATATAACATTACCGTCGACTGAACTAATGGCGTAAATTTTTGTAGTCTTATCTTGATGTTCATTAGCAGTAGGCTGTCCGACAGAAACCGGTTCATCATGTTGTTGGATTCTAACGTGTAGTACGCTTAGACGTGCGGTAGCAGGATCCAATAACATCATCAACATTGGATCAAGTAAGCGGTGTATGTCACCTCGAAGCAATGAATGTAACAACCAACTTTGAGCTTCAACTTTCAGACATGAACTTTCTGGTAATTGTAGATTATCCAACATTTTCAGCATAGACCTAAATAAAAAAAAACAAGAAATTAATGAAATAAAATTAATACACCTTCAACACAAAAAATTAAGTAAAATGTACTGTTAAGAATATGACTACATCACAATCAATTACATCCAAAAAATTTTATCGGTAGAATAACCCAATCATTTAACTTAATACACTACCATTAAAGATTTATAAATCAATCGTTAATAGCTTTTAAGCCAACTAAATCTTGACAAAAAACCCTCATGAGCATGTGAGAACATAAATTTTACCAATTATTCAAAAAATGTAAGTATGCTAGTCAAGTGACAACAATTGGGTCAGTATATTTTTTGTATTCTACGCAGTAACAAAACTTCTCATTCCCTACTCCAAATATTGATAGTCACATGTGAAAATGACAAGTCGATTTCTTCCTGAAAATAAGAAGTCTAGTTTGGGATCAGGAAATTTCAATGTATTATAAGAAAATTAAACATAATGCATACTTTGTGCTAATACTAACTTATTTAGTGGAATCACAGACAATGGAAGGAAGAGAGAGAGTAGAATACAGATAGCAGAAATGATGTTTAAAAGGAGCTTGTTAGGAGATAATCTCTTTGTAAGAGATAAATAGTAAGAAATTATGTAATTAGGGAACAATTGGGATGAATAGCCAGCCAAGAAGAGTTGGACAAAGTTACAATGGTTTGGTCATATTAATAGGCTGGGGGAGGGTAGGCTTTTAAAAATGAAGGTGTACTTGGAGGTAAAAGAAAAAACACCATAGAAGTGGTTGGATTCAGTTATCGATGCATTACGGTAAAAATGTAATGCAAAAAGAGCAGTAGAGGAAAGATTGTTCAACAACAGGGAGATGGAAAGAACTTGCGTTGTACTCCAAGTTGAGAAAACTTGCAAGAAGGTTAAAGGGGATGATTACACGTGATGAATATTATTTTTTGCTTAAAGTTCATTAATTAATTTACTTACTTTATACTAGTAACCAGTTAAAAAGACTAAACATAAACTATCAATAATTTCTTTTTCATAAAATACATCCTAAAATGTATTTGGCCGGCCTGTGGTGTAGTGGTCAGTTCAACTCACTACTATGCCGGGGTTCCGGGTTCGATTTCCGGTCAGGTCTGGCATTTTTTTCATCTGTAAATCACCACATATCATTACCTATGCACAAGCCCAAGGTTTGTGAAGGCATCATCACTAAATAAAAAAAAAATTAATTGTTATAAATGAAGATTGTTTACATTACATCCAGTAATGACACTACATAGATCCATTGTATGCTAGACCATAAAATTCTGGTTATGTATCTAGTGAAAAATTGGTTCGGTGAGTAAAGGATCATAGTTATTTTTAAATGGAGACACATTAAAAACATCATGAGCAGCATTACTGCACATGAGAAAACAGTACTACTCCTAAATACGGATGAAATAATTTTTTTTCTAACTATACTACACTTAAATGCTTTAGAATAATTTGTTAAAACAAAAACAAACTAGTAAGAATATTTTTACTTTTATTATTAAAAAAAATCTCACTAAATTCCTAATGAGTAACATTTACAATGAATAATATTGAACAATGTTTTATTAAAACATTAAGAAGGAAACTCACAACACGAATATTTTCAATACCAGAAAGGGTACAAAGATTGGAGTGTATGAAGAGATACTGGGAGGACTTCTAGGCCTGAACAGTCCTTCCTAAAAAAGACAATTCTAAAAATGACTCTAGCATATAGACTTGGATAATGAACTGACGAAAGAGACCCAATGAGGTCATAAAACTTCACAAAAAAAAACCAACTGCTATTGATGTATATACAAGTTCGGAGCTCGCGGCACTTACTGTGCTACTAACGTACTTTTACGTTATTGAAAATCAAACGCAACATGCTACTTCCGCATTTGTACGTTCTAATGTTAAATCATTGGGAAATCATAACACTACATAATGGACATGTTACACCATCTACTGGTTATTACGTGAAACTTTTTGACAGTGTCCTGTATTTATTAGCTACATCGCATATTGTCAGATGTGTTACCGTGGTATTTTGGTGTCTAATGTATTCGATTATTTTCAAGTTATATTTCGGTTATATAATTTTCTTCATTTTTTTATTATAAAAATAAATATAAAATATTGCATTTTACAATGAAAATAGTAAATAAATAAATAAGTATTTTTTTGAAACAGCTGTTGCATATGAGTTTGGTGTTTCTTCTTTATGAAGTGTGTATGTGTAAGCTTTTTCGAAAACATTTATCTTCTGTGTTACATTATAAGTAATGATTTAAGATGACAACAAAAAAGTCATTCCTAATTCAGCACAGGAGGTTACACATGGCGATTCCTAAGGTAGCAGTCAAAGGGTTAAGAAAATTCTGCTGACGTTAAATTTTATCATTCAACAACTTACTTGTAAAAAATATCAGTGACCCGGAGAGAATTTCCAAGTCTGGCATTCACTTCTCGTCCGATATGCCATAACATAGTAAAACGTCTGAATGCAGCGAGTCTTCCGGATTCGCTTTGGCAACGATATGACAAAGCTTCCCCAAGGCAATCTTCTACAACATCACTCGTTGGAAGTGCACTTTGTAACTGATGAAGGAGCTCCACACAACGCACTCTATGAGGTAAACTACCAAGGTGTCCCCACAACCGATGTGCAATGACCTAAAAAACAGAGCAAACACATTAATTAATAATTTAAATTTAAATAATTTGAAAAGTACTTCTTTGACTTATTCTAAATATGAGAAATAAGTTTCCTTTGCCAGTTTTTGATTGGAGCTGTTATCTAATACTCTCCACAGAAATCTCGTTTTGACAGCAGTCACGTTAATACAACTTTTCCCATAACTCCGCACCTTTCAGCAACTAATATTGCTATATTAATAGGTATATAGATTTATAAATTTACATTTTAGTATCGGAAACATTTTATTCCTGTACTGTCTACGTGATAATATGCCATTTTAGCTTTTTAAATTCCGTTGTTTATTTTTTCATCCAGACTTCCATGGATATCTTAACCCTTCCTAAGTTAATACTTTTTCTTTTTTTTATTCCTAATTTGTGTACGTTGCAATCTGTTCAATTTAGAACAATAAGCAACCCCCTGACCCAATGAGATGAGGATGATGTGTATGACGTGTAAATGAGGTGCAGTCTTGCACAGACCCAGGCCGACCATTCCTGAGAGAGTATGGTTAATTAAACCCCAACCATAAAGTACACCGGTAACCACTGTCTAGAATTCAAATCCGTATAAGAGTAATTACCTTTACTAGGATTTGAACCAGGAACCTTCATCTCCGAAAATCAGCTGTTAAACAGCTGATTTTGGCGATGACTTTACCTCTAGACCAACCCGGTGGGTTAAGTTAATACTGACTGGATTTCTTGAAATAAAACAATATCAGATACGAATGAAGTCTTTTAAATTAATATCAACAGATTTAAGTTGTATATTCTTCTTTATTTTTATTGTTTTGGCCCAGTAAGGGCCACAATAAATTTTTCTTTTCACACCCTGATGTTTTCTTTTCTTCATCTTTCCTAAGCATTTTTCCTTTTTTTTTTTTTTCAATCAACTCTGTAATCTTGCTTGCTCAATGTATATCCGAATTAAAATGAAAAAATCTGGCTCTTGCCAATGTAAATAATGAAAAAATAACATGAGTAAACAATGTAATATGATAACCATAACCTAATTTTAATCACGAGTGAATGATGCAAAATGTAAATCAACCTCTGTACAACTTAAAAATACGGAGAATCACAAATTGACACTAAAGTAGGTTACGAGGAAAGAAATAATTGAAATAAAAAAATGTACGTTTTTTATTTCCTACAAATTTTACTATACATAGGAGGTATGCCAATTAAGTTTCGGGAATTTGTCAATGAAACACAAGCAAATTAAGTAATGAGCAAAATTTTATTATTGACCTTCACAATAGTCTCCCTCTAACTCTACAAAACGATTCCAACATTGCTCCCACGATTGAAACCACTACTAAAGATATAGATTTATAAATTTACATTTTAGTATCAGAAACACTTTATTCCTGTACTGTCTACGTGATAATATATCCTCCAAAGTTACTCCATTCAGCACCGCGGTTACAGCTTCCTTGACCACCTATACGCCGCCATGATGAGTTCCCTTGAGGTGTGACTTCATCTTGGAGCATAAAAAGTCGCAGGGGGTGATATCGGGCTAAAGGATGGGTACAGCAATATTGGAATGCCTTTTTTCGCCAAAACCACTTGCACAATGAACAACGAATGGGCCGGCGCATTGTCATGGTGCAAGATCCGGCCGTCCTTGGCGAGTTCGAGCCGCACACATAAAATGTGTACTCATAGCCGCTCCAGGATACCAACATAGAACTGTCCAGTCACCATCTGGCAGACAAGAACATATTCATGATGAATGATGCCGCAAATATAGATAAACTATCAACATTGCCTTCAGTCGCGACTTAGACATCTTCACTTTCATTGGCCACTCTTCACCCTTTTCCACCCACTGCTGACTTTGTTTATGGGTCTTTGGGTCATACTCAAACATCTACATCTCATCTCCAGTGACTACCTAACTCATCCAATCTCTGCCGTTGCTCTGAATATGGTACAACAAATCCTTGCTAACCTTGCTTGTAATGTGAGTCACTTATTTCACAACGCCACTAAAAAGGTTACTTTCGAAAACACGCATAAAACACAAACCAAACGTGCTATTGACCTCAAACTTTGACTGCAACAAAAGGAACATCCCCTCTTTCTGGTCATATGTTTAAGAATGATGCAGTGTAGCCAGTTTCTGAGTTATAACTAAATTCCCGGTAATTGCCACACCTCGTAAGTCAACTTTGTAATTACTTCTGTTAAACCATTTTACATAAACAAGCATGCAAAAATGAACTCGTATAAAACTAAATGAGAATACTAAGCAACCAATAGCTTTAGGATAACATTACTAACCATGCTCAAAAATAAGTTATAACTTTTATATGAACTTAATAAAACAATTTAAAATTACTTACTTGAAATACATTTGTGTGATGTTCAATATAACGTAAATGTGCAGGTGTAAGAAGCGGAAGAATTAATACTGGTGTTACACCTTGGTGGTCGATATTTGATTTAGCAACAAGGGACTGAGCAGTTCGACATAAAGTGACTAAATCCAATAACGTTGCTATCGCGATTAGTTGTAGCGATATCGCACTGCTCAACCAACAAGCGCATACGATTAAGACTCTCAGCCATTCTGGCAGTATGTCGACACAACCATCTCCACTGACTAAAACATAAATATAATCATGAAAGCTTTATTAATTCCATATAAATAAAACAGACAAAATAAAGTAAGAAATATCCATTCTCTATCGCAGCAATAAAAAAAGTTAATAAAGGATTAATACTGATGAAAAATACTCTTTCTATTGGTACACATAACAATTCTTTATAAACTCAGTAACAAATTAAAGCAAGATTTTAAAGAAAATGAGGCGAATGTATTTTTCATAATTCATAACTTCTCTTACCCACCGGGTTGGTCTAGAGGTAAAGTCGTCGCCAAAATCAGCTGTTTAACAGCTGATTTTCAGAGACGAAGGTTCCTGGTTCAAATCCTAGTAAAGGTAGTTACTTTTATACTGATTTGAATATTAGACAGTGGTTACCGGTGTACTTTGATGGTTGGGGTTCAATTAACCACACTCTCTCAGGAATGGTCGACCTGAGTCTGTACAAGACTACACCTCATTTACACGTCATACACATCATCCTCATGTCATTGGGTCATGGGGTTGCTTATTGTTCTGAATTGAACAGACCGCAACGTACACAAATTAGGGATTACAAAAAAAAATAACTTCTCTCCTAAATTTTACTTTTTAGATTAGAAATCCATGAAAAATCTATAGAATTATTAACTAATAAACTAACAAACCAATCTATATTACAATAACAACAGAGTTCCTTCATAACTTTTAGTAATTAAAGAAATTCAATTAATCTTCTTTCTTTAAAGTTTGGAATGACGCGATAAAAATATCAGAACTTTTAACAATTTTTCCAAATAAGGGAAAACCCTTACAGAATTTATACCGAAGTTAACATTTTAAAAATTTGATTTGTAGAGTTTTACAGCCTATGATACGATATATTTTGTACCTGTTCGTAAAAAAATATTATAATATATTAAAATTCTTTATTATTTTTCAACTCAACAATTCTTCACACGTGTTTCTGTTTTCTGTAAAAATGTCATATCTCTGGCCAAAGAACGAGCTATGTTCTACTAGTCAGAACCATTTTGTGAAGTTAAAAAAAATTAAATATTTTAATCTACAACATTTTGCACAAACAGCAACAATGTGTAAGACTGCTAACCAATCAGAAGATACACACAGTTTCATATATTTTTGGCCCAAAAAAACTGTCTAAAACCTTTTGCTCTGATATTTATTGTTTAGTTTTTTTGATATTTTGAATAATTCTAAAAATAATAATAATATTTGTATTATTTTATTAACAGACCAGTCTCTATTGAATTTTTTTAATGCGACCCAGTCTATAGTTTAAAATGGGCTATCATTTTAACAACACTTTGATTCTAAACTTTCAACAGAAAATTCACAAATTTTTACGATAAAAAACAAGGTAACTTTATGAGAAAAAAAAAATTACCAGAATTATCAGCATCCAAAACTGATGAGACAGAAGAAGGCGATTGGAAGAATGTTTGTAAAGTAGATAATTCTACTAATAACCTGGAAGCGACTTTCATAGCATCTGTCCATTCAGTACCGGCATTACCGATCGCTCGTCTAATGGATATCGTATTGGCACCATCGGCAAGCTTCTTATCTAATGAAGTAGTTCCAACGGTATCTTCTAATACTGCCCTTAATAAATTTTCTAACTGTTTAGCTCTTTCTTCGGTACTGACTTGTGACGATTTAATTTTTAACGATTCTAATAATACTGATATACTTTTCGTTTCGCCGACTTTCAATCGTGTACCGTAAACAAATTTGACGTAAAATTTTTCGTACTGTCTTAAACATAATTCGAGTACATTCTGTTCTTCAGATGATTGTTGTTTGCTCTGTTCATCGGTTTGTTTCGCTTCGGTCGTCGTTTCGTCATCTAATTTGCTATCAGAATACACACCGTAACTGATCAACGAATCAGAATTTGTACTGGTCGTTTCTATATTTACGTCAACCGCTGAAGTTACTAATGAGCTATGAGATCTCTCGACACCATTTATGTTAACGGATTTAGCTGATTTACTTGAAGAAGCTGGTAAAGAATCAGGTCCTAAACTTTGTTCGCCTGATATATACCCAGTCTCCACTGTATTTGCTGTAAGTGAATGATGGGCAACAACAGTCGGTTGTACCTAAAAGAAATCAAATAATTCTGCTTTATTTTTGTTAAATAAAAACATTACAACTAGAAGCCGCTATCATAATACAGGAAATTATTTCTACGCTTTATCAGCCATTTTTAACACGTTCACTGTAGCCCAGGTGAAGCGATGTTATTCGCTGTGACTGAACCGTCGCCTGCCGCATATATACGAGGTGTGTTCAAAAAGTAACGGGAATTTTTAAATTTCGCGGGTTTGGATAGTCAGATTGTAAAAAATTTTTTTTATTATGTTGGTACACATGCCCCTGACGTACGATAAAATTTTCAACAATATTCATTCTTTAGTTCTTAAGTGGAAGCCGCTAAGGTTACACGTGTTTTTCGAGCACGGCTATTTTTGTTTGTTAAAAAAATGGATCAAAGAATTTGTATTAAATTTTGCGTGAAAAACGAAATAAAGTGTAATAAAGTGTGTGAAATGTTAACAAAGGCATATGGTGAGTCTGCTATGAGTAAAACAAGAATTTACGAGTGGTTTAAGCGTTTCCAAGATAGCCGCGAAAACATTGAAGATGACAAACGAGCCGGACGTCCAAGCACATCAACAACCGATGAAAACGTGAAAAAAGTGAAAGAAATGGTTATGAACGATCGCCGAATCACAATCAGAGAAGTCAGTGATGATGTTGGCATATCGATTGGCTCATGCCATGAAATTTTTTCGGAAGTTTTGGGTATGAAACGTGTGGCAGCAAAATTTGTTCCAAATTTGTTGAATTTCGAACAAAAACAGCGGCAAATGGAAGTTGCTCAGGAGTCACTAAATGAAGTCGACAACGATGCGGATCTATTCAAACGTGTTATAACAGGTGACGAAACATGGGTTTACGGATACGATGTCGAAACTAAGGCTCAATCGTCCCAGTGGAGGCATTCTGGATCGCCAAGACCAAAAAAGGTTCGACAAGTGCGGTCGAATGTGAAGGTTATGCTCACTGTGTTCTTCGATTTTAATGGCATAGTGCATCATGAATTCTTGCCACAAGGTCAAACAATCAATAAGGAGTACTACCTACAAGTTCAACGCCGTTTGCGTGAAGCAATCCGAAAAAAACGCCCGGATTTGTGGCAAAACAATTCATGGCTTTTGCACCACGATAATGCACTTGCTCGCACTTCATTGCTTGTTCGTGAATTTTTGGCCAAAAACAAAACTGTAACGATGCCCCAGCCTCCATATTCGCCAGACATGGCTCCATGTGACTTTTTTCTATTTCCAAAAATAAAGAGAACATTAAAAGGCCGTCGTTTTACAAGCATAGATGACATTAAAAGCGAATCGGTGAAAGAGCTAAAAGCTATCACAAAGATCGAGTTTCAGACGTGTTTCGAGGATTGGAAAAAGCGTTGGCACAAGTGTATTGCATGCGAAGGGGACTACTTTGAAGGCGACAATATTAATGTAGATGAATAAATAAATATTTTTTTCAAAAAACGAAAATTCCCGTTATTTTTTGAACAAACCTCGCATGTTCCCTGCACACAGAAGCGCACAAGTCCGCGGCGCTTCATATCCTCATATTCTCTCTACAATTACAATTTCTCGTGTGTATTTTCATTCAATACTTTTATTTTATATTTATACGTGTATGTTTATGTACTTTACTATAGATAAATGTATTTTTTTTTCGTTTTAAAAATACACACATAAAAGTATAAATACAAAACAATTGTAAAAGTCTGAATGTACTTTGCTTGTATCACGTAAACCTATGAGAAAAAATTAAAAACTTATAGGAATAAAAGGATAATAATAGTTCATTATGGCACTCTTAGCTGAATAACTGCGGTGTGGCCAAAGGTTTTTGAAAAGTTGAAAGTAAGTAATATTACGGTACAGTCGGCAGACAGATATCGGTAGGCCTACCTGTGACGGCTGTACGATTTTTTCTTGTTTTCAACAATATTTTATTACCCTTTCTGTTCCCACGGCAGTAAGTCTTTCCGTGGACAGGTAAAAATGGAAATCCAAAAATGGGGTCACCTAAGAAAAGAATTGAATAAGCCTACTAGTATACTATTATAAATAAATGACCCTGCCGCTTTGTGTTTGTGTGACTGTGCACGCCTCGTAGGCTCCTGGAATTATAAGTACTAATAAAATATTTCTATAAACAATTTTTAATGTGGTAAACATTAAAAAAAAAATTAATACCAACTAGTTTCTTTAAAAAAAGTTAACTTTAGGTCTGTATGTACGAAAAAATAGGCCTACTTAAATTTAAAGCATTTAGGTATTACATTCATATACACGTATTTATTTATTTAGTTGCATTTTTGCCATTTTTAATATTTACTATGTACAGTAAATGTTGCGTAATTGTAAGAAAAGTAATATAATGAAATAACAATTTATTAATAACAAATAAAACAGCCCGTAAAACTCGAAACACAGAAGAAAATATATCAGGTTTTAAAACTCTGCCAAAAAAAAACCAGTGACGTATCTTCAAAAGCTGAAGGTATACTGGCATAGAATGAACCTTTTTCTACGGCTGAACAATAAAAGAAATACAATTTACCCTAGCTGAACGCAGAAAGAAGAGATTATAAAACTGTATAAACGGACCACATATTTGTGGCGGCCCACACCCTGGGACTGTTCAATACGCCACATAAATGTGGCGGCCGCACTGAACATGTTAAATAAAACCAACTTATATTTTCTCTAACACGAATCCTAATAAGATCGGATAGCAAATTAATAATACACACCAATTCATCGTCCTCATTAATGTTAGAAAAAGCAGTATTCCAAAACTGAAAATGATAATAACCAAATATGTGAATGTAGTACTGTGTTTGTGATGAAAAATGAATATGTTCATGTCATTACTTACAGATATTGGAAAAATATCAATGAAATTTTATTAAAATTTGTATTAATTTTGAATTACTGTTGTGTTCAAGAACTTAAAATTTCATAGAAGTTATTATTCAAAAATAATACAAAAATATCTGTCTTAAAAACTCCTTTTCAAACAATTCAATTTAAAGTTTAAATTATTTTTCTAACTTTGCAAAAAAGATCTGCAAAACATAAATAAAACTAAAAATGTATTTTTAATTATTCTACAAGCCATAAAAAGCAAGTGGTTAAAATTTTTTTAATCTATGTTCTTTATTGTATAATTTTTCAATTAGATACTAATTTATCAATTTTTTTCAGCATGGATGAATTTTGACCCCCATCTACAAATGCACAAAATGTTCAGTGTCAGAAAAAATAGAAGAAATTTGTGTTTACATTAAAAGTAATGATTCACACTGAAACTTTATTAAAAACTAAATGATCAGAAAACACAACCACACAGAATTAATAATCCAGTAAAAAATAAAACATCTCTTTTTTTTGTACCATCAAGTAATTACTCACTAAACCAAGAAAACTTAATGAACTGAACCTAATGAACAGAAAGTGTAAAATGAATGCTGAGAATTTGAGCTGCAAAAAGAACTTCCAGAAACATCTTCAGTCACCTCATTGGTTTAAAGTAGGGCCTATATGAAAAAAAATTACTTAGTACAATCAATTTTCATGTAACTTAAATTTTATAATAACTGATGCTAGAAGTTTATAGCTAATGCTAGAATTGTAAATCAACTACATTCTTTTTATGTTTTTTTTTAAATTTATTTATTTAAAGTCGCATCAACTGCTCGGTCATTAGCGCCTACGGTGGATTATGTAAAATTCACTGTGGGATTTGACACGTGAAAATTTCCAGACCCTGGCCGGGAATTGAACCCAGGATCTCTTTTTATATATTATGTAAGTATTTATAAATTGTACAACAAATGAAAACTAATTTAAAAAATTTATACCAACCCTTGATAAAATTTTAGCACACAATTGTAATCCTTTTGCAGTCT
Source organism: Catonia carolina (assembly GCA_035578175.1). Taxonomy (NCBI): domain Eukaryota; kingdom Metazoa; phylum Arthropoda; class Insecta; order Hemiptera; family Achilidae; genus Catonia; species Catonia carolina. The sequence goes on from JAQMRL010000013.1 coordinate 15,486,590, forward strand.
GAACGGGGCTGAGGGTATCACAATGTTCAGTTAGTAGAGTAACAATCTGTAAAAATAGACTAGGCAGATGTTCACTGGGTGTTTCTGAATATGTTTCCAAAGATACTGTGTCGAGGAGAAATTCGGTCAATATGCACACCTAAAAATAAACCATTTTGTTAATCAGAAATTATCATAAAAAATATTATTATAAATATATATATATAACATTCAGTTACCTCGATGTTCCTGAAATAATTAAGTAATCATCAAATTCTGATTGAAGTCAACTTAGATATTAACAATCAGAAATAATTTAGGCTTTAATAGTTTAAGTAGCATTCCCGTACCGGTCAACCTTCGCCAGTCCGGAGAGAACCACCTCGGCCGCGCTATCGGAAGATGGCCTACGCCGACTCAACATTGCAGGGCTCTGGGGGCCACCACTGTCACGCTGCAGTGGAGACCCAATTGCCGCTGAGGGAAGGCTAAACCTGAACCCGGTAGCCGAGCCATCACTCTTCGGGCTCTCCACTTCCATCACGCCGGCTTGCCATTTCCGATCGTCAACAACAGCCCTTTTCAGGGCCACCAACACAACTAAACGGCCCTTTTCAGGGCCACCAATTTTTCAAACAAGGTTTTGCCATGGGTCGTCGGCTCCGATCGGCGACAGTATAAACATTTCAACCTGTTGTGTTGCTGTATTACAGAATGCAATACATTTTACTACAGGCATCATCCCCACAATACGACTTGGAAGACAACATCCCTAGATATATTATTGTATTATTCTATTTCACACAAAAAATTTCGCTAACCTTTTAAACCTGCTTTGATTTCTATTATCTGTCATTTACCCGTGTTTCGATGGATCCACCATCAACAGAGTACACAATATAACTTGAAACTAACATTTTTTATTAAATACTATAAATATTTAAAATTTATACATAAAATATTTTATAGATGACTGAAAATATAACATCTTCCATAGATTTTAATTAAAATATTTTTGATATTGTGTACTCTGATGATGGTGGATCCACCGAAACACGTTTGTGACAGATAGTAGAAATCAAAGCAGCTTAAAATAGTTAGTAAAATTTATTGTATACGAGATTTGTTCAAAAAATAACGGGAATTTTCGTTTTTTGAAAAAAATATTTATTTATTCATCTACATTATTGTCGCCTTCAAAGTAGTCCCCTTCGCATGCAATACACTTGTGCCAACGCTTTTTCCAATCCTCGAAACACGTCTGAAACTCGATCTTTGTGATAGCTTTTAGCTCTTTCACCGATTCGCTTTTAATGTCATCTATGCTTGTAAAACGACGGCCTTTTAATGTTCTCTTTATTTTTGGAAATAGAAAAAAGTCACATGGAGCCATGTCTGGCGAATATGGAGGCTGGGGCAACGTTACAGTTTTGTTTTTGGCCAAAAATTCACGAACAAGCAATGAAGTGTGAGCAGGTGCATTATCGTGGTGCAAAAGCCATGAATTGTTTTGCCACAAATCCGGGCGTTTTTTTCGGATTGCTTCACGCAAACGCCGTTGAACTTGTAGGTAGTACTCCTTATTGATTGTTTGACCTTGTGGCAAGAATTCATGAAGCACTATGCCATTAAAATCGAAGAACACAGTGAGCATAACCTTCACATTCGACCGCACTTGTCGAACCTTTTTTGGTCTTGGCGATCCAGAATGCCTCCACTGGGACGATTGAGCCTTAGTTTCGACATCGTATCCGTAAACCCATGTTTAGTCACCTGTTATAACACGTTTGAGTAGATCCGCATCGTTGTCGACTTCATTTAGTGACTCCTGAGCAACTTCCATTCGCAGCTGTTTTTGTTCGAAATTCAACAAATTTGGAACAAATTTTGCTGCCACACGTTTCATACCCAAAACATCCGAAAAAATTTCATGGCATGAGCCAATTGATATGCCAACATCATCACTGACTTCTCTGATTGTGATTCGGCGATCGTTCATAACCATTTCTTTCACTTTTTTCACGTTTTCATTGGTTGTTGATGTGCTTGGACGTCCGGGTCGTTTGTCATCTTCAATGTTTTCGCGGCAATCTTGGAAACGCTTAAACCACTCGTAAATCCTTGTTTTACTCATAGCAGACTCACCATATGCCTTTGTTAACATTTCACACACTTTACACTTTATTTCATTTTTCACGCAAAATTTAATACAAATTCTTTGATCCATTTTTTTTAACAAACAAAAATAGCCGTGCTCGAAAAACACGTGTAACCTTAGCGGCTTCTACTTAAGAACTAAGTAATGAATATTGTTGAAAATTTTATCGTACGTCAGGGGCATGTGTACCAACATAATAAAAAAAAAAATTTTACAATCGGACTACCCAAACCCGCGAAATTTAAAAATTTCGTTACTTTTTGAACACACCTCGTACATATTTTATAAGAAATAGAATTGATTTCAAGCTGCCGGATGCATTATAAGGATTTATTTTTGAATGAATGTACTATATAGTATAAAAAAAAAACCACCAAATACACAATAAATGATTCTCACCAGATTGAAAAAGTCAATAGGTCCTTTTGTATATCATGTATCAATCTTCAGTTACAACAATGTCAATGCATGCATACTTTTTCATTTTGTCTTGCCAATGCTGTGTTTTAATATTGCAACTGAAGATGGATACACGATATCCCAAAGGACCTAATGGCTTTTTTAATCAGGTAAGAATCATCACTGTGTATTTGGTGTTTCTTTTTATATATAATATATTGTAAATGATATACAAGAAAATGTTTAACAGAATTCTATTATATATGGTAAAGAATTCCTGCCGTTTACAGTAAAAAATCTTATCTTTATTTGGCCATCGGAATCAGATACGTACAGAACAGAAGTATGTTTCTCACTCTCAACCAAAATTAACTAAGAAAAATTAATAATACATCTTCCTGTAATTTTATTTAAAACCAATATATATTCATTAAAATGTAGTTTAACAAAGAAAAAGTATTAACGTTCAGGAATTCTGCAACACAATTAGGAACTGAAAATAAACTGCACTTATTTTTTAAATACTTTCCTCTCAGCTTTGCAGGTACTTCATTAGTTTTATAAAACTGATTACAAGTCAAAATATAACCTAGGTACAACACCCACTTGTGATTAATTAACTATCTACAGTAACTAGTGTAATTTAAACTAGTGTCAAGTTATATAAATTAGGACATTTATATTTCCTATTTACTAAAGAAAATATCATAAATGTTCTTTAACCCTTCATTCAATTTAACAACTGAATTATAAATACACTGATATATTTTTTTTGGCACAACAATATCACAATAAAAAACTCATTTAATTTTTATGCTCTACACTACTGCCCATAACAGACAGGTGGAGTGTCAAATTATTTACACTCAATCTGTTTGTTGCAGGGCTAAAATAAATAGTTCTGTTTCTTATCACATGGTCAGCCAATTGAATGACTGAATCATTTAAGAGCAGAAGAGGTAGAAATGTAAAAGACACTAATCAGAGTTATCTCCTCTGAAAGTAATGAATTTCATTATACAGCCAGACCCTGTGGTGAATGAAGTGAAGGTGTCATTTGCAGAGTGGAAAATATGTGCTTTTCAGAGGGCCCGGCATGCTGATAAGCGTACTTTTCCACTCAGTGAGGAAGGCAATGGTAAACCACCTCACTCCTCGTTTTACTTAGTAAAACCTCTACAGGTTCAAACCAGCCTTTTGGCTGATGACCTAAACAACACGCTCTACACTAAACACATTAATCTAATAAAAAATTACAGAATGTGTAAACCATTATTTATTATTTCTTTCAACTAAAAAAATATGATACTATATAGAGCAAACACCAAATAAGCTTTCCGATGTAGCTGCGCGAACAGTTTGGATTCAGTCAGTAGATTTCGTGTTTTAATACCGAACGGCCTATTAAATCACAGGCATTGAACGATGTAAATTATCAACTATTAGCGACGTTAAAAACATTCAATTGTAAACATTGTACACAACAATTAACGCCTATCACATATAAAATATTACAGACTAATGTTTTTAGGTTAGCTGATATATAGTGTTGCAAGAGTGACGTGATTCTGATCCCAGCTAGTACAGCACTGACCCCCACCACTCGCTGAGGCAATCAAGAGCGCCATTACTGAAATAAACCTTCTACACACTTCAGAAAACCCGCAAGCTTTTTGGTGTCCACTCTACCACAAATTTACGAGAGTTCTCCAGAAAATAACCTCCGATTTGAAATAAAAAGTAAACGAGTGAAGATACAAAAACTTTATTATATATATATATTAAAACTACAGTTTTTCTCTATTTTTCGACATAGCCACCAAACAGATTCAAGCACTTGTTGTACCTTGGAACAGTCTTTGAAATACCCTCTGCATAAAAATCTGTCGCCTGTGAATGTAGCCAACCATTCACGGCGTTTTGAAGCTCTTTGTCATTGGCGAACCGCTGAGATGCAAGCCACCGTTTCATGTTCGGGAATAGGTGAAAGTCACTAGGAGCCAAGTCCGGGCTGTATGGGGGATGATCGAAAACGTCCCATTTAAACTTGGCCAAAAGTTCATTTGTTCTTCGAGCTGTATGAGGGCGAGCGTTGTCATGCACAAACACAACACCACGTGTCAGAAGGCCACAACGCTTGTTTTGGATTGCTCTTCTTAGTCTGTTTTGAAACTGTAAGAGGGTATTTCAAAGACTGTTCCAAGGTACGACAAGTGCTTGAATCTGTTTGGCGACTATGTCGAAAAATAGAGAAAAACTGTAGCTTTAATATGTATATAATAAAGTTTTTGTATCTTCACTCGTTTACTTTTCATTTCAAAATGGAGGTTATTTTCTGGATAACCCTTGTATAACCAAATATTTAGGGATACACACCATACAGATACATTTTACACAGTGATCACCATAGTAGCACTAATCAAACCACCATACTAACATGCAACCATGAAAATTCACTAAATTCTACCACTTATTAAATGATCTTAGCAGACAATTTTTTATTATTCCTGATTCAATAAATTCAATTTCATAAAATTTCCATGTTCTGCCGCATTAATTTCTTACTTTTAATTTTTACTCGGTGAATACTAAATACTTTATCAAAGTTATTTAAGTAACTATAGGCAATACCCATCCACTGCTTGTAGTCTGCACGTTACCACACACCCTATTGCAATAGGCAACCTATAGCAATTTTAGGTTTTAATAAATGGAAGCTGAACGTTCAATTTTTTCATTTTTTAGCATACTTCATTGTTCATGCTTTCCTCAACATTTTTGTAACAGTAAATATGGGAAAAATTGATGCAATCACATTTTGTCGATCTTTAAAAATTAATTTGCATCTCGATTACAGATAATACTTGTAAATTAAGCACACATAATTCCTTTTTTCTGTTACAGAAATTATCATTTTTCAATTCAAAGACCTATAAAATCTTAGCAAACGTTGGAGCTATTGACAAATCTAGGCAGCTCTTTTATATAGTTAAAATAAATGTGTAATACAAAAATTATCATAATAACAGCTTCAACAGAAACTTTTTTTAAAAATGAAACTTAAGAAACATTTCGAACAAAATAAGGAAAAAATTTAAAAAAATTATAAAACTTTTTAAGGAATACAAAATTTGTACAGCCTTTTCAGTTAGTGTTGCTTAATAACAGGTACAAATTTTGTTACTGTAGTTCAGTAACAAAACAGTTTTTTTGTTGTAATTTTCAGCAGTAGTTCCTAAGATAACAAGTATTGGTTTTACCAAATACAACATGTGGTATGGAGGATGATTGATGGAGTGAGGTGTATCGGCAGTAAAAGCCTTGGCTGAAGAATAGGAATAGAGGTTGTTGGCAAACATGGAGTGATGACTTATCACTAACTGGTAGTCGAATTTAATTGGGTAGGAACGGCTTAGAACAGGGAATTGTGGAGGCAGACACAAAAGACCTAATCTAACACTGGATGATGATGGGTTAATGAAAAATAAGATGCATGATAGTTTAACTCCTCTTAATCACATCAACTGGCTTGTTCATTAGCAGTTGCTAACTACTCTGTAGTTCCTGGTTGTCAGTAGACATGAAGTAAATGCTGTCCTTTCGGTTGATGGTAGTGTGGTTGAGCGAGTCAAGTTCTATAAATATCTTGGGTGTCCCTTGAATGAAAGATGGGACTTTAGTCAGGAGATCAGGGCCCGCATTGAACAGGCAAGAGCTGTATTTATAAAAATGAAAAATTTGCTTTGCAATAGAGAACTCAACCTCAATACAAGACTTCGCATACTCAGATGTTATGTAATTCCTGTACTCATTTATGGTCATGAGGGATGGATATTGACTAAGTCCTTGGAAAGGAAATTGGAGGCGTTTGAGATGTGGACTTACCGGCGGATGCTCCGCATCTCATGGAAGGATAAAATTAAAAATGGGGAAGTTCTAAGCCGTTTGAACAAAAATACAGAACTTCTTTTCAATATCAAAAGATGGAAACTCCAATATTTTGGCCATATAGTACGGAATAAAAAATACCACCTACTACAGTGCATCATGGAAGGCAAACGAAGACCGGGGAGAAGGAGAATTTCTTGGATAGGGAACCTGCGGGAGTGGTTTGGGACCACCTCAGTTCAACTCTTCAGAGCGGCTGGTTCCAAGGTTAGAATCATGATGATGATCGCCAATCTCCGACGCGGAGCAGGCATACAGAAGAAGAAGAAGAACTACTCTGTGTTATGGTACAGTATTGGTAGGTTCTAATGTGTTACAAATTTTCAAAACCAAACAGGAATTAAACCAGGGGCTTTCTGGATTAATGGACACGCTAACCACTGCACCATAGAGATGGTTTTATTTTAATTAGTGGAGATCAATTACAATTTCAGGAATATTGTTGCGCATGGTAATACACTTCTGCTTTTATTAATACACCAAGCTATATAACTGAAGTTTACTAACACATTCAATAATTCCAAGATGGCAGTAAACATTTTAAAGATACTTTGTGTTTTACAGTCAAGTGTTAAAAAAAATAAGGTTCATGTTTTACACTATATAATCTGTAGTCACTTTCAAATAATACAAAGTAACTCAAATTTCTAATTTTCTATAAACTAAAAAATATTTGCTTAACACATAATTCTGTAAACTAAATGACAATGAGTCTAAAAACTGACATAATAATATACAGGAATGACGTGCTAAAGTACTACAATAATGTCCAAAATACCGGGTGATTGATTTAAAAGAAGCCCACTGCATTTAACAGCGGCCTTCGGCACTCAATTGGATTCAAATAGTAAATGAATAAATAGAATTACTTAATACATAATTTTATATATTTATTTAAAATTTATATACAAATTTCAACTTCACCTTTACAGTAATGCTGAAAGTGGCGTCCTTGAACGCTTACACATTTTTGCGCATGTTCAATGTTATTAATGCACACACGATGCAATACGGAAACGTCTATAGCTTGAATGGCTACCACGATGTTATCCTTTAGCTCATGTATACTGCGGGGTTTGTTTGGTAAACACTTCCTTTTAAATAACCCCATAGAAAAAAATCGCACATACTCAAATCGGTGGAACGAGGAGGCCACAAATCTTTACTAACAACTCGCATGGGAAAAGCCTGATTGATATGAGATAGGGACTGGCGAGACGTGTGACATGTTGCACCATCTTGCTGGAAAAAAATTGTACTCGCGTTCATCGTCGGTTAACTGTTCATGAAATTCATTAAAAATTCTGACGTGCACATCGCTATTTCATTATTCATTCATTATTTTTTTTTTTTTTTTTTTTTTTTTTCACCCGGTAGTATAAAAATTAACTGAATTTTGATAAGATTTAATGAAAACTGTGGTAAGAAAATGTTGTACATTTTTCTATAAATGTATAATTAAGGATTTTATAGCTTCTACTGCCTTCGCTTTCTTAAATACGTATCCTCATTCCACTCCTCTCCTCGAAATCCCTTTCTTCCACAGCATAGTCTAAAAAAAATCCCTGAAGGATCTTCTAAGTCTCTTAAATCTCCAACAAGACTCCATTCTGCCACTTCGGCAAGCCATTACACTAGTTTACTTGACCTCTTCTAACATAACTGTACATATGAGTCGTTTTCTTTCAATATAAATATGAGATGAACTTTTTCTACTAACATTCTTCTATTTATTTCGTCATTTTGAATTCTCTCTCTCCTTGTTACCAAGCTGCACCTTCTCCAATATTCCATCTCAACGGCTGTTTTTTTTTTTTGATCATTTTTATTGATGGTCAATTTTTGGCTTCACAGATCAAAGTACTCTTGATTATCAAGTCATAGAAAATAATTTAATTAAAATTCAGAAAAGAATTTATTTTTATTTATTTATCTATATAATATAATTTTATAATTTATTGTGGGTGTTATGATGTCTTACTTATCTGAAACTGTTTTGGTTCTAATAAAAACGTATCTCAGCAATATCTGAACCAAATAACCATTACATTTTCAATTTTAATCAAGATAGAATAGTTAAAATATAAAAATAATATAATAAAAATATCCTTTTAAAGACCACAGGATATAATACAATGATATAAAACAGTATGTTCAAGCATTTTTTAATCATCATTAAGAAAGTGGTAAACTCTGCGTCTTTCAAAATGTTTCTTGTTGGTAATAAAATTTAATAAAATAATCAACCAACTATGTTCTGATATGGTAACAATTTTATTATGTGGTTCTCATCATTGGAGATATACAATCCTGCACACTTACTAACATACTACAGATAAGATTGTACAAAAAATGTTTACAAAACAAAAACTTAAGTAGGCCTATAGTAATTGTAATCTTAATTTTTTCTTATCTATAATTTGTACATCCTACAACATACAATTCTATATTTTATGAAAAAATCGTAGGACCAGTATTTGAGAAAATCGCAAAAAGTGAAAAATTACACGAATTAACTACTACTTCCGGTTGACCGATTTTGATGAAAATGTTCGTGTACACACACACACACACACACACACACACACACACGCGCACACACGCACGCGCACACACGCACGCGCACACACGCACGCGCACACACGCACGCGCGCACACGCACCACGCGCACACGCGCACACGCACGCGCACGCGCGCACACACACGCGCACACACACACGCACACACACACGCACACACACACACGCACACACACACTCACTCAAACACACTCACCACACACACACACACACACACACACACACACACACACACACACACACACACACACACACACACACACACACACACACACACACACACACACACACACACACACACACACACACACACACACACACACACAACACACACACACACACACACACACACACACACACACACACACACACACACACACACACACACACACACACACACACACACACACACACACACACCACACACACACACACACACACACACACACACACACACACACACACACACACACACACACACACACACACACACACACACACACACACACACACACACACACACACACACACACACACACACACACACACACACACACACACACACACACACACACACACACACACACACACACCACACACACACACACACACACACACACACACACACACACACACACACACACACACACACACACACACACACACACACACACACACACACACACACACACACACACACACACACACACACACACACACACACACACACACACACACACACACACACACACACACACACACACACACACACACACACCACACACACACTCACACACACACACACACACACACACACACACACACACACACACACACACACACACACACACACACACACACACACACACACACACACACACACACACACACACACACACACACACACACACACACACACACACACACACACACACACACACACACACACCACACACACACACACACACACACACACACACACACACACACACACACACACACACACACACACACACACACACACACACACACACACACACACACACACACACACACACACACACACACACACACACACACACACACAGGTTTTCCCCGGGTACGTTCCGAGGTCAAAAGTCCGAACCACACGTTCCGAGGACATCATTAATTAATCAGTTTTTCTGGGAAAATATATGCATCACTGTGTTGTAAAAATTTTTTTTATGCGTCCCGAATAGTCAAATTTTGAGCTATCGCAACTTTTTAAGTTTTTTGAAAACTACCATACCATCTGAGGACCATAACATTTAGTCATCGAAGTGAGGACACACACAAAAAACCGTTAAAAATGATTTTCATTCACTATTTTGAGGACCATAGTATTTAGCCATCGAAGTGAAGACACACACCAAAAAACCGTTTAAAAATGATTTTCATTCACTATCTGAGGACCATAGTATTTGGGCCATCTAAGTGAGGACACACACTAAAAAAACCGTTAAAAATGATTTTCATTCACTATCTGAGGACCATAGTATTTAGCCATCGAAGTGAGGACACACACCAAAAAAACCGTTTAAAATGATTTTCATTCACTGTTAGAGGACCTTGTACTTCTTCCATCTCACCGAGGACACACACGAATTGCATTCCCGGCTACAAACCGAGGACCATAGTATTTAGCCATCGAAGTGAAGACACACACCGAAAATCTGTTTAAAAATAATTTTCATTCACTATCTGAGGACCTTGTATTTCTTCCATCTCACCGAGGACACACGCAAATTGCCATTATAAAAATTGCCTCCAGGCTACAAACCGTAGACCATAGTTCTACACCATTGTTTTGAGTAGGCCTACTTTAATTGTAGCAACCCACACATCGGCATTTGGTAGCGATCAGAGAAAGAAGATGACCTTGTAATGACCTTCCCGCGAATTTTAATTGAAATTTTTTAATACAAGCATTCGCGACTGTGTTTCATCCAACGTACATAAGTCTACTACATTCGTGTATAGCCCTCTGATGTTTGCCCTTCGTTACAGAATTTTATTTTCATATCATGTAACATCTTTTAAAGGACATAAAACTAGGAACCACAAGATTTAAAAGACAAATCTGTTTAAACTCTCTATTAACTTAATTAAGGTACTTAAAAGAAAATACATGTATTAAAATAAATTAATTAGTTACTTACTGTTTATTTATATCAAGGTAAACATTTTTAACAACTATAAATTTTCCATACATCAAAAAAGTAAACAGTTGCCATATAAAAATAACCACGTCACAATAGATGTTCAAAATACAAGCATCCAGCCGTTTTCTCATGGACTGGTAAACTCTTTCTAAGATCCCAGGTGTCTCACGTATCCTCTGAATCCCATTAATAATCCTTGTGAGCAACTCTTCTTTGGTATCCACAGGCGAGTCGTAGACAAGCGACTTTAAATGTCCCCATGAGAAAAGTCTAGAGGATTGAGGTCAGGTGACCTTGCAGGCCATGCTACTAGGGCTCCTCGTCCAATCCATCTGTTAGGGTATGCTTCATTTAGAAATTCTTTTAACTCGTAATATGTAATGAGCCGGAGCCCCATCCTGTATAAACCTCATTTTGTTGCGTGTGTTTTAGAGGCACATCTTCGAGTAACTCGTGCAGATTATTAATCAATAAATGTAAATAATTTTCGCTATTGAGCGTAGCAGGTAAAAAATGGATAAAAATTTTGTCACCCAGAATAGCAGCCCATACGTTTACAGAAAAACTGATATTGGTGACGGTTCTCTGAAATAGCACGTGAGTTTTCAATTGGGCCACATGTGAGTATTGTGGATGTTAACAATAGCCAATCTTGAAAATTTTGCTTCATCAGTAAAAAAAAATGTTGCTTAAGAAATTTGGACTGGTGCTCCTTTCGATAAGCCATTGGCATAGCTGAACTCGGGGAAAGTAATCTTTAGGCATAAGAGCCTGAACCTTTTGATAGTGACAGGAATGCAACTGCTGCTCATGCAAAACCTTTCAGACAATTGAATGACTAACACCGAAATCCATAGCTAGCTCTCTTACTTCTTCCAGGATGATTCTCTATTTCATCCAATTCGGCTGTACACGTTGTACGTGGCCATCCTGATCTACCAACTTTTTTTGGTTGTAAGGTTCCTGTCTCTCTTAACCTTCTATGAATGGAAGAAAACATTTTGTGAGACGGTAACTGTCTATTAAGAAAATGTTCCTGATAGAGGCGTCTAGCCTCTAGACTGTTGCAACGTGCGGGACCGTACATTAAATGCATATCTGCCATCTCACTTTTAGTGTAAATAATATTCATATTACCCGCCATGGTGAATGAGATGTTTTCTGCATCAAAAATTAACTGCAACAGCACACTAACTTGTATTACAGTACAGATATTTACTTAATGAGGAATGGAAAAATAACTGCTTGTAATATTTATTTAGATTATTTACAACAATGTATTTTTTGTTATATCATATGTTTTAAATAAAACATATGATTTATTTTCTTAAATCATGTTTTAATACAAGTGTTTTCTTTTAAGTATTACATTAATTTTTTTTTGACTTTAAACTTTATTTTTATTCACACTGTACAGAACTTAACAACTAGTGAATGAGATGAAAGGTTTATGACAGTGGAGCCAGCCCAATGGTCAATTTCGACAACATTAATGAAGTTAGTAGAGAGTTCAACAGATTTTGTCTATTTATCATGCGTTTTTTTTATTTAATTAAAAAATAATTTTTTTTAAAATAACGTTTGTCTATTATTGACTTATTTACATCATTCTCTTCGGATTTAAATTCTCTACAAGTTTTGTATAAGAATTTCTTGAGTTTATTATCCATTTAACAAAGTTCATCTGCTTCAAACCTAAAAGAAACTTGTTTTTCGGGACCAAGTTTTGCGTATTTCATCAGATATCTTAAAAATTACTGCAGCTACAGGTCTGAAACCTGTTTTGTTCAATTTTTCTGTTCATTTTACATACGATACGGTAAAATTTATGCCTAATTTAACGCCCAACAAATATTTATAGGGCTTCGTTTCAACGGGGTAACTGAAATTCTGACGAAATCTTTCACCCTGTATAACTCGGTAACTGATGATTTTTGGACCTACGTTAATTTGAACTTTTTTTCTTCTTTTGTTGTGGTGAATCACGCCTTGAATTCTTGGACCTTTTTCAGAACGCCCTGTATATGTGTGTGTGTGCGCGCAGCGCGCGTGTTTTTGGAGTATACAGTCGACTAGCAGCTAATTTTTGTTACAATTTATTTACATTATTGCTATTTTATTTACAGTTATATTTTGTTATTGTACATTAGGCCTAAACATGTTTCCCGTGCGAAGCCGCGCGGGGTATGTATGCTAGTTAATAATATTAATATTTAATAATTTGTAGGGTTCTTAATAATAATTTTATTATACCTATTGAACTGGTATAGAAATTATGTAACTTTTACGTTTCACTTCAAAATAAGTCTTTGTACCATAATTCATATTAAACTTTACGTACTATTATTTAGTTTATTTCAATTCACAATAAACTTTGTAGTTTGGCAAAACAGAATGTCTCTAATCATTTAAGAATGTGGGTTGCAGAAGGAAAATAAGCTGATCTTACGCAATGGGACAACTGTAAATATCCGCTAAACTCTAAACGAACCGTATATTTTACTTCCTTTCTGTAGAAGCTAAATTACATTATGTTTTATTAATTATAAATTAAAACCAAATACGGCAACAATGTTTTAGTAAGTACTAATCAAAGCGATTTAGGGTGCTACAATTAATTAAAGTACTTTAAAATCCGTACTATGTACGCTTTGATTAGTACTTACACGCCGTAGAATAGTTTAATCACAAATTTAGGAATCGTTTGAATCACAAAAAAAACACAATAGGTAGAGCAATAAACAATATGGTAAGTTTACAATTATAATACCGATAAAACAAAAGGGAAATACAATTGCGCCAACAGTTCCCACTATTCTGAATGAAGTGATTTGCAAAGACAGAACATTATGCTTCTCCTGTATACATTACAGACTAACAGTGTTGTACGAAACTTGGCATCAGTGTACTGCTAATACACACAAGGCTACATTGTACGGTTGTAACAGACGGTTCAACTGAGGACTTATTTTGAATTTTTTGTTAACTATGAGAATGGCTCGTGAGTCCTCACTTATACGACTTAAAGCAATACAATGTGTGTATGAAACTTAGCATCAGTGTACTGCTAATACACACAAGGCTACATTGTACGGTTGTAACAGACGGTTCAACTGAGGACTTATTTTGAATTTTTTGTTAACTTTGAGAATGGCTCGAGAGTCCTCGGTTATGCGGTTTAGAACAAGAACTTGTGTGTTTGGTGTGTATGACTCTCAAGTGTCAGCGCTACGTGGGAGACACACTTGGAACTAACTGTCCCTGCACACCATACTAACAGGGGACATTTTTTTTTTCTTAAAAATATATACTTTTCTGAATCGTAGGAGGCCGTAGAAGCCGAATTTCAACGTTTTACGTTCCGAGGACCATGTGTGTGTCCTCAGTCACACACCTATTAACCTATTTTTAAGCTTCTTCTTCTTCTTCTTCTTCTGACATCCACGGCATAGGCATGTCTGCCTGTTCCGGTCTATAAGATTGCCTCCTTCTGTTAATTTTTAATTTTGCCGATTTCTTTTTTTTAATTTCTAGTTTTGTTCCCATCTTTTCCTAGGCCTTCCAATATCTCTTCTTCCTGTTGGTTTATATTTCAGAGCCTGAAAGGGGATTCTATCAGATGGCATTCTTTCCAGATGTTCTCTCCATTTGATTCGATACTTCTCCATCATCCCGTTCAATGACTCCACCTTTAGTTCATTTCGAATATCTTCATTTCACACTCCTTAGAAAGCGCATTTCTGCCGCCTGAATTCTGCTTGCTTCCTTTTTACCGAGAACCCATGCTTCACTTCCATACAACAATATTGGGATGGCCATGGTCTGGTAGAATTTCGGTTTCGTTTCTCTCCTTGCTTTGTTCTTCAAGCTCCTATGGATTGTTCCGCAAAGATATTGGAATTTATTTATTTTATTCGAAACATCTATGTCTTTCTCATAGGTGAGTGTACAGCCCAAGTATGTAAAAGCAGAAACTTGCTCCAAAACTGAATCTCTAACCACTATCTTCGTTCGAACCGGCCATTTCCCTTTGAAAGCCATCACTTTAGTTTTTGCAGCTGAGATACGAAGGTGATAATGATATTTTTAAGCTGGAGACACATATTCACTACTAGCTGCCCTTCCCGGCTTTGACGGGGTATAATTTTGTTTTAATTCAATAATTTTTAAATTAGGGTTATAAATAAATCAAAAATAAGATTTTCCGATTTGGAAAAATCTGATAAATATAGGATATATTTTGACAGCTCCACTAAAATTCAGCCACAAACCACATCTATACCTTAAAAAAAATTATGGTTTAATGGTTTCAACTATGTGGTTTCAACTATTATGGTCTACTGAGTTTCAACCATCTAACTTGCCCAAAACTTAGTAAATAAAAAATATTGGTTTAATGATTAGACACCCCTTTTCAACCCTTTGGAGTTTTTTTAGTACCAATATAAATAACATCTCTGAGTTTCAGCCATCTAGGTCCGGAACTTAGTAAAAAGAAAATATCGGTATTAGGGTTGAACACACTCTTTTCAACCCACTAACGGCGGAATGCCAAAATAATTTATATTTAACTTTTCTATTTACGCTAAAGGGAATATCCCTCCAAATTTCAGCTTTTTAGCTATTATGCACATAAGAGAATAAGATATGAATGAATCAGTCAGTCAGTGAGGGCTTTCCCATTTACAAATACAGATTTAATAAGTTTCATTTACAGCAATCCCTCACTATTATTACAGGAAAATGTTAAACAAAATTACTCTTCTTCTTCTTACTATCAAGGATTAAGCATAACCCTGTTCCGAACTCACAAACCATCCTGTACGTCTACACAAACACCGTACATCTCAACTACTGCCATCTTTTTTGAGGTCTTCCCACCTCCCTTCTTCCAACTGGAACATATTCTATCACTTTTAGAGGTATTCTCTCCTCTGGCATCCGTTCCAAATGTTGCCTCCATTGATTCCGGTACTCCTCCACTTTTTCATTCAAGCTAAATACACCCAACTCAGATCTAATTTTCTCGTTATGTATTAGATCCAGCCTCAAGCAGCCCTTCACCCATCTTAAAAACCTCATTTCAGCTGCTTGGATCCGACTTTCTTGGCGTTTTGTGGTAACCCATGACTCACTTCCATAAAGAAGGCCTGGGGCAGCCACTACCTTGTAGAACTTCACTACTGTCTCTGTTCTAGTTCTGTTACTCAGTATCCTGTTAATGGTACCAAAATGGTACCAAAATTAATGGGTTAATGGTAACAAAGTTACATAATTAATTTTTATACGCCTAATTCAACTTTACATTCACATAATACAACCTAGTGAGTAATGCATTGAATACACCATCAGAGAAACAATTTTATATTCCACATTTTTAAAGGCATTTTGAGTTAGAAAAACCAACCACGAATTGCAAAAGATTCCTGAACGACAATTTTGAAATGTAGTTCATAAAAGTTCCAATCGATTAGCCAGTCCCACGAGTACTTTTAACAATTTATTATATTTAATATATTAACATATAACACAGCGACATTTTCTACCAGAACCAAAAAATTAAAATAACAAATATGAATACAGTACAACATCATTTATCCGGGCTAACTGAGGCCAAAGGCAATCCGGAAAATTGAAAATCCAGATAATCCGAGTAACAAGCAAAACAAATCCTTAAACAAGCAGACTTAGCGTTTATTATAATAAAAAAACTATATGTTATGTAACAAAATTACGTAAATTGTTTAAAAAGACATTAAAAAATATGAATGGCTCAACAGAAAAACGTTGTAACTAACAAAATTTACAAAAGTGAAGTTTCAGTGGAATATGGTCAATAAATCCTCTATTTGATCATAATAGTGAATTTTAATGGGTCGAAATGTAACTAAAATCTCGGAGAATTCTTGAAACAATATCATTATACAGTGAAACATTGTTATACAGCTAAGAATCAGATGGTATCTTTCACTTTTTGTAAAAATTTTTTTTTTTACTTGTAACGTTTTTCTGTCGACCCATTCATATATAAAAATAACTCTTCAGATCATTTCTTAACAACAAATTAGTCCACTGTCTTCTGTTTCCAACATGTGCAGTGTTTGAATGAAACAGAATACACAAATGCTTTATCATAAATAGTTCAAACACCGGTAACCACTGTCTAGAATTTAAATACTAGACAGTGCTGCCCATAACAGACAGGTGGAGTGTCAAATTATTTACACTCAATCTGTTCGTTGCAGGGCTAAAATAAATAGTTCTGTTTCTTATCACATGGTCAGTCAATTAAATGACTGAATCATTTAAGAACAGAAGAGGTAGAGGTGTAAAAGACACTAATCAGAGTTATCTTCTCTGAAAGTAATGAATTTCATTGTACAGCCAGACCCTGTGGTGAATGAAGTGAAGTTGTCATTTACAGAGTGGAAAATATGTGCTTTTCAGAGGGCCCGGCATGCTGATAAGCGTACTTTTCCACTCAGTGAGGAAGGCAATGGTAAACCACCTCACTCCTCGTTTTACTTAGTAAAACCTCTAGAGGTTCAAACCAGCCTTTCGGCTGTTGACCTAAACAACAAACTAGACAGTGGTTACTAGTGTACTTTGATGGTTGGGGTTCAATTTAACCATACCTCTCAGGAATGGTCGGCCTGGGTCTCTACAAGACTACACCTCATACGTCATACACATCATCCTCATCTCATTGGGCCATGGGGTTGCTTATTGTTCTGAATTGAAAAGATTGCAACGTACACAAATTAGGAATAAAAAAAATAGTTCAGCTGGAGTAACACTGTAGTAAAGCTTTCTTAAACTCGTCAAAAAACATTTTATTACCGTAATTTATTGTACAATTTATTCAGAAACTATACATTAATCAATATAAAAAGCGAATGTTTGACGAAATTTTGTTCTTGCTATCATATTATTATCTATGCGAAAATTAAATACAAAAAAAAGTCTACAAATCAACGAGGGCCGGATAAATGAGGTTTTACTGTACTGATAAATTAAAATGTATAGTGATGATGTAATTACCTCCACAAGAGATGGGTCTCCGGAATCAACTTGTTTAACATTTTTATTATCAAGGCAACTATTACTATACGATGAGCTAGGTGATGATAATGGATTCATGTGTGATTTAGTACATGCATTAGCGAACAATCCACCAACATATTGCCATAAATAACGAGGTTCCAACGAACCGAACAATAAATTAGCCGATTTAATTAACTCTGAACTATTTGACTTATTACCACCACTAATGCCCGTACTGCTACTTGAATTAGTACCGCTGTTACAGCACAGGTAGAGCAGTCTGCAACAAATTAAAAACATTATTAGAAATTATTCCACATGTGAAAAATTTAATTTTAATTTATTTTTTTTTATTTTATATAATGAATCAATATAATAATCTCACCAACCTTCTTTTTAAACTGCGTCACCTTTATTTTATTCCTACTTACACGTGTTTCGGTGGATCCACCATCATCAGAGTAAATGAAAAATTGAAACTAAAAATTTTTTTCATTTATTTAAAATTTACAGAAGATGATACATCTTCAGTCACTTGTATAACAGTTTTATACAAGTGACTGAAGATGTATCATCTTCTGTAAATTTTAAATAAATGAAAAAAATTTTTAGTTTCAATTTTTCATTTACTCTGATGATGGTGGATCCACCGAAACACGTGTAAGTAGGAATAAAATAAAGGTGACGCAGTTTAAAAAGAAGGTTGGTGAGATTATTATATTGATTCATTATATGAAATAGAAATATTTCAAACTGCAGGATGCATTATAAAGATTTATTTTTTTTTAATTTTATTTTTATTTAAGGGGAGACTGTACTTTGCATCCCGCCAATGTTAAATTTACTACTTTTAGGTACATTTTTCATAGGATTGGTAAAAGATAGGGAAATTAAACTTTACACACTATTGGTGTCTGGTTTCTTCTTGAGCTACTGACATTTTTTTCAATTTAATCTTTGGACCGTACCAAATTTTTCAAAATTACGAATAACATACAATTTTTACAAATTGATTTCTACTTTTTTTGCGTATTACTTATTTAGGAGCACCTGAGGAAGTCATAAAAATGTCAGTATATGTGGATATGCAAGAAAATTAACTGGTAAAAATTTTAGCCAGGTTATTGTTTGCTGAGAAAAATGTACCTAGCGTTAAAAATCTAAATTTACGGTAAAACGCAGGAAACTAGCAGGCATAAATCAAAAACAAAATGTACACAAACAAGCCAATTTCCCATCAACAGTTGTTTAGAAAGCGAACCAACAGCTGAGAATACAAAAAATTGTGATGCAGATATTTTAAAAACTAAAATTGTCTTTGCACTAAAACGAGCAGTACAAAATTGTGAAAAATATTCGTTCTTGGTAACATAATAATTTTTCTGTACAAACTTGATAAAGATATAATTTTTTTGTAAAAAAATAATTTTTTTTGACGTAAATTAATGTTTTTCTGGTAGATCTAGGCCTAAACTATTAAAAAACATTAAAAACCAAAAATTGAAATTTCGAGTTTAAACCATCGTGCCATCTCCCCTTAAAGAGTTTAGAAAAATCCAACTGTGAATTTGTTCTTAATATTTCCAAAGATTTTGTTCTTCTGTTGGAAATAAATAACAGAGAAGTTATTTGATTGTAAATGTCCATATTTTTTGTTTTAGTTAAAATTAAGTCTTAAGATTTTAAAATATTGAGTGATCAATTTAGTTTGTAATTAGGCTAATTCTTTTGTTGTAATTTACTAACTGTATTAATTATTGACGTAAGTAATTAATTTGTAATAAATAAATTTGTAATAATAAAATTAATTAAATTAATGTATTATACAGGAGAGAAACACTACTAATCTACAGCAGTTGATTGTACGGGAACAAAATAGCAGGAAAAGTACAGGGAGACGATGAACATCTTGATTAAAATATCTGTATGATTGGTATAATTGCTCCTCGGTGAAATTGCTTTAATATAACAAAAAAATCCAGTGTGAAACACTGACACAACTTTCTCTTGCCATTGCAAAAAGAGAACAATATAACCTAATGAAGTAAAATTAATCATGAGGTTTGCTAGTAAAGGCAAAGCGAGAGAAGAGTAGATTGCAAGTATCTGAAATTAAATTTCTTTCACATATGTATGGATGTAGTAAAGAAGATAGTTACAGGAATACCGAGATAAGGAAAGAACTCAACATCTTCTCTATAAACAACAAGATATCCCAGAACAGAATGCAGAGGTTAGAACATGTAAACAGAATGCCGGAGGATAGGATACCTAAGCAGACACTGGGCTATAAGATGGAGGGCAGAAGAGAACAAGGACGTTCGAGAAAGAGATGGGCAGATTTGAGAGGTTCAGAACAGGCAGAGATGCCTAATCCTTGAAAGGCAGAAGAAGAAGAAGAAGAAGAAGAAGAAGTAAAATTAATCTCAAAAAACATAACCTCATTTAATTATGAGTGAATGATGCAAATTGAGTGAATAGTTTATATTATAAAACATCGGTGCTGATTAGTTCAGATGGAAAAGATGTGAGAGAGTTGTATGTAAATAAAGGAGTCAGACAGGGATGTCCCATATCACCTACATTATTTAATATATATATTGACGAGCTGATGACTGTTTGGTGACAAAAGGTTGACACAGGTGTAAATATTGGACAAGGCGTTTCCCTCAACTCACTCATGTTTGCCGACGACACCGTTATAATTCAAGACAGTGAAGATAAGCTTCAAACAGCAGTCTATAAACTCCAGAATCTAAGTAAAGAATTCAAAATGAAAATTTCGACCCAAAAATCCAAAGTAATGGCATTCCATGGCAAATGGCCAGTGCGATCGAAAATTGTGTTAGATAATGTGATTATGGAGCAGGTGAGTAGTTTCAAATATCTAGGTTGCAATGTATCCTTCGATTATGAGAGTGACATACCTCTGAAGCTGAATAAATTCAATGCGATATGTGGAACCATACATCGTACGTTGAAGGGAAAAGCCAGAAAAGAAACAGAGTTGAAATTTTATAAGACAATGGCGATTCCACTAGTTACATATGGAAGCGAGGTATGGACCACAACAAAGAGAGACGACTCGCGCATACAAGCTTCAGAGATGAGGTTCTTGAGACACATTCAGGGATACACAAGGCTGGATCACATTAGAAACGAAGAGATAAGAGAAGAATGCAATGTACAGCCACTTGTAGGTGTGATCAAGCAATATAGAAAAAGATGGACAGATCACCTGCTCCGAATGCCACACAACCGTTTACCAATTCAAGCCTGGATGTCCAAACCAGATGGTAGAAGGGATGTGGGTCGACCGAGGAAGAGGTGGAAACCGGAACAGGCTCAATAGCCTAAACCATGACGGATGATGATGATGATGATGATGCAAAATGAAAATAAACCTCAGTTTGGCTTAATAATACGAAAAATCACTCTTTGACACTAAACTAGGCTCTGTAGAGAAAAATGCGCAAAATAAAAGTTGTAGATCTTGTAATTTTCTATAATTTTTTTTTTTTTTTTTTATGGCCACAAAGGATCAATTTAGTCTCTTTGGTTATCCAAAAAAGAAGCAAATCATAATTTTAAAACTGAATTATTTCTTGCAATCAATTTTATATTTATTATTACCACATGTAAAAAAATTTAGAAAAGAGAAACCGATATAAATAAAATTCTTCTTGTTTCTAAGTTAACAAATTCAAAACTTACCTAAAAACTTCATACAGAATATCATCTAATATAACAGGTCCAATATCAGCTTTGTCCAACAGTGACACAAGTAACCTATAAGGTCTCAAGTCATGTGGTGTTTGACCAGTCGCTCGATTCAGTGTTGTCTTTATGGCCTGAGTGAACAGTGATAAAAGTTACATAAATCATCACGTTACTTGATAAAACACAATATATTGATAAGTATAGAGAGAAGAGTTAAGAAAATTTTGTAAAAATTATTACAAAAGAAAAAATCCCTTTGAGACATGTTGTCCCATGACTGGTGGAAATTTTTAAAAAAAGGCTTACCTTTGACTTATGGTAAAAACCATTAGTGATTTCTGTATCTACATTTTAAGAGGAATCAAATGATATTATTTTTGTTTCCAAATTCCAACTTTGATTTTTTGACTAACGGTTTTGAGCCCCTTCCGATCAAAACCAGAACTTCAAACCCAATCCAGGGCTCAATAACTTTTTGGGTAGATTACGAATCCAAAAACTATTTGTTGCTATCTTTTGGTAGTTTCTGACTTCCCCATTTTGTGGTTTTGGTCGGTTGAATCCAGAACTAAACCCAATTTAGGCCCAGTGACTTTTTGAAGTAGATTACAAATCCAAAAACTGTTTGTTGCTATCTCTTGTAGTTTCTGACATCTGGGTATGACAGACAGACGGACAGATGGAAAAAGAAAATGATAAATGACAATTTTAAAAATTGCCTCCAATTATTGCAATGAAGTACAATGTTTTTCAAGCCAAATGAATCTACTAATTCCTTTAGATAATTTTACCTATTACACAACCTACAAAGGACAAGAATAACCTTCTTGGATAACATATCGTCAAAAATAATTAATGATTTTAAGGTCACACAAGTACATGAACTCAATTTTAATGATTGGTTTAGTGTTGGATCCTGACAACTCAGGAGATTTCAAAAATTGAGGTTGCAGAGATTGTCAAGACATTTAGCACGGTATCGATTGCTGGACTATCATGAAAAAAAAATTGAAACAGTAGGCATGAACTTACTGTACAAAGGGTGGTATCAACCAATCATGGGACACTGACAGGTAGTCATTTGTTGTGGATACCAAATGATCACACACTCAAGTATTCGTTAACACAAGCCAATTTGACAATGTGTCATTGAACAAACTTGAAAAAGATGGGTAACACAACTTTTTACAGAAATGGCAGATTACTTCTTTTTTCTTTTTTTAATTTGTGTACATTACAATCTGTTCAATTTAGAACAATAAGCAACCCCATGACCCAATGAGATGAGGATGATGTGTATGACGTGTAAATGAGGTGTAGTCTAGCACAGACCCAGGGCGACCATTCCTGAGAGAGTATGGTTAATTAAACCCCAACCATCAAAGTACACCGGTAACCACTGTCTAGAACTCAAATCTGTATAAAAGTAACTACCTTTACTAGGATTTGACCCCGGAACCTTCGTCTCCGAAAATCAGCTGTTAAACAGCTGATTTTGGCGACGACTTTACCTCTAGACCAACCCGGTGGGTTTAATTACTAAGTTCAAAATAGTTTGGAACATACCCGGAGGGAACATGCTAACCACTACGTCAACGGTCCGGCCAAAGAAGGAGATCCTCTTTTTCTTAATTGTGCTTATTTCTGGTTCTATTTCTTGATTTACAGATTCATTCATCACTACTTAATTACACTGTATCTTGAATACATTAATTTTGTAACATGTTAAAGCGAAATTTATAATAGTATTAACAAAGTAAATACCTGAACCAACATTTCTCTTGAATAGGTTTCAAAATAATGGTTGCTGTCAAGTTGACTACTCAGAGATTCGACAGTTTTACTATGCTTAACTAATGGATGCTCTGGACTAAGAAGAGCAACATTTACTTCTGACCCTAAAAGCCATGCATATAATCGCCTGCAACAAAAATCAAAATTTTGTAAAGATAATTGTATAAACGATATAAAACTTTTTAATTTTATTAAACATCCTATGTAGGATTTATAAACAGCCGTATTATTTAAAATTGAAATATATATTTTCTAACCACCAGAATACGGTAACATAAAACACTTACCAATGTTTATAGCGCTTTCGGGTATCTTGTACACATCTTCAGTAAATTAAAATTTATATAGTCACAATTTAAAACTTCCTGCTCCTACCATGGTAGATAAGGAATAGTCGATTCTTATACTTAAAACAGTCTTGCCAACTTAATCAGTTGACTGTCATATTCTATCTGTGTGTTCATTAATTTTTCCCTGTTATTGTATTTATAAATATAATATTTTTCCAAAATTTCAATTTCATTTTGTCTGTTATTTATTTCTAATATTTCTTATATTTTATTTTTTATACTCGACATATTATGTTTATTTTTGATCATGTGTTCAGTTACATTGGAGAATTTTCTATTTCCTTTTTTATAGTTTGAATAGTGTTCTGTAAACCGTTTTTTAAAAGATCTGGTGGTTTTACCTATATATATATTTCATTACATTCATTACATTTAATTTTATAAATTCCACATGAATTAAATTGATTATTTTCTTTTTCTTTATCATTTACATTTGCCTTAATATTATGTTTTTGTAAAATAAATTTTATAGGAAACTGGGGTTTATATGCTATTTTGTATTTATTTTTATCGTATATATTGGTAATTTTATGTATTCTATGATTTATGTAATTATATGTAATGTATTTATTACCATTTTTGTTTACTTCTTCTTTATTGTTTAATGGTAATAGATGTGTTTTTTCTGATTAATTTTATGTAAATATTTATTTATGAATCTGTTTATGAAAATATTATTGTAATCATTGTTTCGTGCTATTTCTTTAATGTAATTTATTTCTTTATTAAATCTTTCTTTATTGTTATATGTGTATATATATGCTCTGTGTATCATGTTATTGGACGTGTTTATTTTATGTATCCATGGGTGATTTGAAAATCTGTTTATTGTGTTATTTGTAACATGCGGTTTCCTATATACATCCGTTTCTATTATATTATTTATTATTTGTATTTTTATATCCAGGAAATTTATCTTTTTATCTTTTTCTACTTCACACGTAAATTTAAGTTTTTCATAGTAATTATTCAATTTTTTATTAATAATATTTTGTTCACCCTTTATTTTTTCATTATAAATTACCAATATGTCATCTACATATCTTACCCAAAGTAAAATGTTGTGTGTGTGTGATATATTATTTACAATTATATTTTCGAATTCTTGTATATAAATTTCTGATAGTATGGCAGATAATGGAGAACCCATAGCTAATCCTTCTGTTTGATTATATAGGAAACCGCATGTTACAAATAACACAATAAACAGATTTTCAAATCACCCATGGATACATAAAATAAACACGTACAATAACATGATACACAGAGCATATATACACACATATAACAATAAAGAAAGATTTAATAAAGAAATAAATTACATTAAAGAAATAGCACGAAACAATGATTACAATAATATTTTCATAAACAGATTCATAAATAAATATTTACATAAAATTAATCAGAAAAAACACATCTATTACCATTAAACAATAAAGAAGAAGTAAACAAAAATGGTAATAAATACATTACATATAATTACATAAATCATAGAATACATAAAATTACCAATATATACGATAAAAATAAATACAAAATAGCATATAAACCCCAGTTTCCTATAAAATTTATTTTACAAAAACATAATATTAAGGCAAATGTAAATGATAAAGGAAAGAAAATAATCAATTTAATTCATGTGGAATTTATAAAATTAAATGTAATGAATGTAATGAAATATATATATAGGTAAAACCACCAGATCTTTTAAAAAAACGGTTTACAGAACACTATTCTAACTATAAAAAAGGAAATCGAAAATTCTCCAATGTAACCGAACACATGATTAAAAATAAACATAATATGTCGAATATAAAAAATAATCTAGAAATATTGGAAATAAATAACAAACAAAATGAAATTGAAATTTTGGAAAAATATTATATTTATAAATACAATAGCAGGGAAAAATTAATGAACACACAGATTGAATACGACAATCAACTGATTAAGTTGGCAAGACTGTTTTAAATATAAGAATCGACTATTCCTTATCTACCATGGTAGGAGCAGGAAGTTTTAAATTGTGACTATAAATTTTAATTTACTGAAGATGTGTACAAGATACACGAAAGCGCTATAAACATTGGTAAGTGTTTTATGTTACCGTATTCTGGTGGTTAGAAAATATATATATTTCAATTCATAACTTTTTAACTGTATTCTATAAAACAGCAATGCCAAAATAATTTAATTATTCTTACAAAAATGTAATTCTAGATACTAAAATGATTATGTTCTTGATAGAGATTTTAAAATTTTAAAATATTCATTGGATTTTCTTAAATTATTCTGAGGATACACCATAATCTTTCCATTGTGTCTTATTCTGTTGAAACAGGTGTTTTATTAAGGACGCAACCCTGATTATAAGAAGATAGAAGTAATACATCGGTAAATTTTCTGTCCTCCAATCGGTATGTTGGCAACAGTGTACTCAAGGCCAACTACTAAGACAGTTAAAATGTTCCAGTCACGCATTAATGTGATGACAGCAGTCGTTTTGTTATATTGTGTCAGCAATGGTTTTTTCCAAGGAAGAATACGTGTTTATTCAGTGTGTTTCAGTTCATGAGTTACGCCAACGTGATAAGGATGCAAATGAAACTTTTTCACAGCTCTGAAAACAGTAGTTAATGTTAGCCCAGCTTGCAATGATAATCTTCTAAGAAATTTTTTACGTGATTTGAGTCAAACAATTTTTCAAATCTTCGAGAACTTCCGCGGTTAGCTTTGTTGGCTAGCGAGGTGGTTTCTCATCAAGTACACTCTCAGTTCTACGGAATTTATTTATCAAACCCAATATTGACGATTTATTCGGAATGGCAGAATGGGGAAATTTCAACTGAAACTTATCTTGCACACATTTGTAAGATTTACTCGCTATGTAAGTCCCTACAATAAACACGCGTTCTTCCTTGGAAAAAAAAACCATTGCTGACAAAATATAACGAAACGACTGCTGTCACCACACTAATGCTTGACTGGAACATTTTAACTGTCTTAGGTAGTTGGCCTTGAGTACACTGTTGCCAACATACTGATTGGGGGACAGAAAATTTACTGATGTATTACTTCTATCTTGTTATAATCAGGGTTGCATCCTTAATAAAACACCCGTTACCTTGGTCAATTCAAATTGGCACAAGCCGCTTCGGTGTTTATCTTCTCCACTCTTTGCCCCTTGCCACGCAACAACAGTACAGTCACAAAAGTATATAATTGCTACTGTAATGTGTGACTCACGCACGATCACTACACTTTGTTTTCACTGTTGTTCTTAATAATAACCTATCCGACATAACAATGTGATTAATGTTTTGTTTTCGTATATGATTTTCTGTTCATTATAATTTATTCTGATTAATTTTTTTAATTAGTTGCGTGGGTACAGTACAGTTTAGTGAGTTTTTGCAGTTTAGTTCTTGTAATTTATAATTTAAATTTTTACTGGTACAAATTAAATACATATTTTAAAATGAAATAATTATTTATAGTATGTTTGCACACTGAAATAAGGTTGTAGGCATTTGCATACATAAAAATTTGTAGACCTTGTTGAAAGAATAGGTTATGGATATACTTAATGCGGAACTGTGCGTACACATAGGGCAAGAGTTGAATTGCCCACAGTCTACTAACAATAAAGCAATACACAATTGTATTGTGTACCACTGATCACTATGCCTCTATAAGGAATGGATACGTAATGTGCATACAACAGCCACGGGTTACTATACTTGTCATACTACCATAGACAAAAACATTGTCAAGGCATAGATGGTCAAAAACAGATCATAAAACCATACTCAATACACCTGTCTACATAGTGCATGGAGACTACGGATTGTATATAGCCATTGCAAGATACTATTTTGCCCATAACAGGCACGCGAGTGTTAAATTTTTACACTCAATCTGCTAGTTTCAGGGCTACAAAAAATAGTTCTGTTTCATATCACATGGTCAACCAATTATACTTTTTTTTTAATGTCCGACTGTTCTGCAATTACTGCTAATGCAGACGGTGAAGGATGAAATGATTATACAGCTGAGGCATTTAAGAACAGAAGAGGTAGAGGTGTAAAAGACACTAATCAGAGTTATAGCCTCTGAGAGTAATGAATTTCATTATACAGCAAGACCTTGTGGTGAATGAAGTGAAGGTATCATTAACAGGGTGAAAAGTTCAGAGGGCTTGGCATGCTGATAAGCATACTTTTCCACTCAGTAAGGAAGACAATTGTAAGCCACCCCATTCTTTGTATTACTTAGCAAGCCCCTAGAGGATCAAACCAGCCTTTCGACTGATGACCTACGCCAAAAACATGTAACATCTATCTGCTTTATTAAAGCTTCCTGAGAACAAACAAAAGTAAAAAACCAAAAACGCTAAAACCTTAAATATTAAATAAAACTAAACTCGTAATACGTAATATATACCTATTTAGAGACATATCTCTGCGAAGAATCGTTGACAACGCAGCAGTAACAAGTCGTACCATATCACAGCGTAACAATTGACTATTATGCATTGGAAAACCAATTAGTAGTAAATCCAATGCACATCGTTGTACTAGAACACTAGTATCTTCGACACATGCACACAAACCATTAACCTGAAACATCAATCGTTAATATCAATAATATAACAACATTTTAGTGCGTATATTAATTATTGATAACAATGCCAGAATGAACACGGAAATCAAAGTTTAAAATCATAAATCATTGGTATAAAATGTGTATAGAAATATATTTTCGAACTCAATAACAGATTCAATGTAATTTTCTTCTTCTTCTTCTTCTTCTCACAATCATGGATTAGGCTTCCACCTGTTCCAACTTACAACAGCGACAAACCATTAAATTATTGCCATCTCTTGCGTGGTCTACCAACATCTTTCCTCCCCACCTATCTATTGGAAAACACTGAGGGGGATCCTTCCCTCAGGCAGTCTCTCTACAAGTTACCTCCATCGATTTCGATATTCTGCAATCTTCCCACTAAGGTTGTAAATGTCCAGTTCTGTTCATATGTCCTCATTTCTTAGTTGGTCCCTACGACTGTAACCCATTGTTCTTCACAGGAATCACATTTCTGCCGCCTGTACTCTATTCTCCTGTGGTCTGATACTAATCCACCCGCACTTCCATAGTGTAAGACTGGGGCAGCCATCACCTTGTAAAACTTTATCTATGTAATTTTTCAATATACAATAATTTTTGATAATTTTAAACACCCAGTTCAAACACATGGCCGATAATTCCCAACAACATAGTCTATACAACGAGAAGAGACAATAAAAAAAGAGGGTCACCATTTTTGGTCATCTTTACAAAAACTACCTAGCAAAAGACTCACTCACCAACAGCTCTTAAAACTGCCGACTCTACAAAAAAAACCCAAAATAAATTTATCCACAAAATAAAGTCTTAAAAGAAAATATGCTAACTCAACTGTCCTTCAAAAATAGATATCCAACATAAAAAATGAGGACTGATCAATAAAAAAGTAACAATCTGACATGGAAGTGAAAGAGGTAGCACAAAGCTAACTTCATAGCTCGTTTTTACTTTTAAAGACTGGATATAGAAATCATTGAGTTTGAAGTTCCAGTTTCAACCGGAAGTGGCCCAAAACTGGAAGTCAAGAAATCAAAGTCGGAATTTGGAAACAAAAATAGTGTCATTCAATTCCTCTTAAAGAGTAGATACAGAAATCACTAACCAATATTTTTACAGAAATAACTAACTAATTTTTGCCATAAATCAAAGGTAAACCTTTTTAAAAATTGCCACCAGCCATGAGACATGTCATCTCATGAAAGGGATGTTTTTTGTAAATAATTTTTTTTTGTAATAGTGTATTTCTTTTGCAATCAGTTTATAAATACAATAAATTTCGGCAAAGATGAGAAAATCTGAGTAATATCCTTAGAATTAAAATATAAACTACACTCACTAGTGTGTTTCAACAAGATTAAACTGAAGAAAAAATATATAAATATATGTTATTTTTATTTTATCAAACATCCTATGTAGGATTTTTAAACAGCCATATTATTTAAAATTGAAATATATATTTCTAACCACCAGAATACGGTAACATAAAACACTTACCAATGTTTATAGCGCTTTCGTGTATCTTGTACACATCTTCAGTAAATTAAAATTTATTTTACGTCAAAATTTAAAACTTCCTGCTCCTACCACGGTAAATAAGGAATAGTCGATTCTTATATTTAAAACAGTCTTGCCAACTTAATCAGTTGATTGTCATATATAGGTAAAACCACCAGATCTTTTAAAAAACGGTTTACAGAACACTATTCAAACTATAAAAAAGGAAATCGAAAATTCTCCAATGTAACTGAACACATGATCAAAAATAAACATAATATGTCGAGTATAAAAAATAAAATATAAGAAATATTAGAAATAAATAACAGACAAAATGAAATTGAAATTTTGGTAAAATATTATATTTATAAATACAATAACAGGGAAAAATTAATGAACACACAGATAGAATATGAAAGTCAACTGATTAAGTTGGCAAGACTGTTTTAAGTATAAGAATCGACTATTCCTTATCTACCATGGTAGGAGCAGGAAGTTTTAAATTTTGACGTAAAAAATTTTAATTTACTGAAGATGTGTACAAGATACACGAAAGCGCTACAAACATTGGTAAGTGTTTTATGTTACCGTATTCTGGTGGTTAGAAATATATATTTCAATAAATATATGTATGTACAAAACTAAACTAGATGAACTGTGAATCAACATCTTGAAACACAAAGTTGTTGAAGCCGGAGCTGATGACGATGATAATGATGCCTATTATTAGATGACGATGATTAGTAGTTGAAGTAAAAACAAAAAAAAATGTTTAAATGATTAACAAAATCGTAAAGATAAGTCTAAAGTTTTAAAACGTTTAGGTCTGTATCTTCACAGTTGTCGAGGAGGTTAATCACTAATGGTTTCTGATGGTCTTCTAGATTTTGTAAATGTTTTTCGCTATGTTGTTTAATTTCTCTAATTTCTCCTTTTATGAGTAAATAATTTAATTACAACTTATTTACCAATATGTTACAACAGAATCATTAACTCCGTGGTAGTCTTAAACAGGTAACTTTCATCGGAAAGCTAGAATGCTGTTATGCATTACAATATGGATAAACGAAAACTCTGCCCATAACAGACAGGTGGAGTGTCAAATTTTTTACACTCAATCTGTTCGTTGCAGGGCTAAAATAAATAGTTCTGTTTGTTAACACATGGTCAGCCAATTACATGACTGAATCATTTAAGAACAGAAGAGGTAGAGGTGAAAAAGACACTAATCAGAGTTGTCTCCTCTGAAAGTAATGAATTTCATTATACAGCCAGACCCTGTGGTGAATGAAGTGAAGGTGTCATTTGCAGAGTGGAAAATATGTACTTTTTAGAGGGCCCGGCATGCTGATAAGCGTACTTTTCCACTCAGTGAGGAAGGCAATGGTAAACCACCTCACTCCTTGTTTTACTTAGTAAAACCTCTACAGGTTCAAACCAGCCTTTTGGCTGATGACCTAAACAACAACACCAAACGAAAACTCTGTGTTACATACCATAATATCTACATTTGTTCCCATCATATGAAGTTGATCTTCAGTTGAAAGTCGTTTATCGTAATGTGCCAATGCAAATGATATAGCTGGAAGGCGGACCGCTGCATTTGATGCGAGGCAATCCCACAAACAACCATAAAAATGACTAGGACCAACTCCTTCACACACCTTTTCTAATAAAGCATTGGTTCTGTAAATAAAAAAATAATATATTACAAACAGATCTGTATTTAAGTAAAAAAATAAATAATTGGGTGTGAAAAATTCACACGACTTTCTCTTGCCAATGTAATTAATGACAAATATAACCAATGTTTAATCATTAGTAAACAATAAGAAATTAAAAATACAACCTAATTTTAATCATGAGTAAAATACGCTATGTGGAAAAATGCATGAAATAAAATTAGTAGATTTTTTTATTTCCTATAACTTTGATCATTTTATACATTTCTGTCGTAAAATTGCGTACTTAGGCCACAATCTTAAAAAATCTCATTTCTTTACCGATTTTGATGAGCAAAATACATAAAATCATTAATTGATGCTGAACTAAGCATTGTAAAAAAAAAGTGTTTGAAATAAAGGTTGCAGGCTTCGTAAAACTTCCTATATCTTTATGTATAAACTTTAGTCTAAAAATGCATGGGAAGGCTGCAGTCTTGCAAAAAAAAAAAAAGTTTACCATGAGAGCACAGCCTCCCCATGGCGCTTATCATACCTTGTATAGCATATAGGAAACGCTGAAACCAGCTAGAAAATTGCCAATTTTTACCTAATCCCATTTGGGGTGGTAGGGCGTTAGGGGTAGTTTTTTGAATTTTTTAACCGTGCGTCGGAGCGCAAAGGTCACTGCGACCTTTTTTCTTCGTCTCGTTGAGTTAGGCGGGCCGGATATGTTTAAAAACTTTTTAATCCTTCTCTAAGGCTTCCACGCCACGGAGAAGGGGACAATTTTCAAATTAGAAAAACGAAAAATTCACAGCCATCTGGGTGCTTTGCACGGCTAAACTAGTTATTGTACCGTGACCGCCTTGCGCCAAAACCCCCAGGAAAAATGCGAAACGGTAAACTTTTTACTTAATTTATGGCGTTTGGAGGAGGGGAAAAATAAGAGAAATTTAAAAATTCAATTTTTACAAAATATTTTAAATGCAACGTTTTCAGCTACTAAAATTACATAGGTTATTGTGTAACAGAAAATTTCACGGGTACTCGTCACTCCATAAATTTGAATAAACTAATTTTCTACCTATTAAGAATTTTGGTGAAATTTTTATTATATATTCTCATTAGTTCTGCATTAAAGCTGCACGATTAGCCTGGATTGAACGTCGTACTTTTTTATTTAGAGTGGTGGTGGAGGAGGCGATTTCTTTGGACGTGTTATAGAGGCTTCCCAGCGAAAAAGTCACCGACACCTTTTTTGTCAGGAATGAGCTGAAACGTAACGTCCAATTAACGGATTTCAAAAATATTTAACCGTTTTCTGGAAAAACGGGATAAAAACAACGAATTTCGGGATTTTCAAAATTGATTTTTAAAAATTCATCACTTTGTATCTGAGTAGACATGGCGCTTATCATACCTTGTAGAGCAAAAAAAAAAAAAATGGAGCAAATGAAACCATCTTAAAGTTAAACATAGGAGCAGTTTTTGAGAAAATGGAACAAATAAACTATTACTTCTGGTAGACTAATTTTGATAAAGATGTTCATGTCGAGTCTCCTAATGTTACCTTAAAGTACTTAAGTTCCAAGTCAACGTTGTACAATATTTTGTTGTTGAGATATTGTGTTCATGCATGCACACGCACACGCGTGCATGTACACACACACACACAGACTAATCTCTAAAAAAAAATTTTTTTTTGGGTTAATAGGGCCTGAAAACCTTTATTTCCATTGAAAACTTGATTTTAAACAATTTACATGAAAACAATACTTTCCTTCCCTAAAGAATGTACATACAGGGTGAATGAAAAGTCTAAGCATGGCTTAATATTTTGAATGTCAGAAAAATTTCAAGATATACGCAAATGTGAACCTCACTCAAATACAAAATACTACTTGTGACCAACCAGTCACATGACTTGTCACATGATCGATCAGTCACATGACCAATCAATCACTCACTAGAGCAATCAATCAGTCATGTCAACAATTACAACTTCAATAAGGTGCTGCTAAAATATAAAGAAATGCGTCGAAAGAATATCTTCAAAACCATATGAGATATCGATGCGCATTTTCCGCTATTCAAATTGTCTTGAAATTATGAGTTCCAACCTCACATGTAAAAAAAGTTACACTCAAGGTGGCAGACAAAATTTTTTGACTCATTTTAAAATAGTATTCTGTATTCATGTGAGGTTCAGATTTGCACATACGAAGTTTCCTTTAGATTCAAAATATTAAGCTGTTATCGGACTTTTCACCCACCCTGTATACACTTATATAAATGTTTAATCAGAGTTTTAATAATTTTTTGACATTAGAATAGATTGCTGGAATTCCTACTGATGTGAAAGAAAATTAATATAAACGAATATTATTTATACAGGACACGAGAAAGTAAAAAAGGTTATAAATTTTACATTCCAGCCGAAGTAAATTTAAATACCAATAATACTAGTAAATAAATAAATTGGTAGTCTCGAAAAAAATTAGTTCATTGAAATGCTGGAGATTTTAATCACTAAAATATTACAAAACTGTTTACCGATTAAATGATATTAACTGTACCTTTCAAAATGATCAGATCCCTCTTCTAATCCAGGTAACACTCCACTAAGGAATCCACTTAGACCAGGGCCTAAGCGCTTACCAAGAGGAACAAAGTGAGTCTCATATACGGTCAATAAAGATGGGCGAACATTCATTGCCGCATGGCCTAATAAAGGAAACAGCCCTGAAACAAACACAAAAGCATTTTATTATTGCTATATAAAATCAGTTTAGATTTTAAAAGAAAAGTTCATAAATTTACAAATAAAAACACAGAACGCACAAAAAAAATAACAAATTTTTTTTATATAAATAAACTGTTTTTTAAATGATCAGAGATCCACTCTGCATAAGTTGGTTAACGAACACCAACTAGAAATTGTGGAAAAATTTAAATATCTCGGAGAAATCATAAAAAATTGTCTCAATGAAAGACCCACATGGCAAGAAAAAATTAATACACTCAAGAAAACTCTGATAACCACTCAAAACATCTACAACAATACTTAGGAAGTGCATGAACAAAAGGCACAAGGTAGGACAGTGGCGGTTAATCCCAAACAAAGAAATCTTCCAACTAATCCCCCCCCCCCACTAACAAATAACTTTAGAAAGAAAAGAATATCATTCCTAGGACACATACTCAGAGCCGAAAAGTCCAGACTTGTGAACCGGCTGATCAACCATTTTTGGAATAAAGTGTCGAGACCTAGGTGGCTGAAGAAGGTACAGCGGGATGTGGAGGAACTTTGAATCACTAAACAAGACCTGCTAACAAAATCAGCTCAGTACAACCAATTAGCCAAGACTAATATGGTAACATTCGAACCAAAAACCAGAAGAGTGTACAACAGGGTGTTTACCAGTGAAGACCGGAAACAGAGATCCGAACATTTTAAGAAAATGTGGGCCAAACGAAAGGAAGCCACACTTAGGAGAGTGCGCTTTTCAAAGAAACCCAACACTGGAACAGACCTAAACTTGAACTAAAGTGATTCTATGAGGTCTCAAAAGTAAAAATAAAATAAAAAAAATAAAAATAAACTGTGTAAATTGGTCTAAAAAATAATAAAATACGAGATTAAGAACTGGCCTCCTTATTCATTAATCAGAGAGAAAAATTTTTAAAACAAAAGTGCATTTTAAGAAATAGGGACTGCTCTTTAATTGAAAGAGCACTAATAAATGTTTAATACGCAATACACTTCATAAAGAACGAATAATTACCTGCGCTGTAAATGAACAGCTCGTGGCTGAGTCTGTTGGTACCCATACATTTGAAAATGATATCGTATGTCTCCAGTGCTTTGAGATGCACCCCAGATGGCAATGCTGGATGCATACATTGTGCCAGACGTTTACTAATCTTTATTCGCCTCGGTATCACAGGAAACTTTGTGTGACTAACTAGTACCTGTAAAAACAAGAAAAAGTAATTATTATTTTTTTTTGCATCAAATTCACTAACTGGAAAGGACACCTGAGAATTTTTTTTTGTATCTAGGAGACTCCAAATGGAGTATAGGACATGTCAAGATAAAACTGATAAACTGAAAGTTTATCACCAATGATACGAGGCATGTTCAGAAAGTAAGTACAGTTTTTAAAAAATACAACTAAAACAATTTTTTTTCAACACAATTTTATTTCTACATGAAAGCCCAAACCTTAAACTATTTTTCGACATAGTTTCCACCGATGTTCAAACACTTGTCGTAGCGGGTGATCAATTTGCCTATACCCTCTTCGTAGAAGGTTCCCGCCACTGACGTGCACAAAACCAAGAGACTCGGAAGTGCTTTGACTTTTCTCACATGGTGCAGTGATGATGGTGAGGATTTTTTAAACAAAATTGTGACAGGTGATGAAACCTGGGTCCGTCATGTCACACCGGAATCTAAACAGCAGTCAATGGAGTGGCGACACATGCAATCCCCGAAGAAACAAAAATTCAAGACAAAATGTCTGCACAAAAAATCATATGCATTGTCTTTTGGGATCGAAAAGGTGTTTGGCTGATTGATTTTCTTCCAAGAGGTGAAACCATTAATGCAGCAAGGTATTAAGAAACCTTAAGAAAACTAAGGCGAGCAATTCAAAACAAACAGAGAGGAATGCTCAGTAACGGAATTGTGTCGCTCCATGACAATGCTCAGCCCCATACCGCTGGTGACACTCAAACATTGGTTCGACAATTTTGTTGGGAGCAGTTCGATCACCCACCCTACAGCCCGGACTTGGCACCGTCTGACTACCACTTGTTCTTGCTCATGAAGCGCGAGCTAGGCGGCCAACGCTTTGAAACCGACGATGAAGTGAAAACTGCCATGGAGTCGTGGCTACATTCATTGACGGGAACCTTCTACGAAGAGGGTATAGACAAATTGATCACCCGCTACAACAAGCGTTTGAACATCGGTGAAAACTATGTCAAAAATAGTTTAAGGTTTGGGTTTTCATGTAGAAATAAAATTGCGTTGAAAAAAAATTGTTTTACTTGTTTTTTTTAAAAACGGTACATACTTTCTGAACACGCCTTGTAAATTCATCTCTTACCACCAAAAAATTGTTTTTGCTACTGCTTACTTCAGTAGGCTTGTCATGAATCCCATTGAATCAAATGTCACACAAAATGAAAAATAAAAAAATCAAACAATGATAAATTCATCACTTACCAATGATTTTTCCTGCTACTGCTTAACTCAGCAGGCTTGTCATGAACCCCTTTGTATCAAATAGTACACAATATTTGTGTACTGAAATATATAATTATAAATTAAATTATATTCAAAATTATATTTTTACTGGAAGTTACAGTATACACTAACAGAAAAAAACTAGTTAAAACAATACAAGGCCTAAAACCAAGAAAAACAGAATACAAACTTTTAGGTAATCTTCACCCGGGTTAAGTAATGTTTCGCCGTCGCTTGCTGTTATTCAAATGCACACACCTTGGCGATCTTAATTTCATCTATTAATCCCAATTTCTGCCCATAACAGACACGTGGAGTATCAAATTATTTACACTCAATCTGTTTGTTGCAGGGCTAAAATAAATAGTTCTGTTTCTTATCACATGGTCAGCCAATTAAATGACTGAATCATTTAAGAACAGAAGAGGTAGAGGTGTAAAGACACTAACAGAGTTATCTCCTCTGAAAATAATGAATTTCATTGTACAGCCAGACCCTGTGGTGAATGAAGCGAAGGTGTCATTTACAGAGTGGAAAATATGTGCTTTTCAGAGGGCCCGGCATGCTGATAAGCATACTTTTCCATTCAGTGAGGAAGGCAATGGTAAACCACCTCACTCCTCGTTTTACTTAGTAAAACCTCTAGAGGTTCAAACCAGTCTTTCGGCTGTTGACCTTAACAACAACAATATAAAACTAAATATAATAATTAGTCAACTAGCAGCTGAAATGAATGTAAGGCTAATAGACATTTTTAAGTTTAAATTTATGACCTTAAGTTGATTATGTTTAGCGCTGAAGCACCAGATTATAACAATTATAAGGTTGGTAGGAATGGTTCTAAATTCAAATATTTTCTATTTCACACTCGCACTGAAGAGAAACAGATACAAACAACTTAACCTCTAAAATTTGTACATTAACTCAAAAACACCGAGTTTATTTCTAACTATTTACTGCCCGTTCCCGAGCTTTGTGCAGCTGAGAGGTATGCATTACGTCACTACTACTGTGAGAGATTGCGTTAGTAGTAGTAACGTTTTACTTGTACTATGTTTGTAGTAGTCAAGGGTACTATCCAAACTACATTTATATTCTGTGTTGCAGTCTACAGTGAATCGTCAAAACAACACCCACATATGTCACCGCACTAGGCAGCCTACTGCATAGCGAATAGCAATGAGATGATTAGTAGAGTGTTATGCTGTAACAGCAGTCTGGTACTTCATCTGTCCCCTTCATCCCGCAGCTGCATAAAGCTTAGATTCATACAGTACATTAGGTTTATTTTTAATATGTAAGGTGCTAACCAATCTATTTTCGTCTCCAAAATAATTTTTTAAGTATGTTTTCTTTAGCTTTTATTTGTAATGGGAACCATACACTACACACAACTATCCATTTGATCACTGCTTTTACTGTATTTTTGGCTTAGAGTAGACATGAATTTGAATAGAGAACCCCAGCGGAGTTAGTTCATGTATTTTTTTTTTATTTAAAATTGCGGGTGTTATATAACAATTAATAGTTAATAAGAATCTTTCTAAGCCGGTCGGCTGACTGAGCTGGCCTTACCTAATTAACGTTGTTGTTGTTGTTGTTTAGGTCATCAGCCAAAAGGCTGGTTTGAACCCGTAGAGGTTTTACTAAGTAAAAAGAGGAGTGAGGTGGTTTACCATTGCCTTCCTCACTGAGTGGAAAAGTATGCTTATCAGCATGCCGGGCCCTCTGAAAAGCACATATTTTCCACTCTGCAAATGACACCTTCACTTCATTCACCACAGGGTCTGGCTGTATAGTGAAATTCATTACTTTCAGAGGAGGTAACTCTGACTAGTGTCTTTAACACCTCTACCTCTTCTGTTCTTAAATGATTCAGTCATTTAATTGGCTGACCATGTGATAAGAAACAGAACTATTTATTTTAGCCC
The DNA here is from genome assembly GCA_035578175.1 of Catonia carolina. Lineage (NCBI taxonomy): Eukaryota > Metazoa > Arthropoda > Insecta > Hemiptera > Achilidae > Catonia > Catonia carolina. Next base: position 15,525,716 of record JAQMRL010000013.1, read on the forward strand.
TGCAACGAACAGATTGAGTGCAAATAATCTGACACTCCACCTGTTTATTATGGGCAGATAATTAACGTTATAGAAAATTAAAAACTTACAACTTTAATTTCATATTTTTTTTTTCGACAATGCGTAGTTTAGCGTCAATTAATGATTTTTTTTTTGTATTTTGCTCATCAAAATCAGTAAAAAAAAATTGGAGTTTTTAAGATTGCACCCTTAGTATGCATTTTACGACAAACATGTAAGCAATCAACACAGGAAATTAAAAAACCTACAACTTTTATTTCAAGCATTTTTCTATAAAGCGTTAGTTTAGCGTCAATCAGTGATTTTCCGTATTTTTAAGTCGAACAGAGGTTGATTTTAATTTTGTGTCATTCACTCATGATTAAAATTAGGTTATGCTTTTCATATTAAATTCTTTACTCATGATTAAACATAGGTTAAATTGTTCATTATAATAAATTGTAATTATAATTATACATTGGCAAGATAAACACGTGCGAGTGTTCGACACCAAATTTTTTTTAGTACGGTTTTAAATACAGTATAGTAACGTACCACTAAAATTACCGATCAATAAACCACTATAAATAAATGATGTGTCTATAAAAAGTAAAGCTAGAATAATATTAGTTATTGACATTTTTGTTAAAACCTTTTACAAACATAATAAAGTTTGTCGAGTAATTACAACAAAATAGGGGTAAACTAACGTATAAAAACATGGTAACATAAAAAAATAAAAATTAACATTTAGCTTATTTATATTATTAAAAAAATACATTTACATAATAAGATGACCATTTGTACTCTTACACACGAATATATTACGAAAATAAACACAAACACTTAATTTATTGGAATACTATAAAAATAAGGTCAAAGCAATGAATCATTTATGAGATTTTTATCTGACAAATATTAAACAGAGTAATAATCCACAATAACTATCATTATGTTTACTGCCATTCAATCTATTAAATTGTCAAGTTAATTGAATAAGTTACGTACAGAACAAAAAGGTGCATTCTGTACGCCTGATTTTCAAAACTATAATTATTATTAAATTACCTCTTTTTTAAGGAAGACTACCATAAATAAAAGGAAACGAAACACAAGATAAAAAAAAGGATTAAAGCAATCATTCAATTAGTTAATTACTGCTAACTGATTTCCCCCAAACCAATGTATACAGAGTGCAAAGTAAAAGCATTATTTAGCATAAAAACAGTTAAATTCAAATATCATTCTGAGGGCATTAAAATAATACAAGGTGGACCACAAGTTGCTTGACACTACCAGTTTTTATAGTTTTTCCTCGAGCGATATACAGCTGTGTCTTATTCTTAACCCCTTAACAGTTCCTTTTTTTAGCCAAAAATGTTCATATCCTGCTTAATGTTTTTTTCATAATTTTGTATAATATGACTGAATAAAGACATATAGATCAATTTCCATGCACAAAAACATCATTGAAAAAAAAAAATAAACAATCCTACTTCAATAAACAGAATTGAAATAACGGACTAAATACTATGTATGAAATGAAACCTACTACTAAAAAACTATAAACAATATCAAATAGCTTACAAATTTCTTTTCGTAAATACTTATAACTTTACAACGAAACGCACCGAACTAACCAAAACATAACCTTTTACGCAACATTGGAGAGTACGACGTAAACAAATAACATAGTCATCTAACCTATAGAAAGGAACCTTTACTAGCGCTAATATTAAATTTACGGATACAAGATAAACTACTTTTAATGTTATGGCGAGATATTTCGACAGAAAACAGAATAAATCAAGACAAATTTAGTTGCGAGTTATCTTGTCAGGGGCACTTTTCTACAACATTTACGTTGCGAGATTTCTTGTCATAAACCGTTAAGGGGTTAAGTCATTAACCCTCGAAGTGGCAACCGTCGCAAAATCGACGCATTCACTGTTGTAGAAATGGCATCGTCGATTTTGCGATGCATTTTATAAATCACGTATTCTTTATTGTATACGTCAGATAACCATTAGCAGATGGTAGCACTAAGATGATTATAATCATTTATGGACCTATAGTTAAATTTTTTTACCGCAATATTGCTAAGGGGCGCTAGTAAAAAAAATATTTCTGCCGTCTTTCATCAGTTGTGTTTTGATGTTTTGTTTGTCGCCATTTCGTGTTAACAACATTAGTGCAATTTTGTTGCATATTTACGCATATATTGTTTACTTATTTATTTATTTGTATATCTATATAAATTAAATTTGATGTATGTGTGTGTGTATGTTCCCCTTTATCTCCTAAATTACTGAACCAATTTTCATGCAGTTTTTTTTATGTTGTAACTATGATGCCGGTGCAGGTTTTAGGCTATTGAAACCCTTAAAAAGTTAGCCCTAAAGGGTTGAAAATAATGTTTATGTCCTGCATTAAGGCTTTTATGAGGATAGATAATCTGCTGCTTTTAAACCAGCTGATGTGATTCAAATAAAGATTTGTCATAAAGTCATATGATTTAGCAAATAGCGAAGTGGTGCTAAGGATCAGCTGGTGACAACATGGCATGATAATTTTATTGTATTTTATTATGTAGATACGATTTCGTATTGTTGAGTATTTTATAAAAGTAAAGTACAGTGTTTCTTTAATTTGTTTTAATTTTCTTTTAATTGGTGAGTGATCAATTACTTTGATATTTTATTTTGACTTTTATTTTATTCAACGTAGATTTAAGTTTATTGGTTTCGACAATTATTTTTTTTGTGGTTGTTTTTTTTGTTTTTTTGTTTTTTCCCATTTTCAATAATGCCATCAAAAAAAACATCACTAGAAAGAAAATCTTCAAAAGCAAAAATAACTTTAAAAAGCAAGAACTGCTGAAATGGAGGACAACGAGAACCTCGCCTATTTTTTTGCTACATATTTTTAAAAAAAGTGATTACACTTTTTTTCGCGTGCAAAGCCGCGACGGTGCATGCTAGTAGTATTTATAGTTTCATTTCGGAGTCCCGAGTCGATTTCCAGTCAGGTCCGGCATTTTTTCACTCATTCTCATTTATCATCATCATTCTCCACCGTCTAATTAACATCTAATATGCTAAATAAATGAAAAATTTATTTTTCTCAATTAGAAAGATAACATGTTTAAGGGGGTAGTCAACTCAAGAAGATGAGTTTTTAAAAATTTTGATTGTTTTTTTATGCCCAAAACGGGCAGGTGGAGTGTTATTTTAATTGCACTCTATCTGTTTGGTCCAGGGTTAAAAAAAATAGTTCTGTTTCTTATCACATAGTTAGCCACTTATATGACTGAACTATTTAAGAACAGAAGAGGTAGAGGTGTAAAAGACACTAGTCAGAGTTATCTCCTCTGAGAGTAATGAATTTCACTATACAGCCAGACCCTGTGGTGAATGAAGTGAAGGTGTCATTTGCAGGGTGGAAAGTGAGTGCTTTTCGGAGGGCCTGGCATGCTGATAAGCATAGTCTTTCAACTCAGTGAGGAAGGCAATGGTAAACCACCTTACTCCTCGTTTTTGCTTAGTAAAACCTCTAGAGGTTCAAACCAGCTTTTCAGCTGTTGACCTAAACAACAACACGATTGTTTTTTGCATTTATTTGAAGTTTAAAATTTTCTGAAGCACAAAATTTGTTTACTATGTTTGTACGTTGACAAAAAGTTATAAAAACATCTGTTTAAAATAAAGCTCAGTAGCAAGGCGAGTGAAATTATTCCTTCAACTTTAAATTTTCCGGAAATGTAATTTTTGCATGATTGTACCTACATTCTTGGGAATTAAATATTTTACTTAGTATTGGAGGTATTTGGATGATGTTTTTTTTTCAAATGTTCATAATTTCTTACTCTATTATCTGTGGAATGATTATAAAAAAAACCGTAATAGGAATTTAGTTAAAAAATAATTTGTGAATACATAAAATAAATGTTTTTGAAAATATGGTTTTTCTTCAATAAATTTCTTGTAAGAAAAAATACATACAAGCGCATACAACAGATAATAGACAGCAATTTTCCGTATTTTGTAGCATAAGAATCATGTTGATATCTTTCTTGGTTCCTGAGATATTTGATTCCCCGTAAAAGCCCGCTTTTCCAACCTCACCCTTATATTAGGGACTGTAATTAATTTTTTGGCTCGGTTCAAATGGTACATCATTACTAGTAAAGTACTCTTTCATTTAAAATAAATAAATAATGGTAAATTATAGCCAGAAATTTTGATTTTGATTTTCTGGGTTGACTACCTCCTTAAACAGTGTGTGGTCTTAGAAACCACTCTGTACTTGTATAGCTAATAGAGTTGATGCGCCAATTCACTTTGGACAAACTATAAGTATTATACAACATAATATACTTTTAGTACATAACTGAACAGTCCTTTCGAAGAGATTTGAATAACCGACAGACTTAAGTGATCCTACGCTATCATAATATTGTGACAATATCGAAGAAAAGGATGGTTCGCGTAATTTCTAGAATTTCATTCATAAAAATAGTAAAGAAAGGATAATAGAGTGAAAGAGTAACAATGGGGTGGCTATAAAGGTATGCCTATTCATGAAAGTTATTTGAAAGGACACTGCGCTATTATCTATGAAAAGGTCGGCCTGTAACAACTTCTATTTACAAAAGATCTATTGTTGACTTGTTTACAATAGATTTTTCTAGCACTCATTTATAAAGGGTTATTTTTTGTACTTCATTATTTGCATGGAGTTTCTCTGCTTTGCTAGAATTATCTTTTTGAATGAGTATATAAAGAGACCCTCGAGCGCGGTCAGAGTTAGTATTCGTTTGATCTTTGACAAGCGATTATCGGGGCGTTATAAAGGTTAAAGATTCCGAGCATTGTGTTGGTCAACGATTGTTATACTGTCTTTGTTTGTGTGTGTATTGTGAAAAGTTAATGTGTATCTGTATTAAATTCAGTTTTGTGTACTCAGTTTTCATTTTGTATGTGTATTCAATAAAATTGATTGTAAGTAGTGCTAAGTAAATTACTAAGTTATTTGTTGTGTATTATTTATTTTAAGTAAATTAAACCATTTATTGTATTACTTCATTATAATTAGTTAATTATTTATTTTGTAATCCTTTAGTGTAATAAATATTTGTAATTGTAAACTTTAGTGTAATAATTATTTAATAACGTAGAACCCGAAACGGACCTTAGCGATAAGTGTCACAATATTATAACAAAGTAGCCTTGGAACTAACCGACTAAGAACAATAAAATTAATAATCCATATGCCTTTGACAGACAAATGACTATTAAATTAAAAAAACTAAGAAGAAAAATTTGATGATTTGTAGGTATCAAAAATTTCCTTCTAAAAATATACAAGCAAATTATATTATAAACATCGTCATCACACACCCAAACAATCAATCCAATCTAGAAAAAGATCAACAATTTTTTTTTAAACAAAACTACAGCTTTCTTCTAATTAATCATCCAATTAAGTTGACAATTAATTAGTTATTTTATCAGGGTTTACAGAAAAAATTAATGTGCATAAATTTACTTGACGAAAGACGACTTATCGACAAATAATAATACTAATTTTATTTCAGGCCTATATTTAATATTAATAAATAATTTATTTGAAAGTGTCATTTAGCGTGCCACAGAATAATTATAGAATGTAATTTGTAATACTGGGTCATTAGACAAACTGTAAAAAAAAAATGTTACATTCTAATTAAAGCTACATCAAATTTTATCAATGGTCAACAAAATAATGATAATGCTTATTAATTATCATTGGACAAAAAAAAATTTATTTATAATTAAACGTCTGCTTATAATTCAAAGTTTACATACTATAAAGTGAAGTATAGCATAACACATCGAGAATTAATCACAATACTATCTTCAATACAGTTAATATGCGTGCAGCCCATATTTTATATTAGCTAACCTGTCAGCAGACAGTATTACTGTTGTTTTCTTACAAAAATCACTCACTAACAATAGAAAAAAAAATCTGGTGTGAAACACTCACACAACTTTCTCTTGCCAATGCAAATAATGAAAATTAAAACCTAACATTAATAATAAAACACTAGAAATAAACAAAAAACTAACCTCAAAAAAAACCTTATTTTAATCATGAGGGAAAGACACAAAAGGAAAATCAATCTCAGTTTGGCTTAAAAATACAGAAAATCACTCTTTCACGCTAAATTAGGCTCTGTAGAGAAAAATGTTTTAAATAAAAGTTGTTGATCTAGCATAATTCCGAAATCTTAAAAAAATTGCTTTTTCACACGTTTTCGTGGGAAAAAAACGGAAAATCGCTAATTACCACTAAACTAAGCGTTATACAAAAAAATGTTTAAAATAAAAGTTGTAGGATTTTAAATTCTCTACAACTTTAATTATGTAAATTTTTGCCCTACAATGCATATTAAAGCCGTAACCTTAAAAAAACAATTTCTTTACGTGAAAACAGCCTCACAAAGAATTTCAGCAAACATGGCGCCTACCCTATCTTGTAGAGCATAAAAAATTAAGTAAATGAGGCGAATTTTTAAAAAATTGTAGGACTAGTTTTTGAGAAAATTGCAAAAAAGTGAAAAATTACACGAATAAACTACTACTACTTCCGGTTTACCGATTTTGATGAAAATGTTCGTGTCGGGTCTGGTAGTGGTATGTAACTTAAGTTTTAAGTTTCAAGTTTGTACGATGTTCCGTTCTTGAGATATTCTGTTCACACTCACTCACACACACACAAACACGCGCGCGAATACACACACACAGACCAATCGCTAAAAACATGTTTTTTGGGTTCAGGGGGTCTGAAAACAAGTAGATCCGGTAAAAACTCGATTTTGAAAAATTGACATGAAAACAATACTTTCCTTCCTATATAGGCAAGAGAAAGTAATAAAAAACTAACATTGAATAGACAAAAACCCTGCAAATCCGAACAATTGGACAATTTGAACTGTTTTCTAATTTATTCAACATGTTTTTTATAATTAAGACACGATTTACAATAAAAATTAAGTAATTTTACGATGAATAAACATTTTTCAAATACTTCTAAACATAAAAATTTGGTGTGAAACATACACAAGACTTTCTCTTGCCAATGTAAGTAGTGCAAAAATGTATAACCTATGTTGAATCATTGGTAAACAATGTTAAATGAAAAACATAGGTAATTTAAAAGGAAAAATATAATTTGAGTTTAATCATAAGTAAATGACACAAACTGAAAATCAACCTCTGTAGAACTTAAAAATACGGTAAATCACTACTGACACTATGCTCTGTAGAAAATAATGCTTGAAATAAAAGTTGTAGATTATTTTTAATTTCTTTAACTTTGAATATATATTTTTGTCATAAATGCACACTAAGGCTGCATTATTAAAAAATCCAGTTTTTTAATGATTTCGGTGAGCAAAATACAGAAAATTACTACTTGGCACTATTTTAAGTGATGTAGAAAACAACATTTGAAATAAAAATTATATTTTTTTATTTTCTACAATTTTAATTGCATACACTTTTGCCCTAAACTGCATACTAAGGCAACAATCTTATAAAAAAAAACCATTTTGTACTACAAAAGCACAGCCCCCAAGAAATTCAGCAGACATGGCGTTTACCCTAGCTTAAAGAGAATAAAAAATGTATCAAAAGAGGCAATTTAAAAAAAAAATTGGAGCCATTTTTGAAAAAATCACAAAAAATTGAAAAATCACATGAATAAACTACTACTTCTGGTGAAACGATTTTAATGAAAATGTTTGTGTCGAGTCCCCTACTGATACCTAACTTGAACTTTCAACTTCGTACAATATTCTGTTCTTGAAATATTTTGTTTACATATGCACACGCGCGCACACGCACGCACGCACACACACACACACACACACACACAGAGAGAGAGAGAGAGAGAATAATCACTAAAAACATGTTTTTGTGATCAGGCGGCCTGAAAATAAGTACTTCCGGTGAAAACTTGATTTCGAAAAATCACCATGAAAACAATACTTTCCATCCATACATATTCATATAGGTCAAAAGAAAGAAGAAAGGCCATTTAGAAAAACAGTTATTGAATCTTTGGTAATAATGCAAAATTTTGACGGGTAATCCAAACATTGTTGTTTAGGTCATCAGCCGAAAGGCTGGTTTGAACCTGTAGAGGTTTTACTAAGTAAATCGAGGAGTGAGGTGGTTTACCATTGCCTTCCTCACTGAGTGGAAAAGTACACTTATCAGCATGCCAGGCCCTCTGAAAAGCATATATTTTCCACTCTGCAAAAGACACTTTCACTTCATTCACCACAGGGTCTGGCTGTATAATGAAATTCATTACTTTCAGAGGAGATAACTCTGATTAGTGTCTTTTACACCTCTACCTCTTCTGCTCTTAAATGATTCAGTCATTTAATTGGCTGACCATCTGATAAGAAACAGAACTATTTATTTTAGCCCTGCAACTAACAGATTGAGTGTAAATAATTTGACACTCCACCTGTCTGTTATGGGCAAAATCCAAACATTATGAAATATGAACTGGTCCCAGTCTCAATTAGTTAGGATTACCAGGGTTGTTGTGCATTAATTTAAAGAGGATCACAACAAACTTTTGGTCAAAATTTAATTTTGGTTTTGTTTTCACACCAAAAAACCTTTTAGCTATAAAATGAAGTGTATAAGTACAGTTTTTCCTATAACAGGCGGGTGGAGAGTTCAATTATTTGCACTCGATCTGCTAGTTCCAGGGCTACAAAAAATAATTCCGTTTATTATCACATGGTAGTCATCCAATTATATAAGAGCATTTAAGAACATAAGAGGTAGCGCAAAAGATATTAGTCAAGAGTTATCTTCTTTAAGAGTAATGAATTTCATTTCTCAGCCAGACACTGCGGTGAACAACCACCAACCATACACGTTAATTTATATAAAACAAAATCAAAAATTCTGCCACACCTTACAAAATCAAAACAAAGTTAGAATATTAAAATCTGGTGTGAAACACTCACACAACTTTCTCTTGCCAATGCAAATAATTTACTTTTTTTTTTTTTTTTTTTTGGTTTCACGTCCGACTGTTTTGCAAATTGCTGCTAATGCAGACGGTGAAGGATGAAATGATTTTTTTTTGTAACGTATGAAAAAATGCCATGCCCGAGTGGGATTCGAACCCAAGACCGCGTGATGAGAGGCGAGCACGTTACCAACATCGCCAACGCGGCCGGCATACAAACAAATAATTTACAATATAATTTAACATTAGTAATAAAATATTAGAAATAAACACACAAACTAACCTCAATAAACATAACCTTATTTTAATAATGAGTGAAACACTCAAAATGAAAATCAACCTCAGTCTTGGCTTAAAAATACGGAAAATCACTATTTCACGCTAAACTAGGCTCTGTAGAGAAAAATACGTTAAATAAAAGTTGTAGATCTTTAAATTTCCTATAAATTTGGTTGTATACACTTTTGTCGTAAAATGCATACTAAGGCCAAAATCTTAAAAAAATCGATTTTTCACACGTTTTCGTGAGAAAAAAATCAGAAAATCGCTAATTACTGCTAAACTAAGCGTCATACAAAAAAATGTTTGAAACAGAAGTTGTAGGTTTTTAAATTCTCTACAACTTTTTTTATATAAGTTTTTGCGCTAAAATTTATATTTAAGCCGTAATCTTAAAAAAACAACGTTTTTACGTGAAAACAGCCTCACCGAGAATTTCAGCAAACATGGCGCCTACCCTATCTTGTAGAGAATAAAAAATTGAGTAAAATAGGCGATTTTAAAAAAAATCGTAGGACGAGTTTTTGAGAAAATCGCAAAAAACTGAAAAATTATACGAATAAACTACTACTTCCGGTTGACCGATTTTGATGAAAATGTTCGTGTCGCCTCCGGTAGTGGTATGTAACTTAAGTTTCAAGTTTCAAGTTCGTACGATGTTCCGTTCTTGAGATATTCTGTTCACGCACGCACGCACGCACGCACACACATTCACGCGCGCGCGCGCGCACACACACACACACACACAGACCAATCGCTAAAAACATGTTTTTTGGGTTCAGGGGGTCTGAAAACGTATAGATCCGGTGAAAACTCGATTTCGAAAAATCGACATGAAAATAATACTTTCCTTTCTATATATTCATATAGGCAAGAGAAAGTAAAAATTAATGAAGGTTACACGACTATTAAAATAACAACATTTAGTAAATTATTGGTTGAGTCTTAGCTCCGTGTAGTTGGAAGGAATGCAGTGAGTTATTGTAGTAGTGGGAGAATGAAAGAGTTAGTAATGTTTTACAGCTGATGCATTTGTAGTGGGAGCGTGTACTAACTAGACTAAAAAAATATTCTTATAATCCCGCTCATTAATGTAACAAATACCTACCGCGTTATTAACTTGGTCGGATTCATAATATTTAACTTACCATTTTATAACAAAACATGTAAATAAATAATTGTAATAAATACAAACAAATAAGTTAAATACGAAAAGTTTGAAAACGAATGTTTTGTATCAGAGTAAAACAACAGTCGTTCTCCCAGCATGCATCACTCATTCAGTATATCTCACCCGTACACTTCACCCCACAACTACACGGAGCTGGAACTCAAACAGTACATTTAACTAAGTTACAACAGTTCTTTTACAATACCTTATTTAATTTTCCAAGAGCCGATATTAGATCAGCCCACTCACTGGTGTAATCAAAACTTTTCAATGCTTTATCTACAGCTTGCACATATCTGCAAAATTAAAAAAAAAACATTATTATTACAAACATATTTTAAGAAATAATTACAATTTGTTGTTTAGGTCAACAGCCGAAAGGCTGGTTTAAACCTCTAGAGGTTTTACTAAGTAAAATGAGGAGTGAGGTGGTTTACCATTGCCTTCCTCACTGAGTGGAAAAGTATGCTTATCAGCATGCCGGGCCCTCTGAAAAGCACATATTTTCCACTCTGTAAATTACAACTTCACTTCATTCACCACAGGGTCTGGCTGTACAATGAAATTCATTACTTTCAGAGAAGATAACTCTGATTAGTGTCTTTTACACCTCTACCTCTTCTGTTCTTAAACGATTCAGTCATTTAATTGACTGACCATGTGATAAGAAACAGAACTATTTATTTTAGCCCTGCAACGAACAGATTGAGTGTAAATAATTTGACACTCCCCCTGTCTGTTATGGGCAGAATTACAATTTATGAAATGTAAATATATTAGAACAAATACATTTAATACATGATTAAATTGAAAAAAAATATTAATTTGGAATCCGAACATTTAGTAGATAAATTCCTGGAAAGAGATATGTCGCAACATTATTTGGAAAGAACCAGGGGGCAAAGCTCAGAGAACAATATTGATCATTACTATACTAAATCCATTGACTAAGGTGTAAAACTTTATAAATTACATAAAACAAAGTTAATTGTAGTTTAAATCAAGTTTATATATTGTTCACGTATTATTTTATATAATCCGACTGAATACAGGTTAACACACACAAAAATCTGGTGTGAAACACTCACACAACTTTCTCTTGCCAATGCAAATAATTAACAATAAACCTAACATTAGTAATAAAACATTAGAAATAAACAAAAAACTAACATCAATAAACATAACCTAATTTTAATAATATATGAAAGACGCAAAATGAAAATCAACCTTAGTTTGGCTTAAAAATATGGAAAATCGCTCTTTCACACTAAACTAGGCACTGTACAAAAAAATGCTCTAAATAAAAGTTGTAGATCTGTTAATTTCCTATAAATTTTATTACATACACTTTTGTCGTAAAATGCATACTAAGGCCAAAATCGTAGAAAATAGATTTTTCACACGTTTTCGTGAGAAAAAAACAGAAAATTGCTAATTACCACTAAACTATGTGTTATACAAAAAAATAGTTGAAATAAAAGTTGTAGAATTTTAAATTCTCTACAACTTTAATTATATATATTTTTGCAGTAAAATGCATAATAAAGCCGCAATCTTAAAAAAACTCTTTTTTTACGTGAAAACAGCCTCACCAAGAATTTCAGCAAACATGGCGCCTACCCTATCGTGTAGAGCATAACAAATTGAGTAAACCAGGCGATTTTTTAAAAAATCGTAGGACCAGTTTTTGAGAAAATCGCAAAAAGTGAAAAATTACACAAATAAACTACTACTTCCGGTTGACCGATTTTGATGAAAATGTTCGTGTTGGGTTCGGTAGTGGTATGTAACTTAAGTTTTAAGTTTCAAGTTCATACGATGTTCTGTTCTTGAGATATTCTGTATATACACACACAAACACAGACCAATCGCTAAAAACATGTTTTTTGGGTTCAGGGGGGGGGTCTAAAAACGTGTAGATCCGGTGAAAACTCGATTTCAAAAAATCGACATGAAAACAATACTTTCCTTTCTATATATTCATATAGGCAAGAGAAAGTAAAAATACCAATCAAAAACCTCCGAATTTGAACACTTCATGCCACGATTTGTAATATTGCAATACTATTGTAATTTTCCATAAGTTATATATTATAAGATCTAACAACTATTAATGAATTATTCAAAATTGCAAAACATTAGTACCTAATCTTGTGTAATCAAAAAATTTCTGTCAAAATAAGCACAATCGATGAATCTGATTTCCCCAGTCTTTCTTAATGAATTTTTTTTATAAATGAAAATAATTAATAGTAAATTTATGACGTTTCGTTCAGCTATTTAATGCCATATTTTACAACATTATCAATGTAAAAAAAAATCTATAATTTACAACAAATTTTATTAAACCATTAATTTTTTTATGAGGGTAGTTAAAAAAATAACCACAACTACAACTCTGGTGTTATTCATCACCGAGTACAGGGTAAAACTGAAAAGTTCTGCGTATACAAAGCTACAGCATTTATATACATAGACATGAAAACAATACTTTCTTTCCTATATATTCATATAGGCAAGAGAAAGTAATAAATAAACAAATTCAGTTGGCTTCAAGTAAAAAAAACTTTTTCTTAGGCTAGTAAGAATGTTCAGTTGTTCCTACATACAAAAGATCATTTTTAAATTGTTATGTAGGTACAAAAAAGTATTAACTCGTAAACAAAAATAAGCAGATAAGACTTAACATCACTTCTATTCTGTGATAACTTTAACAGGCTTTAAACAGATAAATGTAAATAAATTTAAATAAAGATGGTGGGGGTAAAACCAGTGTTAAAAGTAACCAGTACAAGTAGGCCTAAATTAAAACACAAACCAAACTGAAAAGCATTCAGTTCCAAAGATATCAAGGCTAAATAATTTTTACTTTCTCTTGCTACCGGACCCGACACGAACATTTTCATCAAAATCGGTCAACCGAAAGTAGTAGTTTATTCGTGCAATTTTTCACTTTTTTGCGATTTTCTCAAAAACTGGTCCTACGATTTTTTTAAAAATCGCCTGGTTTACTAAATTTTTATGCTCTACAAGATAGGGTAGGCGCCATGTTTGCTGAAATTCTTGGTGTGGCTGTTTTCACATAAAACAATTGTTTTTTTAAGATTACGGCTTTAATATGCAATTAAGCGCAAAAATTTATATAATAAAAGTTGTACAGAACTTAAAATCCCACAACTTTTATTGCAAACATTTTTTGGTATAACACTTAGTTTAGCGGTAATTAGCGATTTTTTGTTTTTTCTCACAAAAACGTGTGAAAAATTGATTTTTTTAAGATTTCAGCCTTAGTATGCAATTCACGACAAAAGTGTATAATCAAATTTATAGGAAATTAAAAGATCTACGACTTTTATTCAGAGCATTTTTCTCTAAAGAGCCTAGTTTAGCGCAAAAGAGTGATTATCCGTATTTTTAAGCCAAACTGAGGTCAATTATCATTTTGCATCTTTCACTCATGATTTAAATTAGGCTATGTTTATTGAGGTTAGTTTTTTTGTTTATTTCTAATGTTTAATTACTAATGTTAGGATTATTGTTTATTATTTTTATTGGCAAGAGAAAGTTGTGTGAGTGTTTCACACCAATTTTTAAATTATCCAAAACACACATCTTCTTATAAATTCAGTTATGAGATGTGCAAGTTGAGTTTCCTAATACTGTAATGACCAAACAAATGAAAAACAGTACATTGCATGGCCACCTTCATGGCCCATTGGTTATAGAGCAATGCTGCAAAGCAGAAGTCCCACCTTTGATTCCCAGCCAGGATCTGGAAAATTATTACAAGTTCAAACCCACTGTTCCTTAAAACCAAAGACGTTGATAATAATAAACTAAAAAAAAAAAAATGTGGCAAATTATTTCCTACCATATAGCCTACCACACAACTCTGCACAATTACTGATAACAGAACCACAGAAATGCGAGACTTCCTGCAGTTGTAGGGCTGTCAGATTTATCACGTTACCTGATTTATTAAATAAGACTAGTTCATTTACTAAGGGCAAATTACAACTCTGGTTGATCATTGTTGCTGCCCTTTTAATTACCAATTATGTGTTCAAGAAGGTCCAGTTTTATAAATTTTCTTTTATTGATACTTTTCGCTCACTACTATGGGAGGCTGTGGGTGGCAGTACTACAACAGCCGCCTTTGTTTGTTATTCTTGTAACTTTTAATTAGCAATAGATCAGTAATTTGTCAGCAAATATACATAAATGAAGGAAGCTTGTTACTTAACAAACATTAAAATATAATGAGATTAGTTCAACTTTTTGTATAACACTTAGTTAAATGGTAATTAGCAATTTTCTGTTTTTTTTTCTCACGAAAACGTGTGAAAAATCGTTTTTTTTAAGATTTCGGCCTTAGTATGCATTTTACGACAAAAGTGTATGTAATCAAATTTATAGGAAATTGAAAGATCTACAATTTTTCTTTAAAACATTTTTCTCTACAGAGCCTAATTTAGCGGGAAAGAGTGATTTTCTGTATAATTAAGCAAAACTGAGGTTGATTTTCCTTTGTGTCTTTCACTCATGATTAAAATAAGGTTATGTTTTTTTAAGGTTAGTTTTTTGTTTATTTCTAATGTTTTATTACTAATGTTAGGTTATATTGGTCATTATTTGCATTGGCAAGAGAAAGTTGTGTGAGTGTTTCACACCAATTTTTTAACAAAATTACGGACGGTGAATTAGATCCTGCGCGATATTTCATTTGTCTGGCCATGTAAATTCACAGAACACAAGATATTGGTCAGTTGAAAATCCTCATGTGTTACATGAATCTCCACTATGTGACGAAAAAATTGGTGTATGGTGTGCGATTTCTGGACATCGTATTGTAGGGCCCATATTTTTTCATGAAACTGCAAATAGCGATGTGTACGTCAGAATTTTTAATGAATTTCATGAACAGTTAACCGACGATGAACGTGAGTACAAATTTTTCCAGCAAGACGGTGCTACATGTCACACGTCTCGCCAGTCCCTATCTCATATCAATCAGGCTTTTCCCATGCGAGTTGTTAGTAAAGATTTGTGGTCTCCTCGTTCACCCGATTTGAGTATGTGCGATTTTTTTCTATGGGGTTATTTAAAAGGAACTGTTTACCAAACAAACCCCCGCAGTATACATGAGCTAAAAAATAAGATCGAGGCAGCCATTCAAGCTATAGACGTTTCCGTATTGCGTCGTGTGTGCATTAATAACATTGAACGAGCGCAAAAATGTGTAAGCGTTCAAGGACGCCACTTTCAGCATCTACTGTAAAGGTGAAGTCGAAATTTGTATATAAATTTTAAATAAATATGTAAAATTATGTATCAAGTAATTCATTTACTATTTGAATCCAATTGAGTGCTGAAGACCGCTGTTAAATGCAGCGGGTTAATTTTAAATGAATCACCCGTACAAAAATTTTAATGCTGACCATGCACTTGGAGCATAATGGAAAGGTTTTACTGTTACCAAACAAAAAACATAGCCGAGGAGTTACAATTCATTTTAGCTGTTCAGCAGTTAACTGTTAACCATTTCAGTGCCAAAGTCCGAAAAACAGGACGTCGATGTTTTTACTTAGTGATAACATTCGGTTTAACGGACGTCTGTAAGTTATGTATAAAGTGCCAACGACCGGATAACTGAACTTTTACAAAAAACTTTAAAACAAAAATTAATGGAAAAATGTATTTTGAAACCGCCTCCGTGGCGTAGTGACTAGCGTGCTAGCCTACAAAGTGAAAGGTCCTGGGTTCGATTCCCAGCTAGAGTCTGAAAATTTTAACACGTTAAAACGACCATTAAGGTACCAAAAACCACTGTAGTTGCTAATGACCAAGCTATCGATGCGACTTTAAATGAACTAAAAAAAACTAATTTGAATATTTAAGTGTTAGAACGATTTCTTTTTTTTATGAACATAATAAAAATTATTTTTTCACAGGAAATTTTATTTCCTGTAACCTTGAAATTGTGGTTGGCAATGGCAGGCTTACGCCTGCAAGTTTTCGAAATAAGAGCTGCCACTTTTTGTACACCCTTATCCTAATTAAATGGCTTTAGATCAAACTTTTAAATATTGTTTTGGCACTGAAAGGGTTAATAATAAAATAACAGCTTCTCAAAATATCCTTACGAAAAACGGAACAAATACAAATATACTGAATATTTATACACCAGGATAACCATTAAAATCACTAATACGCCATACAATTTGGAAACGCAACGAAATTGATATGCAAGAATTTGTAATGCTGTGCAATACAGTAGAAAAACAATATCAATGAGATAATATAATTTCGGTTAATCTCACCCAGAGCATTAATAATACACAGTGTATAATACATATTAATTCAGCAGTGTAAGCTGTTGCATACAAGCTTGCATTACTGTGATTTTTTTTTTATAATTATATTGCCTACATAAAACAAGGAAATTAATTACAGTAAATAATATAGTACGTAATATTATTACTTGATATTAAAAGTTATAGCTATTGATATAAAAGATTTACATTTTTTTTAATTTTATGATTTCAACGTTTTAAAATAATAATATGAACTGATAAACTTAAACAATCAAAAAAGGTGCAATACAGTACGTCTACTTAAATAAAACATAATGAATATTGTTAATTAAAATAGCAAAAAATGACTCATTAAGTGGAGTTTTTTGACAAGTTCAACTAAAATTATAAATAACTTCTTTAATTGCCATATCTTTCATAAAATTTGTTTATAATGGCTATTATTCACCATTAGGAGTATGCATTTAATGAGATTTTTAAATATTTACTAAAGTATGTTATTACACCGTAAAATAAGTGCATATTTGAACAAAAATAAGAATGTAATATTTAAGCATGCACCAATAATTTTTTTACGACCTGTAAAAGTTTACTCATATTAAAAATTGAATTAAGATCTTAATTAATTTTGAGTTAAAACATGATTTAATACAAGACAATGATTTTAATCAGTTTAACATATTTTTTTATTGTTTATATTAAACTTAAAACAATATTTGCAATATAATCCAGAATTAAACAGACTGAATACATCAATGAGATCTATTACTCATACGATTATCATATTGCAAACACAAATTTCAATCCGTAAGTACTTCCAGTTTCTAAAGTACTTTATTTACTATAGTTGGATATAAATAACAAAGAAGTTAACTGTTTATATTATAGCTATTGTAACTATTATAGAAAGTACACATATGTCAATTACAGGACGGACTAATTTATAGGACCATGTTTAGTTCTAAAATTACAAAATTAATCATCGACATATTTAAACAGGTTTTAATAATCTGATTACAATACTATGCAAATAAGATAAAAGGTCACCCAAATAAACTAGTAGTAACTACTAGGACAACTAACTATAATTCAAAAATATATGTAAACAATTTTACACAGATATACGTTTTACAAGCTACAGCAAAAATATAACATATTAAACAATTTTCACTTTAAAGAACCCTTGAACCCATTTACCATTGCAATCCCTTAAATGAAAATTCAATCAAAAATTAAGCAATACCTAATATTTTTCAAATAAAAGATTCTACACAATTATTAATACACGGTTTCCGACATAAACTACCTTACTGAACTAACAATAATTTAATTATGATACTACAGTGCCGAAGATATGAATTTCCCACAGAACTGTCAAAGTCATTTGGTAAACAATAACACTGTCAAATTGGAAAAATTTTCAGGCAATACGAAAATCAGATCTGTTTCGAAATACACGAGAAGTCATGAACATAAACAAAACACAAGCATTGATTAAAAATTTAGTTCAATTCGTCGAGACTTCGGTGGTAGATATAAATGAATTAGTGATCACTTCAAGGAAAACGCCAAAAAATCTATCGTAAAAACAAGACTTATGCAACATCAATACTTACACTCTGTATTTAGAATCTTTCATAAGTTCATATTCTTCCAGTGCGATAGAACCCATTGCTGTATTGTTATGATCATTTAATCAAAGTGGATTTACAGACAAAAAAATTTACACTATTTTATCTCCATCACGAGAGGTTACGAAAACTTAGTAACGTTTCACTATTTTCTTTTACTTCTTTCATATGATCGAGAAAACAATGCAGCCAATAAGTGATTACGTACAGTAGCAAAATATGTTTTATAAAATATATTTCTAAATAACAACTAAATAATTTCCCGGAGTTCCGTAAAATAAAATAAAAATCATTAAAAATAACAGTAACAAAGAGAAAGACCTAAAAATCTTACACAAACGAGCACTACTGCGCTACAGTACCGCAGTGTATTGTACAAATTTGTTACACAGAAAATCCGTTTCTACGTTCTATTATGATATGGTACGTTCTTCTAATGATAAACGACTCAATCTAGATTTATCGACCAGTCGACTTTTAATTTTTGACAAGAACCGCTAAGAACAAATTTTAATAGAGTAAATAACAGTCATAAAATACCCGTTTACAACGTTACAAATATTTGGTAATCTGCCGTAATTAGATAATACTGAACGTTTTGTTTTGTTAGTAAAATTTACTGTATAAAAAAAATTTCCACAAGAATTATATTTTATCACATCGCGTAATGTTATTGACATTCTACGAAAAATTATTTCTTGATTTTTTTTTTTTTAACTTTTGTCAACATCAGCTGACATTGTCCGCAGGAGCTGAAGTGGAAGCTTTTGATCGTGATGTTTGATTTTGTTTACAGTAGCGGTGCTTGTAACTGTTGAAAATGTAATTTGGCATACTTATTTTAATATTAGTGATATATTTTAATGGTACGAACTTTTCGTACTGATTTATAAATTTTACCAAAAAGTTTGAAGTTAATGTTATGTGTATATAATTTTTCATTACGATGTTATGAACATAACCTAAAAACAAAAAAATTAGCGGTAAAATAATACACATTACTTGTTTTGTATTCACGTTAGATTTGCTCTTTCTTAGTTTGTAATTACTGATCGATAGCATTTATCAGTGTGTTTAATGTGTTTATTTCGGCTAGTTTTAAGTTTAATTCTTTCAAAAATATAAGATTTCTTCCATCTGCACATTGTCCTGTAACGGTTCTTTAAGCTGTATTGTTATTATTTTTAGTATATACTGTTCATTAATTGATATATTTTATTCCTTACAGGTCCGAATCTACAGAAATGGCTACTGATGTTTCTCCTCCAGTTGAAGAATCGGATAAACCAGCAGATCAAGAGAATAATGCTAATAATCCTGTTACTGATGCTACTACCGAAGAAGCCTCTCCTGCAACATCTGTAACGGCTTTGGATGGAGATGGAACATCATCTGAACAAGGAGGAGATGTGAAACTAGAAGTAAAAGATGAACCATCTGATTCAAAAGATGATAAAGGAACTGCAGCTGTTGACATAGCACCAACAAGTAGCGCCAACAATGTAGTTGTTAGAAATGAAAGAGAAGGAAATTGCTATTGGTTAGTATTTAACACAATATCAATAATAAATATGCTTTAAAACGTATGTGACCAAACTGGTGTGGAAACATTGGTATGTAGTCGTGTTCCCTTAAAAGGGTATTAAAAGGTTATGTCTAGATTGTGAGACACAGCAGTAGTAAAAAATCTGGCGTGAAACACTCACACAACTTTCTCTTGCCAATGCAAATAATTAACAATAAAACATTACAAATAAACAAAAAACTAACCTCAAAAACATAACTTTATTTTCATCATAAGTAAAAGACGCAAAATTAAAATCGACCTCAGTTTGGCTTACAAATACGGAAAATCACTCTTTCATGCTAAACTAGGTTCTGTAGAGAAAAAGCTTCAACTGAAAGTTGTAGATCATTTAATTTTCTATACTAAATTTAATTTTATACACTTTTGTCGTTAAATGAGTACTAAGGCCGAAATGTTAAAAAAAATCGATTTTTCACACGTTTTCGTGAGAAAAAAACAGAAAATTGCTAATTACCGCTAAACTAAGCGTTATACAAAAAAACGTTTGAAATAAAAGTTGTAGGACTTTCAATTTTCTACATTTTTTATCATATACATTTTTGCGCTAAAATGCATATTAAAGCCGTAATCTTAAAAAAATAATTTTTTTACATAAAAACAGCCTTAGCAAGAATTTCAGCAAACATGGTGCCTATCCTATCTTGTAGAACATAAAAAATTTAGTAAACCAGGCAATTTAAAAAAAATCGTAGGACCAGTTTTTGAGAAAATCACAAAAAAGTGAAAAATGACACGAATAAATTACTACTTCCGGTTGACCGATTTTGATGAAAATGTTTGTGTCGGGTCCGGTAGTGTTATGTAACTTAAGTTTCAAGTTCGTATGATGTTCCGTTCTTGAAATATTCTAAATACACACACACAGACCAATCGCTAAAAACATGTTTTGGGTTCAGGAGGTCTGAAAATGTGTAGATCCGGTGAAAACTTGATTTCGAAAAATCGACATGAAAACAATACTTTCCTTCCTATATATTCATATAGGTAAGAGAAAGTAAAAATACATAATTTTTCAATTGATATTTATTTTTAACAGCGTTTTGCTGCTGTTTTATAGAAAGTAACGTACTATATCTACAAAATGTTTGTTTCAGTGGGAAAGAAAGAAATTTGAACATTATAGAACTGTTATGTGCCAGCTGTAATAGGTGGTTTCATGAGTCATGTATAGGGTATCAGCTCGGTAAATTAGTACCTTTCATGATGAATTATATTTTTATGTGCAAAAATTGTTCACCAACTGGACTTGAAAGCTTTAAAAAGAATCAAGCAGGTAAATTTTTTTTAGTTCAGGTAAAGTGACATTTTCTTGTAGTTATTATTATTTTTAGTGTGTACGTTGGTTATCCAGAAATTAACCTCCGTTTTGAAATAAAAAGTTAACGAATGAAGATACAAAAACTTTATTGTATACTTATTAAAACTAGTTTTTCTCTATTTTTCGACAGTCACCAAACAGATTCAAGCACTTGTCGTACCTTGGAACAGTCTTTGAAATACCCTCTCCATAAAAATCTGCCGCCTGTGAATGTAGCCAACCATTCACAGCATTTTGAAGCTCTTCGTCATTGGCGAATCGCTGAGATGCAAGCCATCGCTTCATGTTCGGGAACAGGTGAAAGTCACTAGGAGCCAAGTCCAGGCTGTATGGGGGATGATCATAAATGTCCCATTTAAACTTGGCCAAAAATTCATTTGTTCTTCGAGCTGTATGAGGGCGAGCGTTGTCATGCACAAACACAACACCACGTGTAAGAAGGCCACGACGCTTGTTTTGGATCGCTCTTCTTAGTCTGTTTAAAGTTTCACAGTAGACAGCAGAAGTGATGGTCATTCCACATTCCATAAAATCAACGAGTAAGATGCCCTTAGCCCTTACAACGCCACGCAATTCACACTTGGTGGGATTTTCTATTACAGCACTCATGTTTTGAGGTTATAAAAGGACAACGCACAAACGTACGATGCTCCGCCTTGCACAGTTAGAAGCGTACTGAATCACTATGCGCAGTGATATCAACTCGGCCGCGCTACGCGCACTACTTTTCCTGCTACACATAAACGGAGGTTTTTTCTGGATAACCCTCGTATTAACCTTTTGACAATGGAATGAATGTCCCTTTCACCACCACTCTCCAATATTTCTTTCATTTGTAACATGTTGTATTTTGTAATATGGAGCATTCATCAGAAGCACCAAATTTCAAAACCATCCAAGCACCTAATAAGACCCTCTATTAGAATCCATGCTTCAACTCTAATACTGTATAATATTGAAAAGACAACCACTAAGGAAATAAGTTCTAATTGTAAGATCTAATGACTTACTGTTTAATGTTTTTGTTCTTTCCGCTGGTTGAAGGTGTTGTTGCTTTCTCTATTATAATTTTCTCCCTAGTAGCAACGTAGCAACAATGATAAGTAGTATTCTCAACACATAAGGACAATTCCATTAATAATGTGCTACTGCCCATAACAGACAGGTGGAGTGTCAAATTATTTACACTCAATCTGTTCGTTGCAGGGCTAAAATAAATAGTTCTGTTTCTTATCACATGGTCAGCCAATTAAATGACTGAATCATTTAACAACAGAAGAGGTAGAGGTGTAAAAGACACTAATCAGAGTTATCTTCTCTGAAAGTAATGAATTTCATTATACAGCCGGACCCTGTGGTGAATGAAGTGAAGGTGTCATTTGCAGAGTGGAAAATATGTGCTTTTCAGAGGGCCCGGCATACTGATAAGCATACTTTTCCACTCAGTGAGGATGGCAATGGTAAACCACCTCACTCCTCGTTTTACTTAGTAAAACCTCTACAGATTCAAACCAGCCTACAGGCTGATGACCTAAACAACAACAATGTGCTTGTCATTTGCCATACTATCCTTTATTTTCTCTTTGAAATTAACACAAATTTGAGAAAAAAGAATACATTTGGTGGCAGTTTTTAAAATTGTCATTTATAATTATCTGATGTCTGTCCATTTGTCACATCCAGATGTCAGAAACTACAAGATATAGCAACAAAGAGTTTTCAGATTTGTAATTATATGAAAAGTTAGTGGAGCTGGATTGGGTTTGAAGTTCCGGTTTCGAACAGAAGTGGCCCAAAACCGGAAGTCCAGAAATCAAAGTCGGAATTGGGAAACTAAAATAGTGTCATTTGAATAGATACAGAAATCACTTATGGTTTTTGCCATAGGTCAACGGTAAAAATTACCACCAGCCATGAAGCGTGTCACCTCATGAAAGGGATTTTTTGTATTTCAGAAGTATCCTACGTGGAGAAATAAGAACACCATGGTGAGTTGAGGTGAACGTGAGAAAGAGTAAAATCATGAAAATTGGATAAATGGAGGGCATTGGTCAAATACCAAGTTATAGATATTTGACAACAATCAGCAATGCAAATGGGATTATTTAAGATTAAATAAACAATATATTACGTGAAAGTGAATCCAATCTTCTATACAGTCCAGCCTCTCTTAGTTTGCTCCTAATGTAAACAAACAATGATGTCACCGAGCATGCGCATTATATCAAAATGTGTACACACTGATTAAAAAGTAACAACAAAATACTTTCAAAAGTATTTTAATACAAAATACTTTTAATAGTATTTTCCTAAATGAAATTGTTAAGCTTACATCATATCATGACTGATGTTTGAAGTACTTATAATTTAAAAAATAGTTAACTTAATAGGAATACGACATCCGTAAAGTCGTAGACTCTAGCGTGCACCCTGTAGTAGGTGCTTTTGTTTGTTGACAGTAGGAGCAAACTAAGAACAGCTCAACTGTAGTTTAAGTAACACAGTCATAGGGAAAAGAGAAGTCGGTAAAAACACAAAAATAAAATTATTTACGTCAGTCCATCTTCAAACTTTGGTTTTCGGAGTGGAGTCTGTAAGGAATAAACATGCCAGTAGATTAAGAGCCATGGAGATAAAGTTCTTCTGAAGGGTGGTGGACAAAAGAAAAAGGGATGGAGTGATAAATGAAAGAATTAGAAAAAAGTTAGGATTGATTTCAGTGCTAGACGTGATTGAGGGGCATATATTGAGGTGGTTTGGACATTTAATGAGGAAAGCAGATTGAGATAAATATTTGAGGCTAGACTGAAAGGGAGTAGAAGACATGGAAGACCAAAAATAGAGTGGGAAGAATACGTCCAAGGGTTGGGATGAAAAAGAAGTAAGGATTGGTAGGAATTTTGAAGTACATTTTTAAGTAATTGTAAGTTGGTCAAACAAATATGTTTTACAGTACTGTGATTTTGAATGAAGATTGTATGTTAATGTGAATCCTTTTTTTTGTGTAGTGTTTCCACAAATGTGTGTCACAGCACTTGGTAATTTAATGCAACAGAGTACCAAAGAAGGATCTCCTCAGACATCTTTCTCAAAAGATAAACATATAATTCCTTTCATAGAATCACATTGGGAAGGCATGACTACTATTCCACGTCGAGTAACGCAGTCGTGGCATGCTACTGTAAGTTTATCTTTTTCTACTACTTGAATTATAATCCTACTGTAGTTTGTTAAGTACTTGTGACATGATATAGAAGGATTCTCGTTAACATTTTTGGTGAGGGAGTACATAGGGTGATACAATTAAAGTACCTCTCTCAACAATAATTCCCTATTGTAGCAGAAATGTCTTGATTGGTTGTAAACGTGTATTATAACACGATACATGAAAATGGAAAAAAATATAAGAATAAAATCGTGTTTCATTCTGATGAAATTGATGTCATTTATTACAAAGTTTAGTGCAACAGTTTATCAATCTATTGCGCACCAAAGTTAAAACTCATTTGCAAGATATCTCATCAGTACCTATGAAAGGGTTAATATGGCACAAATTATGTGTACTAATTCTCGATTCTTTCAGGTCAGTTTACCCAAATTTTTGGGTTGGTCCAAATGTTGTGTTTGTTTGAGGTTGCTTGTCATTTTTATTTATTACTGTGCAAAACATATTTGCAACTTTATTAGTACCTTCCTTATTACATTTTTTAGGTTATCAATTTTACGAATTAATTAAATTTGATATATACCACACAGTATCACATTAGTGGCACTGAAAGTTCTAACAACCAACTTTAAGTATTCTACATGTCACATCTTGGCCATTTTGTCTGTCCTACAAACATTTAAAGAAAAGTTGTTCTAAGCCCTTTTATCACGTCATAATCAAATTTCGTTGATATTAATTGTATGTATGTAACATTTTTTTTCTTGTCATAGGTTTTGAGGACTCTTATTAAAGAAACGAATGTATTGTTTGCTTGTGATGACTCCAGCCCAGATGGGCCCATGTACAGTTTAATAGCACCGGATTTAACACAAATTAAGCCGAATTATGAAGCAATGATTAAAGGTGGCCACCTTAAAGTTACTGATATGGGGATTCAACATGGTAAGATACTTTTATAATACTTTTTACTTTCTCTTGCCTATATGAATATATAGGAAGGAAAGTATTGTTTTCATGTCGATTTTTCAAAATCGAGTTTTTGGATCTACACGTTTTCAGACCCCCTGAACCCAAAAAACATGTTTTTAGCGATTGGTCTGTGTGTGTGTGTGTGTGTATACAAAATATTTTAAGAACGGAACATCATACGAACTTGAAACTTAAGTTACATACCATTACCGGACCCGACACGAACATTTTCATCAAAATCGGTCAACCGGAAGTAGTAGTTTATTCGTGTAATTTTTCACTTTTTTGTGATTTTCTCTAAAACTGGTCCTACAATTTTTTTTAAAATCGCCTGGTTTACTAAATTTTATATGCTCTACAAGATAAGGTAGGCGCCATGTTTGCTGAAATTCTTGGTTAGGCTGTTTTCGTGTAAAAAATTTGCTTTTTAAAGATTGCGGCTTTAATATGCATTTCAGCGCAAAAATTTATATAATAAAAGTTGTAGAGAATTTAAAATTCTACTACTTTTATTTTAAACATTTTTTTGTATAACGCTTAGGTAGTTTAGCGGTAATTAGCGATTTTCTGTTTTTTCTCACGAAAACGTGTGAAAAATAGATTTTTTTAACATTTCGGCCGTAGTACGCATTTTACGACAAAAGTGAATATAACCAAATTTATAGAAAATTAAAAGATCTACAACTTTTATTTAAATCATTTTTCTCTACAGAGCCTAGTTAAGTGTGAAAGAGCGATTTTCCGTATTTTTAAGCCAAACAGGTTGATTTTCATTTTGCTTCTTTCACTCATGATTAAAATATGGTTATGTTTTTTGAGGTTAGTTTTTTGTTTATTTTTAATGTTTTATTACTAATTTTAGGTTTCTTGTTAATTATTTGCATTGGCAAGAGAAAGTTGTGTGAGTGTTTCACACCAAATTTTTTTTTTTATAATTTATTGTTTCATTTTTAAACTTAGTATTTTTCATTAAATTTTTTACTGTTGTGGTCCACAATTCTATAATAAGATCGTATCCTTGTTTCTGGTTAGTCATATTCTTCACTAGATAAAGAAAATGACTAGTAAAACATTGTTGGTTTAATGATATTTTTCAACATTATTTTGCCACCAAATTTGGTGTGTGAATTTGTTGAGAAATTTTAAAGGGTATCCATATACAATCACTCCGCGTTTCCTTCTTCTGAATATCCTGACGAAAATAGTTGTTTTGCAATAAATGAAGGAATTTGGTGATTTTTCATTTCGCTAATTAAATGAACTTGTTAAATTTGTATTATTCTCTCTACACAGGTGCTTGAGAATATCTGTTTGATACATTTACTAATTTAGATTTATGAGCAATTGATGGATACTAAAAATGTTCCATAAAAAAGTAAATTTTACACTAATAACCGTCTTCTACTGATAGAAGTACACTAGAACTGTCATTTTTACTTTCTCTTGCCTATATGAATATATAGGAAGGAAAGTATTGTTTTCATGTCGATTTTTCGAAATCGAGTTTTCACCGGATCTGTACGTTTTCAGACCCCCTGAACCCAAAAAACATGTTTTTAGCGATTGGTCTGTGTGTGTGTGTGTGTGTGTGTGTGTGTGTGTGTGTGTGCGCGCGTGCGTGCGTGCGTGCGTGCGTGCGTGCGTGTGTGTGTGTGTGTGTGTGAACAGAATATCTCAAGAACGGAACATCGTACGAACTTGGAACTTGAAACTTAAGTTACATATCACTACCGGACCCAACACGAACATTTTCATCAAAATCGGTCAACCGGAAGTAGTAGTTTATTCGTATAATTTTTCACTTTTTTGCGATTTTCTCAAAAACTAGTCCTACGATTTTTTTTAAAATCGCCTGGTTTACTACATTTTTTATGCTCTACAATATAGGGTAGGCGCCGTGTTTGCTGAAATTCTGCGTGAGGCTGTTTTTACGTAAAAACATTTTATTTTTAAGATTGCGGCTTTAATATGCATTTTATCGCAAAACGTTATATAATAAAAGTTGTAGAAAATGTAAAATTCTACAACTTTTATTTCAAACATTTTTTTGTATAACGCCTAGTTTAGCGGTAATTTGCGATTTTCTGTTTTTTTTTCTCACGAAAACGTGAGAAAAATCGATTTTTTTAACATTTCGGTCTTAGTATGCAATTTACGACAAAAGTGTATATAATTAAATTTATAGGAAATTAAAAGATCTACAACTTTTGTTTAGAGCATTTTTCTCTGCAGAGGCTAGTTTAGCGTGAAAGCGTGATTTTCCGTATTTTTAAGCCAAACTGAGTTCGATTGTCATATTGCGTCATTCACTCATGATTAAAATAAGGTTATGTTTTTGAGGTTAGTTTTTGTTTATTTCTAATATTTTATTAATAATGTTAGGTTTATTATTAATTATTTGCATTGGCAAGAGAAAGTTGTGTGAGTGTTTCACACCAGATTTTTTCTAACATTAATTCAGTGCTGATCACTGAATTAGTTCATAATTTCCTTAATTTTGATGTGAATCAAAATTAAATTTTAAAAGCAGTATTTTTATTGGGCATGTATGTAATTCTACTAATGCTGAACTTATATTTTATTTCACTGCATTTTTCACGTAGCATTAAATGAATTTGGAATTTTTGTTTAATGAGTAAAGGTAAATTCTTTAGAGGTTTGTTTTTTTAAGGAAAGGTATAAAACTTTTATTTGACATCCCTTCTTTTCAATATGTATTGAATCACCTTTATCGGTGACTTGTGCTATTTTATTCCGTACAGTTCTGGTCTTCAGTTGTTAAAACTAATCTTGGCTTCATTGAACTATTGAATATTTTCTGAGCAAACATATTATTGTTAAAATTTGAAATATTTCAGCGGGGAGCACGACAGGAATGAAAGGAAGAGTAGGAAAACGCAAAATGCCAGGAGAAGGAGGTCCTGGTTCTGGTAAAAAAGGTCGTGGTGCAAGTGACGTGTCAGCACCGAAATTACCAGCTCATGGTTATCCAATGGAGCATCCATACAATAAAGATGGGTATAGATATATTTTAGCAGAACCCGATCCTCATGCACCGTTTAGACAGGTTTGTTTTTCAGTTGAATCTTCTGATTTTTATTTTCTCTTGTCCTATATGTAAGATAAGCCTATATTATGTAAGGAAAATTATGTTTTCATGCCAGTTTTGAAATTTTCAGAGATTGGTGTGTGCAAAATCAGTTTTCCATCAGAAATCCCCGTTTTAAGGCTCCTGAACCCAAAAGACGTTTTCTTACTGATTGATCTGTGGGCGAACAAAATTACTCAATAGTACGAGCTGAAACTTGAAACTTCAGTTAAGTACCACAAGGAAATCTGACATGAACATTTTCATCAAGATCGCTCAACTAGAAGCAGCTCGTTATTTTTGCGATATTTTCAAACAGCTCTATTGTTTTGATTAAAATCTCATTTACTACAGTTTTTTGTTTTTTATAAGATGGAGTAAGCGGCTTGTTTGGGGAAATTTGTGGAGAACTCTGTTCTTGTGGTAAAAAAATGTTATTTTAGGATTGGATTTTTTTTTGTTTTTGGTTTAACATCCGACTGTTCTGCAATTACTGCTAATGCAGACGGTGAAGATGAAATGATTGTTTGTAATGTATGAAAATATGCCGTGCCTGAATGGGATTCGAACCCAAGAGCGCATGATGAGAGGCAAGCACGTTACTAACTACACCAATACGGCCGGCAGATTGGAGCCTTACAGTGCATCTTAAGGCAAAAGTGTAAATAATCAAAACTATAGAAAATTAAAAACCTACAACTTCAAGTGTTTTTTCTACAGAGCTTATTTTTCTATTTTTCTCATTTAAAATTGAGTCTGACAGAGGTTATTTTTCAAGTCGTCATCTGTTCATGATTTAAATTAGGTTATGGTTTTCATTATTATTTTCCGTTACCATATTTGTAAATATAGATAGGGGAAGTTAAATTTTTATGTCAATTTTCCAAAATTCACTAAAAAACGTCATGAGGCTTTCACACCTGATTTGTTTTTTATTAGTTTTAATTGACTGGCCTGTTTTATTGTAGTGGTTATCACAACTGGCATCTATGCCAGGGGTTGGGGTTCAATTCCCGCTCAAACCTGTTCATCTATATATCATCTCATCATTACTTACACACAAACCAAGGCTTATGTAGGCATCTTCACTCAAAAAAAAATTGTATACTAGTAAGATTTATCCATCTATCTTGACATAATACATGTTTAGCAGCTGATTTTTTATACATCGGTTAATAAAGTTATTTGAATGAATAAATTGTAACCATTAAATCAATATTGAAGTTATGTGATGGTGTATGATTAATATTAATATTACTCTCTCCTCCTCTTTCTCTGAAAGAATGAATGAATGGAATTGTTAATCTATTCCAATTCATTTGTATATTTGAACTTGATTTGTTTGACTGAAACTTATTTGAGCTTTGTCTCTTTGCCCATTTAACTCCGATGTAAAATCTATCTTAACTATACGACTACATTGTTTCTTTGTATAAGTTCAAGGATTATGACCTCAATTTATTAGTAAATATAAATTTCCTTTAAATGCAAGTGATACAGATTTGTTTTTTTACAGTATCATTGTTAATATATTAATATTAATTTAATATTACCCACTGGGTTGGTCTAGTGGTAAAAGTTTAATAGCTGTTTTAACAGCTGATTTTCAGAGACAAAGATTCCTGGTTCAAATCCTAGTAAAGGTTATCGTAGTTACCTTTACCTTTACCTTTACAACCAGGGCGTTCAGGCTTCTGCAGCCCCTCCTCACCGTGACCTAAAAGATCTTTTGTGATTGCCCCTATTCCTTATTTATGCAAGACCCACACTTTCAATAAAACGCAGGATCTGCCTAGGATCTAGTGCACTTACCTGAGAAGGTGTTAACACGTCCTTACCCATCAGCGCTCTTCTTTTGCAGCCAACCACTTTGCAACTGCATAAAATATGCTCAGCCTTCTCTTCTGCCTCATGACAGAATCTACACAGGCTCTCTTCAGCAACTCCTATCTTGGATAAATGATACCCAAGATTACAATGACCAGTCATCAGGCCTACCCTCCTCAAGTCCTGTCTTCCTAGTCTAATATATATCCCAGCCTTTCTGCTGGAATAGGCAATGAATTTCTTTGCCTGTTCACAGCCTGGCACCTTCTCCCAATAGGAGGTTTTAGCCTCCTCTTCCCAGGCCCTAACTATACCTCTATAATAGCCTTCACCAATTCCACAGAATGGCTCTGGGCCTATGAAGTGAGAGGCTGCACCTTTCTTTGCTAAGGCTAAAGGTTATCGTAGTTACTTTTATATGGTCTTGAATAATGCACTGTGGTTACCGGTGAAGTTCGATGGTTGGGATTCAATTAACCATATTCTCTCAGGAATGGTCAGCCTGAGTTTGTACAAGACTACACCTCATTTATGCATCATACACTTCTTCCTCATGTCATTGGGTTATGGGTTTGCTTATTGTTCTTAAATTGAACAGATTACAACGTACAGTAATCCCTCGGTATCCGCGGGGGTTATGTTCCGGAGGGTCACCGCGGTTCGTAAAACCGCGGATAATGATACCTTATATGAACGATAAGATGGAGGTTAGGTTCTGAAGGAAAAGTCCTGTAATCGTTTTAAGTGTTTAATAGTTTTAGGAACATTTTACCATTATTATAATCTATGTATATTATTTTAATAAATACATTACTGTACGTATAAAAAATGTAAGTTGCTATAAAAGAGTTAGTTATGGGTGTTTGCTTTTTTTTCTTTTCAAACTCTTTGTGGACTTCTTTGTATGGTATCATCAGCTTCTGGAGTCCTCTTTTAAATTGAAGGGCCCTTTCCATGACGGGATTTATCTCCAACATGTAATCAGCGAGCTGCGTTGCCATGCTGAGGATCTCATTGATGGTTTGTGGAGAAATGCTTGGCTTCGTTTCAGGATTGTCAGGATCTTTGTCTTCCTCTTAGGCTGCTTGGTTATCTCATTTTGGATTGTCATCAGTTCCTCCAACCCCTCCACTGTTAGTTCTGGTCATGGCTTTGGATCATTTCTTCTATGTCCTGGTGCTCAATTTGAACAAAACCCTTACCCTTCACATTGTGAACGATTTCTAAAATTTCACCCTCCTCTGGTGTTAGAAATTTATAAAATTTCAAACATGTAGGGTGACGTATGTTTTCAAAATTGTATGACTTCCCCACCTCCCACCAAGTACGGTGTACGCAATGTGAGATTACGTACGTATTTTAATGTTTCAGGCCCACGGACAAAGTCCGCGGATAACCGAAACCCGCGAATACCAAGGTATTACTGTACACACATTAAGAATTTTCAAAAAATCATATTAACGTATCTTTTTTATTGTTTTTAAATATTTATTTCATTTTTTCTCAGTTTGTTTTTACTTTCTCTTGCCTATATGAATCTATAAGAAGGAAAGTATTGTTTTCATGTCGATTTTTCGAAATCGAGTTTTCACCGGATCTATACGTTTTCAGACCCCCTGAACCCAAAAAACATGTTTTTAGCGATTGGTCTGTGTGTGTGTGTGTGCGCGCGCGCGCGTGTGTGCGTGCGTGCGTGCGTGCGTGCGTGAGAACAGAATATCTCAAGAACGGAACATCGTATGAACTTGAAACTTAAGTTACATACCACTACCGGACCCGACACAAACATTTTCATCAAAATCGGTCAACCGGAAGTAGTAGTTTATTCGTATAATTTTTCACTTTTTTGCGATTTTCTCAAAAACTAGTCCTACGATTTTTTTAAAAATCGCCTGGTTTACTACATTTTTTATGCTCTACAATATAGGGTAGGCGCCATGTTTGCTGAAATTCTGCGTGAGGCTGTTTTTACGCAAAACCTTTTTCTTGTAAAGATTGCGGCTTTAATATGCATTTTAGCGCAAAACGTTATATAATAAAAGTTGTAGAGAATGTAAAATTCTACAACTTTTATTTCAAACATTTTTTTGTATAACGCTTAGTTTAGCGGTAATTTGCGATTTTCTGTTTATTTTCTCACGAAAACGTGAGAAAAATAGATTTTTTTAACATTTCGGTCTTAGTATGCATTTTACGATAAAAGTGTATATAATTAAATTTATAGAAAATTAAGAGATCTACAACTTTTGTTTTGAGCATTTTTCTCTACAGAGCCTAGTTTAGTGTGAAAGCGTGATTTTCCGTATTTTTAAGCCAAACTGAGTTCGATCGATTTTCATTTTGCGTCTTTCACTCATGATTAAAATTAG
The DNA here is from genome assembly GCA_035578175.1 of Catonia carolina. NCBI lineage: Eukaryota > Metazoa > Arthropoda > Insecta > Hemiptera > Achilidae > Catonia > Catonia carolina. The sequence continues at coordinate 15,558,478 of JAQMRL010000013.1, forward strand.
GTTATGTATATTGAGGTTAGTTTTTTGTTTATTTCTAATGTTTTATTACTAATGTTAGGTTTCTTGTTAATTATTTGCACTGGCAAGAGAAAGTTGTGTGAGTGTTTCACACCAGATTTTTTTTCTGTCTGGTTAATCTAGGAATTTGATGAGAGTAGCGATTGGGCTGGTAAACCAATTCCAGGTTGGCTATATCGTACACTTAGCCCTGCATCTGTACTTTTAGCACTTCATGACCGTGCGCCTCAGTTAAGGATATCTGAAGATAGATTAGCTGTCACAGGGGAAAAAGGATACTGCATGGTTCGAGCTACCCATTGTAAGTTATATTTAAATTTATCTATTACATTTTTTTACTTTCTCTTGCCTATATGAATATATAGGAAGGAAAGTATTGTTTTCATGTCGATTTTTTGAAATCGAGTTTTCACCGGATCTATACGTTTTCAGACCCCCTGAACCCAAAAAAACATGTTTTTAGCGATTGGTCTGTGTGTATACAAAATATCTCAAGAACGGAACATCGTACGAACTTGAAAGTTGACACTGAAGTTACAAACCACTACCGGACCCGACACGAACATTTTCATTAAAATCAGTTAGCCGAAAGTAGTAGTTTATTCATATAATTTTTCACTTTTTTGCGATTTTCTCAAAAACTGGTCCTACGATTTTTTTAAAAATCGCGTAATTTACTAATTTTTTTATGCTCTACAAGATAGGTTAGGCGTCATGTTTGCTGAAATTCTCGGTGAGGCTGTTTTCACGTAAAGAAATTGTTTTTTTAAGATTACAGCTTAAATATAAATTTTAGCGCAAAAATGTATATAATAAAAGTTGTAGAGAATTTAAAATCCTACAACTTTTATTTCAAACAATTTTTTGTATAACGCTTAGTTTAGCGGTAATTAGCGATTTTCTGTTTTTTTCTCACGAAAAGTGTGAAAAATTGATTTTTTTTAAGATTTCGGCCTTGGTATGCATTTTACGACAAAAGTGTATATAATCAAATTTATAGGAAATTTAAAGATCTACAACTTTTATTCAAAGCATTTTTCTCTACAGAGAGTAGTTTAGTGTGAAAGAGTGATTTTCCATATTTTTAAGCCAAACTGAGGTCGATTTTCATTTTGCGTCTTTCACTCATGATTAAAATTAGGTTATGTTATTAAAGTTAGTTTTTTGTTTATTTCTAATGTTTTATTAATAATGTTAGTTTTATTGTTAATTATTTGCATTGGCAAGAGAAAGTTGTGTGAGTGTTTCACACCAGATTTTTTTTTCTAGTTCTGTACAGATTATTAATTGTGTTTTTCTTCTGTAGGTGCCAGTAGAGGTATGTGGTATTGGGAAGCAACTGTAGAAGAAATGCCTGAAGGTTCAGCTACTCGATTGGGCTGGGCGCAGGAATATGCAAATCTACAAGCTCCTCTTGGTTATGATAAATTTGGATATTCATGGAGATCAAGGTAATCTAAATTTAAGTGATTTCGAACAACAATCAGGAGATTGCAGTCGAATTCTGTAATAATTCTGGTGTTTTGTGATTGAATATTTTCAGTTATTGTTATTTCATGCAAGCATACCAACACGATAAATGTTGTCACAAATTTTCTAATTGTTAAGTGTGCTTGAAGTTTATGATTATGAACTAATTATGTGATAATAACACATAGTTCCTAAGTTTAAATCTCTCAATTTTTTTTCATTACAGTTGTAATGGTCCCCCAAATATTTCAGGGTGTCCTGTCTTAACCTGTACTATCATGATGATTTCAAAAAATTATATTTTCTTTTGTCTTAGACATCTGTTTTCCATACCTTAACCACTGACCTTAAATTTTTTTAAATAAGTCAAATCACATTGGCACTTGCAGGGAGACTCCCATAAGATCTTCAAAAGTTAAGCCATGTGATAAGTTCGTATGGTTGTAAATAAGATTTTCAATTAGGTTCTGGCTTAGTCATCCTGTCAAGTTTTTCTATAAACATGTTTGTAGTATACTTATATTTTCTTCTTTTTCTTAATTCCAGTAATAAATATTGAAGTTCATTATAAATGACCCACCGGGTTGGTCTAGAGGTAAAGTCGTCTTCGTGGCGAGTCAACTGTTTAACAGCTGATTTTTTGAGACGAAGGTTCCTGGTTCAAATACTAGTAACGGTAATTACTTTTATATGGATTTGAATACTAGGCAGTGGTTACCAGTGTACTTTGATGGTTGGGGTTCAGTAACTATACTCTCTCAGGAATGGTTGGCCTGGGTCTGTACAAGACTACACCTCATTTTCTTATCATCCTCATCTCATTGGGTCACGGGGTTGCTTATTGTTCTAAATTGAACAGATTGTACACTCATTAGGGATAAAAAAATATTATACGAGGGGGTACCCAAAAGTATCCGGAATAGCTCTGCTGTGGGCGGAGCTTGTGCAGTACAAATTCCCGCCACTAGGCTGCTTGTAGCGCTACTCATTGCCAGTTCAATGCCATTTTGTTCGTTGATCTAGCTTGTTCTGTTCTCGTGCAGTGATTGTTCTCGCTAGTGCTGTTTTGTGCTCGTGTCGTTTTTCATGATGGCAAGTTTTAATGAACAACGTGCGGCTGTGAAATTTTGCTTCTTGCTCGGTAAAAACGCCGCGGAAATAGTTGTAATGTTGAACACAGCTTACAAAGACGACGCTATTGGAAAAACCCAAGTGTACGAGTGGTTTTTGCGCTTTAAAAATGGCGACATGTCGATTGAGAACAAACCTCGTTCTGGACGACCGTCGACTTCCCGAAAAGACGAAAATGTTGTGAAAGTGAAAGAAATTGTACGAACAGACCGACGACAGACCATTGACCAAATATCACTGCCTAGTGGTAGTGGGCTCAGTCCAACGCATTTTAACAGAAGACTTGACAATGAAAAGAGTCGCTGCCAAGTTTGTGCCTCGGGTTCTGACAGACACTCAAAAGGATCGTCGAATTGAAACGTGTATTGATTTGAAACAACAGCTTGAAACTGATCCAGATTTCATGTCAAAGATCATTACGGGTGACGAGTCTTGGTGCTATGGGTACGACCCAGAAACCAAACAACAATCCAGCCAATGGAAGACTTCATTATCACCCCGACCAAAAAAAAGTCGTCAAGTCAGTTCGAACATCAAAACAATGCTGATTTGTTTTTTTGATGTGAGGGGAATTGTCCATTCAGAGTTCGTTCCACCAGGCCAGACGGTAAATCAAGCTTTTTATCTTGAAGTGTTAAGAAGACTACGAAACAGCATTCGTCGTAAAAGACCTAATTTGTGGCAGACAGGGGACTGGTTTTTCCACCACGACAACGCGCCTGCACACACGGCAATCTCGGTTACCCAGTTTTTGGCGAAAAACGGCATGGTTTTGCTACCACACGCACCATACTCACCCGATCTGGCTCCGTGTGATTTTTTCTTGTTCCCACGCATGAAAAGGGGCATGAAAGGTCTCCGATTTAACAACATTGATGATGTCAAGAAAAAAACGACGGATGAGCTGGCAGCCATCACTGAAGAGGAGTACAAAAAATGTTTTGAACAGTGGAAGCACCGGTGGGACAAATGTATTAGTTGTAATGGAGAGTATTTTGAAGGGGATAAGGTTCTTTTGTAAAAAAATTAAAAATAAATAGTTTTAAAAAATAATTCCGGTTTCTTTTGGGTACCCCCTCGTAAATGAAAATGTAGATACACTTCTGCTAGCATATTATTGAAGAATTTTGTACTAGTATTTAAAATTTAATTTTTGATCTAAATGTTAACCAAGCCCAGTGGGTCAAATATTTAAATAGAATGCCTGGAAGCCATGTACCTAGTTTACCTACTAATGATACAAACCAGTGGGAAGCAGAGATATTGGCAGACAGAAGAAAAGATGGGTGCCGGAACAGGTAGAAATTTTTAACCCGCAAAGAGAAGAAGAAGTTGTTATTTAACAGTATTTTAATTTATGAAAACTTATATTAACCCTACAACCGGCAGGCATCGATTTTTCGACGCGTGGATCGTTTTCTGTACCGGCAGCATCGATAAATCGTATCGATCAACAATGCATTAGTTTTGAAACTATGATGTAAAAACTGTATTGCATAACCACGGCAAGTTATAAATATTTTTAATCAGAAAATTCAGCTTTATAAAATAAAACTATTTTTGTTTTTTAAAACTGATTGTTGTTGATGTATTATTCAATAAAAATTTATGTATAATTCTCATGGAAGTCAGTTGGTGTTACTTGTTGTCATCTGCTTTGCAGAGGTCGTTCGCATTTAATCGTGTTCGTTAGTTTATTAGTTATTATAAATATATTCATTTAGATTTGTGTACGACAATCATCAATTATGATTTTATTATTATTATTATTAGTAATTGCATAATTCGTTGTTTTGGTGATGTTTATGGAATTAAACTGATTTCGTAGTAACTCAACTCACAAGTGTTTGTATTTTATAGGTTAAGTTTTATTTATTATTATTTCATCATGAATTTCAATGTAAATAAAGAAATAGGCGATTTAGTAAATAGTGTGCTAGATGAAAGGGTTTCCGATGAGAGCCCTAATATCAGCTTTTGTATAGTGTTTCTTTTATTTGCTTTTGAACTGTATACTATCATTTATGCGTCGACATGAAAATATTTAGTTATGTAGTATTCTTGTATTATTGACTATAGAAAAAAAAGTTTTCAGTGCATCAACACAATATTTATATCATATTTTGCAGAACAAAAAACTCTACAAAGTAGCTATAATGGAATTCTTGTAAAAAATTATTATTTGTTTCAATTTTAGGGGGTAAGAGAGGTTAATTATAACCGTATTCATATAAGTAGTGATTGGGGGCAGAATAAAAGGGGGGACCCCTAAATATTTAATTTTTAGTAATAGTACATAAATATTTGAGATTTTCTGAGCATTTTGATGTATGATATGTGTTACAAAGATTATAAAATGATTGTAAAATAAATAATTTAATAACACCTTACATTTGGCACATTTTCTGCTGCCGGTTATGATGAAATAGGCCACCAGTCGTTGGGTTAAGCATTGTAGAGTTGTGTGAAGTAATTTTATTTAATTTTTTTTTTCAGGAAAGGTACTAGATTTCATGAGTGCAGAGGGAAACATTATAGTAATGGATATGGTGAGGGAGATACATTAGGGTTTTTGATTATACTTCCCACTAATAGAACTGTCTCGTATATTCCTCAAACTTATAAAGATCGAGTAAGTAACTTACCCTTTTCTTTTATAATACAACTATTTACTTTACTGAAAAATAGGATTTTTCTGTAAAATTTTATCAGGTCTATCATAAAAGTACAGTGGGGAAAATAATAAGAATGGGTTAACCTTTAACGTACGGTGTTTGTAATTTTGTAAAACATCAAACTAATCATAAGAGTCTTGCAAATAAATTCTTTTATCTTATTTACTAATAGACATAAAATTCTGAAAAAAATACAGTTAATTTATGAAATACGTACCAATTTTTTGAATATAAAATTTTGAAAATAACTTTACTATTGTCTTCGCTGTGGCTAGCGAAAAATTTCGCACGGTAATATAAAGTACTTGGTGTACATTTTTTACTCTGAAGGGCTTAAAATTCAGTTTATCAAAAAATTTTATAGAATATATTTTGTAAAGAAGAATTTTCTTTAAAAATGGGTAATTTTCAATTCATTTTCCGAAAAATTTGTAAAGAGTTACAAATTTTTTAAATAGTACATGTTTTTACAAAAATGTCCTTCAAATTTATCATAACGATCTTGCGAATAAACTCTTTTATCTTATTTACTTAGGGCTGTTCTTATGGGCAAAGCTGAATAGAACATTGCTTACTGTATAAATACATGTTTTGATAAACATTGTAAGAGGTCTGGAACGCAAATGGCAGAGCTTTTACTAAGCCAATGCAATACTAACAAAAATCATTCATTTTTGTCTAAAATCGTTCGTAAACCTGTTAAATGAGACCTTCTGCCTTTTCAAGGGCAAACTACCAACGTATAAACATTCATACTTCACACACACACACAAGACACACGTGTATTTTAATTTGTGTGGGTGTTACAACCATTCCCCTTCTACGACAAAAAACTGGATTTTCTTACATGCTACCAACATTTTAAACTGAAATACAAAATTTCCCTTTCATGATATTTTATTTCTGATTGCACTGTTACACACATTAGAAAATTCCCTGCAAGAAAACTATACTATTTCCTGTGGTTAAGTTGACAATTAGTACGGAGCGTCTCTTTTAAAACTCTCTGAACACATCTGTTGTTAAAAGCCACTGAAACAGCATCCCGTGTTTTAAAGGTTAAGAAAAGTTAAGTGGACAATTGAAGGGGTCGGGAGAAGACAGTGCTTACCCACGTCAACATAATTGTATGCAATGTCATTTTAAAAGGTTACTAAAATCTACTAATCATGTTTTTGCATTTTTTGTTAAAAAATTATTTTTTCTGTTAATCTGGGTTCGTAAGATCATAAATATGGCATCCTGTTTAAAACGTGCTGAACATTTTATTTTTACAGAATATTTAAGAAAAATCATGCAAGAAATTTTGTGGGTTAGCACTTTCTTCTCCCGACCCCTTCAATTATAAGTATCTGGGAGTATTAGATCTGATAGAAGCCTGATTTAGGAAATAAACTAAGTTTAAAAAGCTATGGGAACATATATTACTTAAACAGTGCAGTAAAGGAGAGAAAAAATTGGTGTGAAACACTCACAGGACTTTATTTTACCAATGTGAACAATATAACATATATGTTCAATCATGAATTGATTCAAAATAAAAATCAAACCTCTTTAATATTTAAAAATACAGAAAATCACTAATTGACGCTTAACTACACTGTAAAATAAAAGATAAAGGTTTATAATTTCCTGTAACATTGATTATTTACACTTTTGCTGTAAATGCAAACCAAGGCTGCAATCTTGAAAAATCCCATTTTTTACAGATTTTGATGAGCAAAGTACAGAAAATCACAACTTGCCACCAAACTAAGTGTGTAGAAAAAAAAGTGTTTGAAATAAAAGTTGTAAATTTTTTTAATTTCCTACAACCACAATTATGTACACTTTTGCCCAAAAATATATTTAGGCTGCAATCTTAAAAAAACATTGGTTACCTTTAGAGCATAAAAAATTTAGTAAATGAGGCGGATTTTTAAAAAAATTGTTGGAACACTGTTTTTGAGAAAATTGTAATTAAGTGATAAATTGCACAAACAAACTCTTTTTCCAATTGACCGATTTTGATAAAAAATTTCGTGTTGGTTCTCCGTGTAGTACCTAACGTAAGTTTCAAGTTTCAACTTTGTATGCGATTCCATTCTTTCGATATATTGTTCACCCATACAGCCCAATCACTAAAAACATGTTTTTTAGGTTCAGGGGGCCTGAAAACATGTATGTTTGATGAAAACTCGATAATTGAAAAATTTGTAAACTATATACCTACAATATTAATACACGATGCTGAACCGTGGGCAGTAAACAAGATAATTGCTAGTAAGCTGACTGCTGCTGAAAGAAGATCGGTGAGGAGTGTTGTGGGTTGAGCCAAGAATGCTTGGAAACATCATTAGCATTTAAAAATATTTACAACGAGATCCACTTCTGATTACTTTGGAGAAAAGCATCTTACCAGAGAGTAAAGAAGCTTATGTGCTTCTTCTATGTATGTTTTAAATTAACACGGGGGATGTATTACAGTTACATAATTTAAGTACTGATCAACACTGAATATACAAGGCGTGTTCAGAAAGTAAGTACAGTTTTAAAAAAAAAAAACAAGTAAAACAATTTTTTTTCAACACAATTTTATTTCTACATGAAAGCCCTAACCTTAAACTATTTTTCGATGTAGTTTTCACCGATGTTCAAACACTTGTCATAGCGGGTGATCAATTTGTCTATATCCTCTTCGTAGAAGGTTCCCGCCAACAAATGTAGCCATGACTCCACGGCAGTTTTCACTTCATCATCGGTTTCAAAGCGTTGGCTGCCTAGCTCGCGAACATGTGGTAGTGAAATTTGTTGGAAATCGTCAGATAGCGTTGTCTTAGTGAAACGTCTGTTCTCTTGGATTTTTTCGTCAACTGCCCTTACCAGATCATCGATGACGAGAGAAGGCCGACCGCTCCGATTCTCATCATGCACATTTGTTCTACTGCCATTGAACATTCTAACCCACTTTCTCACCATTCCTTCACTCATCTCGAAGTTCACTCTTCCCCGTAAACATCTCGAAGTTGACAATCATTTTCGGCCGGTTTCACATTCCTTGCGTTCAAAAATCTTATTACAGAACGAATCTCACAATCAGCGGGATCACTTATTGTCTTAAACATTTTGAACGTTCAGAGAAAACTGAAAACACAACGTAGAACTACAATGGCGTGAGTCGATAGCCAGTGAACAAGGACGACTAGTGCGCATGCGCGGAACACCGATTGCAGCGCTACGGTGGCAGTAGAATGAAACGGTACTTACTTTCTGAACACGCCTCATACATATTGTTTTATATGTACTTGAATATAAGCAGAGGTTTGATAATTTTCTAACTAAAATTAACTTTTAACTGTCAATAATAATAATTTATTTATACATTATGGAATTGTTTTCTCTTTTAGCCTTTAGTAAAATTCAAGAGTCATCTCTACTATGAAGAAAAGGACAGAGTCCCAGAATCATTAAAGAATTTAAAAGTTCTTCCTGGAAGTAAAATAATATTTTTCAAAAATGGAGAATGTCAGGGTGAAGCATTTATTGACATATATGCTGGTTCATATTATCCTACAATATCGATACATAAAAGTGCTACCGTTTCTGTAAATTTTGGACCTAATTTTAAATACCCACCGAAATATTCAGAATTCAGTTGTAGAGGCGTAAGTACTCACAAATTTTTTTAACAGTTATTATTTATTAGTTTGATTAATGAGGGAATTTTATACATGTACATTTTAGTTGTTTTTAAATTTTTTTCATAGAAATTTATGAAAGTTGAAACTGTATTTAGTGTAGTACAGACATCGGTGCTGGCTCATGTTTTTAAGAAAGAACTTAAACGTAATTTATTACTTTTTTAAAGTTTAAATACTACTATTTAACCCACCGGGTTGGTCTAGAGGTAAAGTTGTTGCCAAAATCAGCTGTTTAACGGCTGATTTTCGGAGACGAAGGTTCCTGGTTCAAATCCTAGTAAAGATAGTTACTTTTATACGGATTTGAATACTAGACAGTGATTACCGGTGTACTTTGATGGTTGGGGTTTAATTAACCATACTCTCTCAGGAATGGTCGGCCTGGGTCTGTACAAGACTACACCTCATTTACACGTCATACACATCATCCTCATCTCATTGGGTCATGGGGTTGCTTATTGTTCTGAATTGAACAGATTGCAACGTACACAAATTAGGAATAAAAAAAAAAAAAATACTACTTTACTATAGTTTTCAATAGTATTATAGACGTGCATTAGAGGTAGTACACTCACATAACAGCTCTGCACCAAGTTTTTTTTTTTTTTTTTTTTTTTTTTTTTTTTTTTTTGCGCCCTGGAGACTCCAGGAGGAGTAGAGGGCATGTCGTCAGATATAACACCTGAAATACATATAAGAAACACGATATGTATCACTACTATCAAGAAAGAAATTCTTGTACGCTATAAAAAGTTTTACCGATCAAGTAATTTTTTAGATTTTTTTTAAAGGAATTCAAATCCTCACAACACTTTAAAGATTGGGGTAATTTATTTATGAATTTTCTCCCTGCATAAGTAGGTTTTTGTTCAAACAATTTTGTGGAGTGATTAGCCACATAATAATCATTCCCGTTTCTCGTGTTATGATTGTGAACATTGAGATTCTGCATAAAATTATTTTGCCTAACATACATAATCACCTCAAAAATGTAGAGACAGGGAACTGTAAGCAATTTAAGCTCCTTAAATAGTGGTGTGGATGAGGTTAGCTGATTAGCTCCCACCATACACCTAATAGCTTTCTTTTGAATTTTAAAAACCCTATTCATATTACCCATGCTAGAATTACCCCATACCAAAATACCATAACGGATATAACATACCATAACGGATAAGTAAACAAATAAGTTGAAATTGAGTCTATAGATCTCACATGACGAGTCGGGGAGCATAGGACTGCCCAATTCTCCTATTCTACTAACTACTTTACCACTCCAGCTCTTTTAACCCATTCATTCACGTTGGCCATATACATGTACATAAAATTTTACCAATTCTTATTCACTCAACTGCGCACATATCGCTTTGCGTAAAATTGGCCACATACATGAACAAATTCTTTAAGAGTCCAGCAAGTGCTGCAATCTATTGGGACTTTTAAAAAATTTTCATAATAAAAAAAAATAGTACTTTAAGAATATATATAGCTATATATTTTTTTAATTCCTAGTATGTGTATGTTGCAATCTGTTCAATTGAAAACAATAAGCAACCCCCATGACCCAATGAGATGAGGATGATATATATGACATGTAAATGAGGTGTAGCCTTGTACAGAATCAGGCCGACAATTCCTGAGAGAGTATTGTTAATTGAACCCCAACCATCAAAGTACACCCACTACCACTGTCTACCATTCAAATCCGTATACAAGTAACTACCTTTACTAGGATTTGAATCAGGAACCTTCGTCTCTGAAAATCAGCTGTTTGAAAAACAGCTGATTTTGGCGACGACTTTACCTCTAAACCAACCCGATGGGTAAGAATATAATAATTTTTCTTTAAATTCTAAGATAAAAATCTGGTGTGAAACACTCACACAACTTTCTCTTGCCAATGCAAATATTTAACAATGAACCTAACATTATTAATAAAATATTAGAAATAAACAAAAACTAACCTCAAAAACATAACCTTATTTTAATCATGAGTGGAAGACGGAAAATGAAAATCGAACTCAATTTGGCTTAAAAAAAACGGAAAATCACACTTTCACGCTAAACTAGGCTCTGTAGAGAAAAATGCTCTAAACAAAAGTTGTAGATCTTTTAATTTTCTATAACTTTTATTATATACACTTTTGTCGTAAAATGCATACTAAGACCGAAATGTTAAAAAAATCGATTTTTCTCACGTTTTCGTGAGAAAAAAACAGAAAATCGCAAATTACCGCTAAACTAAGCGTTATAGAAAAAAATTTTTGAAACAGAAGTTGTAGGTTTTTAAATTCTCTACAACTTTTATTATATAAGTTTTTGCGCTAAAATTTATATTAAAGCCGTAATCTTAAAAAAACAACGTTTTTACGTGAAAACAGCCTCACCGAGAATTTCAGCAAACATGGCGCCTACCCTATCTTGTAGAGAATAAAAAATTGAGTAAAATAGACGATTTTAAAAAAAATCGTAGGACCAGTTTTTGAGAAAATCGCAAAAAACTGAAAAATTATACGAATAAACTACTACTTCCGGTTGACCGATTTTGATGAAAATGTTCGTGTCGCGTCCGGTAGTGGTATGTAACTTAAGTTTGAAGTTTCAAGTTCGTACGATGTTCCGTTCTTGAGATATTCTGTTCACACACAGACACACAGACACACACACAGACCAATCGCTAAAAACATGTTTTTTGGATTCAGGGGGTCTGAAAACGTATAGATCCGGTGAAAACTCGATTTCGAAAAATCGACATGAAAACAATACTTTCCTTCCTATATATTCATATAGGCAAGAGAAAGTAAAAATTCGTGACTGAATGGGTTAAACTCAACACTTGCTCACCATCTATTAACCCTTTCACTGCCAAGTTATAAAACCATGGGTTAAACCAGTGAGCCAGGTTTTTTAAATATTTTTTGTATGCATCTTACTTTACTTTACTATATGGGCGTTCAGGCCTCTGCAGCCCCTCCTCACCGCGACCTAAAAGATCTTTTGTGATTGCCCCTATTCCTTATTTATGCAAGACCCACACTTTCAATAAAGCGCAGGATCTGCCTAGGATCTAGTGCACTTACCTGAGAAGGTGTTAACACATCCTTACCCATCAGCGCTCTTCTTTTGCAGCCAACCACTTTGCAACTGCATAAAATGTGCTCAGCCTTCTCTTCTGCCTCATGACAGAATCTACACAGGCTCTCTTCAGCAACTCATATCTTGGATAAATGATACCCAAGATTACAATGACCAGTCATCAGGCCCACTACCCTCCTCAGGTCCTGTCTTCCTAGTCTATTGTATATCCCAGCCTTTCTGCTGGAATAGGCAATGAATTTCTTTGCCTGTTCACAGCCTGTCACCTTATTCCAATAGGAGGTTTTAGCCTCCTCTTCCCAGGCCCTAACTATACCTCTATAATAGCCCTCACCAATTCCACAGAATGGCTCTGGGCCTATGAAGTGAGAGGCTGCACCTTTCTTTGCTAAGGCATCCGCTCTCTCATTTCCAGGCTTGTATGCATCTTAAGTTTTTAAACATTTTAATTTTTACTAGTTTTATCAATTAAAATTATTTCTTTGTAGCACATTTATTAAAATTTATATTAGATTTATTCCACTATTTGTACCACTAAAATCATGAACAACATGAATAAATTTATTGGAAGCCTACTGGTAGCTTTCCGAAGTAGGTCTAACCTTTTTACGTCATTTAAGTGGAGGTTTAATTACACTAGATTGTTCTTCCATGTCACAATTACTATCACTCTCGGCTAAATCACAATCGGAGAAGAATGAAAAATAAACCAATATCATTATTGACGCCATTTCGTGTTTACAAACAAAACAGGCCGTGCAGAAATGAAAATATCTCTTTACTACATACTTGATTTCGTCGACAAAGAAGAAAAAGAAGTCAACAGTAAATGCGTAAACACAGTTGATAACACTTACTGGAGGCAATTCAAACACTTTCAATGCCAATCGAGTTAAATCGTGTTTGGCAATATGATTTAAAACTTCAAAACGAGTTAACTCGTGTTTGGCGTGTAAGCATGGTAAGCCCACTACGTGTATACTCGTGTTTGGCAGTAAAAAGGTTAACACATTCACTGCGGCCCGTGTTAAGCGATGTTATTCGCTGTGACTGAACCGTCGCCTGCCGCATTTATATGTTCCCCGCACACAGTAATGCACAAGTCCGCGGCGCTTCATATCCTCATATTCTCTCTACAATTACAATTTCTCGTGTGTATTTTCATACTTTTATTTTATATTTATACGTGTATGTTTATGTATTTTACTATTTATAAATGTATTTGTTTTCATTTTAAAAATACACACATAAAAGTATAAATACAAAACAAATGTAAAAGTCTGAATGTACTTTGCTTTTATCACGTAAACCTATGAGAAAAAATTAAAAACTTATAGGAGTAAAAGGATAATAATAGTTCTATATGGCACTCTTAGCTGAATAACTGCGGTGTGGCCAAAGGTTTCTGAAAAGTTGAAAGTAAGTAATATTACGGTACAGACGGCAGACAGATATCGGTATTTGTGATGGTTATACGATTTTTTTCTTTTTTTCAACAATATTTTATTACCCTTTCTGTTCCCACAGCAGTAAGTCTTTCCGTGAACAGGTAAAAATGCAATTCCAAAAATGGGGTCACCTAAGAAAAGAATTTAATAAGCCTACTAGTATACTATTATAAGTGAATGACCCTGCCGCTTTGTGTGAATGTGCACGCCTCGTAGGCTTCTAAAATTATAAGTACTAATAAAATATTTCTATAACCAATTTTTAAATTGTGCTAACATTTAAAAAAAATTAATACCTACTAGTTTCTTTAAAAAAAGTTAACTTTAGGTCTGTATGTTCGAAAAAATAGGCCTACTTAAATTTAAAGCATTTAGGTATTACATTCGTATACTCATATTTATTTATTTAGTTGCATTTTTGCTACACTTAATATTTACTAAGTATAGTAAATGTTGCGTAATTGTAAGAAAAGTAATATAATGAAATAACATTTTATTAATAACAAATAAAACAGCCCGTAAAACTCGAAACATAGAAGAAAATATATCAGTTTTTAAAACTCCGTAAAAAAACTGGTGACGTCTATCCAAGAACTGATCACTCACTACCATAGAATGAACCTTTTCCTATGACTGGGCAATAAAATAAAGACTATTCACCCTACCTAAACGTAGAAAGAAGCAATAATAAACTGTATAGATCGGACGCGGAAACGCGTCGGCCAGTCACCTGGGAGTGTTTAGGTTGACGCGGATCCACGTCAGCTGCAGTCGACCAGTTAAAAAGACTATTTGAAAAAGGAAATACCTACATTAAAAACAATTAACTTCCATAACATTTTCCACTTAAAAAACCATAAATTAAACTGGTTATTAATGGCTGAAATACTGTACAACAAAATGAAACAGGTCTTGTGTTCTCGTCTTACTCTGTACAATTCTAACTAGAATGTGACTGCCATGCACACACATTAGTAAGCGCATATCCCTCCATACCAGTCATTTTTAGACTCGTTGCCAGACACAAATCTCAGGATGATTATAGAAGTGTACCTCTACTCACAAATTTCTCAATATTAAAATTGGAAAATTAGAAGAGTTCGAGATGTGGCTCTACCACTGGATATTTAGAGTATCATGGATCAACTATATTAAAAATGAGGAGATTCATGAATTGATGTAGAAAATGAAAGAAATATTTACTATCTTAAAAATAAAAAAACTCCCAGTACCTATTTACAGAAAATACATATGTGAAATGAGAGTAGATACATTACTGCGAAATGTTTAAAAATTAACTTTCTTCATCTGAAATCTGCCTTCCTGTCTCTTTTAGTTGATCTTTGTTTTTAGTCTGGATTGTCCTTTAGTCTCTTAAGTCAGTCTTGATCTGTACATCTTCTATTGTGATTTGTAAGATTTCTGTAATTCATTTAATGTTACTTGTACTGTTTTGTAATTTTTCTATTATTTCTGTGATAATTCGTTTTGTGGTGTTCAAATTGGAAGTCAAATGAACGAAATACATTTTTTTTAATTGTGCTTGTTACCATTTCTCTTTTACGTTCTTTTATTGGAATCTAGTCTCCAATGTTAGTTTTCTTGAAATTTTTAATTAAGATTTTCAGGCTATTGGAAGTCATTTCTTGTTGTATCTGTATCTTAGAATAAGAACAACTAATGTCATTCTTTCACAAAAATGAGTTGAACACGTTATCAACGTAACTTTTTTGTGTACTTTTTGAACAACCAATGTCCATTATGTATAGTTCATGAGATATTGCATGTATTTATTACCAATGTCAGTCAGCTTCTTGAAAAATAATATTGCAAGGACAATCAAACACAACATTGGTTCTCAGATGCCATAATTTTTTCATAAAAAACCAACCAAAGTCATAATTGGTTATGATTGCAAAAAAAAATTTCTAAATGAAGTTTGTTAGCAATAAGAACCAATGTTGTTGACATTGGTTGTTTTTGGAGTGACTTTTCTTAATTTTTGCTGCTATTGTAGCTGACTTAGGTGGAATTCCTGGTGTTGTTTAAAATTTTACAAAGATCTTCCTTGGCTCTTTTCTCAAAACTGTTGTTTTTTGACATTGGTTGTTCTTGTTTAAGGTACTGATATATTCGTGGTGATATGTTGTACTTTCGTAAGGTTGTTAATTCTGTTGTGCGATGCCGGGTTCTGATCAAGGTTGTATATTATGGTTTCTCCTAGATATTTAAATAAATCTATAATTTTTTAATACTCATCATTTGCAAAGTTGTAATTATAAAATTTTGTTTTTTACAGATGTGGGAAAAAGCTGAGGAAGCAATTTGTGAACAAACTATGGCAGATCTTTTATATTTAACAGAAAATGATGGAAAACTGCGATTGGATACATATTGTTTGTAATGATCGATTACAATATCCAATTTTTTATACCGATGTTTTCTGCGAGGTTCAAGAACTGGAAATGAAACAGATTTTTTACAAATACAGTTTACAAGATGTGAAAAAAATTTGCTAAAAGATGGTTTTTTTCCACTTTACATAATCACTGTTGGACCCAAAGATAATCTAGTGCGCTTTTGATGGATTTTGAAGTATTTATGAGTTTCTGATCTTGAAGATTTTTCCACCAGTTGATGAACATTTTACTTAACTAGTAGAAGAAACCAGCAAGTGTTCATTTCATCACCAATGATGTTCAATAACACTGTTGTCAGTGTAATAATATTTTAGCAGCTTTTTAATGTTAACCCGATTGCTTACATTAAATTAACTCCTAATAGCTAGCGCATGGTGGAAAGATTTCATATGTGTGCTCGTCTCACAGCACAATTTGCTCCGACCTGTGCAACTACATCATTCTCGTTAAACGGAGTCCTTTCATCTCCGACTGTCTACGGTATTATGACCAAAAACTGCGCAGGGATTTTTAGGTAGCTTTAGTAACTTGATACTGAATACTGTCTCCTACGACTGGAATCGCAGAAAATTTTTTTAAAGAATGAAGTCGTGACTACACAGCAACATGTGCATTGGCACACCCATGTAGTCTTTCTGCCATGTAACCAGCAGGTAGAATTTACTAATATGTGAAATAGTAATGTTAAGTACTGCTGTTGCTAATCTCTACAGTATGATAATGAATAAAAGCTTGCAGTGCCTTAACAATCTTCTGGTAACGTACAGATACATTGTTTTATAATGTAACAATGATGTATAGGACATTTCTGTAAAATATGTTTTGTCTAAACACAGCTTCAAGTAATCTGAAATCAAACATATAATAGAATTCACAGCAATACAAGTTCGGCTTTGTTTGCATCGTTGTCTGATTTGTCACTAATACTCAGTATTAAATTAGTCAAGGATGTTTACCCAGATCGAATTGCAACTCCGTTTGAACTTCATTGTTCATGTGCATTGGTGACACACCATTCATCAGTTACTAATTAAAACACAACTTAATCCATAAGTCAGAATTTACAATTCTACTTGGAATCTCCTTCAGTGTAATCGTAGTACACACTGATATTGTAAATGTGCCGATATTAACTATTATATTGAAGCTCGCATTGCTATTATTTTTATACAAGGCATTTATTTTGTTTGCTACGTGATCCGACAGTGCTATATGTGACCCAGTGCAGGAAAAAAGATCTTAAGTAAGAAAATGTACATTTTTAGTTTGATACAGTAATAAACTGCCCATAAGAGACAGGTAGAGTGTCAAATTATTTACACTCAATCTGTTCGTTGCAGGGCTAAAATAAATAGTTCTGTTTCTTATCACATGGTCAGCCAATTAAATGACTGAATCATTTAAGAACAAAAGAGGTAGAGGTGTAAAAGACACTAATCAGAGTTATCTCTTCTGAAAGTAATGAATTTTATTATACAGCCAGACCCTGTGATAAATGAAGTGAAGGTATCATTTGCAGAGTGGAAAATTTGTGCTTTTCAGAGGGCCCGGCATGCTGATAAGCGTACTTTTCCACTCAGTGAGGAAGGCAATGGTAAACCACCTCACTCCTCGTTTTACTTAGTAAAACCTCTACAGGTTCAAACCAGCCTTTTGGCTGATGACCTAAACAACAACACAGTAATAAAAAGCAAAACATTTTGATGTAAAAATCATTTAAGTTCAAAATAACATGAGTTATTATGCGCTGTGGAAGTTTAATCTTTAAAAATGTATGTTTTGAGAAAAATGCGTTTAAAATTGTCTCTAGTATATTCCGATTCAGAGTAGGCCTACATCATCTGTAACTCATCGTTTAGTTCACCACATGACAGATAATCACTTAATATTTTTTAAATAATTTCTTCCTTCGATATTTCCAAAATAATAATAGTAATAATCTACAATGTAAACACATAAAACTGTTGACTGAATGCACAACATAAACAACATCGCATGCAAACACATGTAATAGATCGTGGTCACAGATTATGTATAGTAACATATAGAATGTATGCTAATGTTATCTGAAAGATCGTAGTAAAAAGCATTAAGACATGAAAAGTTAAATATCTATCGGTAAAAGTAATTAGCAGTTAGTTTGCTAACTCTGTTAGAAGTGTTCTACGAAATGGTACCTAGAGTCTGCTATCATAACTTGTATAAATGACTTTAGGTCCCTTTCTCTGTGGTTACATGGGTTTAGCAAAAGACATATTTTGCATTCTGTAAATATTTAACTAATTCCTGTACTAAATCATTTAAAAGACTACAGATAGCAGCAGAAGCAAAAATCTAAAAATCATTATTTTTGACATCTTGACCAAAATGCTCGTAGCATGAAATCATTCTCGCAGACTTTAGGTCCCTTTTCCTGCAACACATCATATATACTATAAAATCAGTTTTTATACCATTCATTACGTGCAATATTTTATTTACCTTATTCATTGAGTGTTGAAAGTAAGCAGTTCCCTTTAACAACTACAGCCAATGGTTGTGACACTGTTCATGTGATTGACTGACTGCTAACACACCAGTTCACATGTAGATTGTTGTATCATTCAACCCATAAAGTCTTCTTCTTCTTATCAAGGATTAGGCATAAGCCTGTTCCGTACTCACAAACCATCCTGTACGTCTACATAAACACGAGACACTCCAGCCCATACATCTCGACTACTGCCATCTTCTTCGAGGTCTTCCCACCTCCCTTCTTCCAACTGGAACATATTCCGTTACTTTTAGAGGTATTCTCTCCTCTGGTATTCGTTCAAAATGTTGCCTCTATTGATTTCGGTACTCCTCTACTTTTTCATTCAAGCTAAATACACGCAACTCGGATCTACTTTCTTCGTTATGTATTAGATCCAGCCTCGAGCAGCGCTTCACCCTTCTTAAAAACCTCATTTCAGCTGCTTGGATCCTACTTTCTTGGCATTTTGTGGTATCCATGACTCACTTCCATAAAGTATATACTACAAATAGATTGATTAGACAGCTGCATGTGAACCAATACTCCCATAACAAAATCGCACGTATTAATGCATCTCTGGTTAAATGAACTATATACAGTTTGTCAGATTTCATTAATCACCAGAAACCTGAATGTGACGCAGCTAAAGAAAATATAAAACTTATTTTGTACCCATAAAACTGTGCATGTACTGTGATAAAACTTAAGTACAGTAGATGCCTGCTATAATATACTACTTGAAGGATTCTGATGTCCATTGTATCAAAATTAAAGTACAGTACTGTAGCCCTATTTTTTTATTGTACTGTCTATATTCATGTACATATCTAAGCCTGTACTGTATGTAGAGCGTATATAAACGCTCGATTATGATATGCCTTAGATTAAAAATGGTTAAAAATTATTTTTCTTTTAGAAAAAGACTTGTATTATGTAATGTTGTTCCATTTTGGAAAACAAGTAAAAATACATAATTTAAATGCCAACATAGAAACTAACTTTTGTGTACATAACTACAAAAGAAATTTTAGTGTAATATTGAAAAAAAAGTGTAGGGTATAGGTTTTTTAATTTGTTATCAGGAACTGAATTTTTTTATTGACAAACCACCCAATTTGATCACTGTTTTTCGCTGTATTTTTTTACGCGATTCAGCATGAATTTTTGAATAGGAACCCCCAATGGAGTTTGTTCAGGAATGACTGCCAGCTGGTCACCCTACAGAGTCAGTTGCCCAACTAATGTTGATAGCGGCTTTCTACCAGTTGACTGACTGGGCTGGCCCGAAGGCTTAATTTATTGTACAATGTATACTTTTACAAAAGTGAAATTGATGGAAGAGGAAGAAACATTATATACCTTTAATTGCCGAATTGACTTTCTTTATCACTTCTGTAAATCATATAAAATTTCTATATCATGTAGGTCTATCAATGGCACGATTCATTGTAGCGACTGCCTACTGTAATTCATAATTTATAATAGAAATCATAATATTACAGAACAGCAATACAAATTATCATTAAAATGAAACTTTAGCCGAGGTCTGTAGTAACTAATACTACTGTTTCTTATTAATTTCTATGAAACAAACAAATTCTAATTTTAAGAACCTATACATTAAATATCTTTAAAATGATTTCCTGATGTAACAATTATTGGTTTTTATCAGATTTGTTGCTTTCTTTGTGAACTGTATAACCATGTATAATTAGGGAAAATACTACAGATTATCAATTGGTTTCTGATATCCATTTTGTTTTTTGTTTTTATTCTTAATTTGTGTACGTTGCAGTATGTTCAATTTAGAACAATAAGCAACCCCATGACCCAATGAGATGAGGATGATGTGTATCGCATGTAAATAAAGTGTAGTTTAGTACACACCCAGGCCAACCATTCCTGAGAGAATATGGTTAATTAAACCCCAACCATCAAAGTATACCGGTAACCACTGTCTAGTATTCAAATCCGTATAAAAGTAACTAACTACTTTTACTAGGATTTTAACCAGGAACCTTCGTCTCTGAAAATCAGCTGTTAAACAGCTGATTTTGGCGATGACTTTACCTCTAGACCAACCCAGTGGATTTTATGTTTTTAATTCACCTATTTTTATTTTCCATTTATAATTTATGTTTTCTTTTGCATAGTTTTTACTTTTGATTCATGAGGTACAAGTGGTTCTAACCAATTACTATAGTGTTTGTAAATATACTTGTAAATAGGCCAGGTGATCATTCCTAAACTACTTATAAATCTATTGAAAAATAATTAACAAGCGATATTTAACTTGTTCATGCAACAGAGTCATTTATATGTCATTTAAATATTATTTTATGACAATTTTCCAGCTGTTAGGCAATAAGTAAATTTACTTACCATGTTTTCAGTGAACTAAATGAAATTTTATAGATATTTAAATTATAATAACCTGCACGAAAATGGTTTGATGGTAGTTGAAGCACTGTTTTCAGATTGCTGCCCACACATTTATTCAAATCTGCAAGAATTTTTAGAGGTTTCACCCTAGCCATTTTAAGCTCTATTTTAATCAAAAACATCTGGAAAAAATACTGTGGGCTCCTAATGAATCGTATTTTATTACTACATAACTGTTATTATTGTGTTGTGATCTTTAGGTCAGTTGCGCACACACTAAGATAGGCAACCTTAATTTTGCAACATTATTTGCGTTTGACAATGAAAAACTTTTCTTTGAAATTGACGACATATTTTTTTTATCATTTCATTAGAAAATACAGAATTTTTACTTTAATTTCATGTATTATTTAGCATAGATACAGAGGAAAAAATAGTTATTTGACTAAAATATGACTAAACACGTACGGTTGACTTCTCAACTTAACCAATATGGTGATCCATTCGTTCGGGCTTTGTCGGTCCAGAATTCTCACTCCAAGAATGTATTTGTTTTAGAAATAACATGAAATATTCACATTACCATACGTTGTTTTTGTTTCAAAAATATTGCTAAAACAGGGTTTCATTTATTGCCCAGAAATACGAATATGACATTAGATGTGGCAACGTTGGAGGGTGCGGGGGAAGAGGAACCACTCCATCTATGTAGTCACCATCGGACCATTTTCGCCGGCCGCGTTGGCGATGTTGGTAACGTGCTCGCCTCTCATCACGCGGTCTTGGGTTCGAATCCCACTCGGGCATGGCATTTTTTCATACGTTACAAAAAATTCATTTCATCCTTCACCGTCTGCATTAGCAGCAATTTGCAGAACGTCGGACGTTAAACCCAAAAAAAAAAAAAAAAAAAAAATCATGTAGGCTACTCTAATAATTATTATTTTGTTATTAACTATTTCTCAGTGATCTATAAGCAACTAAGGTTCCTTTGTGCATGTAGTGCAGAAAAAAATGTCTCTAGTTATGTTAGTATTTAAACCAATAAATTCAGTAGAATTCCTTATTTTCTATAAAGTTTCTCTATGTGGAAACACACTGGAAATGATTTTAAATTAGTGAAAGAATAACCTAATATTTTCAAGTAGAATTCAAACAGTGATTCAAAACTAGCACAAACATTAAATTCCGCAAAAATTGTTCACAAAGATATTGTTAACCCACCGGGTTGGTCTAGAGGTAAAGTCGTCGCCAAAATCAGCTGGTTAACAGCTGATTTTCGGAGACGAAGGTTCCTGGTTCAAATCCTAGTAAAGGTAGTTACTTTTATACGGATGTGAATGCTAAACAGTGGTTACCGGTGTACTTTGATGGTTGGGGTTCAATTAACCATACTTTCTCAAGAATGGTCGGCCTGAGTCTGTACAAGACTACACCTCATTTACACGTCATACATATCATCCTCATCTCATTGGGTCATGGGGTTGCTTATTGTTCAGAATTGAACAGATTGCAACGTACACAAATTAGGAATTAGAAAAAAAAAAACAAAGATATTGCAATGTAGCAAGTTAAGTCCAGCCTCTCTTAGTTTGCTCCTAATGTAAACAAATAATGAGGTCACTGACCATGCGCATTGTATCAAAATGAGTACACGCTGATTAAAAGTAACAACTAATACTTTCAAAATATTTTTCTAAATGAAATTTTTAGGCCTACATCATATCATGATTGATGTTTTAAGTACTTATATTATTTAAAAAATAATTAACTTAATAGGAATACGACATCCGTAAATTCGCAGACTCTAGCGTGCATCCTGTAGTAGGTGGCTTTTGTTTGTTGAAAGTAGGAGCAAACTAAGAACGGTTGAACTGTAGAAAGGTCTACTGAGGGTGTACAAGATGAACAATGAGAAATTTAAATTGCTTGGCTGGAAAGTAGTCATAATATATGAATAGGATGAATTATGGACAAGTCCGTAAAAAGGTGAGTTGAACTTGTCCATAATTTGAGACAAGTATTATTTTTACAACAAATTATGACACATAAATATTATAATGTAATGTTCTAAACAGAGGCACCATAATCAATCAGTCAACTGATTGATACACTCATTGGCCTATTGACTTTTTAAGGACTATAATGCAATACTCATCAAACATAATATTCCATCTTTCAATGCATTCAAACTGTGTAAACAATTTGTTTAAATATAATTAAAATGTAAAGAAGCAATAAAGTTTTTTATTCACTTGGCTGTTGGATTTTTTTCAACCTATCTTAACCCTTTATAGGGCAGTACTACGGGGTAAATATACATGTTGTAAAATGTTAAATTTTGTTTCGTAGGGACTTAAATAATGTACGTATTTCTAGTGCCAGAACAGTACGATATTTCTTTTTTTTATCTTAAGCCCTTAATGGGAATCACAGAATGTTTATTAAAATAACATATAGTCCTATATAACAGAAAAATCTGGTGTGAAACACTCACACAACTCTCTCATGCCAGTGCAAATTATGAACAATAAAACATTACAGATATTTATTTTTTAATTAGTAATAAAACATTACAAATAAACAAAAAACATAACCTTATTTTAATCATGAGTGAAAGACGCAAAATGAAAATCGAACTCAGTTTGGCTTAAAAATACGGAAAATCACTCTTTCACGCTAAACTAGGCTCTGTAGAGAAAAATTCTCATAATAAAAGTTGTAGATTTTTTAATTTTCTATAAATTTGATTATAAACACTTATGTCATAAAATGAATACTAAGGCCGAAATCTTTAAAAAATCGATTTTTCACACGTTTTCGTGAGAAAAAACAGAAAATCGCTAATTACCGCTAAACTAAGCGTTATACAAAAAAAATGTTTGAAATAAAAGTTGTAGGATTTTTAATTCTCTACAACTTTAATTATATAAATTTTTGCGCTAAAATGCATATAAAACCATAATCTTAAGAAAACAATGTTTTTACGTGAAAACAGCCTCACCGAGAATTTCAGCAAACATGGCGCCTACCCTGTCTTGTAAAGCATAAAAAATTTAGTAAACCAGGCAATTTTTAAAAAAATCGTAGGACCAGTTTTTGAGAAAATCGCAAAAAAATTAAAAATTATACGAATAAACTACTACTTCTGGTTGACCGATTTTGATGAAAATGTTTGTGTCGGGTCCGGTAGTGGTACGTAACTTAAGTTTCAAGTTCGTACGATGTTCCATTCTTGAGATATTCTGTTCACACACACACAAACCAATCGCTAAAAACATGTTTTTTTGGGTTCAGGGGGTCTGAAAACGTATAGATCCGGTGAAAACTCGATATGAAAACAATACTTTCCTTCCTATATATTCATATAGGCAAGAGAAAGTAAAAATGTGTAAAATAACTTATCTCAACTTTATATTAGCATGATTGCTTGCTTTTCCGTAAAAAACTCGGAATTTTTTAAGCACTGTACAAAAGTAACAACAAAACAACATTGTAGCATACGCTGGTATGAATCCTTACCACATCCGTGTAACTCATGAAACAAATGGACGCTGTGCAATAATTTCAAAATGTGGATACCCTACTTACCAGAGAATATCGATAAAACCATAAAATGCTAATAGGGTTCAACTGCATAGCTTATTCTTTAAAAAAAATCAACCTTATTGCCAGTGGTAAGTATACATATCAAAGACCTATAATCAATCAGTCAACTGATTGATACACTTATTGGCCTATTGACTTTTTAAGGACTATAATGCAATACTCATCAAACATAATATTCCATCTTCCAATGCATTCAAACTGTGTAAACAATTTGTTTAAATACAATTAAAATGTAAAGAAGCAATAAAGTTTTTTATTAATTTGGCTGTTGGATTTTTTTCAACCTATGTTAAGGCATAAAAGAAAAATGAAATAGGAAAAGTGTTTTATCACTAAAAGTTACCTATGGCTACTTTTCGACATTTCACCGTAACGATGGAGCCATTTTTTGTACTGGTAATGCGCTATAAGTTGACAATTGCTCCTATTGTACAGAGGAAAGTATACTATCCATTCTACTAACATCAGCCAACATGAAAACAAAAGTACTGCCCGTTCCCAAGCTTTGTGCAGCTGAGAGGTATGCATTACGTCACGTCACTACTACTGTGAGAGATTGCGTTAGTAGTAGTAACGTTTTACTTGTACTATGTTTGTAGTAGTCAAGGGTACTATCGAAACTACATATATTCTGTGTCGCTGTCTACAGCGAATAGTCAAAACAATACCCACGTATGTCACCGCACTAGGCAACCTACTGCCTAGCGAAGAAGAGCAATGAGATGATTAGTAGAGTTATGACGTAGCAGTTGTTTGGTACTTCGTCTGTCCCCTTCATCCCGCAGCTGCACAAAGCTTAGATTCATACAGTACTAGTAGCATGACGCATCAATCGTGTTACTCAAATTGTAATTGACAGACTAACTAGTCTTATCACTAAAAATGTCAGTGAGCAGTAATTCAGTTTTTGCTGATAACTGAAAAAAATACAAAGTAAAACTTAGGCCTAGTAGTATGGCTTATGTAGAATGTAAGTTTATTCTTCTTCTTCTTAAAGTTCCATCTCCTATCGGAGGTTGGATATCATAATGGCTATGGTCACTTTGCTGGCTGCCGCTCTGAATAGTTGCAATGAACTACAGTTGAACCATTCTCTAAGATTCCGCAGCCAGGAGATGCGTCTTCTTCCTACGCCTCTTCTTCCTCGGATCCTTCCCTGCATAATAATTCTCAGCAACTCATATTTTTCTCCTCTGGTTATGTGACCCAAATATTCTAGTTTTCTTGTTTTTATACTTTTCATAACTTCTAACTCCTTATTTAAACGTCGGAGCACCTCAACATTGGTAACCTTTTGGACCCACTGAATTTTCAATATTCTCCTGTAACACCACATTTCGAACGCTTCTATCTTCTTTATGTAAGTTTATTAAGGATTCATAAATAATGCAATGGGATGTTTATAAAACGACGATTGCTATGATTTATTTAGAAAAGCACACATAGTAGCACTTCCACCCCCATCCATAGTCCACCTACTCTTACACTCACTGACGATTATCAACTTACAGCACGTTACCAATACCTGCGTTTAGTTTTACAATACCTTCTTCACAAAATGTTGCCGCCAAAGAATTTAAATGAGTCTTAAAATTTGAATAATTAAACAGTTTCACATGAACAACTAAAGATAAAACATCTTCTAAAAATTTTAGTTTCAATTTATGTACTCCGATAGAGTGGATCCATCGAAATATGTCAGTAGAAAGTAGAACTGTAAACAAAGAACAAGTGATATAACAGGTCAGTGAAAATTAAGTATTTTTACAATAGGTTTTCTACTTAAACCAATATTTCCTACCATATTCCTTTCTCTTCCAAAAACCACTCTTATCTTCAGTCCATACTTTTTCATCATGCAAGACCACATTATCATACACTAATCATTAATTTTTTGCAATAATGAATGGTTTATTGACTACAATTACAAACGGTAATATTTTTGTAATCACTTCATTTATTGTTACAACATAAATGGCAATATCCATTACAAGATATTTATTATAATTTACAAATAACAAAAATAAAAGGATTGCAATATACAGCGTCATTCAGTAATTTAAGTAACTTTTATCATTGTATACTTTTATTCTCCAGAAAACAAATCATTGCTGTATCAATTAAGATGTTAATACTTGATCAATGAGATAAATTTGATTACAAAACCAATGATATTTTCTGCAAATAAATCCCTCAATTCAGTAAAAGTATATTTTGTATATAAGGATAATTAGATTTGTAAAAATTGTCCACATTTTTTTAACTAAGGTCAATTAGATGTTGATACTTGATCAATGAGACAAATTTGATGACAAAACCAATGATATTTTCTGCAAATAAATCCCTCAATTCAGTAAAAGTATATTTGTATATAAGGATAATTAGATTTGTAAAAATTGTCCACATTTTTTTAACTAGGGTCATCAGGATCAGAATTGATTAACAGCCAATGCAAATAGAAAAAGACTGCTATTATGCTTTGTCCATTATACAAATTACACCCTTTGCAACTGTTGATGTAGATAAATCTACTAGATATAAAATTCATATAACCAATGTTGTAAACTGCTCAACTCAAAGTTAAAATGTTAGTACATTCTTACCAAGCAAGATATTTTCAGGTATTCCTATCTTTACACCTTCAAAACGGTTTTTTAGGAAAATTTTTATTAACAAAACGTTACAGGTACGTAACGTTCATTCATTCATTCACCTTGTCGCAAATGTTTCTGATCCACATATGAGTTCTGATCCACCTACCCCTCTGAGGCCGAGACACGGAAGCAGCGCGAAGCGCTGCTGGAGTGGCGAGTTTAACTATTACAGTCCTAGTCCATTTAATGGGCTGACCATTTGATAAGAAACAGAACTATTTATTTTAGCCCTGCACTCAATCTGTAAGTTGCAGGGCTAAAATAAATAGTTCTGTTTCTTATCACATCGTCAGCCATTAAATGACTGAATCATTTAAGAACAGAAGAGGTAGAGGTGTAAAAGACACTAATCAGAGTTATCTCGTCTGAAAGTAATGGATTTCATTTTACAGCCAGACCCTCTGGTGAATGAAGTGAAAGTGTCATTTGCAGAGTGGAAAATATATGCTTTTCAGAGGGCCTGGCATGCTGATAAGAGTACTTTTCCACTCAGTGAGGAAGGCAATGGTAAACCACCTTACTCCTCGATTTACTTAGTAAAACCTCTACAGGTTCAAACGAGCCTTTTGGCTGATGACCTAAACAACAACAGTCCTAGATATTTGTATCTACAGTTCAGCCGTTGTTAGTTTGTTCCTACTGTCAACAAACAAAAGCCAGCTACTACAGGGTGCACACTAGTGTCTCCAACTTTACAGGTGTCATATTCCTATTAAGTTAACTATTTTTTAAATTATAAGTACTTAAAACATCAGTCATGATATGATGTAGGCCTAACAATTTAATTTATAAAAATACTTTTAAAGTATTTTGTATTTAAATACTTTTGAAAGTATTTTGTTGTTACTTTTTAATCAGCGTATACACATTTTGATATAATACGCATGCTCAGTGACGTCATAATTTGTTTACATTAGGAGCAAACTAAGAGAGGCTGGACTATAGTTTAGTATTCTACTGGCTAGATGGCATCAGCTGTTTTATCTGAATATGTCATTAGAAAAACATTCCTAAGAGGTTATCAACATTTTGTTTGAGTTTTACCTCAACAAGTTGGTAGATGGCTGAAGTTCATATTATAATCTTAATTTATTATTTTTAATTGGGAAATATCACGAATGATTATTCTGAAATTACGTTTAGTGATTGCGATCTAACAGTTTACCCTGGTGAATGTTTTAAGAAGCATCACTGTGTTATAAAATACCGCTAAACATTTTTTCTTGTATTTTGCAATTTCCATGTCTGTACTAACAGAATATTTAAATATTAAACAAGACAGAAAATACTAGGTTTATCTTTCCATAAAAATTGGACTCTTCATTCAAGTTGGTAATCTATAACTAAAGAAACACAAGGGTTATTATAAAGGAGGTGTGAAAAGCAAAAGAGGATACTGAAAACATGATAACAAAGACAAAAAATACTAGATTTATCTTGCGATAAAAATTGGTCATTTACAACTAAAGAAACACCAAGGGTTATAAAAGAGGTGTGAAAAGACAAAGAGGTTAAAAATGTTAAATAACTCGGCATGTTTATAAATAAACTTCAGTTGTTGTTTAGGTCAACAGCCGAAAGGCTGGTTTGAACCTCTAGAGGTTTTACCGAGTAAAAACGAGGAGTAAGGTGGTTTATCATTGCCTTCCTCACTGAGTTGAAAGAGTATGCTTATCAGCATGCCAGGCCCTCTGAAAAGCAATCACTTTCCACTCTGCAAATGACACCTTCATTTCATTCACCACAGCATCTGGCTGTATAGCGAAATTCATTACTCTCAGAGAAGATAACTCTGACTAGTGTCTTTTACACCTCTACCTCTTCTGTTCTTAAATAGTTCAGTCATATAAGTGGCTGACTGACTATGTGATAAGAAACAGAACTATTTTTTTCGCCCTGGACCAAACAGATAGAGTGCAATTAAAATAACACTCCACCTGCCAGTTTTGGGCATAAACTTCAGTTATCCATACTTAAAAAGTGTGAACAGTAAAATGAACAAAGTACTGAGTTTTTAATGTATTCATGTAAATAATAAATAATTCAATTACTTTATTACTGTACGTAAAAATCAAAGGCTAAGGATCACAGAAGCACAATTATTATACAACATATGTTTTATAGTTAATAAATTTACTTTCATCACTGGATTCAGTAATAAAAGAATTTTTTTAGCTAGTTCAGCTTAAAGATTAAAAACTACCATTTTATTTCTTAGAACAAAAAAAAATTCTCAACCTATTTCATGAATGGGTCTTTAAATAGTTTGTGCACGATATTCTGAACTGTCCATTAACATTAACTCAACAGTATCGGTATTTTTATTTCTCATCTTCAATTTTTCCAAAGGGAAACTACAGTTTGAGCATATTTTAAAATTCTATATATAACACCTACTACAACATTACGGTAAAACAAACCTAAATCGGTACATTACTCTACAGACCCATGATCACCCTACCGTATTTCAAATGAAAATAAATTATTTGCATGTAGCAAATACTATTGATAAAACAAAATAAACCAATAGTTAAAATATATCTTCCGTATATTTTGAAATTTTCTTTATAACACTAAGATGCAATTTTAGGGTAAATTTATAAGATGCAACATGAACAAAAAAAAGCGGTAACATAACAGATTGTACATGGCATTTGAAGTTAAATGGTCCTTCCAAGTTGCCGTTGAATGGTAAATTTTAAGGCCGGGCATACACATGACCACTTGTGGTTCCCACCGATGGCCAATATACAGGCACTTGACCTGACACTTTCCTTGCAAGAATTAGCCTAGAAGTAGTGTTAACATGGACTCTGATACTGAGAGCACTGTGTAATGTCTACCACTGTTAATAGCAAGATACCATCGCTAACAAAAAAACAGTAACGATATTGGGTACATCCAATGTTATCATTATGTCCAAATCATGGGCAATTTAATTTACTTTTCAACGAGCTTAAAAAAGATGAAGAGAAATTTGAATACATATAGCAGAATGTTACAAAAGTGACATTCCTCTACATTTTTTTTCATTTTGTTTATTTAAAGTCGCATCAACAGCTTGGTTATTAGCGACTACGGTGGGTTTTGGAACATAATAATTTCAGACCCTAGCCGCGAATCGAACCCAGGACCTCCGCTTATCGTAGGCTAGCGCACTATCCACTACGCCACGAAGGTGGCGGCCTCTGCATTTATTATCACTAATTCTTTCA
The DNA here is from genome assembly GCA_035578175.1 of Catonia carolina. Taxonomy (NCBI): domain Eukaryota; kingdom Metazoa; phylum Arthropoda; class Insecta; order Hemiptera; family Achilidae; genus Catonia; species Catonia carolina. The sequence goes on from JAQMRL010000013.1 coordinate 15,588,791, forward strand.
GATGCCATGTAATATCTAACAAGCTATAAGCAGTCAATTGTTTAAAACTTATTTAAAACTTTAGTCTTTTAACACATTTATGTAAACTATAATCTTCAATAAATATACTCCTGCGGTACTAGACATCAAAGATATTCTTAAAAAATTTTAACTACAAAAGTAATATACAATTTTAACCCCTTACTGGTTTCTAATGGAACATTACAACACTTAAAATGGAAAAAGCCATTGTAATATTACACAAGGAGTTTTAGTATGATATTTATTTTGTCTTTACATTATATCAATAGCATTTTAGTTTTACATCCTTTGTAGTTAACAATTTTATCGGACATGAAATGATATTTATCATAAATTGTTTTGTTATGATTATGTCCAATTGTGATGTAGTTTACTTTCCATATTTTTGTATAATATATAAACTATGTTTTACACTAATAAAAACATGAAGTAATTTTAATTGAAAACTATACACTACCGTAATTATAAATTGATTAGATAAATCATACGTTAAAAATAAACAACACTACAAAACCGAAGACTTCATTGGAAATTTGAGTTTTCATTTCAGTTTTTCAAACATAATAAAATTTGTTATGCATTCTTAATCCTTTCCACCCACATTAATTCAAACCCAACTGCTTGTTCCTCTCGTATTTATTACAATAAATTTTCTCTTGCCTTAACATTTTGTTCTTTATGATCACTATCTCTAAATATAGACTTTTTTCATGTTTTATTACGTTTTCTTTTCAATATAATATTCAACTTATGAAAATATAAGTAGGTTTATTCACCTTTTAAAACTTAACTACAGTAAAACGAACACTATATATAGATGTCACAGGCAATATATCCTAGATTTTTATAGTATTATTTCACTTTCAAACTAAAAATATATGACAAGATTCCCCTGAATGAAAATAAACGAGCACCCACATGTACGAGGTTTGTTCAAAAAATAACGGGAATTTTCGTTTTTTGAAAAAAATATTTATTTATTCATCTACATTAATATTATAGCCTTCAAAGTAGTCCCCTTCGCATGCAATACACTTGTGCCAACGCTTTTTTCAATCCTCGAAACACTTCTGAAACTCGATCTTTGTAATAGCTTTTAGCTCTTTCACAGATTCGCTTTTAATGTCATCTATGCTTGTAAAACGACGGCCTTTTAATGTTCTCTTTATTTTTGGAAATAGAAAAAAGTCACATGGAGCCATGTCTGGTGAATATGGAGGCTGGGGCATCGTTACAGTTTTGTTTTTGGCCAAAAATTCACGAACAAGCAATGAAGTGTGAGCAGGTGCATTATCGTGGTGCAAAAGCCATGAATTGTTTTGCCACAAATCCAGGCGTTTTTTCGGATTGCTTCACGCAAACGGCGTTGAACTTGTAGGTAGTACTCCTTATTGATTGTTTGACCTAGTGGCATGAATTCATGATGCACTATGCCATTAAAATCGAAGAACACAGTGAGCATAACCTTCACATTCGACCGCACTTGTCGAACCTTTTTCGGTCTTGGCGATCCAGAATGCCTCCACTGGGACGATTGAGCCTTAGTTTCGACATCGTATCCGTAAACCCATGTTTCGTCACCTGTTATAACACGTTTGAGTAGATCCGCATCGTTGTTGATTTCATTTAGTGACTCCTGAGCAACTTCCATTCGCCGCTGTTTTTGTTCGAAATTCAACAATTTTGGAACAAATTTTGTTGCCACACATTTCATACCCAAAACATCCGAAAAAATTTCATGGCATGAGCCAATCGATATGCCAACATCATCACTGACTTCTCTGATTGTGATTCGGCGATCGTTCATAACCATTTCTTTCACTTTTTTCACGTTTTCATCGGTTGTTGATGTGCTTGGACGTCCGGGTCGTTCGTCATCTTCAACGTTTTCGCGGCCATCTTGGAAACGCTTATACCACTCGTAAATCCTTGTTTTACTCATAGCAGACTCACCATATGCCTTTGTTAACATTTCACACACTTTATTTCATTTTTCACGCAAAATTTAATACAAATTCTTTGATCCATTTTTTTTAACAAACAAAAATAGCCGTGCTCGAAAAACACGTCTAACCTTAGCGGCTTCCACTTAAGAACTAAGCAATGAATATTGTTGAAAATTTTATCGTACGTCAGGGACATGTGTACCAACATAATAATAAAAAAAAAAATTTTTACAATCGGACTATCCAAACCCGCGAAATTTAAAAATTCCCGTTACTTTTTGAACACACCTTGTATATCAAAACAAAACCCTGATGGTGTTAGATCAGCAGACAAGCAAAATAACATCTTCATAATTTGGGTGCTATCATGGAGTGAGGCAAAACATTTTGATACGAAGAAATAAAAAAAAAAACTAATACATATTCGTTATCTTGCTGAACATACTTTAAACGGTTTTTTATCTAACAGAGCAATAGAAAAAGCAACATGCAATAGAAATTCAGAAAGTAGCAGCAAATACAGTGTCGTTTATATCACAACAGTTGAGTGAAATACAAATGTCAAGGTAGAGACAACATGTAAGTGAAAAGGGAACAATTTTATCTATTTAGTCAATTTTTTTAAAAAATAAGATTAAAATAACATAAACCTTAGCAAAAATTTAAAAAAACCAGTAAAGGGTTAACTTAAAAAAATGACAGAATTGTGAAATAATATAAATATTAAACTGTTCTAGTTTATATAATTTATTTAATATTATACAACAAAAAAAAATGTTCATAAATTGGTTAAAAATATAACAACAGAATTGAACTAATACAAAAAAATTGTACACTTAAAACTATCTGCTGCTCGAAATATACATCAATACAATATCAAAACAATTGAAACAAATCCCATTAAAAACAAAAAAAAAACACAAACAAAATAAATATATAATTCCCAACACAGGATTTATTAAAATGACTTTATAATAATATAAATATAACGAAAAGTAAACATATTTCATACATAATAGGCTATAAATATTAAAAGTACAACTGAAAATCTATCGATTAAAAAATAGTTCGTAAAAACAAAACCTGGATTGCAAATTTGAATAATAACTTGGAACTATATTATCGTTTAAGCCAGTTTTATAATAAGCGAACGGCGAATAGAAAAAAACTAATAATGAACGTAGTTTCTCTTACTTAAATGTATTTAGTTATCTAAATCTAATATACATTAATATTTATTTAACACATACAAATACATAATTACAGGAATCAGATTGTTAATATCACGATTAGAAACAACAAGACAGCACAGTGAATAACAACATATGATTACATTGCTCAGAGCACTTACCACGTAATTATTTACTGTACACAACATCGATAAATACGAGAATCAGATTCCACGGAAAATAAAATACAAATTCCGAACTTAAAAAGATTGTGTCGTAATAAATAAATTACACGTTAAATGAATGAAAGAAAAACAAAACGATTGAAAATTTCTGAACTATTGTTTTCGTTTTAATACACAACAACTGAGAATTTTGTTACAACAGGAAATCGAAAAAAAATTAGATTAAAGAATTGATACTGTCACACAATCGAGTAGCTAGGCTACAAAGTTAGACGTTTTATATTACACAATAGTTTCAACGTGGTTAACAATTTTGGAAAGTTGCTGCTGCTATATTCGTACCCGATAAGAAAGGTAAACAAGGGATTTTTATACAATATTAATGATGCTTTGTAATCGGATTCCACAATCTTCTGCCTTGGACAACATCAGATCTGAAAACGTAACAAAAATCGTATTAATTAACATTAACAAATTTAAGAGTCATGGAGAATAACAATTAAAAGAATCGACATAACATGATTTTTCAGAAATTAAAAAGAATGTTTAGCATGTCTATGAGAATTTATATTCAATTAATACACTTTTGCCCGAAACAGAGAAGTGGAGTGTTAAATTATTTGCACTCGACCTGCTAGTTCCAGGGCTACAAAAAGTAGTTCTGTTTCTTATCACATGATCAGCCAATTACATGGCTGAAGCATTTAAGAAAAGAAGAAGTAGAGATGTAAAAAAAACTGGTCAGTTAAATCCTGAGATGGTAATTTTTTATTTTTTATTTCTTATGTGTGTACGTTGCAATCTGTTCAATTCAGAACAATAAGCAACCCCATGACCCAATGAGATGAGGATGATATGTATGACGTGTAAATGAGGTGTAGTCTTGTACAGACTCAGGGTGACCATTCCTGAGAGAGTATGGTTAATTGAACACCAACCATCAAAGTACACTAGTAACCACCGTCTAGTATTCAAATCCAAATAAAAGTAACTACCTTTACTAGGATTTGAACCAGGAACCTTCGTCTCCGAAAATCAGCTGTTAAACAGCTGATTTTGGCGACGACTTTACCCCTAGGCCAACCCGGTGGGTTTGAGATGGTAATGAATGAATTTTATTATACAGTACACCCAGACCCTGTGATGAATGAATTCAACGTGTCATTTGCAGGGTGAATAGTAGATCCTTTTCACAAGGCCTGGCATGATGATAAGCATACTTTTACATTCAGTGAGGAAGACAATGTTAAACCATCTCACTCCTCATTTTACTTAGTAAAGCCTCTAGATGTTCAAACCAGCCTTTCGGCTGTTGACCTAAACAACATAATAATTTTTTAACTTGATCTATCAAATTGTATGTTATTCTTACTTTTTGTTTTCAATAAATAATAATTTTTTGTAAAACTGATCACTTGTGGAGGGAGGTGATGGAAAAAGGGACTCCTCTGTATTTAATTCGAGTGATACAGAGTATAGGTATCAGACGAACTATGTCCCATAGCCGAGCGAGTGAGAGGGAGATATGTGGAATAATTACGCATGCGCTTAAAAGTCTTTACCGTAATAACCCAAATCTGAAAACATACTACAGTCGTTATCTTGCTTGTAAGTTTACTGCGTGTATAAAGGCTTGTTCATAACAATGAGTAAAATTAAAGACAATGTTATTGGAACGGCGAGTATGGCTTGTGCGAGCGAGAGCGTTATGCATTCTCTTACTCCCACGGCTAGGGGACATTAGTTCATCTGAATACTTTACGTATTCTTCCGTAGCTATAAAGGTGATCAACGTTAACATGAACAAGGTGTTTGACAGGGACGTCTTCTGTCACCAATTCTGTTCAATTTGTATCTTGATGCTATCATTTCGAAATGGAATAATTGTATACACCAAAACTTTTTTGTGAGTTAAGACTCCTTTAAACATTTTGGTCTTCCTCGACAATTTGGTGTTGTTTGTGGAATCTGATGACGATTCATAAAGCTCACTCAATATATTTAAATTAACTGCCGAGTGATATAACCTCCCGATTTCTTTTGAAGAAGAGACAAAACCAATGGGTGTGAAGGGTACTCATCATCTAAGTAGCATAGTTGTGAATTAAAAATCTTTACAACAGTTGGCATTTGTTTGTTTACTTGAAATGTGGCGTACCTTACGTGCAATCGTGAGAAACAGAAATCAAATTGGAAAAGTTTCAAAGGATAATATACACTTTGAGGAAAACTGTTTTAACACATTGAGGCCGATTGACACCTTAAGGCGGTAAATCGGTAACGCGTTAAGGCATCATACGCCCTACTATGTTTCTATAGCTTTTGTTAAATCCTGGCACACTGGCAGTGTTAGTAAATATTGTACAGGCATTCAAACTGATCCTACAAAAGCTACAGTGAAGGTTGACTCTTGTTACCTACTGCCAGGAATTTTTTTAGTGGATTTTAAAAGTGTACTCAATTCAGACTTTCTAGTGTGGTGTAATTATATCATTTATTCTATTAATTTCTCCGTTCCTAGTAACTATATTTTATCAAAAAAATCTGGTGTGAAACACACACAACTTTTTCTTGCCAGTGCAAATAATTAACAATAAACCTAACATTAGTAATAAAACATAAGAAATAAACAAAAAACTAACCTCAATAAACATAACCTAATTTTAATCATATATGAAAGACACAAAATGAAAATCGATCTCAGTTTACCTTAAAAATACGGAAAATCACTCTTTCACGCTAAACTAGGCTCTGTAGAGAAAAATGCTCAAAATAAAAGTTGTAGATCTCGTTAATTTTCTATAAATTTGATTATATACACTTTTGTCATGAAATTGTTAGGCCTACATCATATCATGACTGATGTTTTTAGTACTTTAAGTACTTATAATTTAAAAAATAGTTAACTTAATAGGAATACGACATCCGTAAAGTCGCAGACTCTAGCGTACACCCTGTAGTAGGTGGCTTTTGTTTGTTGACAGTAGGAGCAAACTAAGAACGGCTGAACTGTACCTTTGCTAGGATTTGAACCAGGAACCTTCGTCTCCGAAAATCAGCTGTTAGTTTTAAATTATTTTCCATAGCGTCCAATATAACGGATGGTGTGCACGAATGGGTTCAGTGAATTTAAATTTACAAAGAACTGATTTCAAGTATACTTACAGCATCAACAGGGTCTGCTTCACCCTCATCACTGATCTCATCACCAAACTCAATGTCCTCATCAAAACCATCTTCAACGAATGTAATGGTCTCGTTAATACGAACTGTAAACATAAACAAGTACAATATTAAATATTTAAAAATACAAACATAAAAGCTAACCTTTCAAATTCATTAATACACACAGCAAATTTATTTATTTATCAACTAGACTTGAAAGTACAAGTAAAATCACCATTTAACCACTAGTTACTGTCACTTTCAAACACACTGTTAAGACAGTAAATTGGAATGATTAAAGAAAAAGAACAAGTTATCTGTACATAAAACTGAATGCACTGCCATTTTGATTCAAAATTTTCACTGATCTAAATGAAATACCTCCTTTCTCTAATAATGAAGTACAGTGATAACAAATATTGATTCTTTATAAATTTTTTTATAAAAATTCAGTTTCTCAGGTTAAATATTAAATTACAGAACTTTCAGTTGACTAGAATGTCTAATCGTTAACACTATGACACAGTGTTAGAAATCATAGGTTTCTTCACAAAAGAATTACCTAAATATATGATCCATTAATTAATACTACCTTTCATTTTATTTATTGTATAACGTTTAAGAAGTCATGAAGAGTAACTATACCGTGCAAGTTAATCTTCGATTTTTGGAACTCTGAGTTTCAGGCTCTGTAACTCTTCGACAACTCAAACCTCAAGAGAGGACAGCAGCGATAGAAAACATTCAACATTATAAATCAGTAAATAAGAGTATTTTACTTTAAAAAATATAAGAATTGTACATATAGAATATCAGTAGTCATAAGATTAATCCTTCAGAGTATTATTATGACACACACACACACACACGTGCGCGCACGCACGCAGGACGAGATGAGGACAACCATAAAAAAATACAAGTTTATCTAAAAAAATAATTTACTTATTTTTACAAAATTACAAAATTATACAAACTTTCTTCAGTTAATTCATATCAATCACACAAAAAAATACAACAGTAACATTAACAAATCTAGGAACAACCATTTAATTTAATTTTAACTAAAAATTCCTTTCCATTAATTGATAGCAACCAAACAAAGAAAATTACAATTATAACAGTACAAAAAATTTAATACAAAATTCCTTTACATTTAAAAGCAACCATAAAAAATTACAAACAATTGTTATAACATTAAAAAATCTAGAAACAGAAAATTTTATTAATTTTAACTCAAAATTCCATAATTTAATTAATATTAAACATACAAAAAATTGATTATAATGTAAAAAAATCTAGGAACTAAAAATTTTATTTAATATTAACTGGGAATTCCTTTACATAAACTGATAAACAATTTTAAAAAAAATACAATTATAACATCAAAAAAACTAGAAACTAAAGAAATAATTTAATTTCACTCAGAATTCCTTCAATTTAATTAGCAACCACATAAAAAAAATCACAATATTTTAACATTAAAAATTATAAGAACAAAAAATTTAATTTAATTTTACCTCGGAATTCCTTCACTTAATAAATTGATAGGAACTATTCATAAAAAAATACAATTAAAACATAAAAAAATCTACGAACTTAAAATTTAATTTAATTGTAACTTCATAAAATAATACAATTGTAACATAAAAAATCTAGAAACTAAAAAAATTAATTTAATTTTGACTCAGAATTCCTTTACTTAAATTGATAGCAAACACAAAAAAATACAATTATAACATTAAAAAATATAGGAACTAAAAAGTTAATTTAATTTTAACTCAAAATTCTTTAACTTAAACGGGATAGGAACTATACAAAAAAATTACAATTATAGCATTAAAAAATCTAGGAACTAAAAGTTTAATTTAATTATAACTCAGGAATTCCTTTACTTAAATTGATAGTAACTACATAGAAAAATTACAATTATAATATTAAAAAATCTAGCAACTAAAAATTTAATTTAATTTTATCTCAAAATTCCTTCACTAATTGGTAGCAACCATACAAAAAATTACAATTACAAAATTTAACAAATCAAAGAACTAAAAATTTATTTTAACTTTAACTCAGGAATTCCTTCACTTAAATTTATAGTAACCACATTAAAAAATTACAACTATAACACAAAAAAATTTAATCTAGTTTTAACTCTGAATTCCTTCCACTTAAATTGATAGCAACCATATAAAAATGACAAATTAAAAAATTTTATTAAAAATTTTCATAAAAAATCTAGGAACTAAAAATTTAATTTAATTTTAACTCTGAATGCCTTAAATTAAATTGATAACAGCCATATAAAAACTTACAAATATTCAAAAATCTAGGGACTAACAATTTAATTTATACTCAAAGTTCCTTCATAAAACTGATAGTACCATACAAAATATTGAAAATTTGAATTGCAAAGTTTATGGAGAAAACATTACGATCAATTATATGATACGGAAATGGGTTAGAGCTTTTAAAGACTGCCGCACTAACGTTCATGATGCGGAACAAAGTGGGTGACCTTCAGTCATTACTGAAGATTTGGTGCAGAAAGTTGAAAAAAGTGAAAGAAAACAGACACCATACTATTTTATCATTATCTGACGAATGTCAAGGATTTATTCCGTACAAAATTGTACTAGAAAGTTTTAAATTTATCAAAATTTGTGTTCACACTTTAGTTTCTTCTGCTATTGGCACAGATCTGTCAGTAATAATGCTGACTGCAAAAATGTGTAAGACTGAAATATACAATCATTTAGTCCTCTAACAACGACACAGCTTTTCCAATATATTCTTTACCAACTTCATTCTCTTCATTCCGGTTATACTTCACAGCATTTTGCAACCTTCCTAACAAAAAAGAAACAGAAAACCATTAAATCACATTTGAGTATAGACGGTTTAAAGTTACGAAACTGAGTAGATACATTAGCTTAGTAAAATTATAATACGCTAAACTAACAAGGTGCACAGTCTAAGATTGGTCATTCCATGTCAAACCAACCAATCAATGAACCTTATCACCTCAGAATTATATGAACGTTTCAAGAATTATTCCTCCATTAAAATGTTTTTAAAATTTGTAAATCTTTCAGTTTTTTAGTAATTACTTCAAAATTTTGGAAACCACAATTTTTCTCCCATCCCTATACTAGTAACATGTTACAGCATAACTCCAGTTATGAAATACCTAGAGATCTTTTAGATACCACAATTTAAAGAGAATTGCATAAGCTTTAATCTGATATACTATTTGAATATATTTGGCAAAAACCAGTTTTTGAAGTAAACTTGACGAGTAAGAATAATTCCTGCATAACAGGAACGAAATTCCTGGATTTTCATAAAAAATCTGAGATGGTCTAGCTGAAAATGAGCTTTTTTGTTGATTTGGCATGACATAAACCAGCTATAGCTTGTTTACTGACTCGTGGTCCCTTCGCATTAAACAAAGGACAGTCTGTTCATTAGACAATTACATTTCTAAAAATACATAAGCGATTTAATACTCATTTGTAAACCGTAATGAGTACTGAATCCAGAGTAAACTGACTGTACAGACCAAAACATGGGTGAAGAACCAATTGTGCTGTTTGTATACAATATTTGCACAGGGATCACGTGCCAGTAGACAAAAGCTACACACCACTTTGTATCTAAATGAAAATTGAAAACAGAAGTAATAAAGCTTAATTTGTACTCTTTCAGGCACGACTATGACTTATTTTAATGTTATAAATTAAAATGTTATTGCCAAAATATGCGACTTGAAAATACTTACTTTTTATACTGATTTTCTTATCTTTCCAATTTTTTTTTAAGCGATGGCTTCTTCTCAACGCGAAAATTAGGACCTCATTAACCCCTGGTGACAGAAAAATAAACTACATAAATTATTTCTGCTTCATCATCACTACGAGCTTAAAAATGAGTGTAGGTCTTAAGTACAACACATTCCCCTATAGCTAAAAAACTACTCCTTACAATGTAACAAATAATAATAATAATACTTAACACTATCTCAATATAAACAATACTGATAACAAGAATAATCTAATCTACTTACCTCCTCAGCAATATCAACAAGAAATTGGAAACCCCCAGTGAACTTGCTAAGTAAAAAATACAAAAATAGTACTAGCCAAAAACACAATGATCCTTTCTAAAACCATTAGTTGTTCTCTACACGCACTAGAGATCATTAACATATGAAAGTCGGTTAAAAATCTTATTTTTTAAAAACATAACCAGAAGTGTCAATAACTGATACATTTATCAAACTAACATAAAAATAAGAGTACAATAAGGCCCGTGACAGTTTAAAAACAAAATATTTGAGTTCTTAAAGGAACTCCGGAAAACTTTTAAAACACACGTCAGGTGTAAAGGGGCTGCCGCACGTTCAACAAACACAAAAAATGAAAATACTAATTTCCGCACTATTCAAATATAACTAAATAATCAGCTTTAAAAAGTCTATCTACTTTTCCTCCTTCTGAGATTTTTTTAACTTTGTGCACTCTCCCAATATACATTTAACTGTGAGATGTAGCAGTTTGCACACATACGTCAATCCATACCAGTTAACATCAAATTATGATGTTAATACCACTCAACATTTCCTTCCTGGTACAATTTGTCCCTAAATATCCATTTCAGTGGGTCTCAGCCATCCACACACATAGATATTGTGGCTCAATTTTAGTTTTACCTTTATATCCATGTTTATAATTATATCAACATCAACTGCAGGCTCAGAAAATTCATTTATGATTACATCAATTATTACTTCATCGATCACAAATTTTTCAAGAAATTTATCATCACTATCACCATCCAAAAGTACTTGTCCAAAAAGTTTGGCAAACTTGAAGTCCAATTTATTTAACAAACTCCTCGGACACCCCAAACGTGCAATTGTTTCGGAATAATGTATCGCCTTGTCAAATCAAATGCTTTTTTTGACCACAGAATAACATTATTTCTTTCCGCAAAGCTGTTTGAAATACAGTTACATCTCGGATGCAATTGCTACAAAATAAAGAGTAGGTATTCAGTTTTACATTAGATAGTTAAGTATTGAAAAATCTGTTTGTTAGCTTAAGAATAGTTGTAACAGAAATTGTGAAATCATTTCTAAACATAAATTAATAAAACAAAAACATAATTTTTTGTTTTGACCTGTTTCTGGGAATTCTCCGTATGTTTTAAGATTCCTTGCTTCATCTGGTGTGTATTTGAGAATAACATCAGCTTTAGCATCTTGATAATCTCTAAGACCAATTAAGATAATATCTCCCTGATTGATCCAAACCTACAACACATCAAAATACAAAGCAATAAGTCTTAATAGTTTAACTATCAGTCCACTGATTAAATCAGTTTAACTTGTTACACACAAAACATTCCAAGGCAAGGAAAACCATCAAATTCACCCAATTATTGACTCATTTCAATTCTGAAAACAAGGCTTAATATTTATACGACACAATAATTGGGATAGATAATACAAATGATACTTTTAAACTACTGAGTCAATACACACACGAACAAAGTTATCGGCACAAATGTCACAACGACCAGTGTAACAAGATTATGTACTGTCTTGGCAAACTTTTGGCAAATATCAAATGAAAAACAACCTATTATTATAAAACAAAAAATTTAAAAAAACCATCACAAGAGAGGATGCTGTAATTGTAAAAGCTGACAAAGTAAGTGTGCCTTACTAATAATTTACAAAAATGAATACATACACAAAAACGTACTTAAAAACCAATAACTTTAAGATCCTTAAAATTATCTAACTAAAAAAATATATATTCTTATCTAAAGAAACATATAAATTTTAAAAAAATCAATATAATAATACGTACACCATACAAATAATACACAAAATACAAAAAAACATAAAATTAACATTAAATAATGATGACATTTGATAACAAAGATACGCACACAAATGTACCCATTGAAAACACAATTAACATTATAAAGAATAGCAAAATAGCTAATAATGAAATAGCACAAGTTATTAATTTACTCGCCAATAACAGGCAGGTGGAGTGTTAAATTATTTGTACCCGATTTGCTAATTCTAGGGCTACAAAAAATGTTTCTTATCTTGTGGTCAGCCAATTATATGACTGAACTATTTAAGAACAGAAGAGGTAGAAGTGTAAAAGACACAAGTCAGAGTTATCTCCTGTGAAAGTAATGAATTTCATTATACAGCCAGACCCGGTGATGAATGAAGTAAAGGTGTCATTTGCAGGGTGCAGAGTAGATGCTTTTCGGAGGGTCTGGCATGCTGATAAGCATAGGCTACTTTTGTAGTCAGTGGGGAAGGCAATGGTAAACCACTCGCTCCTCATTTTACTTAGTAAAACCTCTAGAGGTTTAAACCAGCCTTTCGGCTGTTGACCTAAAACAACACATTAATTTACTACGAAAATATACCGCATAAAATTATATTTCAAATTTAACGATACAATATATAAACTGTCTGCCCATAACAGACAGGTGGAGTGTCAAATTATTTACACTCAATCTGTTTGTTGCAGGGCTAAAATAAATAGTTCTGTTTCTTATCACATGGTCAGCCAATTAAATGACTGAATCATTTAAGAACAGAAGAGGTAGAGGTGTAAAAGATACTAGTCAGAGTTATCTTCTCTGAAAGTAATGAATTTCACTATACAGCCAGACCCTGTGGTGAATGAAGTGAAGGTGTCATTTGCAGAGTGGAAAATATGTGCTTTTCAGAGGGCCCGGCATGCTGTTAAGCGTACTTTTCCACTCAGTAAGGAAGGCAATGGTAAACCACCTCACTCCTCGTTTTACTTAGTAAAACCTCTACAGGTTCAAACCAGCCTTTCGGCTGTTGACCTAAACAACAACAATATATAAACAAAAAGATGACCTTACAAAGGGAGATCCAATAAGCTCTATTTTATCAGAAATTTATTTACAATATGTTAAAGAAATAGTTGTAGCCTATAACAAATACAACATACATATAATGTAATATTGTAGATGATATTACGTTTAGTTATATTGGGAAAACCTTACAAAAATGAAGAGGATATTATCTTAAATAAATTAAGATTAATTTAATAATAAATTATTCCAAACTATAGAAAATCAAAACAATATTACCTAAATTAAATTGTATGGATATTCAATTGGTTAAAAACAACAAAATAATAAGTTTGTTTTGTTTTGCAATTAAGTATATTACTGATAACTATTAATAAATCCTACAATTACTCATATTCACACAAAATGACAACAAAACAAAACACAGCCCACTCTACATTCCACCTCCTAACGTAAAAATATAGACACCATTATCAAGGTCAAGCAACTCTTTCAGCCGCATAATAGCTTTGACAATTCAGTTGCCTCTCAGTGAATGTTATACATCTGTACTAAACTTGCGCACAAAAGAACTATAGATCACTGACTTCACTGGTTTGATCAACCAATTCAAAATATGAGGGTCATTCGTAAAGTAAGGTCCGAATCGTGGTATCTAGCCTCATGGCGAGCGAACAGCGCAATGCGCATGCGCGACGACTCCCAGCATGCCTTGCGTACGAAACGACGCCATTTGCAGTAGTATCTTTGATATGTGGTGTTTACTGTGCATCTTTAAGATGTTTAAGACAATTGATCATCCCGCCAACTGCAAAATACGGTCAGTGATTCGTTTTTTGACAGCAAGGAACGTTTGTGCAGTAGATATTCATCGATAAATAAGTGAAGTGTATGGCCCTAATGCAATGAGTGACAGTAAAGTGCGCAAGTGGGTGAAAGCTTTCAAGGAGGGAAGGGACTATGTCCACGATGAACCGCGATCTGGCCGACCATCAGTGATCACGGACGATTTGGTCAAAGCCATTGAAGAAAAGATTCGTGAAAATCGGCGATTCACGACTTGCACTTGTTTCGCTACCTGAAGGAGTTTCTCGGCGGTAAGCGCTTCAACTCTGATGACGAGGTCAAAGATGCTGTTCATGACTGGTTATATTCGCAGGCGGCAGAGTTCTATGACACTGGTATTCAAAAGCTTGTAGAACGTTATGATAAATGTTTAAAAAAAAGTGGAAACTATGTAGAAAAATAGATTAAGACGTCAGGAATTAAATAAAACAAGGTTTTTGATCTAATCTGTTGTGGTTAATTTTTTATACAAAAATGGACCTTACTTTACGAATGACCCTCGTATATCAAGGGAATTGTTTATTGTCAGATACGTGGAGAAGAAGCTGGGTCAATAACTAAAAACGGCACTAAATCGTTGAAAGAAAATGTTTTATCCCAATGGCTAAAGAATTAACTGGTGGCATCTTAATTCCGATGAGCTTAAAAAATCATTTTTAATTGCTTAATAAAACACTGGTATAAAAAAATGTCATGGAGTCAAATAATTAAGACAAAATGTGTCATTTATAAACATAGCATTTGTACAATCAGAACGGTATTTCTATCACGATCATTTTTCATTAGACATTAGAAATTGATTTGTTAATTCTATTTATATCCCGGCTAAGAAGCTTTCTCTCTAATACTAAGGGGGTATTCCTTTAAAATTTGCATTAAGCAGATTTTACTGCATTTTTAACTTCTTTAAAAGACTGCTGTAAGATTGAGTGCAAAAAATCTCAAATTTTAAACATGATACATTACAGTACTCTAAAACTATTTTCTTATAATCGGGCGATTTCTGTTTTCTACTGAAGAACAATAAAGAAATAAACACCCCTATTCAAAGATAAAAAATAAATTTCTATTTACCTTCTTCCTAAGTTTGCCTCGTATATGGCAGAGTCGTTTCACGCCATCAAAACACATTGCCTCCAAGCGGCCATTACCCAACATTTTGGTTACTTGAGCGTATTCTGAAAATGTTAATAAAAATTCACAGACTTTAGACAACATAATACAGTGAAACTTGGTTAATTCGAACCTGAAGGGGAATGGAAAAAAGTTCGAATTATCAAAAATTCGAAATAACCAACATCATATGGAACAGTATTGTAAAGTTAAAAAAATTACAAAATTCGAACTTTTGTTATACGTACTACACTATGTATACTATGTACTTGCTTTAAAATCCCGAATGTCTAATTTTTCTGCAAATTCTTCTGCTTTTGCACGAATTATTGTTCCACTTAAAGGATGCACTTGGTCGCGAGCTTGCTTGAACCACTTCAAAACACAATCGTCCACTGCAGGATATTCGGCTGTTCTTACCCGCTTTCGACATTTTCCGTTTTTTTGATTCCAGTTTTCCATATTGTGTTTTTATTTTTTAAGAAAGACGATAACGTGTTCGGTAAAATTCCGTATTCGTTAGCTATGTCACACTTTCTTTTTGTACCGCGTTCCGCATCTTGAATCACTATAAATTTTTCGTCCAAAGTTAAACTCTTATACGGACCACGCTTAGCCATTGTTAAATGAACTTAACCGCACTGCACGTAAACTCTTAACTGAAACGAAAACAATTCAGTAGTACTGAAATGTACTGTACCTAGTTAAAAAAAAGTACTGTGGTACTACTGTATGTAAATTGTACAACACAAATTCTACACACCGTATGCACTCGTGTATACTCTACAGTAGGCCTACTGTGCTGTGACTGAAAACGGTTCAAGAATGTGGGTGTTAATTTAACTAGGGAAATCCCAAACCGATCATACAGTGCAGGTCTGTGTGTAAGTGAAATTCACTTTACAATGTTCAAAGCCTATACGGCATACTGGCTGGAATTCCGTAGATTAGGCTTACTACGCACTAATAACTGACACTCTGTTGTGTCTATTTTCAACCCAAACGCAGCAGGTAGAAATAATTTTATTACAGAACCTGATTACGAAAAACCTAGCTAAACAAACATTTTTATTCTTTCTTTGAAAAACTTCGAATTAACCAAATAACATATTTTTAACTTCGAATTAGGCATACCATTATTGTTCAGATTTTAATATGCTTTTCAAGGGGAATACCAGTTTATTCGAATTATCCAAAAATTCGAATTATCCGAGTTCGAAATAACCAAGTTATACTGTAATTTATCTGGAAAACTGGGTTCCCTAAACAAAATATCAATAAAATCTATAATTTTTTTTAGATTTCCATTTTTTAAATCACTGAATAAGTATCTTGTAGAATAGGGATCAAACCTAATGGTGATGTGATGCTCATGAGTGAGTCGCACAAAAGAACTAGCTCTTTTAACTGAGCAGTGAGCTACCACCTCTTTTATTTTGAACGACCAGCACACCGAGCGTTTCTCCCCACGCAGCACGCTCTCTGCACAGAGCTGACATGTATAGGGTGATTCAAAAAGAGCGCCGGTTTTTAAACGGCTGGTAAATTTTTGTTTATCGGTTGGCAACACTGTTTGACCTCATTTCTATTTCGGAGAACATTCCGATTGACGATTCAGTTGTAGTTTCTCTTGTTCGCAGTGTAATACTCTTGCAGTCTCTGTCTAACCATGGAGAAGTTTACTATTGCACAACGAGTGTTAATCATCAAAACATTTTACCAGAGTGGAGAGAGTTATGCGGCTACTGTCAGGCGACTTCGCGGTACTCTAGGACGTAATGAAGCACCGAATGAATCAACAGTTCGCAGGCTCATGAAAAAGTTTTTTGAGACGGGTTCAACTGTCGACCTTAAAAGTTCTGGACGTCGTCGTTCTGGCCGAACTGAGCAGAACGTTGCGTTGGTTCGTGACAGTGTGGCTGTTAGCCCAGCAAAATCAATACGTCGCCGTTCTCAACAATTGGGTTTAAGATGTTTGATGTACGGAGAATTCTTCGGTACGATCTCCAATATCACCCGTATAAAATTCAGTTGACGCAACATTTGAAAGGGGCAGACCACCAGAAGAGACGACAGTTTGTTCACTGGGTATTGAGAAAACGGCAGGATGATGACACCTTCGCAAACAAAATCATTTTCAGTGATGAGGCGCACTTCCACTTAAACGGTTTTGTTAATAAACAGAACTGCCGTATGTGGGGTTTAGAAAACCCCACATACGGAAACTTGTCCCACATAGTCGAAACTTGTCGTGCAGTAATATCCAATTTCATGGACAGAGTTGATGCGTGCCAGCGCAGTAGAGGAGGACACATGCATGACATCATTTTTCATACATGAAATCGGAAGGTAAGATGAACTTGTTGATGTATTTATTTTCAGTTTTTCAATAAAATAAATCTCTTAATTTGATATATCAAAACCGGCGCTCTTTTTGAATCACCCTATACATCCCCTCCACGACTTAACCACTTTTCTCTAGTCACATCATAGCAAAGGCTACCTAAATGTAGCATGGAAAGAATACATATCGTATCAAACTCTGCCTCTGTATGTGAGGGTGCAGGAGATAGGTGCGGAAATGGGGTCATTTTCTTTCATACTATACTACAACCCTAAGACAAGTGGTTGTAAAATACTATTGTACTATACTGTAACAATTCTACCACCTGCATACAAAACAAAGATAGATACATGACAAAAATTTGTTTGTGGAAAGGATGCATGAACGTTCAGGTTGACATACGCACTAACACAACGAGCTGTGTGTGAAGGAGTGAACGAAAGTCACCCTTGGCTCGACTCACTGTCTGTTTATTCACATAGCTCAGCTCAGTGCTGTACGCATTAAAATCTACTAGCTCATTCCCAAAGTTCACCCCATCTCATCGTTCAATTGTACGGCACGCTCTGTGCCGTTCACTCAAGTGTGCGGAGCAGGGTGTGCTAGCTTACCTATTTTACTGTGCCATCCCATGACTAGAACCTAAGTCTCCCACTTATACAATGGATATGCTAACCACTGCCAAATAAAGATAAGTTCATCTCATTTGAATTGTGGAATGCAAAAGCCAGTTTTGTATAAATTAGACTTTATATTGGCCAAAATAGAATTGTTACATACAACAGTTAATAAAAACAACTAATAAAAATCTGGTGTGAAACACTCACACAACTTTCTCTTGCCAATGCAAATAATTAATAATAAACCTAACATTAGTAATAAAACATAAGAAATAAACAAAAAACTAACCTCAACAAACATAACCTTATTTTAATCATGAGTGAATGATGCAAAATGAAAATCAACCTCAGTTTGGCTTAGAAATACGGAAAATCACTCTTTCTCTCTAAACTAGGCTCTGTAGAGAAAAATGCTTTAAATAAAAGTTGTAGATCTTTTAATTTTCTATAAATTAAATTATATACACTTTTGTCGTAAAATGCATACTAAGGCCGAAATCTTAAAAAAATCAATTTTTCACACATTTTCGTGAGAAAAAAAACAGAAAATCGCAAATTACCGCTAAACTAAGCGTTATATAAAAAATTGTTTGAAATAAAAGTTGTAGAATTTTCAATTCTCTACAACTTTTATTATAAAAAGTTTTGCGCTAAAATGCATATTAAAGCTGTAATCTTAAAAAAACAACGTTTTTACGTGAAAACAGCCTCACCCAGAATTTCAGCAAACATGACGCCTACCCTATCTTGTAGAGAATAAAAAATTGAGTAAACCAGGCGATTTTTAAAAAAATCGTAGGACCAGTTTTTGAGAAAATCGCAAAAAAGTGAAACATTACACGAATAAACTACCACTTCCGGTTGACCGATTTTGATGAAAATGTTCGTGCCGAGTCCGGTAGTGGTACGTAACTTAAGTTTCAAGTTCGTACGATGTTCCGTTCTTGAGATATTCTGTTCACATACACACACACACACACACACACACAGACCAATCGCTAAAAACATGTTTTTTGGGTTCAGGGGGTCTGAAAACGTATAGATCCGGTGAAAACTCAATTTCGAAAAATCGACATGAAAACAATACTTTCCTTCCTATATATTTATATAGGCAAGAGAAAGTAAAAAAAAAAAAAAAAATTCATTTCATCCTCATTTACACAGTTACACCCCAACGTCGTCGCTAATGACCACAGCAGTTGATGTGACGTTAAATAAAGGAAAAAAAAAGAATAGTAATAAACCATTACAACGAATTACACAAATAAATATCACAAAGTTAATTACAATCAGTGAAGTGTATAAAATTTAATTTCTTTTTACCACTAAAATCTAGTCTGGAACTAATGAGCAATATTTTTTTCTAACCTACTTGTAAATTTTTAAAACAAAAATCTTAAGTCAACAGTTTTAATGTAAACTATTGTTCTGTTTGCACCAATCTATTTGTGCGCTACACAATTTTTCAGTACAGCTCTACTTTAACTCAAGGGGTTTCTTTCTCTTCAGCTGGTGCACTGTATCAGAGTTGTCATGATGTAGAACATCTTCAACATTTATGTGCATAATGTTTTTGTAAACATCTCTGTACTTCGTTTGTAACAAATTCTACCTTAAACTTACATTTCTGATAACCCACGGAGCATTGACAATGTTCCTCAATATTTTATTTTGAAACCACTGAATAATTCCGATATTACTCTGACAGGTACAACCCCATCTGTATAGCATACATCCATCCTGGCTTCAGCATGTGTTTGTTGAGTACCGATTACAGATTGGGAGAAAGAGAAGTTTCCTCCCATCAATGAATACATTTTACTGTATTTAAAACAAAGCTCTTCTTTTATTTTATTTTCCAGTAGCTTACAATGCAGACTTACATCTAGCATCATACTTAGGTATTCGGATTCGTTAAGGTACAGTTCATGGATATCGACAAGAAACAAAAATAAGTAGAAACTTTTACTTGTTATTTTTTATAAATTAACTGAAGAAAATGAGAACAAAAAAGAATACTTCACTGAAAATGAAGACAACTTGACTTCCAGCAGTACTTACTGGCAACTACAGTATCTACTGATAATTACTAATGGATGTCAATATACTAAACTTACTTGAAATTGTGAGAAAAAACCAAATATTTGGTTTTTATATTAGGACTAAGGTTTTATATTAGGATGAAGACTTTTTATACATTTGATATGGCAGCTTTTATGAAAGCGCATAAATGTAAAATATACCAAGAATCAAAGAGAACTTAATAAGAAGTGAATATATAAACAGTTACAAAAAAATCTTTGAAAAAATAATCTAGCATATTTTTTTTAATTCAGCACATTACTAAAATTTCCCATAACACCAGCAGAGATCAATGGTGATGATACACATAGCATTTCTTGCCAGTTTACCGTTAGAGAAACGATTTGATGGAGTTACGGAATTACAGTAATTGGGAGAATACATGAAACCACAAAACGTACTTAGTGACCCCGGGGTACAGGAGCTAATTCAATTGGGAAATAAAGCCTACTTTATCAATACAAAATTATATTAAAGAGTGAAATTTTAATACAAATAAAAAAATGAAAATACATACATTTTGTGCATCCAGTTGTGACTTATGACTGTGAAACATGGTCTACCATAAATATATTGCAACATGTTGAGAAATACTGTGCAAGAGGTTATGTACCAGTAAGAGAAGGAGATGACTGAGGAGTACATAAAAAAATGAGAAATTGAATCTCCTCCCATTGTTGGCAAAGCCACAGCACATTTCATTCATTAAGACCCAGAGACTACGGGAGTTGGGGCACATCGAAAGAATGGAGTCAACGATACTGGTTAAGTTGATATGTAAAAAGAACTACACAAAAGAAGAAGGAAGGGCTATCCTAGGACGAGACGGATGGATGTCACACAAACCATTTGATTTTTATGGATGTCAGAAGATAGAAGACATTAGAAATTACCAGAAAAGATTAAAGAGTTGTAGAAAACCCCAAAACTCACCAAGGGCTATGAACTACAAGATGATGATGACAATTAGGGATCAAACCCAAGATGATTATTTCTGCAGCAGTTTAGTTTAAGCACTACTGCAGCATCAACAAAGTTCATGATATTTACTATTATTTTTTGACCATAACAGGCAGGTGGTGTGTTAAATTGTTTGCACTCAATCTGTTAGTTCTAGGGCTACAAAAAATAGTTCTGTTTCTTATTGCATGGTTAGCCAATTATATGACTGAATCATTTAAGAACAGAAGAAGTAGAGGTGTAAAAGACACTAGTAAGAGTGATCTCCTCCGGGAGTAATTAATTTCATCATTATACAGCCAGACCTTGTGGTGAATGAAATGAAGGTGAAATTTTGTTGGGTGGAAAGTAAATGCTTTTTAGAGGACCTGGAATGCTGATAAGCATACTTTTCCACTCAGTGAGGAAAGTATTGGTAAACCACCTCACTCTTCGTTTTACTTAGTAAAGCCTCCAGAGGTTCAAACCAGCCTTATGGATGATGACCTAAACAACATTACTATACTCAATTTTTCTTATCTCATATCAGAAACTAATAAACAATATTTGGAATATTTTTGTAGTACCATTCTACAGACTTTCACTGAATGAATCATGCTGACTTCTAATTGATGAATAACCTATTTGAATAAACTTTAAACCCATTAAATAAATATCTTATAAAAATAATTTTCCTTAAAAACAATAAACTAATGCATTACAAAACTACTAAAATTTTAACTTAAAACTATTTATACAATTTCTTTTTACATTTTTTGATTAGTTGTACAAAATTAATCAAGAGACTTCAAAAAGATTTCCACAGTAAACATCTACAGTTATTGTGACCTTCAAATACTTAGTAAATAAATAAAATTAAACAAAATTCATACCTTGCCCATCTTCTTTGAAGACTAATTCACGCTTCTCTGTTTCATTTTCATTCTTCCCCCTCCTTCTGTTTTTACCTCCCTTTCCTGTAAAACAAATTGTTATAAGTTTCCTGTTGAACTACATTAAAAAAAAAAGTTGTTTCATACTAAATGAAATTCAACATCAATTTTATCTTAATGCTGATCTATTTTCAAACAGTCCTTAGTACAGGCATAAAATGGTATATAAGATATAGATTTAGGCATAAAAAGTTTTAACAAATCTAAGAACTCTTTTGCTTAGCATTGATCTCAACATGAAAAATTGATCTAATTTTGTTTTCAGCGAAGAAAAGATTTAAGACAGCAATAAACACTGGTGAATGATGAACAAATCTTTAAATTTCCAAAAGTTGCTGTAGTTCAAACACCAATTCAAGTATTACAAAAATCAGACTATACTAGAACTGAGACATTAGAGACCTTCCAATGCACAAAATTAAAGTTGTATAGTCACATGATTAATATGAATGAATGGAGACTAAATAAAAACATCATTAACATGAATTTAAACATCAGCAGCTTACATGGAATTCTTAGAAACATCCTTGAAATAAAAATTTCTGATTGTTTTGATAGAAAAAAAATTAATGAGTAACGTGATTTTCAAGCAGGTCAATAAATCAAAATAAGAGTCTGTTTAAGAGAAAACCAAGAAGAAAATCTCTTGATGCAACATAAAAAATCCGTGTAAACATACAACTTTCTCTTGTCAATGTAAAACCGAAAAAAATATAATATATTTATGTTAAATCATGAGTGAACTACGCAAAATTAAAGAACTTAATTTAAATCATGAATGAATGTCGCTAAATGAAAATCAACCTATATACCCATATTTGATAAGAAAAATCACTAATAATTTTGATGCTAAACTCTACAAAATGCTTTTTACTGTCATCAGTCTCTCGACTAGCTTGATGCAGTTCTCCAAGCTGTTCTATCTTGAGTAAGTCATTTCATATTTACATACCTGTAACACCCTACATCTTTTGTAATTGCAAAATGCTATAGCTCGGTAAATAATGCTTCAAATAAAAATTGTGATTTTTAATATTCTATTACTTCAGTTATATACTTATCGTAAAATGCATTCTAAGGGTGGAATCTTAAAAAAACCATTTCTTTCCAATTTCAATGAGCAAAATATGGAATATCACTAACTGATATTAAATTAACCACGTAAAAAATATTAGAATTAAAAGTTGTAGTTTTTAAAATTTTCTGCAACTGTTATTACACAGTTCTGCCCCAAAATGCAAATCAAAGCCAGTCTTAAAATAAAAATTTTTACTACACAAGCACAGCCTCTCCCCAAAAATTCCAGCAGACATACCCATTACCCTATCAAGTAGCACAAATAAAAAGTAGTAAAAAAGGCATTATTAACAAAAAATCATTACAGCCATTTTTTAATTTTTTTTTTTTGAGAAAAACACACGAATAAACCATCACTTCCAGTTGATTGATCTTAATAAAATGTTTGTGTCAGGTCCCATTATGGAATCTAACTTCAGTTCTAAGTTGCAACCTCTTATGATAGTGTATTCTTAAGATATTTTCTTCACACAAGACAGAGAGACACATACGCCAATTTAATAAAAACAAATTTTTGGTTCAGGGGATCTGAAAACGTGCATTTCCTTTGACACCTCAGTGTATTCTTAAGATATTTTCTTCACACAAGACAGAGAGACACATACGCCAATTTAATAAAAACAAATTTTTGGTTCAGGGGATCTGAAAACGTGCATTTCCTTTGACACCTCAATTTTGAAAATTGACATTAAACAATACTTCCCTTCCTTACATGCCAACAGAAAGTAAAAAACTGATGAAAGGTAGGAGAAAATCAGAATGTTGTTTTAAGAAAAATCGAAAAATCAATGAATGTATTTTTTAAATAGGTGACATATTCAGTCTATTCAGAAATAAAAACAATAAAATACATGTGTAGGCTGTTTTGAAAAAATAAATATAGAGACCCCTATGGTTTATTGACATTAAATGTATTTTTCAGAAATAGTAAGCCTTAATACAAAAACTGTTGCATTTGAAATCCTATCTTATAAAATATTATAAAACTAAAAGACTCGAAAAAACCATTGCTCAAAAAATGTACTAGTCACAGAACTAGGAACCTATTTTCATTATATAACTAATATTACTTTCATTTTAACTATTTCCATATGCAAAAATGATATTTCCCCAAAGTTGTTCACAGAAAATCTAGATGTGACAGGCTCTAGGCCTACATATTAAAAATGTAATAGTTTAGGCCTAATTGGTACCGTTTAATTTTCATATTCTTTTCAATTATATATTTATTCCTAATCTTTCAAAAATTCTTAGCTTAATTGCATGACTAGTTTAATTTGGTTATAGGTTAAATCTAAATCGAAACATTTAGCAACAGTCAATCAATAGAGCATTATCCAACTTTCTTTAAAATATTAGAAATGAATAATAATTCAAAAATTTAGGCTTATCTGATATTGCAACATAACACAAGAGTCACAGTCTGATTTCAACTGAAAACTATTCACTGCCAGTAGTAAACATTTAACAATATGGGAAGGCAAGTTTAAGTACCATTTTTTTAACGAATAAAAAAGCTAAATACATTAATAATTTGTTTAGGGGTCGTTACTTAATGAATTCAAACACTTAAGAACGTCTATATTACTTCAACAGATATTTATTTCACCCACAACATAAAATACGTCTTCAATTTATTTAACATCACTTACTACGAAAATAGAAAACCACCTCATTGCCATTCAATTTTCATATACTATGAATAGAATCATTAAATACATTCTACCGAACAAAAAGTTTAATGAATAAAATTATAAATCATAAAGTAAGATTCAATTTATTTACATTTCACGATATGTACAAGGACGCAATTCCGCGAAACTTAACTAAAATTCACAATACTGTGCATGATATCTGCACTAAGTTGCAATAAGACTTTTACAAAATATTTAATTCAGCACTTAAAAATAATTCACAAATTAATAGCTCACCTTTATTCTTCGGCATTTCGGATTTTCGAAAACTAAAACACTATCTTTGTTTTCTTCAAACGACTTCAAAATCGACTAAATTTAAGAGCTCAACTCGACAATTTCTCAACCACCATTACTGAAAATGACGTAAAGGAAAGCGCTCAGAAATGCAACTATATTCATGAATAATAGAATAGCCTGAATAAATTATTTTATCATTATTCAAGAATTACCTACATAAGTTTGTATTATTTAAATAATTCACTGAATCATATTTGCACAAATTTCGTGATGCCAGTTACGTATTTGATTATGTATATTAATCCTTTCAGTATACTACAAGATATTAATCTTAATATACCATGCAATTTCCAAAATATATTACCGATGGCAAAATAAATATTTTTTAAATGATTATAATAAGTTTAATTTAATTTGACGTATTACTATTATTTAACTATTTTATACGAAATACTTTTGATAAAAATAATTTTTTGTATTTGTTGTTGGTACCACTGTTAGCAACACCGCGATGTCCATCCGTTGCTATGCACGTAAATACAAACAAAGTTATTGTTTTATTGTACCTAGACGTTGTTTTTGTAGAATATCTAGTGCCAGAACTTTTTAATACGTAAAACATTCTTCTAATTGTAAAGAAATTTGTTTTGTACTACCGAAAGTTGCATTGACGTCCGTTGATTGCTGCTAAATAAACAAGTCCCAATTATTTGATGTTGATAGTAGGGAGTGATTAATTTGTCTAGCTTCACTTCATTTACTAATTAAACCAGAAAAAAAATATTTGCACGGACTGAGTTTTTTAAATTATTAAAGAGATTAAGGTTTAGGTTTAACTCCACAAAATAATTATGCAAAGATTAAGAATTGCTCCAACTGATGAGGAAGATGATTTGTATTCTGGGTACAATGACTACCCTGCTGCATTCAGTACAAAAGATCTCGAAAAAGATGAGATATTTCAACAAGCACTAAAATCTTCTTATGGCAAACGTGTTGGTGTAGTAAGTAAATTATTCAAAACTATAGACTAGTTTAGTGTAAGGAGGATAACGTAAAGTTACAGTATTTGTTTACCCTGCATTAGTTGAAGTTTGAGAACAATTAACAAATTTTTGTAGCTATTAATTTCTTAAAGGTATATTTTGTGCAACAAACAAGTTATTACATTTTGTTTGTGTTTTACAAATAATAACAAAAGTAGAAGCATTTCTAAAACTGTAACTGTAAGCATCTTTAAGCAGATGTGTTGAAAACTATACATTTTGTCTCTAATTAAGTATTTTGTTGAATGATTACCAAAAGGTTCAAAATTAAATTGTGGTATGTTTAACCCTTTATAGGTCTGTGGTAGGTATACTTAACACTGGCAATAAAGTCAACTTTTTTTAAAGAACAAGCTATGCAGTTGAACCTTATTGGCATTTTATGGTTTTATATACAGGGTGATTCATGAAGTTCTCCCCCCACTTCTACAGCACATTGTACTAGTAAAAATAATGAAAAAATGTTATATAAACATAGGTCCGAAAACGCTTCGTTAGCGAGTTACAGCTAGCGAAAGTTTCGCCTGGATTTCAGTTCACCAGGTGAAATGAGGTCTTCCTGGAATTGTGGTAAGGTAGATTAAGGGGCAAATTCAATCATTTCTTATGGTTTTTGATCTGATAAATTGAATAAAACAGGTCCCAGATCTGTAAGTTAAATAGTTTTTAAGAAAACCAGTGTCAAATGCAAAAAATGGAGTGAAAACTTATTTTTTCATCTTTGGGCAAGGATAACTGTGTTATTTCACCAAGAAACAGTTAAAATTTTTCCAATAAAACATGTAGAAAATTTTATTCTGAACAAACCGGTGTAAATTAAGTACACAGAAAGCGAATAGATGTTTGATTAAATGATTTTTATATTCATAAGAGTACAAAGTAAAATTAACCGGAAAAACTAAAATGAAAAAATGTGTTTTTTTCACTCCATTTTTTTGCATTTGACACTGGTTTTCTCAAAAACTATTCGCTTTCTGTGTACTTTATTTACACCGGTTTGTTCAGAATAAAATTTTCTACATTTTTTATTGAAAATTTTTAACTGTTTCTTGGTGAAATAACAAAGTTATTCTTGCCCAAAGATGAAAAAATGTGATTTTCACTCCATTTTTTGCATTTGACACTGGTTTTCTCAAAAACTATTTAACTTACAGTTCTGGGACCTGTTTTATTCAATTTATCAGATCAAAAACCATAAGAAATGATTGAATTCGCCCCTTAATCTACCTTACCACAATTCCAGGAAGACCTCATTTCACCTGGTGAACTGAAATCCAGGCGAAACTTTCGCTAGCTGTAACTCGCTAACGAAGCGTTTTCGGACCTATGTTTATATAACATTTTTTCATTATTTTTACTAGTACAATGTGCTGTAGAAGTGGGGGGAGAACTTCATGAATCACCCTGTATGTTCTCTGGTAAGTAGGCTATCCACATATTGAAATTAGCGTGCAGCGACCATTTGCTTTGTGAGTTACACGAATGTGGTAAGGATTCATACCAGCATACGCCACCATGTTGTTTTGTTGTTACTTTTGTACGGCTCTTAGAAAATTCCAGTTTTTTACGGGAAAGCAAGCATTCATGCTAATGTAAAGTTCAGTTAAGTTATTCGACACATTTTTCTGTTATATAGAGCTACAAGTTGTTTTAATAAGCATTCTTGCCACTAAATGTTATGTGATTTCCATTTCAATAAACATTCCTTGGTAAATATACTTACCAGGGCTTGACATAAAAAAGAAATATCTTACTGTTCTGGCACTAGAAGTACGTTATTCAAGTCCGTATAAAACAAAATTTAACATTTTATAACGTGTATATTTTTCCCCGTAGTACTGGCCTATAAAGGGTTAACACTTACTGATGTCTTAAAATAGGTTGAGACTAAATTTTGCAATAAAAGGAAAAAGGAATGTGTCATATTTATCTGTCAAAATATAAGGATATCTTTGAAAAAATTCTTAAGGTTGTAACATAAATAAATTTGGTCTTGTTTAATATAATTATCAATTTTGACATTTTGTTTTCAGTTTACTTCAAAACCAGTTTCTGGAATGAGATTTGGTACTGGTACTGGGGTAAGTAATTTTTAAATTTTATGAACTTTTTTCTTTGTACTTAACTATTACAGAATATCACTATATATATATATATATATATTTATAAATAATTTTTCTTGATGAATTAATTTTTTGTTAATGAGCTTATTTAAAATATCTTGCATAATAAATAAAATCTGGGTCTCTCTTAGGCTTTGGAGCTTTAAAAATGGTTTTCAGTTAAAGGGCTTACTAAGGACTACGTTGTTGTTTAGGTCATCAGCCAAAAAGCTGGTTTGAACCTGTAGAGGTTTTACTAAGTAAAACGAGGAGTGAGGTGGTTTACCATTGCCTTCCTCACTGAGTGGAAAAGTATGCTTATCAGCATGCCGGGCCCTCTGAAAAGGACATATTTTCCACTCTGCAAATGACACCTTCACTTCATTCACCACAGGGTCTGGCTGTATAATGAAATTCATTATTTTCAGAGGAGATAACTCTGATTAGTGTCTTTTACACCTCTACCTCTTCTGTTCTTAAATGGTCCAGTCATTTAATTGGCTGACCATGTGATAAGAAACAGAACTATTTATTTTAGCCCTGCAACGAACAGATTGAGTGAAGGACTACATTAAATGATTTTCTTACAGTTGGTTTTCTCATTTTTCTTGGTATTTTTCATTTTTCTTCACTAAAGACTGACCATCTCTTGTTGTCATTTTTTGTCTTCTTTAACTCTTAAAATCCTTCAAATTCTTTGAACTTTTTCCGAGTTCTCTTCTGTTCTCTATCTAACACTATTAACCACCTATTCTGTTTTTTGTGATTTTTGCATTAAGTAATTGTTTTGTAAAATGTTTTCTGGTCCATTTTTAAAGATATGTCCAAAAAACTAAATGCTTCTTTTTCTTATGGAGTCTTTTATCTTTCTACTTTTCCATATACAGTTGGCCCTCTCTAATTCGGACCTAATTTTTCAAAATACTCCCTAGATTGAATATTTGCTTTACACCCTTGAAAAATCCTTCTAAATTAATTCAATTACCTTTTATTCAAAGAATTATAAGAGTATTGTGGTCGTGTATATTGTATGAAAACATTTTTACAGCATTATTAATAAAGAATTGAAACATACGTAGCAATTTACATCTACTTTATCAATAAACCAGGAAAGGTATAGCCTTTCTTCTTTGGTGTAATATTTTCTGTAGAACTTCGTTAAAAAAAAAGTACTGTATATTCACATAAATTACGTAATTTTCAACTTTGTTCAAATTTCTGGTAAGTTATTCTTAATTTGCTGTGTTGTACTACTTCAGTATGTATATAGGTACTGTTTATTTTTTATGCTGTTTTTTTATGTTGTCTTTTTTATACTTTCATATCTTTTATATATATCTAGTATGTGTCAACTTTTGTGTACTAATACAACATGTAATACAAACACGTTTACACAATTCTTAATCACAGTATTGAGAACAAATTTTTTTTAGTAATCATTTTTAATCAAATTGGTGGTTTATTAATATTGTGACACTTATCGCTAAGGTCCGTTTCGGGATTTAGGTAATTAAATAATTAATACACTAAAGTTTACAATTACAAGTATTTATTACAACGAAAAGATTCACAAAATAAATAATAAACTAATTATAATAAAGTAATACAATAAATAACTTAAATAATTTACTTAGAACAACTTCAAACAATTATACACATATTATACAATATTATACACATAATTATCAGGCACGGCATATTTTCATACGTTACAAAAAATCATTTCATCCTCATTACACACAGTTACACCCCAACGTCGTTGCTAATGACCTTGCAGTTGATGCGACGTTAAATAAATTAAAAAAATAAAAATTATACACAAAGTACATACACAAAAACCCGATTATAATGCACTTACACAAGATAATATGACAATAGTTAACCACTACAATGCTCGAATATGTAACCTGTACTATGCACCATTAGCCACTCAATAAACACTCATCAAAGATCAAACGGATACTAACTCACTGACTGCCTCAGGGGTCTCTTTATAAATATAGTGGATCAAAAAGATAATTCTAACAAAACAGAGAAATTTGATACAAATAATAAAGTACAAAAACCCCTTTTTACCGGAAAAGTCTTAACTATTGTAAACAAGTAAATAGATCTATTGTAAATAGAATAAAAGGTGTTACAGGTAATCAATCGACCCTTTTATAAATAGTTGTACAACAATAACCCGACCTTCTCATACACAATAGCGCGGTCCTTTTTAAACAACCTTTTATAACACTAGCCCTATTGTTAATTTTTCACTCTATTATTGAACTCTTTTAACATTTTATGAATGAAGTACTAGAAATTTCACGAACCAAGCATGCCCTTCTTCGAAATTGTCACAATATTTTTGACCTTTGTAATATACTTTTCTGTTGTTGTTTAGGTCAACAGCCGAAAGGCTGGTTTGAACCTGTAGAGGTTTTACTAAGTAAAACGAGGAGTGAGGTGGTTTACAGTTGCCTTCCTCACTGAGTGGAAAAGTACGCTTAACAGCATGCCGGGCCCTCTGAAAAGCACATATTTTCCACTCTGCAAATGACACCTTCACTTCATTCACCACAGGGTCTGGCTGTATAGTGAAATTCATTACTTTCAGAGAAGATAACTCTGACTAGTGTCTTTTACACCTCTACCTCTTCTGTTCTTAAATGATTCAGTTATTTGATTGGCTGACCATGTGATAAGAAACAGAACTATTTATTTTAGCCCTGCAACAAACAGATTGAGTGTAAATAATTTGACACTCCACCTGTCTGTTATGGGCAGATACTTTTCTATGGAATAATATTAATGTTTATTAAAATGAGTAATTTTAAAATTACATTTTGAGTTTCAATATTCTGCCTCTGTAAATCGAAAAAATTTCCTTTAGATTATAATTTGATAGGTCCGACTATCTTTTAATTACTTCTTTACATTCATTCTCCATCTTCTTTGGACCACTTTTCCTTACAAATTCTCTCTCTCCTCCCCTCTCTCTACCGCCTCACTCTCTCACCATTTTTGTTTACAACAAAAAAGCATTTACTGCAAATGAACTTATTTCAATTTATTAAAGTTTTTTTTATAATAGATAAAAATTAAGACAGTTGAATTTTTTTTTATCAAAATTTTTTTTTTTAGTTCAGAGATCCAACAGGGGGTACTACATTAAGACCTGTTACTGGTATTCAAGACACAGTGAACAGACCAATGACTGCTGTAAGAGGTGCTGGATATACTAGTCAGAAGTCAACTACGCAAATGTTTGATCCACTCAATCAAGCATCGAAGATGCAACCAGCATCTCTAGAAAAAGTTGAGGAAAGGTATATATTCTGTATTTTTTAATTTTGTAGTAAACTATGATTGTGTGGGTAGGAAGGTACTGTGGAAAGTTTTAGGGAAACAAGGAGTACCAACTCAAATCATATAATAATAATAATAATAATAATAATGCTTTATTTTCGTAAAAAAAAATAAGACTTACAAAAACGTTTACACACATTTTTTACGGTTTGGCTCAATGCAGCCGACAGCCGGAACTCAAATCATAGATGCGATTAGAAGTATGTACAGGTCAACAAGTATATGTATAGATACAGGAAGTGGAGTTCTGCAGGAAATTGAAATAAATCAGGGAGTAAGTCAGGGATGTAGCATGTCACCAATACTCTTCAATGTATACATTGACGATGTGTTAAGGAAGTGGAAAACAAGACGGGAACCAGGGATTCCCATCAACAGGAACTTCAAATTTGGCACAATTTTATTTGCAGGCAATCAGGTCCTTGTTGAAGACTCCGAAGATAATTTATAAAAATCAATGTACCAACTGCAAGAGATAGGTAAAGACGTAAACCTAACAATAGCCTCAAAGAAGACAAAGATAATGGCTTTCTGGGGAAGAGATTTAATACGATCTATGATTGTAGTAGATAAACAAAAGCCTAGAACAAGTTCAAAGTTTTAGATATCTTGGATATGAATTAAGTTATAGACACTGAGAAGGATATAGACAGGAAGGTAGTAAGGTTTAAAAATATATGTGGAACAATCAGAAGGCTGCTGAGAAAGAAGATGAGAAGAGATACACGAATATGATTGTATCAGGTGATGGCGATTCCTACCCTGTTGTATGGCCAGAGGCTTGGGTATTGACGCAACGGAAAAAACAAATGTTGGAATCGGCAGAAATGAGTTTTTTGCAAGCAGTAAAAGGATTCTCAAGGGTGGACCACATAAGAAGTGAGGACATAAGAGAGGAACTACAGGTTGTTAGCGTACATGAGAGAATCATAAAGTACAAGGAAAGATGGAAGGAACATCTAAACAGGATGACTGATGGAAGAATACCAAAGCAGATGTGGGAATATAAACCACAAGTCAGAAGAGCTCTGGGTAGACCGAGGTAAAGATGGAGCTGAAGAGAGTGATGTCGGAACAGGCCAAGGCCTAAACCGTGAAGAGAAGAAGAAGAAGACTATGATTGTATATATATATATTTTTTTTCTTTTACTTTTATTATCAGAAACTGTGCTTTATTAACAAGCACACAATTTGATCGCTGGTTTTCACTGTATTTTTGACGTGATTCAGTG
The DNA here is from genome assembly GCA_035578175.1 of Catonia carolina. Lineage (NCBI taxonomy): Eukaryota > Metazoa > Arthropoda > Insecta > Hemiptera > Achilidae > Catonia > Catonia carolina. The sequence continues at coordinate 15,621,795 of JAQMRL010000013.1, forward strand.
TATGAATTTTTGAACAGGAACCCCAGTGGAGTTTGTTCAGGAATGGCTGTCAGCTGGTCACCATATAAAGTTGCTTGTCCAACCAGTGTTACTTAACAGTTAATAATGACTTTCTACCAGCTGACTGACTGGGCTGGCTCAAAGACTTTTATTAAATTAAAAATCTTCTTTGTCTTTTAGACTTGCAAACTTATCAACCTCATAAAGCCCTCATAACCTCATGTGACCTCATAAAGGTGGTCGTTGTTTCATAGTATCTATTAACAGTTCTTTTTGAATTGAAATATTGGCTGACTATAAAAGTGTCTTTTGGCTGATAGTATTTCTTGAATATGTTTTTATTCACTTAAGACATGAAAAGCTTGTTTCAACGGAAACAATTGTAGATCAAATCATTAAAACAAGCAAATATAATTTGAAGGCTTCAGTAAAAATGTCTTTATTTTCATGAAATTTTTGAAAAAACTAGCGTTGTTTTAGTTTGCTAATGTTTATCGACATAAATCAGGCTTACTCATTATGAAGGCGCTGTAAATTTTGATTTGAAGGCGTGATGAATATGATTGTAAATTTTGCATAGCTTCAGAGGTAAAACATGATTTATATGTTCAAATTTTTTAATGTCGACAAGGCATTAGTTTTTCACAGGATTTTCTTTCTGCTTAAAGTAGCCATTGATCATAAGTTTTAAGATTATATTATTGATTTTCTTTTTGGAACTATTATTTCTAAAATTAATAAATCACATTAATAAAATTACATTAAATCTAATTTAATAATTTTCTTTCCATCTGAAATATTAATTTAGCAATTAAACATGTTTGGTTATTTTCTCTAGACCAGAAGAAAAGGTGAAACGTTTAGAACGCCGAATAACAGAACTGATTGATGAATCTTGTCTTGCTAGGAGTAGGGGTGAATTTAGAACAGCTTTAGATAAAGCTAAGGAAGCATCAACAAAAGAAAGAAGTTTAATTCGAATGCAAGAACAGTCTGGATTGTCAGATACGCACAATTTGGATCTCACATTTTCTGTAGGTTTACAATCCTTTTTTGTTCAGTTTGTTATCCTTAAAATTTTCAATTAACCTTTTGAGGACTATGAACGTCTTTCATGATTCGGTCCAAAAAACTACAAACGTACTGGAACATTTGCTTCAGTTTTTGTACTAATACATGTAAATACAAGTTCTAAATAAATGTATTATAATATAGGCTTTGTATTACTCGATGGAAAAAGTATGTGCAATAACCTTGCTAATGTGTTCAGAAAAATTGTATTATTGTGTTAGCTTTTTGCCACTAATGTAGAATATTTCTTTCCCTGGGAAAACAAAATATTTTAAAATAATGTAAATCTTTTATTGTTTATTTATTAATAAACAATATTATATAATATTATGTTAATATTTGTTTTTAATATTTGTTTTATTTTAAACGTTCCGTTAATTGTTTATTTTGTGAAAATACGAGTGGAAATGGTTGGCTTTAGTGGTAAGCGTCTCTGGGATGAAAAAATATTACAGTCACTCTACGAAACATATTTAGTTCCAGGGATGGAGAAATGAGAAAAAATAGGTAAATAATAAATACGGGAAGAAGAAATTAATGAAAAATTTAAAAAGAACTCAAACTGTGGGCTAACTTCTAGGTTGAATAACATAGTCCTCAAAAGGTTAAACACAGAAATAAAAAATTATTTTGTTGGAATATACCATTTTTCTGTTTTGTCAAGTGGTTCAGCACATTGTGAAACCTTGCCTTCCTCTAAATAATTCACCAACCCTCTTGGATCACAAACAAACAACTGTTTTCAATGTTTCACAGCCATCTTCCTCAAAAAAAACAAAAAAAAAATCAAATTAAAAACTTGGTTTTTCTGAAAGAAGTGACTAAATTTGTTATCTTAACAATTCCCAGAACCTATAGATTGGCCTGAGTTGGTGTAGTGGTAAACAAAACTTGCTTTTTTGTGAAAACACATATTTTTACTTTCTCTTGCCTATATGAATATGTTGGAAGGAAAGTATTGTTTTCATGTAAATTTTTCGAAATCGAGCTTTCACCGGATCTACACGTTTTCAGACCCCCTGAACCCAAAAAGCATGTTTTAGCGATTGGTCTGTGTGTGTGTGTGTGTGCGTGTGTAGATAGGGTAGGCGTCATGTTTGCTGAAATTCTTGGTGAGGCTGTTTTCACGTAAAGAAATTGTTTTTTCAAGATTACGGCTTTAATATGCATTTTAGCGCAAAAATGTATATAATAAAAGTTGTAGAGAATTTAAAATCCTACAACTTTTATTTCTAACATTTGTTTGTATAACGCTTAGTTTAGTGGTAATTAGCGACTTTCTGTTTTTCTCACAAAAACGTGTGAAAAATCTATTTTTTTAAGATTTCGGCCTTAGTATGCATTTTATGACAAAAGTGTATAAAAAAATATAATCGAATTTATAGAAAATTAAAAGATCTACAACTTTTTATAAAGCAATTTTCTCTACAGAGTCTAGTTTAGCGTGAAAGAGTGATTTTCGTATTTTTAAGCCAAACTGAGGTTGATTTTCATTTTTTTAATGTTTTATTACTAGTGTTAAGTTATATTGTTAATTATTTGTATTGGTGAGAGAAAGTTGTGTGAGTGTTTCACACCAGATTTTTCTGTTTTGTCAAGTGGTTCAGCACATTGTGAAACCTTGCCTCCCTCTAAACAATTTATCAACCCTCTTGGATCACAAACCAATAACTGTTTTCAATGTTTTACAGCCATCTTCCTCAAATCAAATTAAAAACTTGGTTTTTCTTAAAGAAGTGACTAAATTTGTTACCTTAATAATTCCTAGATTCTATAGATTGGTCTGAGTTGGTGTAGTGGTAAACAAAACTTGCTTTTTTGTGAAAACACATATTTTTACTTTCTCTTGCCTATATGAATATATAGGAAGGAAAGTATTGTTTTCATGTCGGGTTTTCAAAATCGAGTTTTCACCGGATCTACACGTTTTCAGACCCCCTGAACCCAAAAAACATGTTTTTAGTGATTGATATGTGTGTGTGTGTGTGTAGATAGGGTAGGCGTCATGTTTGCTGAAATTCTTGGTAAGGCTGTTTTCACGTAAAAACACAGTTTTTTTAAGATTACGGCTTTAATTTGCAATTTAGAGAAAAAATTTATATGATAAAAGTTGTAGACAATTTAAAAACCTACAACTTTTATTTCAAACATTTTTTTGTATAACGCTTAGTTTAGCGGTAATTAGCGATTTTCTGTTTTTTTCTCACGAAAATGTGAGAAAAATCGATTTTTTTAAGATTTCGGCCTTAGTATGCACTTTACGACAAAAGTGTATATATTAAAATTTATAGAAAATTAAAAGATCTACAACTTTTATTTAGAGACTTTTTCTGTACAGAGCCTAGTTTAGCGTGAAAGTGTGATTTTCCGTTTTTTTTATAAGCCAAATTGAGTTTGATTTTCATTTTGCGTCATTCACTCATGATTAAAATAAGGTTATGTTTTTGAGGTTAGTTTTTGTTTATTTCTAATATTTTATTAATAATGTTAGGTTTATTATTAATTATTTGCATTGGCAAGAGAAAGTCGTGTGTGTGTTTCACACCAGATTTTTATACAAGATGTAAGAAATTATATCCTCTGCAGTTAAGCAGTTTTTAAATGACTTGTACATTTATTTTACGGATTGTAACTTATGGTTAAGTATAATTTATTTAGCCTGCATAGATTTGTGTAGTAAATAAATGCAAATTTATTATTATTATTATTATTATTTTTTGTCTGTACACAGGTACTGTTTAATTTAGCTAACCAGTACGCAGGTAATGACATGTACACAGAATCATTGAACACGTACCAAGTTATAACAAAAAACAAGATGTTTCACAATGCCAACCGATTAAAAGTTAATATGGGCAACATATACGTCAAACTGGGACATTATCCTAAAGCGGTAAAAATGTATCGGATGGCTCTCGATCAGGTACCCAATACACACAAGGATTTGAGGTACATTTTTCAATTTGTTTTAAGCATCTTTGAAGAAATCTGCACGGGTTTCTTGTGTAACTCTATAATCATCCAAAACTAACCAACAAATTTTTGGTAGAATCTTTCTAATAAAAAGTTTTTCCTGAAAATAAAAGTACCCAGTTTGATTTTCATATTGAAGTGATTGTTTGTTTGAACATTTGCCTTCTATGAGTGGAACTCAAATTCTATTCCCAATCAAATCTGATAGGTATTTGTTAATTCCTCATTTTCATCCATCACATTCATTGCCTGCATTTGAATTAATGTGCAAATTTAAAACCAAGCAATAATATATACCAGAGTTTGCAGAAATTTTTAAAAGGTACTGAAGTACAAGATGAGAAAGTAAGTACCGTTTTGTTCTGACATCTCTGCAGCGTTGCTGTCATCATTCTGCACATACACACTATTTTCACTGGTTCATTGCCTCTTCACTGGGACCATAACGATTGTTGAATCTGTTTATTGTGAGATTCGTTCTGAATTTGAGATTTTGTGATTCATTCTGTGTGTTAAGCCACCCAAAAATTCATAGTCAAATAATATAGATGTCACCCCAGAATCAAAAAAAGAAGTCAAACAAGAGGAGACACAAAAACACTCAGAAAAAACGAAAATTCAAAACAATGAGCTCAAAAATTCATGTGCACTGTAATCTGAGACAGGAAAGGGGTTTGTTTACCTTGTTGAATTCGTTCTAACAGGTGAAACCATCAATGCAGTACGATACTGTGAGACTTAAGATAATTATTTTGGTGTGCTATTCACAACAAAGAAAGGAATACTTTATCAAGGAATTGTGTTGCTACACGACCATCTGAAAACCAGTTGCTGGTGAACTCTAAGGGGTATATATGCCACGTGATCAAACTGCTCCTAACTGAACTGTTGAATTAGCCTTTGAGTGTCACCAGCATCACTATTTTTAACATCTTCACCAAGTTTCAGCCATCTAACTTGTCTGGAACTTAGTTAATAAAAAGTATTGGTTTTAGGGTTGGACACACTTTTCAACCTTTTAGTGGTACATTCTGGAAATTAACGGGTATTTTGTTAGTTGTACTATAAATAACATCAACCAAAATTCATCCATATAATTTGTCTAGAACTTGTGTATTTAGGTCATCAGCCGAAAGGCTGGTTTGAATCTATAGAGGTTTTAATAAGTAAAACAAGGAGTGAGGTGGTTTACCATTGCCTTTCTCACTGAGTGGAAAAGTACACTTATCAGCATGCCGGGCCCTCTGAAAACCACATATTTTCCACTCTGCAAATGTTACCTTCACTTCATTCACCACAGGGTTTGGCTGTGTAATGAAATTCATTACTTTCAGAGGAGACAACTCTAATTAGTATCTTTTACACCTCTACCTCTTCTGTTCTTAAATCATTCAGTCATTTATGTGGCTGACCACGTGATAAGAAACAGAACTATTAATTTTAGCCTTGCAACGAACAGATTGAGTGTGAATAATTTAAAACTCCACCTGTCTGTTATGGGCAAGTCTAGAACATAGTAATCAATAAATATTGTTTTAAAGGGTTGAACACCATTTCATCCCCTTAAAGGTACATTTTGGAATTGGTTAAGGGGTAATTTTTATAGTTGAACTATAAGTAACATCTTGCATCGTGTTTCAGCCATCTAGGTTGTCCGAAACTTAGTAAACGGAAAATATCGGTTAAACGGTTGAACACTCTTTTCAAGCCCTTATTGGTGGAATGTCAAAATTATTATTGTTTAACCTTTCTATTTACACTAAAGGGAATGTGTCCTCTGAATTTAAGCTTTCCTGGCTATTGTGCAAGTAGGAGAATTAGTGATGAGTCAGTCAGTCAGTGAGCAAGGGCTTTCCCATTTATGTATAACAGATTAAGATAAAAGTGTTCAATTATACAAAAGTTCAAAATTTTAGAGCATTTTGTGCTAACTGAATTGTGAATTAATTTTCTAATTTACCCCATTATTTAAAATTGGAAAATTTTCTAATTTACTGGTGTGTGTTTTTATGTTGTTTAAGTCATCAGCCGAAAGGCTGGTTTGAACCTGTAGAGGTTTTACTAAGTAAAACGAGGAGTGAGGTGGTTTACCATTGCCTTCCTCACCGAGTGGAAAAGTACGCTTATCAGCATGCCGGGCCCTCTGAAAAGCACATATTTTCCACTTTGCAAATGTCACCTGAAGGTGACATTAATTAATTAATTAATGTTTTCATTCACCACAGGGTCTGGCTGTATAATGAAATTCATTACTTTCAGAGGAGATAACTCTGATTAGTGTATTTTACACCTCTACCTCTTCTGTTCTTAAATGATTCAGTCATTTAATTGGCTGACCATGTGTTAAGAAACAAACTATTTATTTTAGCCCTGCAACGAATAGATAAAAAATTTGACACTCCACCTGTCTGTTATGGGCAGGTGTGTTTTCATATTAAACATTAAAACTTATTTCTGTTTCAGAATAAAGATCATGCACAATATTGCAATACTGTTTGTTAAAATGGGACAATTTAACGAGGCATGTTCAAGTTTAGAATACATAATGCAAGAAAAACCGGACTTTAAAGCAGGTTGCTTGAACTTATAAGAACTTTATTACATATTATGATAAATTTTTTGTTTATGCACTCGATGAAATGAGCACACTCTACCCTTCAGATATACAGTTTTATTTGATAATTTTGAAATATGTATTTTTAAACAGGTCTTCATTTAATTGTATGCTATTACGCTTTGGATGAAAAAGAGAAAATGAAACATGGATTTCAGATGTTGCTAGACGTTCAATTAGAAATCGATGATGAGGATAAATATATGTCTACAAATGTGAGTTACTGATTAATTTTGTGGTTAATTATTGTTGGTTTAATGTTAAGTTTAATTTCATTGTAGTATTTATTTATTTTATTTAAAATATTAATCCATACAAAACTCAAAAAGAGTATAGGATAAGTCAGTATCAAAACATTTCATCTCTTAAAAAGCATTAAAAAGAAACATCACATAAAACAAATTGTCAACTTAAGTCATTTATAAAAAAAGCATACAATAAAAATAAATAATTATACAATACAAAACACAAATTAAGACTCTGTTTATAAATTCCTGGATTGTATAATACAACTTATGAATCAGGTAAGACTTTAACTACTTAAATCTTTTCTCACACTCAATCAAAAAATGCGGTCTTGGGTTCGAATCCCATTCAGGTACGGCATATTTTCATAAGTTACAAAAAAATCATTTCATCCTTCACCATCTGCATTCGCAGTAGTTGCAAAACAGTTGGACGTAAAACCAAAAAAAAAAAAAAAATAAACAACAACCTTTGTAGAAGATGGGACATCAGTTTTGATCCAGTATACGAGGTGTGGCTATTAAATAATGAGACTGACGTAAAAAAATTATTTTTATTTTATACATAATCACTTATTGTCACCTTCAATATATACTCCTTGTCTATCCCTACAACGCTCCATGCGAATTTTCCATTGTTTGAAACAGTGCTGGAAGTCATCTTCTGTCAGCTCCTTCAGGACACATGCCACTCAAAAATTTTTGAAATGAAGCTCGCAAAAATTTTTGTACTGACACTTTGTATGTGATTGAGAATGACCCAAATTTTTTGAAAACGATAATAACATGTGATGAAACGTGGTTTATTACTTATGATCTGAAAACGAAGCACCAATCCATGCACTGGAAGAGCCGAACTTCACTGAGAGCCAAAAAAGCTCGAATGAGCAAGTCAAAATCTAAAGCAATGATTGTTTTTTATATATCCATGGGATTGTGTACCTTCACTGGATTCCTGAAGGTCAAAAAATTAATCAATAGTTTACTACCTTGAGGTACTTTCTAAACTACGTCAAAGAGTAAGGAAAAACGCTTCAAAATGTGGAAGGACAATTCGTGGGTTCTCCACCAAAACAATGCGCCAGCTCATTCCATGTTATCTGTCAAGAGGTTCCTAGCCAAGTACAGCATATCAGTGTTAGAACATCCACCTTATTCACCAGATCTTGCACCATGTGACTTCTACCTGTTCCGTAAGGTGAAATCTGCATTAAAAGGGACAGGATTTGAGTCTGTGGAACCTGTAAAAGAGAAAACGGAATATGTCCTGTAGGAATTGACAGAAGATGACTTCCAGCACTGTTTCCAACAATGGAAAATTTGTATGGAGCGTTGTAGGGATAGAGAAGGAGTGTATATTGAAGGTGACAATAAGTAATTATGTATAAAATAAAAATAAAATTTTTTATAATGTCAGTCTCGTTATTTAATAGCCACACCTCGTATGATGGTTCTTTTTCATAGAGACAACCTATAAAATTCAGCTAAGTTAGAACAGTGCCTTCTTGTGTGATAGCCTCTAGGCTTAACTATCAAACTATCATGTTTTACTGACTTTACCCAAAGAACAGATTCCATAATAATTAAGTTAGGTACAGTCTTAATAATATTAGTATAGATTATTTACAATTATTTCTTTTTTAGGATGATGTAGCAGCCAATTTATTACTTGAAGTTATACGTAATGATAGTTTACGAGAATTAGAAAGAGAAATGAAAAGGGTTGCTGAAAGAAGCATTTTAACAGCTGCTAAACTCATTGCGCCGGTTATTGAGGATACTTTTACGGCAGGTAATAACATTTTTTTTACCGTTGAATGATACAATACCTATTTGAAAGAAATTTGAAGTAATTATCAAGTTATAATGTTAATAAAGTTTTTGAAATCACATTGTTTAATAATAAACATGTACTTTATAATTAATTTTCCTTTATGACTTTTCTTTATTGGCTAGACCACTTTATCAAAAATCAAATACTAAAAAAACTCTTATTGTCATATAAATAAACTTTTTTTTCTTCATCTACCATTCAAGGATTAGGTCTCAGGACCTGTTCCGGCATCCTTTTAGCCATTTGACTTGGATAATCAAATTTTAAATACAAACTAGATAGTACTTGATATTTTTTATCAGTGATTATTTTAATGAAATGTTCACTTTCATAAGCTATCATAACACTATTCCTTCAAAACAATAAAGTTTGACCTTTTTTACTTCAAAAATAAATCTTTATAATGCATCCTGCAGTTTGAAATTATTTCTATTTTATATAATGAATTAATATAATAATTTCACTAACCTTCTTTTTAAACTGCGTCACCTTTATTGTAATTTCTACTTACACGTGTTTCGGTGGATCCACCATCATCAGAGTAAATAAAAAATTGAAACTAAAAAATTTTTTCACATTTATTTAAAATTTACTGAAGATGGTACATCTTCAGTCACTTGTATAAAACTCGAACTTGTATAAAAGCAGTTTTATACAAGTGACTGAAGATGTACCATCTTCTGTAAATTTTAAATAAATGTGAAAAAATTTTTTAGTTTCAATTTTTTATTTACTCTGATGATGGTGGATCCACCGAAACACGTGTAAGTAGAAATTACAATAAAGGTGACGCAGTTTAAAAAGAAGGTTAGTGAAATTATTATATTAATTTTTTACTTCATAATGATTTTTACGAGGATTCTATTGCAAAATCAGTTTTTTTTAAATGTGTTACGTAAAGAAGGTGTTACTTTTAAACTCGTGCAGCAGAATGTAATCTGTAAAGAACTAACCAACTCTTTCTGGGTTATCTATTTGGATTACCTGTGGGAACCAGGTTTTACACGGCAGAACTCTATGCGAACAGCAAGGCTCTAACCCTAGTTTGGGCGTTGGGTGTTGGTGTGCACTGATTTGCTGAGTTCTCTACCGTTGATTAGCGATACATTTATGCCACACAATGGTTACAGATGTCCACGGCACTTTAAAGCAGCTGAACGATAAGCGTTCATTTCTGCTGGGTTCTGGATCATACTTGACTCTCGGGAAAGGAAGCCGATAAGGAGGCTACATGCCAACCGGCCTTAACACAATATTTGACTGTGTTTATTTACAACCTTTTTACTTTCTCCTGCCTATATGAATATACAGGAAGGAAAGTATTGTTTTCATGTCGATTTTTTGAAATCGAGTTTTCACCGGATCTACACGTTTTCAGACCCCCGAACCCAAAAAAACATGTTTTTAGCGATTGGTTTGTGTGTGTGTGTGTGTGTGTGTGTGTGTGTGTGTGTGTGTGAGAACAGAATATCTCAAGAACCGAACATCATACGAACTTGAAACTTAAGTTAGATACCACTACCGGACCCGACACGAACATTTTCATCAAAATCTATCAACCGGAAGTAGTAGTTTATTCATGTAATTTTTCACTTTTTTCGATTTTCTCAAAAATGGCTCCTACGATTTTTTAAAATCACCTCATTTTCTAAAATGTTTATGCTCTACAAGATAGGGTAGGCGCTGTGTCTGCTGAAATTCTTGGTGATGCTGTTTTTTCGTAAAAAAATAAATTTTTTAAGATTGCGACTTAATTATGCATTTTAGCACAAAAATGTATATAATTGAAGTTTTAGACAATTTAAAATCCTACAACTTTTATTTCAAACATTTGTTTTGTATAACGCTAGTTTAGCGGTAATTAGCGATATTTTCTGTTTTTTTCTCATGAAAACGTGTGAAAAATCAATTTTTTAAGATTTCATCCTTAGTATGCATTTAACGACAAAAGTGTATATAATAAAATTTATGGGAAATTAAAAGATCTACAACTTTTATTTAGTGTATTTTTCTCTATACAGCCTAGTTTTTTCTGCCAATAAAAAACAGGTGGAGTGTCAAATTATTTACACTCAATCTGTTCGTTGCAGGGCTAAAATAAATAGTTCTGTTTCTTATCACATGGTCAGCCAATAAAATGACTGAATCATTTAGGAACAGAAGAGGTAGAGGTTTAAAAGACACTAATCAGAGTTATCTCCTCTGAAAGTAATGAATTTCACTATACAGCCAGACCCTGTGGTGAATGAAGTGAAGGTGTCATTTGCAGAGTGGAAAATATGTGCTTTTCAGAGGGCCCAGCATGCTGATAAGCATACTTTTCCATTCAGTGAGGAAGGCAATTGTAAACCAACTCACTCCTCGTTTTACTTAGTAAAACCTCTACGGGTTCAAACCAGCCTTTTCGGCTGATGACCTAAACAACAACAGAGCCGATTTTAGCGTGAAAGAGTGATTTTCCATATTTTTAAGCCAAACAGGTTGATTTTCATTTTGCGTCTTTCACTCATGATTAAAATTAGGTTATGTTTATTAAGGTTAGTTTTTTATTTTTGTGTAATGTTTTAATTACTAATGTTAGGGTATATTGTTCAATATTTGCATTGGCAAGAGAAAGTTGTGTGAGTGTTTCACACCAGATTTTTTTGTGATTAGTGTTATTGATCTGTTATCATTGTACACAGGGAGTTTGTTTCTGTATTCTTTACTGATGAATCTTTTTATGTTAATGCTTCAACAGGTTACAATTGGTGTGTTGAAATGATAAAAAATTCAATGTATGCGCCTCTTGCTGGTGATCTAGAAATCAACAGAGCTGTGACATTTTTAAAACAAGGTGAACTTCCTCTGGCATTGGAAACCTTAAAGGCATTTCAAAAAAAAGAAAGCAAAGTAGCAAGTACTGCAGCTGCGAACCTTTCATTTATACATTTCTTAGTAAGATTAATTTTTCGTTTTTTATCTAATTTTAACATTTCTAGTATTATCAGAGTAACAAATCTATTAATGCTATGACAGAAAATTATTTAGTAAGTATCGTATTGAGAAAATAAAAAACTTTTCTCTTTTGAAACTCTTACAGAGGAGGGGAGTAGTCTACCTGTTTATGAAAATTTTTACTGTTAATACTGTAATTGTAATTGTTTTCTATACTAAGTACTCGAGTGCATAAAGAGTTATATTACAACCCCACCAACTACAGGGGTTGAAATATAAAAGAGAGTTTTCATAGAAAAATCATACCTCTGTATGTAAGCGTAACCTTTACAATTGCATACTTAAATCTGGTGTCCAATTAAAGATTAAATTAATTTCTGCGTTGTTGCAGAACTGTTTTTAAATATTCTCTCAAGAAAAGTTTTTTGAACATTTTAAACTGTGATTAACTAAATTGAAACAAAATTAGATGGGTCATATTTTATGGAAAAAGCTTTTGACACATCGTAGTAAATTTAATCTAACACTTTGGCAAAAAATTATGACTATTATAGTACTGAGGCTATGATTTTTCTTGGATTTCAAGACATGTAAAATTTAAATTTAAAGAAAACATTGAATAAAGTTTTAAGGGTCATCTAAGTTACCCATGGTATCACTTTAATTATTATTTTTTAAATACTCCCAGATGTTGTGGTGACAAAGTAATTACACCATTTTATTCAGAACCATTTGAAATATAGCCTATATTTAGCCAAAAAGCGAAATTTGCTACAAAAAGTTTTTAGTGTTTTCAAAATAGATTCCCTCCTTGAAGGAACTGCTAAGATCTAAGAATTATCTGTGACTTTGAAAGAAATTAAGTTATACTGTTAGTGACTAGGCAGATTCTTAGAAAAAGAGGAAATTGTACTTTGTGTGGTGCTAAATGGAGCATGGAGCCAAATTTCCGGTTACGCACTATAAGTTGATGATTGCATTTATCATGCGGAGGACAGTATACTGTTTATACTACCTACTTACATCGGCCAACCCGAAAGCATAAGACATGTATCAAGCGTGTAACTCAAAATGTAACCACCACAAACACTTAAGTAATAAAATTCAGTTCATGACCCGTCACACTAAATAAGTAAGGAGTAATGTAATTTATTTAAAGAAAGTGAATTGTTTAAAATTCAATTACAATTTAACATAACTTTACTGAAAATAATGAAATATGTAATATGTAATGTAATATAATAAAATAATGCAATAATAATAATAATACAATAACATTTTGAAATTATTGTAAAACTAGTATTACTAACGATAATAAGCTCGCATCGACGGAACTCACGGACTAAGGGTAATCGTATGGTGAAGAGGGAGAGGTCGAGGTAGAGATAGAGATAGAGGTGGAGGTGAGGTAGAGGTATAGGCAGAGGGAGTGTCGCATAGTGAAGAGGGTTACCGCGCTGCTTTCTCATATGATTTGAGGGCAGTCTTTCTCCGTCTAGCGTAACCTCTCATTACGACCTGAATACATTCTAGACGCACTTCACTCACTGTGTTGCAAGGAGAGAGGTTGTTAGGATAGTTTATCTTTTTACAATGTTAAGCGACAGTAGTGAAGATAGTGATGACATGTCAACAGCATGTAAATGGTGGCTGATTGGCACTTTAAGTAATCGTGAGTTTAGTGTTCATCCCATAAATCAAGTGCGACAAGATCTGGGAGAATATTACCACCTTTTTTTGCAACTTAAGGAATACCCTGACAAATTCCAAGAATACATGAGGATGATACCTGAAACATTTTCATAACATATCACCAAAGTTGAAAAACTGTTCAAAATACTGCAACCTTCATGTCACCTATGGCCTTGAACGGACCAATCACAAAGAAGCTGCTTGATACACCGCTCCAAAAGACAAACTATTTTGTCTTCAAAAGCAGGCGGGCAAGACCTCCTGGAGGGCCGCGAGCTACACCTCTACCTAGACTTCTTCACTATGTGCGCGCTCATAACACACAATGTATTTTTTTATGTTACCTAGAGGTACCGTGACCTCCACCTCTATCTCTACCTCGACCTCTCCCTCTTTACCATGCGATTACCCTAACTAGTCTATCACTAGTCTAGAGTGCAGTAATTCAGTTTACTGCTGATGACCAAAAAGGATACTCAATATAGCTTAGGCCTAGTATTATGGCTTTATTAGAATGAATGTTTATTATTTAGGATAATTATTAAGAATCAATAAATAATACAATGGGATGTTTATAAAACGAGATAGTTGTAAACATAATATATATCAATGTAAGCATAAAACTACAACATGATGTCATGGTTAGAGCTGTCACTATGATGTATTTATAGTCCAGCCTCTCTTAGTTTGCTCCTAATGTAAACAAATAATGACGTCACTGAGCATGCGCATTATATAAAAATGTGTACACGCTGATTAAAAAGTAAAAACAAAATACTTTCAAAAGTATTTAAATACAAAATACTTTACAAAGTAATTTTATAAATGAAATTTTTATGCCTACATCATATCATGACTGATGTTAAGTTCTTATAATTTAAAAATAGTTAACTTAATAGGAATACGACATCCGTAAAGTCGCAGACTCTAGCGTGCACCCTGTAGTAGGTGGCTTTTGTTTGTTGACAGTAGGGGCAAACTAACAACGGCTGAACTGTAGAAAAGCACATATGGTAGCACTTCCACCCCCACCCCCCGCATAATCCAGTCTTACTCTTGCTGACGATCGTCAACTTATATTGCGTTACCAGTATAGTATTCAGACAAACTTAAGTCCCCTAGCCATGGGAGTGAGATAATGCATAATGCTCTCTCTCGCACAAGCCATACACTCTATTCCAATAACATTGTTTAATTTTACTCATTGTTGTGAGCAAGCGTTTATGCACGCAGTAAACTAACAAGCAAGATAACGACTGTAGTATGTTTTCAGATTTGGATTATAACGGTAAAGACCTTTGGGCGCATGCGTAGTTATGCCACATATCTCCCTCTCACTCGCTCGGCTATGGGACATCAATTCATCTGATATCTGTACCTGTTAATTTTTTTAAGATTAATTTTTTTTTTTTTTAATTTACGCCCCAATTGGAGCACTCAAGTCACTCATGGACATGCGTTCCTTGAGGAGTTAGTTGTGGCACCACACTGTTGTTTTCTTCGTTCCCACATCAATTTCATATTCCTTGACCTGGTAATTAATTAATTTTTTTTGGTGGAAAATTAATTTCTTTTAGTTCTTTTATATCACTAATAGACTGGTAAAGCTAACAAATGTGTCCATGTTGTGGGAGTATCGAGAGCATTCTTACTTAGAAAAATGTCTCAGTTAAAAATATTTGTAAATTTTTGTTTCAAAAATTGTTGTGTTCATTTAAAGTGGATATAATTATTTTTGTTGATAAATTTATTTCAGCAAGGAGATCTAGAGCAGTCTGAGAAATGTGGAGAGTTATCTAAAGAAGCAGATGGTTACAATGCAGCTGCGTATGTTAGTTTAGGCAACTGCAGTCTTAGTAAAGGAGAGGTTGAAAGAGCAAAAGAACTTTATAATCTTGCTTTAGAGAACGATTCATCTTGTATCGAAGCAATATACAATTTAGGTAAACAAATTTGTATCATTCCGTTTAATTTTTACTTTCTCTTGCCTATATACGAATATATAGGAAGGAAGTAGGTATTGTTTTCATGTCAATTTTTCGAAATCGAGTTTTCACCAGATCTACACGTTTTCAGACCCCCTGAACCCAAAAAACATGTTTTTAGCGATTGGTCTGTGTGTGTGTGTGTGTGTGTGTGTGTGTGAACAGAATATCTCAAGAACGGAACATCGTACGAACTTGAAACTTGAAACTTAAGTTACATACCACTACCGGACCCGACACAAACATTTTCATCAAAATCGGTCAACTAATATTTTATATAATAGTAAATATTTATAAACGTGGAACATCTCATATTTTTCAATTTTAATTTTATTTTCTATAATATATTATATTCTATATTATTATTTTCTATATTATTAAAAATGAAATTGAAAAATATGAGATGTTCCACATTTATAAATATTTAAAAGAGCAAAAGCTCTTTTAAAACCTCTTCATTTTGAATGAACAGGTCAAATTTAGGAATGGTGAAGTGATATTGACTGGTGCTGCTATCTATAGTGAACATGAGAAAGGAAAAATTAGAGGAAATTAATTTTAAGTCAGTTTTATACAAATGACTGAAGATGTATCATCTTCTGTAGATTTTTAATAAATAAAGTTTTTAGTTTCAATTATATGTTATTTACTCTGATGATGGTGGATCCACCGAAACACGTGTAAGTGAAAATAAAAGTTGACGCAGTTAAAAAGGAAGGTTAGTGAAATTTATTATATAAATTCATTATATAAAATAGAATAAGATGATATATTAATTAAATTAATTTGTGTTTCAGGTTTGGTTTATAAGCAACAAGGGTTATTTGAAGACGCCCTAGAGTACTTTTTAAAGTTACATGCCATTGTTAATCACCACCCACATGTTTTATATCAATTAGGTCACTTGCAAGAGATGTTGGGTGACACTGAACAAGCTGTTGAATGGTAAATAGCATTTAATAATTTTCCAAAATTTGAACTGTTGTTATTTTCTGTCCAAGAAACTATAGAAATCTATTAAAATTGCAGCAATTCAAAATGCTACATTTTCTTCTTCTTACTATCAAGGATTAGGCATAAGCCTGTTCCAAACTCACAAACCATACAGTGTACATTTGTTAAAAAAGTAATGTTTGCACATTTTCTGTGTTTTACAGGTTTTTACAACTTCTTGGTACGGTGCCGAGTGATCCAGGAATTTTACAAAAAATTGGTGAAATATTTGATAATGAAAATGACAAGCAACAAGCATATCATTATCATTTTGAGGTATATTGTGTTACATACCCAATAAACTCTTACTAATTTGGACTTGACAGGGCTAGATATTGGTATCACATCTTTTCTGCAATTCATCGAAAACTGAATCCATCCACTTCACTCTTGGTCTACCCCTTGATCCTTTTTTTTAACCGGCCTGTTGGCGAAGTGGTTAACACAACTGGCTCCTATGCCGGGGTTGCGGGTTCGATTCCTGGTCAGGTTTGGCATTTTTCATCGCTCATTTTCATTATCATCATTATTCACTGTCTGCATTTACAGAAATTTCAGAACAGTCAGACAAACAAAAAAAATAAAAAATCTTTTCCTCAATTTTCAAGTACAGCATCCTTGTAGGCAATCTACCTTCCTCTGTTCATCCTACTGAAATAACCAAACCATCCATTGTCTGTTCATCCCTCCTTAACAGGCTGTCCATTTAAAGTTGGTACCGAATTACACCATTTCTATTCTATCCATTCTTGTCTTCTCCAGAATAGTACTCCTCTTGAACTTCATTTTTGTCGCCTGAATTCTACGCTCTACCTTACTTCCACCTGTCCATATCTCCGCTGCGTAAGTCAGTGTTGGGATTATATATAATATTTTTTACAATGCATAGGAAATTCTTAATCCCAGACTAAGCTTCTCACACTCTGGAAGAAACCACTAGCTTTCTGCACCATTTTACTTAACTTCTTTTCCTATTTTCCATCTGATGAAAAAACAGTTTTTCATTGTGAATTCTTTAATTCCTCTAGAACCTTACCATTCAGACTTATTTTAAGTTCTTGAATTTGGTAGCCAGAAAATAACCCAATAAGTCCGTTGTGTGCAGTGACCGAAGAGGACAGTGTGCAGAAAAGACTTGACAGAAAGTATGAAATACTTTTGGGAATGATGACGCCAATAGTATTTGTCTCATAATGACAGTCTGGAAAGAAAAAAGGAAAACCCTGGGGTTTATCCCTAGATAATTCGTGTTTGTTGTTTAGGTCATCAGCCGGAAGGCTGATTGAACCTTTAGAGGCGAGGCTTTACTAAGTAAAACAAGGAGTGAGGTAGTTTACCATTGCCTTCCTCGTTGAGTGGAAAAAGTATCAGCATGCCAAGCCCTTTGAAAAGTATCTACTTCCCAGCCTGTAAATGACACCTATTAGAATTAAATAAAATTAATAATAAATTATATTAACATTATTTAATAATAATATAATATTATAAATAATAATAAATTAATAAGACTAGTGTCTTCTACACCTCTACCTCTTCTGTTCTTATATGCTTCAGTCATGTAATTATCTGACCATGTGATAAGAAACAGAACTATTTTTTTGTAGCCCTGGAACTAGCAGATTGAGTGAAAATTACTTAACACTCCACCTGCCTGTTATGGACAAAGATAATTTTTTTATTTCCAACGAAAATAAGAGGAAAAACTTTATATATTTTTTCTTCTTCCAAACAAGGATTAGGCCGCAGCCTCACGATTAGGCCTGCTCTGAACTCACACACTAAAGCATTTATCTCTATCTTTTTCTAGGTCTACCAACACCTACTGGCGCTACTGGTTTTAACGTACTGGCAAACTCACAAATAACCTTGGAGAATAATTTTTACTTTCTTTTGCCTATATGAATATATAGGAAGAACGTATTGTTTTCATGTCGATTTTTCGAAATCGAATATTCACCGGATCTATACGTTTTCAGACCCCCTGAACCCAAAAAACATGTTTTTAGCAATTGGTCTGTGTGTGTGTATGTGTGTGTGTGTGCGCGTGCGTGTGTGTGAACAGAATATCTCAAGAACGGAACAACATACGAACTTGTTATTTTAGTTATAATGGTAATTTACTGTAGTTTGAAACTAGAAACTATTTAGACAAAGATGTGTTGAATGTATAAAGCATTCATAATTTACGTGAAAAAATTGTTGTTTCATTTCAGTCATTTCGTCATTTCCCCTCCAATTTCACCGTTCTGGACTGGCTGGGTGGTTATTTTGTGTCGCTACATGTAGCAGAAAAAGCTGTTAATTATTATGAAAGAGCAGCTTTAATGCAACCCAATGAACCAAAGTGGCGTCTTCTGATTGGATCATGCTATAGACGTAGCGGAAATTATCAACAAGCTTTACTAATATATAAAGAAATACATAAAGATTTTCCAGAAAACATTGAATGTAAGTGATAATCACGTATGTTCTCAATACAGATTCTGTTCTAAAATTACTTGGATCAACCCTAACCGATTCTGTAAAATTTAATTTGGTTTGAAAGAAGCTAAACAATTGGAAAACAAATTAATATTCTCTAATTTAATGTGATCTATGATGTTTTTCCTGTCCAGTTCCAAGGCTTATGTTTTTGAAAGTACTACTGACTCACTAGGCCTATCGTAGCTGTTATGAGTACTTCTTAGGGTAAGCGCACAGTGAACGCAGGTCGCTTACAAACGGGAGCCTGCTAGTAGGAACATGCCAATTTATTTTAATCGGACGTCTCACAGTAAACGATGGTGGGGATACCTCTGCTCTGGTCATCTGCGCATATCAGCTCACGCAGTTGTTTTGTATAAACCTGCCTGCTGCTTGCTGTGTGTACTTGGCGTCGTATAATACATATTCATAAATAATAATAACCTGTAAATAATTATAACATAGGTTTGTTGTTGTTTAGGTCATCAGCCAAAAGGCTGGTTTGAACCTGTAGAGGTTTTACTAAGTAAAACGAGGAGTGAGGTGGTTTACCAATGCCTTCCTCACTGAGTGGAAAAGTACGCTTATCAGCATGCCGGGCCCTCTGAAAAGCACATATTTTCCACTCTGCAAATGACACCTTCACTTCATTCACCACAGGGTCTGGCTGTATAATGAAATTCATTACTTTCAGAGGAGATAACTCTGATTAGTGTCGTTTACACCTCTACCTCTTCTGCTCTTAAATGATTCAGTCATTCAATTGGCTGACCATGTGATAAGAAACAGAACTATTTATTTTAGCCCTGCAACAAACAGATTGAGTGTAAATAATTTGACACTCCACCTGTCTGTTATGGGCAGAACATAGGTTTATAAAAATAAATTTAAAAGATTATTACTGGCCAGACAATGCCTTAAAATATTTAATATCGGTAGTCAAAATGTTCAAAATACATACCTCAAAGTAATCACAAGTCTTTCTTCCGGTAATATTGGTTGCTTGTGCAAGTTGCACTATTGTTTTTGTAAACGAAGTTCAACTTTTGACAATATAAAATTAAATATTTCCAGAGTTATTCTCATGTATTTAAAAAGACTGTCTCTATCTTTTTTTAATTGCGGAAAAAGATTATGATACTCGCCATGCAACTTTCTGTTCTTATTAATGTCACTAATGGTATCGTCATTAAATGATAATAATTTCGTGTAAACGTTTTCCATTAGAAATAATTCATCACCACTGCTGCTACTGGAACTCATGTTGAATACCGACAACTGAATGAAGGTTAAGTGTGTAGTTACATGGTCCCACTATGCGCGCTTGCCAACGTGAATCAGCACCTGTGACCAGCGTTGACTGTGCGCTTACCCTTAGTCTAGTCCCTACTCTTGATTCTATCCAGCCTGGGAGGCCCTACTCATGGTTACTAACACTGTCATAGGTTTTAAGTTTTTGGGATACACAAACCCAATCACCATCATCAAGGTCTTATACTCCCAAGGTAAAGAGATATTGAATACAGAAAATCCTTAAAAGTGGTTTAAATTTTTACATATTTGGGAAGCGAGATTCCTCCATACAGAGGAATATGCTATGAACTGTCTATGAGACTCCAGAAAAGGAAATATTCTATAAGGCAGTGAAATATATGGAATGGAATAGTACCCGAGAAGGTTAAAACCTTTATGTATGAAATTCCCGCAGAAAAAAGTGTAGTTTAGTTTTAAGTCTCTTATTGTATGAAATCTTAATGCATGTACGATAATCTGGGTGTACTGTTTAATGCAGAATGTTGTAAAATGATAGTAAAGGATAAAATAGTCTAGACTTAAAAAGTTACAAAGTCAGATTTTTTTTTAACATCTGACTGTTCTGCAGACGGTGAAGGATGAAATGATTTTTTTTTAACATATGAAAATATGCCATGCCTGAATGGATTCGAACCCAAGACCCCATGATGAGAGGCGAGCACGTTACCAACTACGCCAATGTGGCCGGCATGAAGTTAGAGTATAAGTATAGAGTCATAAGTAAAAACAGTGTTGATGTAATGAACTTTCAGGTCTTAAATTCCTTGTGAGGATGTGCAGCGATCTGGGACTAAAGGAAGCAGCTGACTATGCTTTAGAATTAAAGAAAGCTGAAAAAACAAAAGAACTCAGAGAAAGAATTGGTAGCAGTCGCTCAGGTACTGTTTTCATTAGTTATTTGTTAGAAATAATTGAATCACTTATCAACTGTCAGTCTAGAAAGTGATGGCCTCCGGCAGAGGGGAGCAATATACGGATTATTAAACAATTTCAGAAAACATACATCTCTAAATTTTTTTAAATAACTTAACTTGTCGGAAAAGATGTATTTTTATAAAACAAAGTATTTCGCATGTTTTTTGTTCTATAAAATTATTCCGAAATACACATGTAATGAGATAATGTATCATTTAGTAAAAGTTCTGTTTTTGTAAAAAACCGTATTTTTTCAAATACCCTGTCATTGTTCAAAAACCATTTCACGGTTTAACATAATACTTCTTAGGGAAAACTAAAGTTTAGAGTTTTCTTTTAAGCAGTTCAAAATTTTTACATTAAAATTTTATGTAGAAGGCCAATTAGAATTAACCAATAAATAAAGAAGAAAATCACTTAAAGATTTAAACTGATGCTTACGCTCCATTCAAAAAGCATAAATTGCTTAGTTTCCTCACTCTAAATTTTTGAGGTGATGTAGTATGTTAGGTATATCTTTATACAGAGTCTAATTTCTTACAATCTGAAAAGAAACAGAAATGATTTCTATGTTATTGTAAAATTATTTAATTTTTCACTAACCTGTTACAGCAGCTATATTAATAGTTATTTTACCTTTTTATATAACTCTACTTTCTACTGACATGTTTCAGTGGATCCCTCATCATCAGAGTACATAAATTTGAAACTAAACTTGGTTATATACAATCGACTGAATAATACAACTTTTGAAAATTAAAAAAAAATTAGTTTCATTTTATGTTCTCTGTTGATGCTGGATCCCCCAAAATTTCTGTAGAATGTAGGATGATGTACAGAGTGGGTTGAAAGTCCTAGAACGGCTTAATAATTTGATGTAGGGGAAATTTCAAGATATAGGCAAATGTGTACCTCACTCGAATACAAAATACTATTTTATGAAGCATCAAATAATTTTGTCTGCCATCTTGAATGTAATTTTATTTTTCTAATTGGGAAGGTGGTCATGCGACACATGATTTCAACGTGTAATTTCAAGACAATTCGAATGATGAAAACTGCATTTCGATATCTCATTTGGTTTCAAAGATACCTAATTGTATGTCATATGTATATTACTTATCATGATTTAATATTTATTTTTAAATTATTCATATGTATATTCAACATAATATTATTTATTACATAAGTTATTTTGTGTTATATAATTTACTTTATTACATTCAACAAAAAATGTGCTACTCATTAAATGTTAATGTTCAAGACAAATTTCAAATAACTGTGGCAAAATAAATATCAAGAAAATGACACAATACAAATGTTTACAAATTTAATTCAGAAAAATTATTATTATTAATTAACAATTAGTTATGTTTAGTGACCTTTTTGTCACTGTAGCACGAAATATCAAATAAAGCATTTAAAAAGTAAAAATAATTTTGTTTTAAAGGTTCAAGAAGAAGCAGTGGTAGATCATCTAGAGGAGGTATGAGTCCTTCACTGGACTCTCCTTTGCCGCCTACAAGAGGAGGATCTGGTGGACAGGGATCGCTTCCTCCAACTCGAGACAGCATAACGACTCAAAGACTAGCAAAAATTTCCCTTGCTGAATCAACTGGTGAAGTGTTCAGTCAGCAGTTTAGAGATGTTGGTTAGTAGTTTGCTGCCACAGCAATGACTATTTTTCTAAATAATTTTACCCGTATATTTTACTTCCAACCGCAAGATTGTTCTTCCAATCATAGTTCTGTAATTTGAACATGCTTTAAAAATGTGGTGTGAAACACCAAACTCAAGTACACATGATAAACAGATTCTCTTTCAAGAAAATTCCATCAATTTCAGTTTTACATTTTTAATCCATTTCAAAAACACAAGCTCAAAAGAAATGATCTAGCACAACTCATTTCACTTTAAATCTTGGTAGGAGAGTCCAAATCTCTTAAGTGCGATAAATGGGAATCTTTCAAGAAAAGAATGGAGGATTCTCTTCTTAGCATCACAAGATATGTGATTATTCCATAAAACAGAATGTAACGTTCTGGTAATGGTCCTACCTGTGCCAACTTTTCCCAAAATTTAATACCGTGCGTTCGGAAAGTCGCTGTGCACTGGAATTGTGACTATGGATTTATGAAAATATGTATAAAGAAATGACTAAGCATTTTGGAAAAAAATTTATTCAATACCTTAATTACATTGTTAAACCGTGATTACATTGTTTATAGAAGGTGTTCGAAATGACCTCCATTGGCATCAATACAGCATTGCACTCGTTTCATTTTGTTTGCAAACACCTTTCGCAACTGTATAAAACGTTATGCAACGTGTTTGGTGAACGAATAATTTCAAAGAATTTGTGGCCTGCAAGGTCTCCTGATCTGACTCCCCCCGATTTCTTTTTATGGGGTGCGGCGAAACAAACTGTGTATCGGAACAGACCACACACGATTGACGAACTTAAAGCCGCAATAACGGCATACATTCAAGGAATCACTGTTCTTCAGTTGCGAAAGGTGTTTGCAAACAAAATGAAACGAGTGCAATGCTGTATTGATGCCAATGGAGGTCATTTCGAACACCTTCTATAAACAATGTAATCACGGTTTAACAATGTAATTAAGGTATTGAATAAATTTTTTTCCAAAATGCTTAGTCATTTCTTTATACATATTTTCATAAATCCATAGTCACAATTCCAGTGCACAGCGACTTTCCGAACGCACGGTATATTACTGGTGGCAATTTTTGAAATTGTCTGTCCGTCACACCCAGACGTCAGAAACTACAAGAGATAGCAGCAAACAAGTTTTTGGATTCATAATTTACACAAAAAGTTAGTGGGCCTAAATTGGGTTTGAAGTTCCGGTTTCAACAGGAAGTGGCCCAAAACTGGAAGTCAAGAAATCAGTCAGAAACTAGAAAATATATCAACCAGCTGTTTTCGGATTCATAATCTACACAAAAAGTTAGTGAACCAGATTAGGCCCAAAACCAGAAGTCAAGAAATCAAAGTCGGAATTTGAAAACAAAAATAGTGTCATTTGATTCTTTTTAAAGAGTAGATACAGAAATCACTAATGGTTTTTGGCATTAAGTCAAAGGTAAGCCTTTTTAAAAATTTTTACCAGCCATGAGACACGTGTCATCTCATAAAAGGGATTTTTCTTATTAGTTGTGTATCAATTCAAGAATTCATAAACTCATGATAGTAAAAAGAATAATTTTGGAATTTTTATAATTTTGCAGATGCTAGTTACAGTGACCCGTTAGGGCCTATTGAACGTCCACGGACAGCTGCAGGTTCAAGAAAACAAACTGATCAGTATGATGAATTTGGAAATGAAGAAATAGGTGATGACTTATTACCAGAATGAATCAACATTACAATCCACTACATGCCAGAAAAATTATGTCTAAAAATAATTGAAAACAAATTGTTTATTTAGAAAAAGATTTACTACGGGTAAAATAGAGGAAAAATTCAGATAACTAATTAAATTTTATAATGTCTGACAAATTATAAAATCAGCCAATTAAATTGTCTACGATTAAGTAATATTTAAATAATGGTTGAAAAACGGTTGATTCATGAAAATAACTATAAATAAAAGTGTTAAATGACACTTTTTAGTCAAGGTACGCCTTAGAGAAATGTCAGTTTATAACATCTTTAATTTTGGGATTTATTTCATTAAAACAAAGTTTTTTTACTATTAGGTTTTTAATTTTAGATACTTTACATCTTCCTCTAAGGTAAAATCAATTTTATGGCCATTATACAGAAAATACATAAATGCCAGACAAACGATAAATTTTAAAAACATAATTATGAAGATATTTTTGTAGAAATGTGATTTTTAAATTATTTTTTTGAAAACCCAATTTTTATGCTTTTCAATCCCTTGCTATCTAAACTTTTTTGTAGTTTCTTAAAATTTTATTGGTCTTCTGATTTTTCCTTTGTAAAATGAATATTAGCTGATGTTACCCCAGTACATTCTGAATAGTAAATAGTTTCTATTGTTATTATGTAAATACAATTACAGATAATAAATTAGTTTAAAAAAAATTCTGTGCCTTAATAAATAAAATCTTTATAATACATCCTGCAGTTTGAAATTAATTCTATTTTATAAAATGAATTTATATAATAAATTTCACTAACCTTCTTTTTAAACTGAGTCAACTTTTATCTTTACTTACACGTGTATCGGTGGATCCACCATCATCAGAGTAAATAACATAATTGAAACTAAACAATTTTTTTATTTATTTAAAATCTATAGAAGATGATACATCTTCAGTCATTGTTACAACTATTACAACAGTTTTATACAAATGACTGAAGATTTATCATCTTCTATAGATTTTAAATAAATGAAAAATTTTTAAGTTTCAATTATGTTATTTACTCTGATGATGGTGGATCCACCGAAACATGTGTAAGTTAAGATAAAAGTTGACGCAGTTTAAAAAGAAGGTTAGTGAAATTTATTATGTAAAATAGAACTTATTAAAATTTTTTTTTGTAATCCCTAATTTTGTGTACGTTGCAATCTGTTCAATTCAGAACAATAAGCAACCCCATGACCCAATGATATATGAGGATGATGTGTAGTCTTGTACAGACTCAGATCGACCATTCCTGAGAGAGTATGGTTAATTGAACCCCAACCATCAAAGTACACCAGTAACCACTGTCTAGCAATCAAATCCGTATAAAAGTAACTACCTTTACTAGGATTTGAGCCAGGAACCTTAGTTTTCGAAAATCAGCTGTTAACCCCTTACATGTTTATGTCGGAATATTCTGACGTAGCCGATGTGCATTATTAGAGCCTTTGACGGAATATTCCGTCATTTTATGAAGGTATCTGTTAGTTTTAAGATACAACGAAAGACTACGCTTCTTTTTTGTTTTTATCGTAATCTACAGGTGTTTTTACGTAAGTTGATGTGACTGTGTTTATGTTTGTGAAATAGTTTTCGTAGTTTGTAATAAACGTTTTTGTCATATGAGTTAGTTAGTTATTGTATGGTACCTACGTTTTGTTTTGTGTTACTTTTTTATATTTCGAGTTAGGCCTAATAATGGCATCTACTTCAAAAGACGCTGACATTGCAGATCTGCTTGATCAGTTGGAATCTGATTACGAGCGACAGTAGTGATAGTTCTGATATTGATAATACAGTGTTGTTACTAAATCAGGGTGATGATGATGATTTTGTTGATCGTAATCTGGAAGTTGGTGCAGGTAATTCAGGTCAATGAATCAAAATTCAGGTGATTCAAAATGAATCAGATTCATTTTGTAGACCTTCCAACTTTGTTAAACAATCAGGAATAAATGTCGAAATGCCTGATCCAAACGATGTTTTGGGTTCAGTTGTTTATAACTTATAAACTGATAGATATGATCACAGATCAAACTAACATTTATGCAGAAAATTTCATAGTTAATAAAAAATTGAAGCTATTCTTCCGATTCCAAGGGTGGAAACCTACCAACAGACCTGAAATATTTTTGCTCATTGCAATGTATGTTATGCATGGGCTTATTTGGAAGCCAGAGGTAGATAAATACTATACAAAAAAACCTGTCTTTGCAACTCCGGGATTTTCTGCTATTTTACCTCACAAACAATTGAAATTGTTATCACGCTTTTTGCATTTTACAAATAATTTGACACCCCAAACAAATAAAAAGTTACATAAAATAAAACCCGCCTTAGATTATGTCAATAATAAATTTTCAGCTCTTTACACTCCACACCGAGAAGTAGCTATTGATGAAAGCCTTTTTTTATGGAAAGGTCGATTGGGCTTTTTGCATTTTATCAGAATAAAGTGTGCTAGATTTGGGATAAAGACTTATGTTTTGTCTGAATCATCTACAGGGTATATTTATAAACTTATTATATACACAGGTATGTTGTTTAGGTCAACAGCCGGAAGGCTGGTTTGAACCTCTAGAGGTTTTACTAAGTAAAACGAGGAGTGAGGTGGTTTACCATTGCCTTCCTCACTGAATGGAAAAGTATGCTTATCAGCATGCCGGGCCCTCTGAAAAGCACATATTTTCCACTCTGTAATGATACCTTCTCTTCATTCACCACAGGGTCTGGCTGTACAATGAAATTCATTACTTTCAGAGGAGATAACTCTGATTAGTGTCTTTTACACCTCTACCTCTTCTGTTCTTAAATGATTCAGTCATTTAATTGGCTGACCATGTGATAAGAAACAGAACTATTTATTTTAGCCCTGCAACGAACAAATTGAGTGTAAATAATTTGACACTCCATCTGTCTGTTATGGGCAAATACACAGGTAGTGAAACTGAAATAGTAAATAATCGTAAATACGAGCACGCTACAAATGTTGTGCTTACTCTAATGAATGATCTACTTCATACAGACTATTGTGTTTATTCAGACAATTGTTATTGTAGCCTTGAACTTGCAATTACTCTCAAAAATATGGACACAGATCTGGTGGGAACTGTTAGACAAAATAGAAAGGGTGTCCCAAAAGAATTTGTCAACCAGAAGATAAAAAAAAGATGAAATGATTGCAATAAATGAAAAATCCGGAAAACTGATGCTTTTAAAATGGTGTGATAAAAGACGGGTGATATGTTTGTCAACTTGTCATGAGCTTTCTCTAGCTGAGGTAAAGAGAAGAGGTAAAGATGTCATTGTTCCATCCCTTGTAAATGACTATAATATTTACATGGGAGGCATCGACAAAATGGACCAGATGCTTGGCGCATATCCTCTAGAGCGTAAGCGACAGAAGATATGGTGTAAAAAAGAATTCAAGCATCTTATAAATATGTGCATATTCAATGCACATATTTTGCATAGTAATAAAGAGGGGAAATTAACATCACTCCAGTTTAGAGAAGCTTAAGTAGAATCTATTGTGGATAAAAATTTTGTTAAGGAGCCAAAGAAAGGAAGGCCATCTCTTGGCGAAGACCCATTGAGGCTGCGAGGAAGACACTTTCCTGAATATGTTCCAACTGCGGGTAAAGAGCAAATGCATCAAGAAGGAGTGCAGTATGTTCGCTCAATAAAAAAAGGCGTGACACAAGATATCAGTGTACAGAGTGTGATCTTGGTTTGTGCGCAGCACCGTGTTTTAAATATTTCAAGCAAAATTAATTTTGAAGTTAAAATAGTTCTACGTAGTTTTTGTTTAAATTTATAATCATAGTTTTCTGAACATTTGTTGATATTTATAAACATTTTCGGACTACATTTCCATATAATCAAGTTCAGGTAGGTTAGGTTACCAATTTTAAAAATATATACATAAAACATAATTTTCATGCAAAAAAAATTTTTTTATTGTCATATTAGGTCATAATTAGTCAAAATACTTGTGTTTAAGCAAAAAAATATAAAGCAAGATAGTATTGTTATAATGAAGTGGCGAAAATAAAATCAGCTGGTCAAATAAAATCAGCTTCACATAAACAGCTGACTGGTTAAATATAAAAACGAAGGTTTCCATTGTTGGGCGGCGGCCGCGGTTGGAATGGCTGACGTGTTAGTGGTCTAAATTGTACAGGATTCTTCGTTTCGGTGAAGTTTGTTATTTTGTCAGCAGACATTGTTATTTAATGTTTAATTTGGGAAGGGATATTGTCTATTTTATTTTATCGTTTATTAATTGTGTGAACTTTATTATTTTCAATGTTTAATAACTTATTTTCATAAACTCATGTTCATTGTTGTCGTTTGTAAAGGTTAGTTTTTAGTTCTTGTCAAATAATTGTGTTAAATAACTATATGTGAATTAATTAAATAAAAGTTTACAATTTTACTTTACTATAACGAGTTGTAACAGTATTAATTTCTAAAAGAAAAAATAAACCGGTAAGTGGTTAAACAGCTGATTTTGGTGACTACTTTACCTCTATACCAACCCAGTGGGTTATTAAATTATATGACTTATTATACATCCAGCATATTGAAATCCAATTACTAGGATTTGAGCCAGGAACCTTCGTCTCCGAAAATCAGCTGTTAAACAGCTGATTTTGGTGAAGACTTTACCTCTAGACCAACCCAGTGGGTTATTAAATTATATGACATAATACATCCAGCGTATTGAAATCCAATTTTATTGTATAAATTATGTAAATTTCACTAACCTTTTTGATTGCCTTAATTCTTTTGATCTACTTACATGTGTTTTGGTGGATCCACCACCATCAAAGTACATAAAATTCAGTTTTACCGAAAGTAAGATTATCCGAATGTTTTTCAATTATTGCTGATGCAATGATGGGTGATAAAAGAAAATAACTAATGGCGAATGCCAGTACTGACCAGTATCGCTAGTGTAAAAGCCAGTTATACTGATCAAGGCACCACTGGCCAGCTGCGCGCAACATTCACATGAGTACACTCTTGTTTTAAATCAATTTTTTAATTAGGGATTAGTGTTAACTATAGTCTGTCTACACTAAGAGTACTCTGACGTAGGCAACCAGCAACACAAGTGAGCATGCGCATTAATTAAAAATACGCACAGCATGATCAAAAAAAAAAATTCCATACAACACTAATTAGAGACCACCGAAGACAAATCATTCTCCACCATGACAATGCGAGCTCTCACACGTCGGTTGAAACAATAAACTTTTTGAAAAATAAAAAAATCGAATTGATGGGCCATCCGTCCATGCAGCCCTGATTTGGCACCCAACGACTTCGTTGGGTTCAAAACGTTGAGGTCAATGTTTTTCGACGCCTGAAGAAGCAGTTGACGCATTCAAAAAGCACATTTTGGAGGTACCTCAATCGGAGTGGAACAAGTGCTTCTAAAATTGGTTCAAGTACATTAAAAAAATGTATTGATCATCATGGAGAATATTTTGAAAAACAATAAAGCCATTTCATTGATTAATTTGTTTTTTTGTTTTAATAAATGAAACTGTTAGGCCTAAATCATATGATGTTAGAAGTTGTTGTTTAGGTTATCAGCCAAAAGGCTGGTTTGAACCTGTAGAGGTTTTACTAAGTAAATCGGGGAGTGAGGTGGTTTACCATTGCCTTCCTCACTGAGTGGAAAAGTACACTTATCAGCTTGCCAGGCCCTCTGAAAAGCATATATTTTCCACTCTGCAAATGACACTTTCACTTCATTCACCACAGGGTCTGGCTGTATTAATGAAAAATCCATTACTTTCAGACGAGATAACTCTGATTAGTGTCTTTTACACCTATACCTCTTCTGTTCTTAAATGATTCAGTCATTTAATTGGCTGACCACGTGATAAGAAACAGAACTATTTATTTTAGCCCTGCAACTAACAGATTGAGTGTAAATAATTTGACACTCCATTATTAATCCAAATAATTTGATGTCAGAAGCACTGAAAAATAAATTAATAAAAACTGTAGGCCTATACTTTATTTGCTTGGTTAAGCAGACTAAATTACGCTGAACTGCACAACAAAGTCCAGAATCATTATCGTGCCAAGCAATTGATGCATCATTAAATAAACTAAGAAAATTATTAATCAGACCCACTACCCACATTATAAACTTACTTACTTACTTACTTACTCCCATGGCCATCTATATCGGAGTTGATATTTAGCCGCACCAACAAAAAGCCTCCATGTCGCTCGATCTTCAGCATCTCTTTCTGTAGCTCCAAGTCTCTCCATGTCGGTCTTAACCTGCTTCCACCATCTTTGTCTAGGTCTTCCCCGGGGGCGCCTTCCTGTGGGGTTGGGGTCTAATATTTTCTTCAGGTTGGACTCTTCTCCTCTTCTTAGCACGTGCCCAGCCCATCGCATTCTCCTACATTTTATTTCGCTTACAATATCTGGGTTATTGTAGAGGTCCCTAATTTCCTTGTTGTTTTCTTCTCCATTCTCCTTGTTCATATGTGGGCCCATATACCTTGCGCAGGACTTTATTTTCAAACACTATCAGCTTTTTTTCTTCCTTCTTGGTCATTCTCCACGTTTCAGACCCATATAATAGAACTGGACATATGATTGTTTTATATAGTCTAATCTTTGTTTTGTGGGACAGGGACTTTGAAGATAGTAATTTGTTGCAGGCATACATACATTTGTTTGCTGAGTTTACCCTGTTTTGTATCACCACAATATCAGAATTTTTATTTTAATAAAAATACATTGTAAACTACATCACTAAAATGACAAATCTACCAATAATTACAATTGCTAATTGAGTCAAAAGATCAAGGTAACTTTATTAAGGCCAAATCATTAACACAAGGAATACAATTAAATTTTTTTATTAATACACAAATAAAATTAAAAATAAAATTATTAAAATGTTTCAGATCTAAATATATAAAATAAAATATTAAAAATTATTGTCATATTTATTATAGTCACGGATTGATTTCATAATTATAATATTTAAGCGACATTAAAATCATTTCAAAGCTCGGCCTCCAAAAAAAAAAATAAAATAAAATAAAATTACAGTTTTATCACAATTCTTGGTATACTAAAAATAAAACTAACAAAATAAACATTCTGATGGAAAATTATTAATCATCAGAAAACTTTTAATGTAATAATTTGTCCGATATATTACCTTTTAAATAAATTAAATTTAACAAAATTAAAATGTAAAATAAAATTAATAAATACCAATAAAAACTTTTATTATTATTATTATTATTATTATTATTATTATTATTGCTGTAATGTAAAATACACTAATTTGGTAATTTAGCAAACTTTTAATCGTCAGAAAACTTGTAATATAATTTGTTCAATAATTTTCTTTTAAATTTAATACAATTAAAATTAATTAAAATGTAAAATAAAATTAACAAATATCATTAATCTTTTATTATTATTATTATTGCTGTAATGTAAAAAAAAAACACTAATTTGGTAATTCAGCAAGTTTAATCATCAGAAAACTTTTAATATAATAACTTGTTCGATATATAATTACCTTTTAAATAAATTAAATTTAATAAAATTAATTAAAATGTAAAATAAAATTCACATATCAATATAACTTCATTATTATTGTTATGCAATAACTTTTTAAATATATTTCCTTGTAAATTTAACAAAATTAATTAAAATGTAAAATAAAATTAATAATATCAATAAAAACTTTTATTATTATTATTATTATTGCTGTAATGTAAAAAACACTAATTTGGTCATTCAGCAAACTTAATCGTCAGAAAACTTTTACTATAATTTGTTCAATATATTTTCTTTTAAATTTAATACAATTAAAATTAATTAAAATGTAAAATAAAATTAACAAATATCATTAAACTTTTATTATTATTATTATCATTGCTGTAATGTAAAAAAAAAACACTAATTTGGTAATTCAGCAAGCTTAATCGTCAGAAAACTTTTATTATAATAACTTGTTCAATATATTTTCTTGTAAATTTAATATAATTAAAATTAATTAAAAAGTAAAATAAAATTAATAAATATCAATATAATTATTACTGCTGTCATGTAAAAAACTACTTCAGTAATGCAGCAAACTTTAACAACTTGTTCAATAATTCCTTGTAAATTAATTAAAATTATCAATATACTATAATCATTATTGCAGTAATGTAAAAAAAAGAAAAACACTACTTCGGTAATCCAGCAGAAATTGAAGATTCAATTCCACATTCGTTGCTACCTCTGAGTATCTTGAACAATCCATTATCACCCCAGTCGGTGTTCCAAGAGTTAGCAATTAACCAGTATGGAGTGCCATCTTCAACTCCCCACCCAATTATCCTAATTGCATGACCTCCCAACACCTTGCCAGTCACATGTTTGTATACACCTACAAAGAAAAATATTTTAAAATTTCAGTTAAAAACAATACGCGGAGTCATAATTAAGTTTATATTACGAGTAATATCTAAAGTCCAGCCTCTCTTAGTTTGCTCCTAATGTAAACAAATAATGACGTCACTGAGCCTGCGCATTATATCAAAATGTGTACACGCTGCTTAAAAAGTAACAACAAAATACTTTCAAAAGCATTTACACTTTCAGCCCCAGACAAGTATTTTTCAGTTTTGGTAGTAGTCCAAACCACTTGCAGGTTAACTGTAACAACAACAAAACTATGCACAATCAGCTGATTAGAACGCAAAAACCACAGGCACAATGTGCTGTTACCTGGTGAATATTTTTTGAACCCAAGGTCTGAAATCTATTGCTAGAACCCAGTAGGAATTGTTCATATGTTTAAATACACAGAAAATGCGAAGCAGATACGTACACAGCATGCAGAACGTAACTATCTCCCATGTATCAAATTGATACACACGGGCTGATGATGAAACTTAACTGTGAATCATATTAGCTCACGCAGGCCCAGAGAAAACTCTTTCGTGAGGCAAATTGATACACATAGGGCTGAAAGTGTTAAATACAAAATACTTTTAAAAGTATTTTTCTACATGAAATTGTTAGGCCTACATCATATCATGACTGATGTTTTTAGTACTTTAAGTACCTATAATTTAAAAAATAGTTAACTTAATAGGAATACAACATCCGTAAAGTCGCAGGCTCTAGCGTGCACCCTGTAGTAGCTGGCTTTTGTTTGTTGACAGTAGGAGCAAACTAAGAACGGCTGAACTGTAATATATAAAATTCTCGTGTCACAGTGTTAGTTGCCATACTCCTCCGAAACAGCTTATCCAATTTCAATGAAATTTTATATGTACTGTTGGTAGGTCTGAGAATAGATTTTTATCTATTTTTTACACACCTAAGTTATAAGGGTGGTCCACCCCAAACAATTTTTTGTTATTTTTTGGATAAAATTTTTATTTTTATGTAATGTGACATTAAAAAATACATACACTCCTAAATTTTCACCCTTCTACCACCAACCCCTATTTTTTTTTAGCAATATTAGTTGTGCATCGAATTGTAGTAGTGACGTTTACAATTATCATTTTATGCCCCTGGCATAAGTTTTTTTTTTGTTTTACATCTGACTGTTCTGCAATTTCTGCTAATACAACTGGTGGATAATGATGGTAATGAAAATGAGTGATGGAAAAATGCCAGACCTGACTGGGAATCAAACCCGGTACCCTGGCGTAAAAACCACTTGCGCTAACGGGCCTTAAATAAAATAAAATAAATTTCATATTTTCCATAAAAATATGTTTTCTGTTCTTGGTCATAGCAACGCACGTTGGGTACCGCTAGTTTCATTATAAGAATATGGAACTTGACATTGAATGGAAAGTTAATGATTAATACACAGTATGCCAATGACACAACCACATTTGCTTGGATAGTACCCGTTCTTTAAGGAGGGGGGGTATTTCCCATGAACACCTTTAAGGCCTTCATGTATAGTGTCTTTTACACCTCTACTTCTTCTGTTCTTAAATGGTTCAGTCATTTAATTAACTGACCATGTGATACAAAAAAGAACTATTTTTTGTAGCCCAGGTCTAAAAGAATAGGTGCAAATAATAATTTAACACTCCCTGTCTTTTATAAGCAAGGATTCCTTATATTGTCTTGATTTGTCAATAAGTGTTACAGCACCATAAATTTAGGAAACATTTTCTACAGTTAAGATAATTAAATTTATAGATTGATAGTGGAAACATTGAACAATTTGATTAGCCACATCACCTGTTCTCCACTCCTGCTAAACAGCCTACACTAATCTAATTAGTCGAACTTCTCGATGACCATGTTCACCCAGCGATTACAACCCTACTTATAACCAATTTTTTGAACCCATTTCATTACGCACGAGGCCCTTTTATTTTTAACCCTCTTGAGCAACCACGCCTCTTCACAACCAAAAACCTCAACTAGAATTTCACTTTTGTTGGGACCATGGAATATTAAAAAATATATTGACTGAACACAAAATTTTGTAAAAAAAAACATTTTAGGAATAATGATGTCACCCAGAATTCACTATGTACATTTATTCATATGGGCCTGCTTGTTACTTTATGAAACCATTTCAGCTTAAAGGTTCTCATACTTGCCAATCTGCTTACCACAAAAATTAGTTTGATTACAATCCAGCCAGCCACAAGCACTTAAAGTCAATCTTAATTGAAATAAAACGATTCAATATTTCCAATGAAAATTTTGATCCACGATTTCATATCTTAAATTTCACATTAAACAGAGTATAAAGTAACGGAATGCTCATAACAGGCAGGTGAAGCGTTTAACTTATTTACACTCTATCTGCTAGTTCCAGGGCTACAAAAATAGTTCTGTTTCTTACCACATGGTCAGTTAATAATATAACTGAAGCATTTAAGAACAGAAGAGGTAGAGGTGTAAAAGACAATAGTCAGAGTTGTCTCCTCTCAGAGTAATTAATTTCATTATAGTCAGACCCTGTAGTGAATAAAATGAAGGTGTCATTTACAAAATAGAAAGAAGATGCTTTTCAGAGGGCCTGGCATACTGATAAGCATACTTTTCCACTCTGCGAGGAAGACCATGGTAAACCACCTCATTTCTTGTTTTACTTAGTAAATCCTCTAGAGGTTCAAACCACCCTTTCGGCTGATGACCTAATCAACAAGAAAATAGCAGAAACAATTCACAATAAAACCAGTAAAAAAGAAGCGTTAATAGTGGATGGTCAGCTTCCTAAATCATGGTCATCTTTGACAAACTCAAAAATATTTTAATTTTGTTCGTTAGAGAGTAGCTAATTTAGTTTTGTTAACAATTTATTAGAACAACCACCATGTTACAAAACTAAAAGAAGTAGTAGAAACATTGCAGCTTATTAATTATATATAAAATTTGATGTATGTGTGTGTGGATGTTCCCCTTTATCTCCTAAATTACTGAACCGATTTTCATGCAATTTTTTTTATGTTGTAACTATGATGCCGGTGCAGGTTTTAGGCTATTGAAACCCTTAAAAAGTTAGCCCTAAAGAGTTGAAAATAATGTTTATATCCTACATTAAGGCTTTTATGAGGTTAGATAAAAAATGCTTGCAGCGAAATCTACCGAATATTTTGTGAACTATGTAGAAAAACATTGAGCCGTGTTCGAGGTTATGTTTTTGTTGATGTATGTGTACTTTGTCGTGACAAAACAAATTAATTTCACAGTTGTCATTAATTACATGTTTTTTTTAATATTGCCGGTTTTATTTTTGCCAGCGGCGTAGCAATGCATGCCGGGTACCCCTAGTTAATTATAATATCCAAAATATGATGGACCAGGATCATGAAGCAAGTAGAAGAGAACTAAAATACACACAATTTTTGTCTATGATAAAATTAATCCAACACATCATCATCAACGATTGTAAACTTTATTTAATTCTCAGAAATTTTAATAATCAAAAAGAAAAAGAAAAGAGAAGTGAAAATGTGATAAAACGGGGTTATCCGTACATCACAAGAAAAATTTAATAATTTTCACATACGACAACAGATAATTGAAAATCACGCTACCAACATTCTGACCCGAATAAAAATTGTTTATCATGGAGCATTACTAATTTATATATAATTCATACAATGATTCATAAATCAACTGATTGTCAAAAAGTAATTTAATCTCCAAAAAAAAAACTTAAATGTTATCAGTAAATGACCTGATAATCATATCAAAATGGTATTGAATGTTATTCAATGAAGGCTAAAAAAACAAGAAAACAAACGTCATTAGAGGCCTTTAGTATGAACAAAGAAATACATTCAGCAGCCAACAAAAAATATTACGTAATTTATATATTTAAAATCTTAAGATTACTTTGTAGTAATTACCTGTTTTGTACTGTACAAAATCTTCATAAACTTCAAAAGCTCCTTCTACAGGACCATTTGTAAAAATTTCCTTCTGTATAGCCTTTTCACCGCCATTAATTGAGTATGCTTTAGAACCTATAATGAATACAAATATTAAATTTTACATGTGACGGTAATGAATACAAATTTGTGAATATACTCTAAAAATTACAACAAACTCGTGAAATAATTTTTAAATTGTCGTGTAATAAGAGGATACCGCGTAAAGAATAAAGAAAATATTTTCTCGTGTGATCTCTTGTAATTTTTCTTGAAACTAACATTTTTAGAGGCAAGTACAAAAGCCAAACAAACAGGTTTTATCAGCCAAACAAAAGTTTTCAAAATTATTTTTCATTATATAAGATTGGATTTAAAATTGATACAACCTGAACTTTACACGGATTTTGTTTTCAA
This sequence comes from Catonia carolina, assembly GCA_035578175.1. Lineage (NCBI taxonomy): Eukaryota > Metazoa > Arthropoda > Insecta > Hemiptera > Achilidae > Catonia > Catonia carolina. Next base: position 15,659,051 of record JAQMRL010000013.1, read on the forward strand.
AATAAAATGTAACAGATTTTTATCATAAACCTGCTATAATATTGGAATGAATATGATAACAATGTTTCTGAAAAATTGAGTTTAGTTTTTTAACCCTTTCACTACTATTTCTGTATATTTATGTTACTTATATTGATTACCGTTGGCTACTGTCCCCATATATCTATGTTCTGCACTTTGATTTTCACTCGCAGTTCATGTATTTTTACTTTCTCTTGCCTATATGAATATATAGGAAGGAAAGTATTGTTTTCATGTCGATTTTTCGAAATCGAGTTTTCACCGGATCTATACGTTTTCAGACCCCCTGAACCCAAAAAACATGTTTTTAGCGATTGGTCTGTGTGTGTGTGTGTGTGTGTGTGTGTGTGTCTGTGTGTGAACAGAATATCTCAAGAACGGAACGTCGTACGAACTTGAAACTTAAGTTACATACCACTACCGGACGCGACACGAACATTTTCATCAAAATCGGTCAACCGGAAGTAGTAGTTTATTCGTATAATTTTTCAGTTTTTTGCGATTTTCTCAAAAACTGGTCCTACGATTTTTTTAAAAATCGCCTATTTTACTCAATTTTTTATTCTCTACAAGATAGGGTAGGCGCCATGTTTGCTGAAATTCTCGGTGAGGCTGTTATCACGTAAAAACGTTGTTTTTTTAAGATTACGGCTTTAAAATAAATTTTAGTGCAAAAACTTATATAATAAAAGTTGTAGAGAATTTAAAAACCTACAACTTTTATTTCAAACATTTTTTTGTATAACGCTTAGTTTAGCGGTAATTTGCAATTTTCTGTTTTTTTTCTCACGAAAACGTGAGAAAAATCGATTTTTTTAACATTTCGGCCTTAGTATGCATTTTACGACAAAAGTGTATATAATTAAATTTATAGAAAATTAAAAGATCTACAACTTTTATTTACAGCATTTTTCTCTACAGAGCCTAGTTTAGAGAGAAAGAGTGATTTTCCGTATTTCTAAGCCAAACTGAGGTTGATTTTCATTTTGCGTCTTTCACTCATGATTAAAATTAGGTTATGTTTGTTGAGGTTAGTTTTTTGTTTATTTCTTATGTTTTATTACTAATGTTAGGTTTATTGTTAATTATTTGCACTGGCAAGAGAAAGTTGTGTGAGTGTTTCACACCAGATTTTTACTGTTGGCTTTTTAATCTTTCTTTTGGGAAGTTTTAGTATGGTGCCATCATTTGGCTAATGATTGAACCAAACTTTATTTCATTCAAAAATATTTTCTTATAGGTTTTTTTCAGTTTTATTTGTACTAGCAACCCTCGCTCGCTTCGCTTCACAGCAGCTAATGTAGGTCTTATTAAATTATTTTAAAACCTCTCTTTATACAATATTTGTGGTTTTGTTGCCCTGCGGCAGCAAAATAAATTGTTTTTCTGCACTTCCAGCTATAGAAAGTCCAACATAAAGTTTTCCATGAGTGATTTGACTTCCATGACTTCCTGTCGAATGAAAACAAATACATAAAATACAGTACAAAAATAAAAATTTTGAATATTTCTGAATTTTTAATGTTTTTGGAATCAAATGTTATTCTTCACGTTTCTCTATAAAATATAAAAGTTGAAACATGCTTCTAGCCCAAAAAATACACCATCAAGAGGACTTAGAAAAAAATACAATTGCTATGCACCCGATGGACTAAAACATGCGACATCGTCACAGTTTAAGTTGCTTAACTCACTTAATTAAAGTTACTTAAAGTTGCAAAATAGCCTATATTGATCAGAAAGCTCTAAGCTATGCAACAATGAAAGATTTTTTAAATCAGTTCAGTAGTTTCTGAGATTACCTCATACAAACAAACAAGACGTTTCTTCTTTATTTTATTAGTATAGATTAGTCTTAAAAATATTTACTGGACTTTGTCCGGTACTGGTTTTAAATATTGTTTATAAAATTTGGTGAGGATGATGATGTTGATTTCTTAATTGCAACAGGAGTGCTCTAGATACTGTTTCTAATTAAGCAGTGAAAGGATTAATGACCATAAGGCAATGAATTAAATTACTTGAATATAAAGAAATATTATAGGAATATTTACCAAAATGCAAATCCTTTTTGTAAGGTACAGAGTAGTTTATCTCGCACTTTTTAACACATTTTGGAGTTTTCCCTCCTTCTTCGCAAGGAGCACGTGTACCGTTAACATGATGCTCGCAAGGTGGTATCATATATGGTTGACAACCCTGAAACAATTTTAATGCAAAGTATTTACACCTAAATAGTAATATCATTAATGGTTGAACAAAAAATAAAAGAAATTGAAAAACAAGAAAGAAAAAACCTTAACCAGACGAGAACGGAGATTTTAACGATCACGCGGACTGTCATTTTACGCCTAATAAAAACTCTTTCATTTCATTTAGTTTCATTCCTAAAAATTTCAAAAAATTACCATTTATTTATAAAGAATTTGTTATTAGAACAACGTTTGAACCAAATTTTACCGTTTTCATTTATGAACAGAATAAAAATTAAAAAAAATATTTTCTTTTAGTAATATCAATTTACATACGAAAAAGTGTCACTAAATCACTAAAAAATTCAAAAACATATGTTCAGCTATATACATAAATAAAGCAATTCATTGTAAAAATAACAACATTTAGATTTTGCAAATTGATAGACGCATTCAAAAGATATCACACTTTTTGTTCAACAAAGTAACGTGCTGGATGAAAAAATCGCCTCAAAATAATGTGTTTCTTTTCAATTTTTATTTACTCCTCTTCTATGAAAGTTCTATCTCTTTTCCGCATGTTGTTTTGTGTATTATCCTTTTCTAAACAGGATAGCATAAATCAAAAAATGGTATTATTTATTTTGACGCTAATTGTAAGGTTTAACAGAGGGACAGGCGAGACAGGTAGTGTTAACTTTCTTTGTTCGATTTTAGAGTCATAAAATTTGTCGCCGGCACTTCTAATTTATTGATTTAGATTGTTATATTTAAAACTAACTGAGGATGTCATTCCCAAACAAATAACTTTTTTTGTTGAAAAGTTACAGATAAAAACGTTGAAATTTTAGTACTGGCTCTTCAAAAAAATCTCTATTTTGCGTAACACCACGTCGTCAATTTTCATCGTACAAATATGCAAGATACATCAATTGAAAGAAGAAAAAAGTCTCTATCTAATAAAACTAAACCTGTTAGAAAATAATGAATAGTTGCAGAGATAATTGAGTTTAAAGAAAGATGATGACAAATGAGTGAAATTGGGCGTCCTGGTTAGCAAGGGTTAAGACAATATTAGGACAAGTCAACAAAGAGGGAGTATGGGTTAAAAAATTATTATCAGAAATCTATAAACACACAGCTTCAAGACTCATTAAAATTCATAGGCAGGAACATTTTATGACGTGGATATTGGAAAGCTTGTCCACATGCACGACAAATGCCTCAATTGTCATTAGTGATAATGTCGAAAATAAGCTGCAAAAGTGCGTAACTTTTAATAATTCAACATTTTTTTTCTGTATTCACTTTCTCTTATTTACGGCTAATTGGAGGCTGCAAAAATGGCCCTTGTATTTATACAAGAAACTGAAGATACAAGGCAATCTCTATTGATGGTGGATCCACTGAAACAAGTAAGGAAAATAAATTCACAGATGAAAACGATTAAGGCAGCTGTTGTTGTTTAGGTCAGGGGGTTCTCAACCTTTTAGTAACCACGTACCACTTGAAATTTTCAGACATTTTGACGTACCACCTTATATTTATATATATTTTTATTTTTATTTATTTATTTATATATAATATATAATTTACATTTGGTCATGTTTAGGAAAATAAAAATGCATTCTACAACTGTATGTACATAGAATTTACTTAGATACAAAATGAAATGTATCGTACATTAAAAACAATCTTAAATTAGTTCATTGAACACAGTCATTTAAATTTAAACAGATCCTAATGAGCTCCCTGTTGTTGTTTGTCCTTGACCAAATTTTCTATATCTGGGTCAATTGAACTCAACTTGATTCTTAAGTCCTCTTCAACACTAATGCGGTTTCTGTATTTATTTTTGATGTACAGCAGTTCTGAAAAGCTCGATTCACATAAGTACGAGGTTACAAATGGAAGTAAAAAGATTATTGCTTGCTTGAACACTGATGGATATTCAGTTTTTGTCCCCATCCAAAAGTCTATTAAAAGATTTTTCTTTCAACGCATCTTTCATTGAGCTGTCACTTATAAGGTCGATGAAACACTCTTTTGAGTGACTAGGAAATTTCCCTGAAAATGGATTTCTAATCCACTCATATTTAGAAAAATCTTGATTAAAATATTTATCAAAACTCGTTTGAAGGGCTTCCATATGACTAGTGATATCATCAGTCACTTCTGGCTTCAGAGAAATATCATTTTCTTCCAAAAATGCAGCAAGAGTAGGGAATGCAGAGAAATCCTTGTCCTGTGCTTGAGAGCGAAACAGAACCAACTTTTTCTTGAAGGATGATATTTTATCGTTGGTAGTGAACACTGTTGTACTCGGCCCTTGAAGTCCCATGTTCAAGATATTAAGCCTATCAAAAATTTTAGCCAAATACGCCAATCGTGATAGCCATTCTTCATCATTGAACAAGTGTTTCATGTCATGATTTTGTTCACTTAAAAACCTAAAGACTTCTGACCTCAGTTCAAATAGACGAGTTAGGATCTTGCCTCGTGACAACCATCTAACCTCGGTATGTAGCAGGAGAGTTTGATATTTTGCACCCATATCTTCACACATCAAAGAGAAAAGCCGTGAATTAAGAGCCCTGGCCTTAATAAAATTAATGACCTTCAAGCTATCCATTAAAACAGACTTAAGGTTGGCAGGCATACCCTTGGAAGCCAAAGCTTCTCGGTGAATAACGCAGTGAGTACTTTGGCATTCTGGAGCAACTTTTTTTATTCTTGCTCCTAATCCACTCAAATGACCCGACATAGCTTTTGCACCGTCCGTGCACAAACCAACACATTTAGACCATGATATTCCCGCTTTCATAATGTACTCATTTATGACATTAAATATGTCCTCAGCTTTAGTGTTTGATTCAAGAGGTTTGCAAAATAAAAGTTCTTCCTTTACTTCACTTTGATAATCAAAACGTATGAATACGAGAAGCTGCGCCATATTTGTTATGTCTGTGCTTTCGTCTACTTGTAGTGCAAAATAATTACATTCGCGCAGTTGAAGTAAAAGCTGTTCTTCAATACTCGAAGACATCTCAACAATTCGCCTCTTTACTGTGTCATTCGACAACGGAATTTTCTCGATTTCCTTTGCTGCCTTTTCGCCTAATACTGCCTCGACCATATCCTTAGCGACCGGAAGTAAAAGTGTTTCGCCAATTGTATGAGGCTTCCCTTCTTTAGCTATTCTATAACTGGCAAGGTACGATGCTTTGACCAGTTTTTTGTCTATATTTACAAATTTTGCCACGCACTGATTTTCTCTCTTACACAATTCAGATTTTCTTTGAAAAAATTCAATAGGTTTGTCAACCAAATCGGGATGCTTAGTAGTCTGGTGCCGCTTTAGTAAGGAAGGCTTCATGCTCTGATTTGAAAGTGTTTCTGAACATATAACACATTGTGGAATAGGATTATCGTTATTTTCTGTGCCAGGTTTTAATATAAATCCTAACTGTAAATACGCTGCATCGTACTTACGATTTGGCTGAGGTTTAATCTTCTTTTGACTGTCCTTAGAGGTGGAGGGGTTAGTCAAATATCGCTTCATTATGTCCACTAAAAACTAATGCTGAATTACTACTAAAAACTAAAACTAAACTTCACTTCATGGAACACAATCGAAAAACAGGCTAACATTGGCATCAGAATGAAACTACTGGGTGAGAAAGTAACACAAGAGAACGTGACACCAGCTCATGCCACTGTCAAAACAAAACTGACGGGGTGGGGGTGCGATGGTCGTGATGAGTGGCGGGGGGTGAGGAGTGGGAGAAGGAATTGAGTCACTCGGGTTGTTTGTGTAGCGTCAAGGTCAGCGTCAAACTGCCACTATTCTATGTATAACACAGATGGAGGAATTGTATTCTTAACGCGGAAATGTTGCATCGTAACTGTATATTTAATGTTATTCACATTCAACAGTTTTTATTGTTATTATTAATATATGACTGCGTACCACCTGAAATGTCCCCGCGTACCACCGGTTGAGAAAACTGGGTTTAGGTCATCAGCCAAAATGCTGGTTTGAACCTGTAGAGATTTTACTAAGTAAATCGAGGAGTGAGGTGGTTTACCATTTCCTTCCTCACTGAGTGGAAAAGTACGCTTATCAGCATGCCAGGCCCTCTGAAAAGCATATAATATTTTCCACTCTGCAAATGACACTTTCACTTCATTCACCACAGGGTCTGGCTGTATAATGAAATCCATTACTTTCGGACGAGATAACTCTGATTATTGTCACAGTACACCTGTACCTCTTCTGTTGTTAAATGATTCAGTCATTTAATTGGCTGACCATGTGATAAGAAACAGAACTATTTATTTTAGCCCTGCAACGAACAGATTGAGTGTAAATAATTTGACACTCCACCTGTCTGTTATGGGCATTTAAGGCAGCTATAAAATATTAATGAAAATTAACCGTATTTTTTTACATTAGGGAAATTTTTTGGCTGTTCTGACATTTATGAAGGTGGTCTCTTCTGAATACAAAAACTATGAAGTTGTACTAGAAATTAAAAAATCCTTTTCCGAATCAAGACATGGACCTGATTGAGATTTCAGCTTCATGTAGATGGTTGAATGGTTACTTAAGTACACCTTTTTTTTGAAACATTAAGATTTGCTTACTTGATGGGAATCGTAAAGCCCACCGGATACGATTCCATTATGTACCCAGTGATGCCATGCCATTCCAGGGAAACCTCCATTGCACCCAAATCCGCATATTTTGCAGCAAGACACAAGATCTTCAGCAGAGAAATGGAAATTCTGTTTAGCGTTCGAATGAATACAAACCCGATCACTCATCGATTCAACTGCTCCAAATGCCTGAAATTTAAATAAAAGTTTACATATAAATAAAACAATTTTCTTTCTACAAAATTTAAAAAAATCTGGTGTGAAACACTCCCACAACTTTCTCTTGCTAATATAGATAATGAACCTATGTTTAATTAAAATAAAAAAATGAAAATAAAATCATGATAATATGAAAAAATAACTAAATTTTAATCACGAGTGAATGGTGCAAAATGAAATCAATCTGTAAAACTTAAAATATGGAATCAGTATTTAACTCTAAACTAGGCTCTGTAGAGGAAAATGCTTAAAATAAAAGTTGTAGGATTTTAAATTTCATAAACTTGGATTACAATAATACTTTTGTTGTAAAAAGCATAATGAGGCCGCAATCATAAAAAATCCCATTTTTAACTAATTTTGATGAAAAATATAAACAGAAAAATCACTATCGCTGAATTAAGCTCTGTGCAAACAAATGTTTAAAATAAAAATTGCAGGTTTTTAAATGTTCTACGACTCTGATTACAACATTTTTTTCTATGAAAGCACAACCTCCCCAAGAATTTTAGCAGAAATGGTGCTTATCCTATCTTGTACAGCATCAAACATGTAGTAAATGAGGCAATTTGTAAGTAATCGTATGAGCAGTTTTTTTTAAAAATTGCACAAAAACTTCCAGTTGACTGATTTTGATAAAAATGTTTGCGTCAGGTCCTCTTATGGTAGCTTATGCTACCTTAAGTTCAAGTTTCAACTTTGCATGATATTCCGTTCTTGAGATATTTTGTTCACACAGACCAATGGCTAAAAACATGTTTTTCGGGTTCAGGGGCCCTGATAATGTGTATATCTGCCAAAAACTCATTTATGAAAAATCGACATGTAACCAATACTTTCCTTTCCTATCTATTCATATAGGGCAAGAGAAAGTAAAAAGTCTGGTGTGCAACACTCACACAACTTTCTCTTGCCAATGCAAATAATTTAAACAAAATAACCTAACATTAGTAATAAAACATTAGAAATAAACATAATACTAACCTCAAAAAACATAACCTTATTTTAATCATGAGTGAAAGACGCAAAATGAAAATCGACCTGTTTGGCTTAAAAATACCGAAAATTACACTTTCACGCTAAACTAGGGTTTGTAGAGAAAAATGCTTTAAATAACAGTTGTAGATAGTTTAATTTCCTATAAATTTGATTGTACACACTTTTGTCATAAAATGCATACTAAGGCCGAAATCTTAAAAAAATAGATTTTTCACACATTTTCGTGAAAAAAAAACAGAAAAATCGCTAATTACCGCTAAACTAAGCGTTATACAAAAAATGTTTGAAATAAAAGTTGTAGGATTTTAAATTCTCTACAACTTTAATTATATAAATTTTTGTGCTAAAATGTATACTAAAGCCGTAATCTTAAGAAAACAATGTTTTTACGTGAAAACAGCCTCACCAAGATTTTCAGCAAACATGGCGCCTACCCTATCTTGTAGAGCATAAAAAATTTAGTAAACCAGGCGATTTAAAAAAAAATCGTAGGACCAGTTTTTGAGAAAATCGGAAAAAGTGAAAAATTACATGAATAAACTACTTCCGGTTGACCGATTTTGATGAAAATGTTCGTGTCGGGTCCGGTAGTGGTATGTAACTTCAAGCTTCAAGCTTCAAACCTTGAAGCTTAAAGCTTTAAGCTTCAAGTGTCAAGTTCGTACAATGTTCCGTTCTTGAGATATTTTGTATACAGACACACACAGACCAATCGCTAAAAACATGTTTTTTGTGTTCAGGAGGTCTGAAAACGTGTAGATCCGGTGAAAACTCAATTTCTTAAAATCGACATGAAAACAATACTTTCCTTCTTATCTATTCATATAGGGCAAGAGAAAGTAAAAAAGATAAAAGATTTTTTCTTTTAATATGTAAAAATTTTTAATAATTCGTATCGACTAGACTGATAAAGGTATTTCCAGAATTCTAATCTTAAATTATATGACCTTGACTTAGAAAACAAAGATTTTAAGAACTGAACTTTGGCAGTCAATGTAGTATTGTAAATATTATACAGCAATTAAAACAAATAAACAAAACTGTTTATTTTAATATTAATGAAACGCATAATAAATGTTTTTTTATTTATACAATAAACTTAACAAATTATTTATTATTAAGCTTGTAAATACTAAAACGCACATAATTATTATAAATAAATTTGTACATTTTAACTTGGTTTTTCCATCAATTAAATTTTAAATTAAATGAGGAGTTTCCGCGCAAAAGTAAATATGAAATTTTTTTGGAGAATTCACAAAAAACCTCCATATCGAAACGTTTTAAATAATTTACAGCTGCGTTTTTTCTACGAGGGTTATCCAGAAAAAACCTCTGTTTATGTGTAGCAGGAAAACTAGGGCGCGTGGCGCGGCCGAGTTGATATCACTGCGCGCAGTGATTCAGTGCGCTTCTAACTGTGCAAGGCGGAGCATCGTACGTTCGTGCGTTGTCCGTTTATAACCTCAAAACATGAGTGCCGTAATAGAAAATCCCGCCAAGTGTAAATTGCGTGGCGTTATAAGATTTCTGTGGGCAAAAAATCTCTCAGCGGCCGAAATTCATCGTGAATTGTGTGCAGTTTATGGCCTAAACATTATGAGTGAAGGTGTAGTCCGTCAATGGGTGCGTTTTTTTAAAAATGGAAGAACAAAAATGTTCACGATGATGAAAGAAGTGGTAGGCCTTCTCTTGTCACTGACGACCTAGAGAACAAAGTGAATGAAAAAGTTCGTGAGGACTGTTGTTTCACAATCTCGGAACTTTTTCATCGTTTTCCTGAAATTTCTCGGAGTCTCGTACACGAGATAAGTGACAGAAAAACAAGGTTACCATAAGTTTTGTGCTCGTTGGGTATCAAAACTGCTGACCGATGACCACCAAAACAAAAAGAATGAGTTCTGCCATAGACTTTCTTTCTCGGTATGACTTTGAAGGAGAAGAATTTTTGAACAGGATTGTTAATGGCGATGAGACTTGGGTAGCCTACGTGAATACTGATATATGTATATATTCATATAGGCAAGAGAAAGTAATTAATTAATAACTTTACCTGAAAATGTATTAAACATTAATATACATACCCAACAAGATCCACAAGAGCCTTGATCTCGTATTTCACGAATTGTAGGACAGTTCGACCACTGAATTCTAGAATCAAAGTTTACAGGTAAATCTTCATAACCGTCACTTTCAGTTAAATTTAATGGCTCTAATTCGTACCGTTTATGATCGGGATGTACGCCCATTAAACCTTTTAAGTAAGTCATTGATGTGTCCTTATGAAAATTCCGGCCAGCCTGAAATTCATTACGTAACAAAATATAATTAATTCATCTGAGAAACAAAAATGTAGATGTTACTGAATAAAATTTATAACTATTTATTTTTCTTAAATCACTCAGCGTTCGTAATACAATAGCGTAACCACATTTATCAAAATGTGAATTAATTTTAATTGTATTACATTGTTATCTTAATTTAGAATTTACTTAAGTGTTCACACACACATCACAGAAAAGACAACTACAGTGTGAAAACTATTTTCAATCTCTTCTGACGGTCAGATGTCGTTAACAAACAAACAAATGGCTCGTACAGATATCAGATGAATTAATGTCCCATAGCCGAGCGAGTGAGAGGGAGATATGTGGCATAACTACACATACGCCCAAAGGTCTTTACCGTTATAATCCAAATCTGAAAACATACTACAGTCGTTATCTTGCTTGTTAGCTTACTGCATGCATAAACCCTTGCTCACAACAATGAGTAAAATTATACAATGTTATTGAAATGGCGCATATGGCTTGTGCGAGTGACAGCGTTATGCATTCTCTCACTCCCACGGCTAGGGGACTTTAGTTCATATGAATACTGTACATAGAATGTGACACGAGTGGACTCATGCAAATAAATTTGCACAATGTTCTTGGGCTTGGCTTCAAACCCCTATCTACCATAAATAAATGATTTAAGTAAACATCAAACTTAACCGTTCCTAGAATAACAGTGAGTAACGACTAAAGCACAGTAGTACGATAGTTTAGTCCTGAAAAGAACGGTTTTGAACTAAAACTGTAAATAAAACGACGTTAACAATGTCTTACAATTTTTAATATTAAAAAACTGTTGTTGTTTAGGTCATCAGCCGAAAGGCTGGTTTGAACCTGTAGAGGTTATACTAAGTAAATCGAGGAGTGAGGTGGTTTACCATGCCTTCCTCACTGAGTGGAAAAGTACGCTTATCAGCATGCCGGGCCCTCTGAAAAGCACATATTTTTCACTCTGCAAATGACACCTTCACTTTATTCACCACAAGGTCTGGCTGTATAATGGAATTCATTACTTTCAGAGGTAATAACTTTGTTTAGTGACTTTTACACCTCTTTCTCTTCTGTTCTTGAAATGATTCAGTCATTTAGTTGGCTGACCATGTGATAAGAAACAGAACTATTTATTTTAGCCGTGCAACTAACAGATTGAGTACAAATAATTTGACACTCCACCTGTCTGTTATGGGCATATTAAAAAACTATGGAGTAAAAAACATTATGAAAATAAATTACCTTCCATGTCTTTGCCAATGAATTAATATGCACGATAAATTCATCAGATAAAGGATGATATAGAAGTTCTCGAGGTACTACAGTTAATGACTGAACAAATACCAGTGTTGACGTAGCAACACAAAACACATACAACCAGCAATGGTTTAGAACAACCATTTTTACCTGAAAAATAAATATATATGAATTAAAGCCTTCTTTAATTTACAAAGTTTTTTCACCGGTTTACAAAGAAACAATTAATGACAAAAACAAAATTTTATCAGTAAGAACAATTAAACGAAAAGAACAGGTTTGTTCAGACGAATTGAGAAAAGCAAGATCCGACAGAATGAAAAAGTATTGGCAAGAAAGAAATGAAAAGGAAATAAACTGCCGAAGAAAAAGAACTAACCAAAGAGACTAACGTGATCCTTTGTGGTCACAAAATTAAAAAAAAGAAAAAAAAACCTTCTTTTAAATTAGTTAAACTGCAGCCAATTCAAATTTTCATTACAAAACTATGTTAAGGAGGAGAGTCTACTTTTTATGAATTTTATATTTAATAATAACCGAAATGGTTTTCTGAATACTACTCAAAGAGTGCGTCCCACCCAGTGTATAACATATAAAAATTATCTCTAAGTTTATTAAAACCCCTTCGATGGTGGTTAAAGTTAAATAAATAAAGGGACTTCATAGAAAAATCATATCTGTCAATTTTACACTGACAAACTTGAACTGGTGTCAAATTAAAATTAAATTAATCTCTATCACGTGTCAAAACCATTTTTAAACATTCCCTTAAAAAGTTTTTTTTTGATCTATTCCGTTACTTCACATCATCAAAAGATCGTGTGAATCCACCTTTACCGTTTGACCCAGCAATCACCAGCCGTGGTCAGTACCGTTTGATCAGTAATCGCCTGTTCTTTTATTTTCGGTTTGTTTTTTCCTTTATTCTTTTACAAGTTTCATAAATTATTTTACAAGCCTTATTTTACAAATTACAAAACAATTAAGATCAAACAATTACAAAACATTAAAATTTAAAAATACAGAAAATAACACAAATTTATTAAAAATTACATCTTCAATTCATTTAAGTCATGCGTACTCTTTGCACCAACTGTAAACGAAGAGAATAGTTGTTCGATAATCCAACTTCATATTGGCGAGAAATGTGCCTTCTTATAGGTTTACTAATTCTGCAGATTGCTTTATTACAACCTGAACGATCCTGGCCAGTGGTGTTCAGTATCATATCGTGTCCATTTAAACAAATGCGCGGATTATGTAATATTCCTTTCTCTTTAAGGAAACTTATAGCTCTTTCCTTAGTAGAAATAATAGGAGCCAATTCCAAGATTCATTATGTATTGAACAGAACATGTGCGAAGCAAATTAGTAATTAATGTATATTAATAAACATACAAAAAATATCTACAATTAATTATAGTGAGTGGGAGTCATCAGTAATAATAGTAAAGATGCGTATACACGAGACTACTATAGGATTACAGATGATGACATGTGAAATAACGGAATAGGTCCGTTTTTTTAAAAATATTTATTTGTGAATAATTAACTTTTTAAAATAAAATAAAAATAGATAAGTAACATCTTATGAAAAAACATATAACGTATTTAATTACAAACACTTTGGTAAAGAACTGAAGTTGAATTTTCATGACTTTCAAGACATGTAAAATTATTGTATTTACAGGAAAATGTTGAATAAAGTTTAAAGTTTTAAGGAGCATGGTTTTTACGGCACCATGATAACATTTCAATTATATTAATATTAAAACAATCCAGGTATTGTAAGAACAAAGTAACACTTATTCAGAACAATTTGGACTATATATTTAGCCAATAAACAAATTTTCTAAAAAAACTTAATATTTTCAAGGGCTTTTTCAAGGTAGACTCCCACCTTAGTCTATACATTCTAAAAAAAATTAAATTTGTAAAAGAATTTCACTATTTTTGTGGTGCAATTAATTTTGGCCATATTCGTAAAATATTTATTTTATTAATAAATTTTGATTTCCACTAAAAATGAATAAAAACACAAGCAAGGTGAACATAGCAACATGAATGATTTCTTTCATGGTAATTTAAAATTTTATACTTCTATATTTCGTTCAAGAAATTAAGATATATTACAAATTTTAAAAGTCATGACTTTTAACTAACTCGATTTCCAATTTTTTTTATCATTCTCTAGAGCCCCTAGTGTGTAAAAGGTAGTTCTGTATTTAAAAGTTTTCAAAAAGTATTTTGTTTCTTTGATCATAAAAAATGTAGCTACAGTCAGATAAATCTTTAAAAAAGTGGAATTATAAAGGGAATGTGTACTACAAATTGGTGCTCTAGAATCAAACATTTTCTTTTAAGTTGACCAATTTTGAGTAAATTGGCCAAAGTACACCCAAGTTATGATTTCTGAAACTTGCCAAAGCAATTCAAACCCCACGTTGATTTCAAGAGGTCAAGGAGAATTCACTAAACCATAACATTTTTTAACTACCTACTTAATACATACAGAACAATTCTGTGCGCACAGACCTGTTAGTGGGTTATTTTACAAAATACCTACGTGGAAAATTAATAAATAAAAAAATACTTTCTGTAATTTGTATCTATTTGAAGCAGGTTAAAGTATATTTTAAACACCAAAGTCAGGAATTCTAATGGAAATCTCCAGAGATTAACAGTGGTAATCCTTAAAAAACATACGTAAGAACAGTTTATAGTAAAATACCGACAATTAAATTTTAAAATATTATTTATGACCAATCTACTACATCATATTCTGTATACTGATAAAATTCAATGAAATAAATATTTTTTTGAAATTCACCAAACTGTTTTGAGATGTTTGTACAACGGAATACGACAGACTATTGGCTAAAATAACTCAATTTTGAATAAATTTACAAGAAATGAAGGCTGTAAACCATCATTTTATGGTGTAGAAATTATCCTCAAGAATAGAAATATTACTACTGGGTAATGCTTACAATATGGTCAAAATTGATCAGAAAAGTATTTTATTAAGTGTTTGCTTACTTACCGTACGCTACGTAAATCACTACAATTATTAATAAACTGAACACGGAAAATATTGTTCTAGTTATGTACTCTCGTAACCTTTGAACTCTGTTCAAAGTTTGTCAATAACTCAAAAACGCGATAGATAGGACGTTTACATAAGATAAACAGCCCTTAGATAAAACTTATTAAATAATTATATATCAATCATATATCAATCAGAAAATGGTGAGCTTGTAATTAAATAAACTGATCAATTGAAAACCAAAACATCAAATGAAGTAAACAGAGATGATAATATTAAGTCTAAGAAAACTTTTGAATATGCGTGCCTTACAAATAAACTATATTCACACAGTTTTAACTCTTCTACGTTTTAATTTATAAGTTAAGCTTACCTAACAAAACATCCGCTTCTTGAAACAATAATAATTAATTATGTTAACAGGACGATGACGATCACCAACAATGACAAATCAAATCAAATGTCCAAGCCCGTGTTTAATGTTTATGAGTTTTTGTTCATAATACTCTCGCTAGAAGCGCTTGCGGCTCATCCCTGTATGTTATGTCTGCTTTGTCGTTTATGATCTCCGAATCTGAAAGTAGGGTTATGTTGACCGTCATGGCACAAACGTGGTTATGTGTGCAATTTATTGTGATGATCGCTTCTTGAATTAACTTTAGCTAAGTACATTAAAAAATTTTAGGATATTTTTTGTTCAATTACTGGTAACATATTCAAGATGGTCAAAGAACAGTATAGAGAAACTGATCTTGCTAGAAAAATGTAAGTCTACTCACGGCATCTAAAAATACAATATAAATTTCAGTCATCATAAATGTTTTATTTATTTTATGTGCTTAGTCTAATAATTTTTCTTTAAAACTTTGTCCATTTTGATTCAGATCTACTGAAGAAAAATTGGTTTAATGGTATTGTTATTCCGTAAATTGAATAAAAGTTGGATATATATTTTCCAGTGACTGCAAAAAAATATGTTGCTGCCTCGTCAAAAAAGCGCTTGAGAAGTAATAATCATTTTCAGTTGATCTTGTGTTCATGAACCTCGATAAAATATCGATCCCATGAGAATAAAATCTTCCTAGAAATCAAATTCGACCGGCGAATTTCCCAATATTATCAGCTTGATGTCTAATTTATGATAAAACTAATTAGCCAGTTCAGTATTTCTAATGTAAATGGTCAGCATGTTATGATCTTGCAGGATTGTTTGTGCCATATCAAGTATAGGCTGATTTTGTGACATGAAATAGCTGCTAAATATGCAGATGCATTAACTTAGTTCTCAGAATAGATCCAGTCATCCTGTTTTTGTTACAGGTTTTTTATATGGCTGAAGTTTGAGATTTAGATCCATATGTGTTTAGATAATTGTAGTTTTTAAAGTTACTGTATTTCAGTGTAATTGACCAGTGATTACGCTACTGATTGATTTTTACATTTTTTAATTTTTGCATTAGCAGTAATGTGCAAAACTGTTGGTCCTTAAAGAAAAGTAGTTAACCCTTAACTACGGACACGGAGTCTAGCAGACTCCGCGACATATGCATTCTATTACCATCCCCACAAATTTTTTTTTAGATGCTGTAGCCTTGAGTACCTTCACAGCCAGTGACGAACTAACGCTAGACCGAGTTGTTTTGTTGTGCAGCTAAAGTTATTCGATTTATGAGCAATCTGAGTCTCGTAGACTCCATGTCCGTGTTTGTGTTACAAAAGTTGTTTTTATAAATATGACTTGTTCATAAAATTACACGACTATTACTGATCCAAACCATGATGAAACAGTCAATCGTTGGTTGGACGAAGTGGACAGTGACAATAGTGATATAGAAGCTGTTGAAATCGAATTTATAGCCTTAGCCAAGATGAGTGATTGTGGTAATTTTTCACCCTATGCAGATTTTTTTTTATTATAACTTCAGGAATAAAACTTCAGTTTATTTATATTTTTTATACCTGTAGAATAGCATTATACATTAAAAATAATATTGTGTTCAGTAAAAATTAAAATAAGATAACTTATTTCCGAGTACAATTATTAACCATGAAGTTATATTTTATTTTCTTTATAATGAATATTTTTTGTTCTATTATGCGATTTTGTAATTTTCACTAATAAAAGGTCTAAATATACTTTACTTAGGTATTGTTTCTATATAACTTCAATGTAAATGGGATGACCAATGAACAATGGCGGGATGACTGTGAGGGTATTAAGCAATGGGAAGTCGGCAGGTGGTTGGAAAGGGCTAGTAAGTCCGAATTTCATTCGCTTTATAGTAAATTACATTGGGATTTAGGTGACGTGCAATACATTACCGACCGACACAAGAGGCAGTTTATTAATGTAATTTTTAGGGCTAGAAGTGGTATGGTGCCACTGAATAAGGCACCACATAGAGAGCCAGATAGATGGAGGTGTTCGTTATGTTGTTTGAATGAGGAGGAGGAAGACATTGTGCATTTTTTAGGAGTTTGTCCCATTCTAAACAATTACAGAATAAAATGGTTTAATAACGATGTACTAAGTGAAGCTGAAATTATTAGGGTGCTAAATGGAGACAACTGGGTGAGCTTAGTTGCATATATCAGAGAAGCAATAAAATACCGCAAGATACTGGTGCAGGAATTTAACTACTAATTAGTAAAGATCATTTAGTATTATTTATGTATGTAATGATTTGTTGTTTTCTTTTGTTTTAATTAAGGAATAAGTGAGAAAAGTATTGTAATATAGTTTTATGTTTTAAGTTTCTTTTGTTACTTGATGAACTATAATAGAGGACTGTTTTAATTTTATTTAATATTTTCGTTGGTGATATAATTTAGATTTTGTTTTGGCTGCCAGCTTGGCAGGCGACCTTTTGGGTCTTGCCATATGTGTGTGTGTAATACCTATTTTGTATTTTGCGATATTGTCAAATGTCATATGTATTTATTACTAGTTTTACACTATTGTACTGAAACTGACAGTTTAAAACAATGATATACATATGTATTTTAGTAATAAAACACACTTTATTATTATTATTATTGTCTCTATACTTTTATATATAAAAACCAGTTTCAAAATAAGTTTATTTTTATGGGGATTCTGGGAGACTCCATATCAGTGTTAGTGTCATAAAACTGGGTGTCCGTAGTTAAGGGTTAAACACGAGATCATGTAGGTTATTATTAATTTAGTTTACAAATAAAAAATTTGGTATCTCATTTAATGGTTGTGTGTTTCAGCTCCCATGTTAACTTTGGAGTGGACAGTGCCCATCAGATGGAGCAACAGGCTCATCTTCATGTAGTCGCCAAGAATTTATATTCTCAAGATTCACAAAGAACTCCAGTTCCCTTTGGAGTTTTGGATCGGCGAATGGTAAACAAAATATTTCACTAAGTCAGATAATATGAATTAGATTTAATATATTAAATTACAGTAGAGCGTCAATAATCCGGATTAATTGGGACCGGATGCCATCCGGATTATCAAATTAACCGGATTATCGAAACACCCGATAAAATTGCCAGTAGACGTCTTCAAAGTAAGAAAAGTACAGTAGCTAAAATCGACTATATTTTATATTATTTGTTAACAGAAATGTGAAGTGGGTAAGTAAAACTATGAAGTATGTTGGTTATGTATAAAGAACTAATTTTTATTTAACAAAATTTGTAATTGTACATATAAAAGAGTGATACATAATAAGCTTTGGCGCCATATTGTACTCAAAGGACTCTTATTATTTTGATTTAAGTCAATTAATTTAATTTGTGCAATAGACAATGATTTAAAAGACAATTACAACATGTATACAGCGTTACTTATTATTTACTGTTTGTTCGACTTTTTAAAAAATCACTAATGGATGTTTGAACTGCAGTGGTGGTCCTCTTTTTTGCCGCTAAGTCTCTAATACGTTTTAGTAGAATGAGCTGTGATGGTGAGCCTTCAGCCTGCTTTTCAACCCAAGCCATCAGCGTCTCTGCTGCTGTAAATGCTTCACCGTGCATAGTGAGTAAAGTGCGTAGTGCATAGTTTCAATTCTGGCGAAATGCCAGAATTGAATCCGGATTTTTGACGTCCGAATTATTGACACTCTACTGTATTGATGAAGATACTTTACTATACACGTGTCTTCATATTTGTTAAATCTGTCAAAATAAGAGAATGATCAATGATAGAAAGGTATAATCATATAATAATAATAATAATAAATGTGAAAAATGAAGCTTTAACTTTTTTATCATGGAGGCAAAACTCATAGTTGAATTACCATGCCTGTGTGGCACTGCTGTTAAAATCTTGGATGTAGCCGATCAGTGTTATCTGTAAACACAATTGATAATTTTTATTTCCATGCATCAATGAAGTACATTGTTTTTTTTTTGTCATCTAGATGTGTTGGTATGGTTTGGGTATTTGGTTGTCTACAAATTTCAGATTGAAAACTTGATTTATAAATTAAGCGGTGTGGCAATTAAATAATCAGACTGGTGCTGCTACTGGTGAATAGTGAGCATGCTGCTGCAGTTTTGAACATGCCTGTACCTGTTGATGCTCCCCCGACTTTGAGCTCTACGGGCATGGTTGTACATTGTTCAGACTCACTGTAGCAGGCCGTTCAAGTCCTTGCGCTAGCATCGAAAAAATGCAGACTGTTCATAGAGTGTAACAATTTAACCTCAAATTTTATGTAAAACTGGAAAAACTGCTACAGAGCTTGTGCATGCTATGTTAAATGAAGTGTAGTAAATGTTTACCACATACAAGTCTTTGAGTGGTTTAAAAGGTTTATTGAGAGATGTGAAACAACCGAAGATGATCTGTGCCCTGAACGATCCTCAACATCAAAAATGGATGACGCATGGATTTATCTACATTCACTATGATGTGTAAATATTTAATATTGAATCTTATAAGATTGTGTTTATGTAATTTTTCCGTAGTTTGTCTTAAAGTGAGCTGAAAAAAGTACAGATAACTTCACAATTTCAAGTTATGTTTTTTTATTCATTGAAAAGTTTAATTGAAATTATTTTAAATATTTGTTTTATGTAATATAAAAAACTTTTTAATTTACCGTATACTGCTTTTAAAAAACTTTCGCGGTGCGCACAGCTTTTTCAGGTAATGATAAAAATTCTAGAATATTTTATGAAGATTGCATCTTCCTTTGTCAATGGTTAACAGTAAATCAAATATTTATGAAAAAGCAGGTGTTTATAACACCAAATGTGGTTCAAGGAATTTTAATAGATTTTACATTGATGTGACCTCTAGATAATTTAAAAAATGTAATCAAGAATATCTGCAAGTGTATAAATATGGAATACAAAAATCTAATTATGCAGAACATGCTCAATTTAATAACCACAGATTTTCTACATTAGAAGACATTACTGTTCTGGAAATAAATGACAATAAATATAACATTCAAACTTTAGAAAAAATGCAATTTTAAAAAAAAAATGTTTAAAATAAAACATGTAGGATTTTAAATTCTCTGCATTTTTCATTATATAAATTTTTGCGCTAAAATGCATATTAAAGCTGTATTCTTAAAAAAACTATTTCTTTACGTGAAAACAGCCTTACAAAGAATTTCAGCAAACATGGCACCTACTCTATCTTGTAGAGCATAAAAAATTAAGTAAACCAGGTGATTTTTAAAAAAATCATAGGACCAGTTTGTGAGAAAATCGCAAAAAGGTGAAAAATTACACGAATAAACTACTACTTCCGGTTGACCGATTTTGATGAAAATGTTCGTGTCGGGTCCGGTAGTAATATGTAACTTAAGTTTTAAGTTTGAAGTTCGTACGATGTTCCGTTCTTGAGATATTCTGTTCACACACAGACACACAGACCAATCGCTAAAAACATGTTTTTTGGGTTCAGGAGGTCTGAAAACGTGTAGATCCGGTGAAAACTCGATTTCGAAAAATCGACATGAAAACAATACTTTCTTTCCTATATATTCATATAGGCAAGAGAAATTAAAAAATATTAATAATAATTGTTATTTTATAAATGAACAGTTGCAGTTTGACAATGATGGTTGTTTAAAAACTATCATAAATTATATATAATAAATTTAGTTACAATTTATGACACAGATAGCAATAGCAGTAGATTTTTCTATTTTATATTCAGTTTGATTCAAACCATTGACAAAGGAAGATGCAATCTTCATAGTATTCTAGAATTTTTATTATCATTACCTGAAGAAGCGGTGCGCACCGCGAAAGTACTCGTTGAAGAATTTTTAAAAGCAGTATAAGGTAAATTACAAAGTTTTTACTTTCTCTTGCCTATATGAATATATAGGAAGGAAAGTGTTGTTTTCATGTCGATTTTTCAAAATCGAGTTTTCACCGGATCTACACGTTTTCAGACCTCCTGAACCCAAAAAACATGTTTTTAGCGATTGGTATGTGTGTGTGAACAGAATATCTCAAGAACGGAATATCGTACGAACTTGAAACCTGAAACTTAAGTTACATATCACTACCGGACCCGACACGAACATTTTCATCAAAATCGGTCAACCGGAAGTAGTAGTTTATTCGTGTAATTTTTCACTTTTTTGAAATTTTCTCAAAAACTGGTGCTGCGATTTTTTTAAAAATCGCCTGGTTTACTAAAATTTTTATGCTCTACAAGATGGGTAGGCGCCATGTTTGCTGAAATTCTTGGTGAGGCTGTTTTCACGTAAAAACATTGTTTTTTCAATATCGCGGCTGTAATATGCATTTTAGCACAAAAATTTACATAATAAAAGTGGTAGAAAATTTTAAATTCTACAACTTTTATTTCATACATTTTTTTTGTATAATGCTTAGTTTAGCGGTAATTAGCGATTTTCTGTTTGTTTCTCACGAAAACGTGTGAAAAATCTATTTATTTTAAGATTTCAGCCTTAGTATGCATTTTATGACAAAAGTGTATATAATCAAATTTATAGAAAATTAAAAGATGCATTACTTTTATTTTAAGCATTTTTCTCTACAGAGCCTAGTTTAGTGTAAAAGAGTGATTTTCCGTATTTTGGCCAAACTGACTTTAATATCAATTTTGCGTCTTTCACTTATGATTAAAATTAGGTTATATTTATTGAGGTTAGTGTTTTATTTCTAATATTTTATTAATAATGTTAGGTTTATTGTTAATTTTTTGCATTGGCAAGAGAAAGTTGTGTGAGTGTTTCACACCAGATTTTTTTATATTACAAAAAACAAATATTTATATTGATACAACTGTTATGATGGTAACTAATAACTTAAATAATTTAAATTATTTTGTATTTATTTCCAGGGAACTAATCAGAAAGATTCAAATTGTCAGTCGTGTGGTAAAGGAATGAATGATTGTATTGGTCATTATGGTTACATCGATTTAGAATTGCCTGTTTTCCATGTTGGTTACTTTCGTTGCGTACTAAATATTCTACAAACTATTTGTAAGGTTGGTATTCAGTGATGAAGCTTTATTGGTATTTGTAACTATAGCTATACTGGTAGGATGTTGCAGTCTCAGTGCGCATGTATCAGGACCATGGGAAACGTATACAGTATTGTCGTTAGATACGTTATCTTGTTCATGACAACGGTGTTAAAATATTGGATCGTGTTTATTTCAGTGACGAAGCATGGTTCCACTTGGATGGTTACATCAACAGCCAAAACTGCTGAATATGGAGCGTTCGTAATCCTCACACATTTCATGAACGTCCACTACACGCACGTAAAATTGGTGTTTGGTGTGCGATCTCCCGGCGTCTTATTGTTGGGCCTTTATTTTTTGACACACTGTAGATGGTGTGGTGTACCGCAACTTAATTGAACAATTTATAGCGTTGTTAGAATTACACGATCGAGATTGTTGGTTTCAGCAGGATAACGCAACGTGCCATACTTTTACTGAAACGCTGAATATGTTACGAGAATTTTTTGGCCATCGTGTGATATCAAAAGGATTGTGGCCACCAAGATCCCCAGATCTTACTCCTGCGGATTTTTTTCTTTGGGGGCATTTAAAGAGTAAGGTTTTTAAAAACAATCCTCATACAATTGAAGAATTGAAGGCTAATATTGAAAGTGAGATTACAAACATTAATGAGCAAACACTACGAAAAGTGGCTGTAAATGTTATGAAACGTGTCCGAACTTGCATTACAAGTGGAGGAAGTCATTTTAAACATTTATTGTGAAGTTTTAAAGGTAATCTGAATGTTATAAAGGTAATAATTTCATACCGTATAATTTGTAATTACTTAATGTAATAAATTAGCATTCTCAAACTTCGAAGTGCGTCCTTTTTGAAACACCCGTTAGCTTCACTATGTTAGTATCAAATATCTGTTGCCGAATCTCTACTGCGAGATGCTACAATGGCTACAATGCTACAAAGCGCTTTCGTGTATCTTGTACCCATCTTCAGTAAATTAAAATTCATTAAAATTTTTCTACATCAAAATTTAAAACTTCCTACTCCTTCCATGGTAGATAAGGAATAGTCGATTCTAATATCTAAAACAGTCTTGCCAACTTAATCAGTTGATTGACGGTTTACAGAACACTATTCTAACTATAAAAAAGGAAACTGAAAATTCTCCAATGTGACTGAACACATGATCAAAAATAAACATACTATGTCGAGTATAAAAAATAATCTAGAAATATTAGAAATGAATAACGGAGAAAATTAAATTGAAATTTTGGAAAAATATTATATTTATAAATACAATAACAGGGAAAAATTAATAAACATACATTGAATATGACAATCAACTGATTAAGTTGGCAAGACTGTTTTAGATATATGAATTGACTATTTCCTTATCTACCATGGTAGGAGTAGAAAGTTTTAAATTTTGATATAGAAAAATTTTAATGAATTTTAATATACTGAAGATGTGTACAAGATACACGAAAGTGCTATAAACATTGGTAAGTGTTTTTTGTTACTGTATTCTGGTGGTTAGAAATATATATTTCAATTTGATTGTGTATGAATATGATTTTATTTAAATTATCTTATTATTGGTAATACATTAAAATCTCTCTGTAGCAGAATTGAAGGGACCATGAGGTACCGCCGCTATAAAGAGAGTTCCGTTATAGAGAGAGCGAGTAATTAACGGTGAGAGAGAAGTTGGAGTACTAATTTTTCTGTACAAAATAACTTATATACGTATGTAACTGCCCATAACAGACATATCTGCCCATAACAGACAGGTGGAGTGTCAAATTATTTACACTCAATCTGTTCGTTGCAGGGCTAAAATAAATAGTTCTGTTTCTTATCACATGGTCAGTCAATTAAATGACTGAATCATTTAAGAACAGAAGAGGTAGAGGTGTAAAAGACACTAATCAGAGTTATCTTCTCTGAAAGTAATGAATTTCATTGTACAGCCAGACCCTGTGGTGAATGAAGTGAAGTTGTCATTTACATAGTGGAAAATATGTGCTTTTCAGAGGGCCCGGCATGCTGATAAGCGTACGTTTCCACTCAGTGAGGAAGGCAATGGTAAACCACCTCACTCCTCGTTTTACTTAGTGAAACCTCTAGAGGTTCAAACCAGCCTTTCGGCTGTTGACCTAAACAACAACAACATACGTATGTAAATGGTGCATGGAATAAGTTTTTGAAAAACTACTGAATAGATAATTTTATGACGAATGTTATATACAGTAGATTACTTCAATACAGTGATATATTTAAATTAATTACATAAAGTGTAAATTATTAACTTAACAAGAAATTTGGATACAAACTGGTTTTATTAGATGTTGTGTTACTAATGTTTAACAGTAGAATTTCACTTTTTGTATTGAACTTTTTTCAATAATCATTCATACAGTACATACCGTAATAGATAGCCTAAAATTAATTAGCACTGAACCCGTTTTTCACTGAACAGTAATAAACATAGGATACAAAAATACAATTAAAATCTCCTAAAATATAGGCTACACAAACACAAAAAAATACACAGTAGGCATACAGTATATATTTTTTCGTTATTAAGGAAACAATGACTGTGAAGTACATTTCATTTCGTAATATAAGTTGTAAATTTTGTTTTTTTTTTAATTCATAAAACATGTCTTCAATCTCATTTTCAATGTTTAAAACTTGTAAATTTTCATTTACATATTGGCAATGACAGTACGTGGAAACAACAAGAATAGCGTCTAGTGCCTGTTTACTTGAAGGGACAACATTTCTGTTTCCATTTCATCGTCAGCTTCACTTTCTTGCTCGTTGTTTTGGGCTAAAACATTTTCGATTATTGCATCATCGCCAAAATCTGCTGAAGAGGCTAAGTCATTGTCTGCCCCTACATAGGCGTCTAAATCCATATCCTGAAGATATTGTTTTGCCGCTATAGAGAGATTTTTGTGCCGTTATAACGAGAGTTAAATACATTATCGTAGTGTACGAAAGGGTCGGGGTCGGCAAATAATGCCGCTAAAGAGAGATTTCCGCTATATAGAGTTCCGCAATAGAGAGATTTTACTGTAATAATAAAAGCTGCCTCCTAAAAGTCATCTGTTTCACACAAGATGGTATTATACAATTCTAGAGGTCTATTTGGCCCGTTCTTGACTGTCCTTACACAAATATACATTTTCATTGTATTTGTAACATTTCAACTGAGTAGTCAAAGATTAAGCTAATCAAATCAGAACTTTTGAGCTGGATTTAGAACAGACTGCTGTTTCCTTGAATTTGTCTTATAAATGATTTAAGAGTTGTTTAATTTAAAATATTTTTCTTTTTCTTTCAGAATCCACTTTGTGCTAGAGTACTGTTGCCTGAAAAGATAAAAGCATCATTTTACCAAAAGGTTAGAAATCCTAATTTATCTTATCTAAGCAGAAAAGCATTACGTAAACAAGTTCAGGAAAAAGCGAAAAAGTTTTCCATTTGCCCAGAATGTGGTGACATTAATGGTGTCGTAAAAAAATGTGGATTATTGAAAATAATGCATGATAAATATAGAACAAAGAAGCCAGAACAAATAATTCAAGCAAAATTAAGTAAGTATTAAAATTTATATTCGCTTGTTAAATCAAAAGTTTGTTAGTAAGGAAACCACAAGTTTTTATTCAGGAAAGAAACAATAAGCTAGATTACCGTATGAATGTTATAGAAGATAAAGTTTATAAAAATTCAATCAAATCTATGTAATTTTAAATATTTTGAACGATGCAGTTTGTTGTTGATTTACTCTGAAATTTGTGTGGTTTTTCTGGTTGTCTCTGAAACAGAATCAATGGGTTTTTATATAAACGAAACCCGTAAGTTCAAGAATTTTAAAAGTTGTATCAGGAATGCTAAACTTTACTGCAAGGTGATTGTAGTTTATACCAAATCTTTAACATCTTAATATTGTTTTTTTTATGTATATGAAAATAGAACAGTTTTTCGTTTCTTTCAGAAGGCTGTTACAACAAAAAGAAAAGTCATGTAGGAAAATTGGAATTTGTATAATATTCTGATTTAAAACTTTCATTTTTCCATTTGCACCTTGCTAAGTCCTGTGATTTTTATTTAGTCATTTTGAATATTTACCTTAAAATTAATTTGATTTGTAGATTTTTACATCTATGTGGGGGTACCCAAAAGAAACCGTAATTATTTTTCAAAAGCTATTTATTTTCAATATTTTTTACAAAACAACCTTATCTCCTTCAAAATACTGTCTATTAAAAGTAATACATTTATCCCGCCGGCGCTTCCACTGTTCGAATCATTTTTTGTAGTTATCTTTAGAAATGGCTGACAGCTCCTCCCTCGCTTTTTTCTTGACTGGTTCAATGTTGTCAAATCTGTGTTCTTTAATATCCCTTTTCATGCATGGAAATAAGAAGAAGTCGCACGGAGCCAGGTCAGGTGAGTAAGGTGCATGGTGCAGTGGAACCATGCCATTTTTAGTCAAAAAATCTTTCACTGAGATGGCTATCTGTGCAGGTGCATTGTCGTGGTGGAAGAACCAGTCTCCTGTCTTGCCACAAATCGGATCTGTTTTGACGAATACTGTTGCGTTATCTTCTTAAAACTTACAAATTGTCAGTCGATGGTCTGAGGGCACACACTTTCAAATTTTTTAAACATTTTCGTCGATTCGGGCAGTTGATGGACGTCCAGAACGAGGTTTGTCATCAATCGACATGTCGCCATTTTTAAACCGAGAAAACCACTTATATACTTGAGATTTTCCCATAGTGTCATCTATGTAAGCTGTTTTCAACATTAGAACAGTTTCAGCAGCACTTTTACCGAGTAGAAAACAAAATTTCACAGCTACACGTTGTTCACTTAAACTTGCCATCATAAAAAATGAAACAAGAACAAAACAGCACTAGCAAAAACAATCACTGCAGTTGAATATTGAACTCACAATGAGTTGCAATCACTGCACTGAACTCGCAATGAGTTGCGCTATACACGTCTGTGCGGCAGAAATGCGTACTACACAAGCACGGTCCACAACAATGCTATTCCGGTTACTTTTGAGTATCCCTCATGCACTCGATCTTGAAATGTCTTCAAGGTAAAAGTTTTTTTTATTTATTTAAAAAGTATAAAATTTGGTCCAATTTTAACTTCTGTATGTTTGAAGTGATTTTAAGTTCTCTGAATGGACTGTTAACCCAATTGCAATTAAAACCAGTGGTGATGGTGCTGCTTTGGGTTTCATTCAGACACACCTCCTAGCTCTTCCATTTTTTCCACTGTTGGGAGAAATATCTCCCTCTTCCATCATCAAGACCATTGTTTAAGGGGTGATTATTTAGTAGATGGTGTACTCATTTCTACTCTAGTCACACCTGTCCTGTAAATCGACAGAATTATCCCTATCAGCCATTAAGGTTGAGGCCCTCCATCCAAATGCCTCATGGAAGGTTAACCTTTACTAAATTGAAAACCAAACCCTTACATGAGCTAACCATGCATGGTCAACAATCACATAAACACTTATGAAATTTGTGAATATATACATAAAAAAAAAAAAATTCAAAAAAGTATGGGGAAAAATTCAATAAAAGTATGCTTGAAAAGACAGAAAGAGATAAAATAAAAAATACTGTTGTAAGGGAACTTCTGGGAATGGACAACCTGATAAGAAGATTGAACAGACAAAGCTATGAGGGTTGGACATGTCAGTCCAAAAATTGTAGAGAACATGATGAGATGGAGGGAAAAAGACCAAGAATGCAGTGGGTGGGTTCAGTTGTGGATAAATACAGGAAAAGATGTAATGGAAAAGAGTTTGTTGGGCCTGACCCTAGGAAACTTGAAGGATGGATAAAGAGGATGATGATGAAGAATGCATACCACAATTGAGAAAAAGTATGGGACATTGTAAACTGTTGCGTCCTACTTGCGAGTAGGAAGAAGAAAAATAAAATTAATTAGATTTATGTATGAAAATTTAGGGTAAAGAATTGTTGATTGAACTAATTGAATAAATAGTTCATTACTCTGTTCCGAAACATGGCAAATGGAGCCATAAAAAAATTAGTTCCTCAAAAACTCCTAATCCTTTTGTTGACTTCATTTATTTTCTTTATGTTGTTGTTTTGGTCATCAGCCAAAAGGCTGGTTTGAACCTGTAGAGATTTTACGAAGTAAAACAAGGAGTGAGGTGGTTTACTACTGCCTTCCTCACTGAGTGGAAAAGTACGCTTATCAGCATGCTGGACCCTCTGAAAAGCGCATATTTTCCCTTCTGCGAACGACACTTTCACTTCATTCACCACAGGGTCTGGCTGTATAATGAAATTCATTACTTTCAGAAGAGAAAACTCTGATTAGTGTCTTTTACACCTCTACTTTTTATGTTCTAAAATGATTCAGTCATTTAATTGGCTGACCATGTGATAAGAAACAGAACTATTTATTTTAGCCCTGCAACTAACAGATTGATTGTAAATAATTTGACACTCCACCTGTCTGTAATGGGCAATTTTGGCTTTATATAGATGATTATTTTTTATTTATGTGTTGACAGGTGAATATAATGACGTAGTCAAACATAACCCTGAATTAGAGAGTAGTCGTAAACATGGCTTGTCAATGATACTGAATCCACAAGAAGTGTTAAGATTACTTGAAGCAATACCTGCATCTGACATCCCACTGCTTTTGATGAACCCTGCTGTTTCAGTCCCAACTGATTTAATACTGACTCGCATTCCAGTACCACCAATTAGTATTCGACCTTCTGTCATATCTGATCTAAAATCGGGAACGTAAGTTTATTATATCCTTTAATGATTTTATGTACTATTCTAAAATTTCTGTATGAAACATAAAGATAAATTTTTTTGTTAATATCACATAACCTATTGGGTTGGGCTAGCGGTAAAGTGGGACGCAGACGAATATCCTGGTTAAGAAATCTGAGAGAAGTGTTTAACTGCTTGTCACATGACCTTTTCAGAGCAGCAGTGGACAATGTACGACTGACAATGATGATAGCCAACCTTCGTAATGGAGAAGGCACCTCAAGAAGAAGTGGTAAAGTCTTCACCATAAGTCAGCTCTATTTTATATAATGAATTTATATAGTAAATTTCACTAACCTTTTTTTAAACTGCGTCAACTTTTATCTTTGCTTACACATGTTTCGGTGGATCCACCATCATCAGATTAAATAATATAATTGAAACTAAAATCTTTTTTTTTATTTATTTAAAATCTATAAAAGATGATACATCTTCAGTCATTTGTATAAATGACTAAAGATTTGATTTTATACAAATGACTGAAGATGTATCATCTTCTATAGATTTTAAATAAATAAAAAAGAAGTTTTTTAGTTTCAATTATGTTATTTACTCTGATGATGGTGGATCCACCGAAACACGTGTAAGTAAAGATAAAAGTTGACGCAGTTTAAAAAGAAGGTTAGTGAAATTTATTATATAAATTCATTATATAAAATAGAGTTAATTTCAAACTGCAGGATGCATTATAAGGATTTATTTTTGAATAAATCAGCTGTTTAACAACTGATTTTTGGAGACAAATTTCTGTGTCTTCCCACTTCAAAAAAAATAAACAATGTTCTCAAAGATGAAAACATATTACATTATAGTATTCAATACTTATATAAATTAATGTTACGCATGAGATTTCAATGGAGTAAGTGCCAGTCATACAGAAAAGTTCTAATTGAAATGCCTGAATATGTTAACTGGAGGGCTAAATATTTGGGAAAATGTAGCAGTATAAAATTGAAAATAAAAATATTGTTTACATCGATGAAACTTCATAAAATTCATAAAACACATTCTGTATCGTGTTGCTGGCAACCTGATTCAGAGATGAGAAAATTGAAAGCTTTTGTGAAGGGCCTGCGAATTATTGTAGTGCATGCGGTGGGAGAAAATGGTTCCATTTCAAATGCTTTGCTTATTTTTTAATTCAAAACAAAGTACTGGTGACTATCATGTTGATATGAATTATGACAATATTTGATCCATGTTAACCACACACTTGATTCCCAATTTTCCTTCCGAATCTGTTGTCGTGATGGACAGTGGGAGTTAATGTCAAACAAAATAAAAAAATGTCATCATTTAAAAATGATATTGTTGAATGGCTGCAATGAAATTTGATTACTGTACCTGAAAAAGCTACTAAAGCTAAACTAATGGTACTCGTTAAAAAAGCTGAGGTAGAGAAAATATACAAAGTGGACAAGATTTTGCAGGATGAGGGACACATTCGTATTCGACTGCCACCTTATCGGATTTAAACTCGTTAGAACTGGTATGGGCAGTTCTTATGGTAGAGTCGGCGAATCTCTAACGGCTCAGTTGAAGTGAAACTGTGTCATAAGTTGATGTTAAATTTCTCTGCTGAAAAATGGAACAACTGTTGTCAGCATGTCAGGAAAATTGAAAAAGAATATTGGACCAAAGATGCTCTCATGGATGAGGCAGTTGACAAAATAATAATATCATTAATGAGGAGACATCTTTTCACAATGAAAGTTGGACAATGAAAGCTCTGATGACTTTGAGAGCAATGATGATTCATATTGGTATGTTGGACATTTTTTAAGCTTTTTTGATATGAATAAGTGGTAGTATTTTATGCACTCATGTGGGGAAAATTCTAATTTCTTAGTCCTAACACTTAACAGAAGATTTAACCAAACTGTACAGTCTCTTATCAAAACAAAATTAATTTTAGAAAATTTTATTAACAGTAATAAGGTTGTGAAAACTACTCTAGAAGAAGTGTTTTGCTCAAAATTCTTTAGGTTTAATAATAAACAAAAACCTTGATCAAAAATAGTATAATATATAAGTTATGTTTTTTTTACGCAACATGCTCGTTGTCAGATGTGCTTACTAGACGAACTGTTGTCAGCTGATCCCATCTCCTGGCAGGCTGTGCGAGAGAGAAAGAGTATGAGGGATCCATCATTTTTGCTTTCTCTAAGCAGTAGTGTTCATTTTAATGAAGTTCTTTTGTTTGTACAAACATTTTACGAGGCTGTGTATCTGACATTTTATTCGAGTTGAAAATAAACAAGTTGATACTGAAGATGGCTGGAATTTAATGTTACATTCAAATTTGTGATTTCAAATTAGGAAATACAAGTGATGATTATTATAGTGATGATTCTAAAAGTAGCGATAATAGTGACTAACAGTTCATCCTTGTAAATGTTTTGAGAAATATCTCTATGTTAAAAAAATATGGATAAACAATTTATGTTTTTGTATTATGGATGGTTTTAATTTAACATAATAAAGCTAACTAGTGTCTCGACTTTTGAATTTTTTTAAATGATAATTTTGTGGTTTACATGAAAAACATAAAGCATGGGGGATATATCTAAGTTTAAAAATAAAATGGTTAAGGGGTTAACTGAACTAGTGTTTCATCGTAATCAATGTAGATTAAGTATTATTACCGTAAAGTACAATTTTTTGAATATGGTATATTGTATCTTGTTTTGGTTTCTTTTTTTACAGCAATGAAGATGATTTGACGATGAAATTGTCTGAAATAGTTTTCATAAATGATGTCATAATGAAGCATAGATTGTCTGGTGCAAAAGCACAGATGATTAATGAAGATTGGGAATTTTTACAGCTTCATTGTGCATTATATATTAACAGTGAAACTTCTGGTATACCACTCAATATGCAGGTAAGAACTAAATGAATTGTTTTTTTATATCCAAGGTGGTAAGAGAGATAAACTCATGTTCACTCCCTCACGATGGGGAAGTAGTGTTAGATTCAATTGAGGTGTCTTTGTCCAGTCCCAAAGAGGTTGCAATCTCCTACCAGCCAAAAACCGGTTGACTAAATGTATGTTATAAATATGTTTTGTACTGAAGTACAAATGCAGTAATATCCGTTTTAAATCCTCCTGGCTATAATGATTTTCTGTTTAAAACGTGTTTTTTTTTAGAGTACCTAGACCAAGAATAGAAATTTTTGTATTGGAAGCAATTATAATACATTGTACAGTATTCTGTACTGTATCTGGCTTGTCAGATGTTATTGTGTCAAGGAACTCTCATCTACATACGTATATTGTTATCAGAACCAGAATATATAAATGGCACAACTTACATCTTAAGAAAGGCTTAAATTAATAGTAAGTTGATTTAAAACGATTAGATAATTGTCACATAAGCTAATTTTTAATTAATTAAGGTATCCTATTCTGTAAATTTAATTTTATTCTTTAAAATTCTTACAAATCAAAACTTATAAGTGTAGAATAAATTGGTGAAAAAATTTGAAGTAGTAATAAACAAAATTAGTGAATAATAATAGTATTTTTACTGTCTCTTGCCTTATATGAAATATTTAAAGGAGGAAGGTTATGTTTTCATTTCGATTTTCCTAAATTGAGTTTTCACCGGAAATACATATTTTCAGATCCCCTGAACGGAATATTATTTTGAAGTTGAAGGTTTGAACTTAAGTTGTGTAACACAAGGGGACTTGACACAAACATTTTTGTCAAAATCGGTCAAGTGGGAGTAGTGGTTTGTTCGTGTGGTTTTTACTTTTTTGCAATTCTCTCAAAAATGGCTGCTTCTATGATTTTTTTAATTACCTCATTTACTACACTTTTTGTTGTGCTACTGAAGGTTGGGTATTCCATCTGCTGAAATTTGTTGAGGGCTTATGATAAATTTTCATTAAAATACTGCATAATATGCATTTTACAACAAAACTTTGTACAACTAGGTTTATATAAAATTAAAAAACCTGCAACTTTTATTTTAAACAAAGTTTTTACAGTGCATAGTTTAGTGTCAATTAGTGATTTTCCATATTTTGCTCATTGAAATCATTAAAAAAATAGGGCTTTTAATATTGTGTTTAGGTCATCAGCTGAAAGACTGGTTTGAACCTGTAGAGGTTTTACTAAGTAAAACAAAGAGTGAGGTGGTTTACCATTACTTTCCTCACTGAGTGAAAAAGTACGCTTATCAGCATGCCGGGCCCTCTGAAAAACACATATTTTTCACTCTGCAAATGACACCTTCACTTCATTCACCACAGGGTCTGACTGTATAATGAAATTCATTATTTTCAGAGTAGATAACCCTGATTAGTGCCTTTTACACCTCTACCTCTTCTGTTCTTAAATAGTTGAGTCATTTAACTGGCGGACCATGTGATAAGAAACAGAACTATTTATTTTAGCTTTGCAACGAACAGATCGAGTGTAAATAATTTGACACTCCACCTGTCTGTTATGGGCAGACTTTTTAGGACTTTTTAAGATTGCAGCCTTAATACGTATTTTAGGGCAAAAGTGTGTTTAACGGACGTTATAGAAACTTAAGAACCAAGAAATTTTATTATTAGCATTCTTTCTACGGAGCATAGTTTAGCCTAAATTAGTGATTTCCATATTTTTCTCATCAAAATTCAAGCCCAACAGAGGTTGTTTTTCAATATTTACAATGGCAAGAGAAAATTATGTGTTTTCACTTCAGATTTTTATATTTGGATACATTGTTCGAATGCATCTGTTTTTATTTTGCACTTGTTGATGAGGAACTTTGTTAAAATATTCGGTATATTATTAAAATTTACTTAATAACTTTTTTGGAACTTTCCCGTTGTTTATGGATCTAAACAAAACAAAGATTGTTCATAACGATGGGCCTTAATTGGTTAAACTTTTTATAGCTGTTTAGTTAAATTTTGGTATTTTTGTAATGTAAGTAATAAATATTTCAATTTTCTTTGTAGCCAAAAAAATCAAGCAGAGGTCTAGTTCAACGACTTAAAGGTAAACAGGGTCGTTTTCGTGGAAATCTTTCTGGAAAGAGAGTTGATTTTTCAAGCCGTACTGTCATATCACCTGATCCAAACTTACGAATTGAGCAGGTAAGTAATTGTAATTATAAAATCTTTATTTGTGTTTTATAAAGGTTTCATTTGAGTATATTTTTTTGTACGTAGGTACACACTCAAACTTTGATCAACAAAGTATCAGATTTGGAGTTAACATTGTTTTAATTGAATATATACTTTGGCGTCTGCCCATAATAGACAGGTGGAGTGTCAAATTATTTACACTCAATCTGTTCGTTGCAGGGCTAAAATAAATAGTTCTGTTTCTTATCACATGGTCAGCCAATTAAATGACTGAATCATTTAAGAACAGAAGAGGTAGAGGTGTAAAAGACACTAATCAGAGTTATCTTCTCTGAAAGTAATGAATTTCATTGTACAGCCGACCCTGTGGTGAATGAAGTGAAGTTGTCATTTACAGAGTGGAAAATATGTGCTTTTCAGAAAGCCCGGCATGCTGATAAGCATACTTTTCCACTCAGTGAGGAAGGCAATGGTAAACCACCTCACTCTTCGTTTTACTTAGTAAAACCTCTAGAGGTTCAAACCAGCCTTTCGGTTGTTGACCTAAACAACATACTTTGGCGTACAGTAGACAATGAGAGTTGTTAATTGGTTATCGGTTTTTTTTAAAATTGATCACTATGGATCACTTACAATTTCATTTCTCTTGGGTTTTATTAATCCTTTGCCAGTAAGCGATCATTCTTTCAGATAGTGCCTTTCTTCTTTCTACAGTCCATGTTATATCACATTTTTGGTTGTCTTAGTTATCTGAAATTCCTTTCTTTTTCTTTTATTTTATTTCTAATACCTGTCGTGCATTTCATTTTTCCTTATTAATTTCTCTGCTAATTTTTTTTTGTGTTTTAACCATGCATTTTGGTTTGAAGATGTTAAAGACCCTTTTGATACATCTTCAATCATTCATTCTAGAAATTTGTTCACAAATCAAAATTATTCTTTTCCTCATTTAAAGGAATGGCCAACAGCAAGTATATTGGTGTAGTGGTCAGTGCAACTGGATTCTATGACAGAGATTCCAGGTTCAATTCCTGATCAGTTCTGGCATTTTTCATCACTCATTTTCGTGGATTACTCTCTACCAACAGTCTGTATTAGCCTTATGTACACAACAGTTGGATGTAAAAAAAACCTCATAGAGGTTAAAGAGAGTCTCCCGGTGTACGTATAATTTTTTGGCTGGTTTCAGTTTGCCCTGTCTTTTGTCTTTCCTATTAGCTCCTGTATTCTTTCTCAGAATTCTTCTTTTTACTTTTACCAAGTCCTCTAACAAACCTTTTTTGTTGATATTTGTACGTGATTTTCATTTTTTGTTTGGTCTGGTTATAAAATAATTTTTAGATTTATACTGGTCAATTGTTTCAAGAAGATATCATGATATTTACATCTCGGTGGCTTGGTAAATGGCAGTAAATATTTATGCAAAATGAAGTATTGGCAATTTTGTTTTAATATTGTTTTATGTGAATTATGAATTATTTAACAACTGTCTCGTAAATTATTGTTCAGAAAGATTTTTATAATTTTAAGAACAAACAGCAAACTGTTTAGAAATAAGCTCTTTATTGTTAGTATATTCCTTTCCACAGTAAAATTTTTCTAAAAATTATAAACGATTGCATTTTTCTTCTTTCAGGTCGGTGTTCCTGTACATGTTGCGAAAATTTTGACATTCCCAGAGCGAGTACATTCTGCAAACAAAGCTTTAATGAAACGGTTGGTCATTAATGGACCTGATGTACATCCAGGTGCTAATTATGTGGAAGTGAAGGGTTCAAAATTTAAAACTTTTCTTCGTTATGGAAATCGGACGAAAGTTGCTCAAGAATTAAAAGTATGTACTCTATTTCCATAATAATTCAACTGAATTGAAGAATTATTGAATAATATTTCTTGCTCATTATTAACTTTTATGTTCGTCATTTTAAAATTTGCTAGTGCTTTGTATTATTGATTATAGTGGCAATCACTACTATTATGTGTTGCCACAACATATTATGTATTGTTGTTTTATTCAAATAAACTTAAATTGTTTTGTAATCGTGTATATTAACATTTTAAGTGGAGGGTTTTAATCGCATCTAGAGCCACTTAAGAACAGGTTATTTTTTTAATTACTTACACGAAAACATGCACTAATAAAAAATTTTATGAGATTAAAATGAACTATAAATATCAAAATTGTATTAAATATAATAAATGGGAGTTGCGCCAGAGGACATAATCTCCATCTAGTTTTATTTTATAATGATAGAAAATTTACTTATAATTAAATATTTTTCTGATTGTAAATAGTATAACAACTGAAAGTGAAATTAAATATAAATATATAATAAAAAATTTGTGGCTGCCTCTGTAGCGTAGTATTTAGCGCTTTGCCCTGCCACACGGAGGTCCTGGGTTCGATTCCCGGCAAGGGTCTGGAAGTTTTCACGTGTCAAATCCCACAGTTAATATTACATACTCCACCGTAGTCGCTAATGACCAAGCAGTTGATGCGACTTAAATAAATAAATAAAATTAAAAAATTGTAAAACTGGTGAGAGCATGTGTAATTCATACGTTGGAATCAGTTTATAAACATTGTTGAAACATAAACTTGAAGTCGCGTGATCATTGTCAGTTGAGTGAGTATATATGAGGGGGTACCCAAAAGAAACCGGAATTATTTTTTAAAACTATTTATTTTTAATTTTTTTACAAAAGAACCTTATCCCCTTCAAAATACTCTCCATTACAACTAATACATTTGTCCCACCGGTGCTTCCACTGTTCAAAATATTTTTTGTACTCCTCTTCAGTGATGGCTGCCAGCTCATCCGTTGTTTTTTTCTTGACATCATCAACGTTGTTAAATCGGAGACCTTTCATGCCCCTTTTCATGCGTGGGAACAAGAAAAAATCACACGGAGCCAGATCGGGTGAGTACGGTGCGTGTGGTAGCAAAACCATGCCGTTTTTCGCCAAAAACTGGGTAACCGAGATTGCCGTGTGTGCAGGCGCGTTGTCGTGGTGGAAAAACCAGTCCCCTGTCTGCCACAAATTAGGTCTTTTACGACGAATGCTGTTTCGTAGTCTTCTTAACACTTCAAGATAAAAAGCTTGATTTACCGTCTGGCCTGGTGGAACGAACTCTGAATGGACAATTCCCCTCACATCAAAAAAAACAAATCAGCATTGTTTCGATGTTCGATCTGACTTGACGACTTTTTTTTGGTCGGGGTGATAATGAAGTCTTCCATTGACTGGATTGTTGTTTGGTTTCTGGGTTGTACCCATAGCACCAAGACTCGTCACCCGTAATGATCTTTGACAAGAAATCTGGATCAGTTTCAAGCTGTTGTTTCAAATCACTACACGTTTCAATTCGACGTTCCTTTTGAGTGTCTGTCAGAACCCGAGGCACAAACTTGGCAGCGACTCTTTTCATTGTCAAGTCTTCTGTTAAAATGCGTTGGACTGAGCTCCAAGATAACCCACTAACCTGTGATATTTGGTCAATGGTCTGTCGTCGGTCTGTTCGTACAATTTCTTTCACTTTCACAACATTTTCGTCTGTTCGGGAAGTCGACGGTCGTCCAGAACGAGGTTTGTTCTCAATCGACATGTCGCCATTTTTAAAGCGCAAAAACCACTCGTACACTTGGGTTTTTCCAATAGCGTCGTCTTTGTAAGCTGTGTTCAACATTACAACTGTTTCCGCGGCGTTTTTACCGAGCAAGAAGCAAAATTTCACAGCCGCACGTTGTTCATTAAAACTTGCCATCATGAAAAACGACACGAGCACAAAACAGCACTAGCGAGAACAATCACTGCACGAGAACAGAACAAGCTAGATCAACAAACAAAATGGCATTGAACTGGCAATGAGTAGCGCTACAAGCAGCCTAGTGGCGAGAATTTGTACTGCACAAGCTCCGCCCACAGCAGAGCTATTCCGGATACTTTTGGGTACCCCCTCGTATTCTACTAAATAAATATATTTCTGTGTTAGAAGTTTTGTTTAACATGTTTCCAATGGTAGCAGCAAATTAATTAATGTATGTTAAAGAAGTCGACAAATACAGGAATGTTCTTATAGTGTCACACATAAAAATGAATATACCGTATTATTCCGAATACAAGCCGCACCCGAATTTAAGCCGCATCGGAAAAATCACGATCAAAACTAGGAAAAAAAGATTTCAAGTACTTTATTAAATTTTGAGAATATTTTATTATTATTATTATTATTATTTACGTTATGGCCTACAAAGGACCGCGATTTCTCAGTTTTTCTTCTGTGCTTTCCTCTTCGCCCAGTATTCTTTCATTTTCTTGGAAAAGTCACGTTTTCGTTCTTCCGACCATTTAGGTCTTGATCTTTTACTGTCCTCTTCCTGGAGCACTAGTTTGAGTTTATGTCTGAGAGGTGTTCTTTGTATGATGTCCGTCTCCGTTATTTGGAGTTTGTTGCAGTCTGTTTTTATCTCTTTTATTTTATTTTATAAGAAAAAAATTACCGTACTTATCTTAAACAAATATACTTACTACTATTTATTATTTTAACTAGGTAAATTAAATTATTGGTGTAATTATATAATAATACCTGTGTATCAGTCGTCTGAATCACTGGCTGCATTACTTTCACTATCACTCTTATGTGATGAATTTTTAGTAACATTCCATTCATCGTCTTCCCAAATGACATTTTCTTCTGATCCATCCATGTTATTTGAAACACAACACTTTTTAAATCCTCTTATAATAAAATCAGGTGGAATGTTGTCCCACGCAATCTTGATCCAGTTACCGAGTTGCGCGATTGATGGTTTTTTTATTTTGCCTGTTGGAGTTAAGGCGTGATCTCCTGCGACCAACCAGTCATTATACAAACGTCGTAGGCTGTCTTTAAACGGTTTATTTACATCGATATCTAACACCTGTAATTGACTGGTCATTCCTTCGGGAATGACAACAAGATCAGTGTTCATTTTATTTTGTAATAAAGTTTTCACTTCATCGGTTGTGAGGCCACGAAATGCATCTAGCACTAACATACCACGACATTTCAATAAAGTTCCTGGTCGACGATTCCATACACTTTTTAACCAGTCTATCATCAGTTCATTGGTCATCCAACCTTTCTCACTGCAGCGGAAAATCACACCCTGTGGTAAGTTTTCTTTCGGGATTGTTTTCCTGCGTAGTATAACGTAATTTTTTTTTTTTTTGTTTAACGTCCGACTGTTCTGCAATTACTGCTAATGCAGAGTATATAAAATGTATTAATGTAAGGTGTAAGCTTACTTCCATCGGCTAACACTGCAAGCATTACAGTTACACGAAGCTTTTCATTACCAGATGACTTTACAGTTACGGACTTGGCTCCTTTTTTCAATTGTCAAATTTGTAGTCATGTCGAAATAAACAGGCGTTTCGTCAGCATTTCCAATCTGACTTAGTAAGTCATTGTATTGCTTTCGTAGACCAATTATGAAACGCTGATATTCGATGAGTTTCTCTTCAAAATCAGTAGGCAGTTTTTGAGCAATTGATGTTCGACGTCTCAATGTGAACCCGTTTCGTCGCATCATTCTTCTCATCCAGCCGAAACTTGCCTTGAAGTCTTGGATATTTAGTAATTCTCCAGATATTTCCAATGCTTTCATTTGTAAAATGTGTCGCGTTACAGGAAGCCCTTGCTGTCTTAGAGAAGTCACGTACTGACAGACCCTTTTGTCTACTTCTGTAAAACGACCAACTTGTGGTCCGGTGAAAGCCTTCCTTGCAGGATTAGTATTTAGGAGTTGTTGTTTTTTTTTTGTCCAATGCCGAACACATGATTCATCCACACTATATTTTCTTCCGGCTTCTCTGTTAGATGTTTTTTCCACGTAGATAATTACTATTAATTTGAAATTAGCATCGTAAGTCCTGCGCTGATTTTTGGGTATTGTATAGATGAAGTACCCTTAACCTCTACAACATCACTCATGGCGAAGTATAGGTAAATAAAAAGAACTTAACAAAAAACATATGATCGGATAAACAAAATTAAGTAAAAAGAAAACTGCTTCCAAATTTTATACTGTAACACAAACTGATCAAAACGAATGCACACGCACAACGTAAAGAGAGGACTAATGAAGAAATGTTGCTGTTAGGGGTAGCACGATGTGTGGGCGAGTGAGAATGCATGAACAGGTCAATGCCCTTGTTTACATTATGATTTATCAAACAACCAGTTGTACAAATCACTTACCGTATATCTGTCGATGGATGACGATTCAACACCCCCCCTCCCCCCAATAAGTGTGTCTCTCTCGTCATACCTAGACCTACTTCTTACTTTAAGAAGCCATTAATTTTATTAAAGCGCGAATGCAAGCCGCAGGTCAAATTATGGAACCGATTTTTTGAAACAAAACTGCGGCTTGTATTCGGAACAATATGGTATTAGTACTTGCTCTGGCTTGTCAATTAAAAAGTAACCAAATATATTTATTCTTCTTTGTCATGACTTTATGTGTGCCTTACAGTGTTGGAGTACTCAGCCAAGTATCAAACTTTCCCCTGTTCAAAGCCATTCTTTCACCTCCCACTGCTAATTACATGTTCTTTCTATGTCAACCACTTTTCAATTAGAGAGGTTTCCCAGCTTCCAAAAATCATGATTTTTCTGTTTTCAGTGCTTGTTCTGATAAGCGTGTCCATTATTTCGTCTTTTATTCTGAATTGGTTCAGTAGTTAGCCCCAGGTGGGCTATTAACCTTTTGAGGACTATGTTTTTCAACGTAGAACTTATTCCACAGTTTAAGTTCTTGTTAGATTTTTCATTTATTTCTTCTTTCCGTATTATTATTCACCTATTTTTTTCTTAACTCTCCTTCCCTGGAACTAAATAATACGTTTCGTAGAGCTACTGTAATATTTCCTCATCCCAGAGACGCTTACCACTAAAGCTAACCATTTCCACTCGTATTTTACAAAATAAACAAATAAACGGACCATTTAACCCTTAAACCTTGCATTGAATTGAACGACAGACGCTAGCAACATCCGTAGCATTGAAGCCGCCGTTTGAATTGTTTTTTTTTATCCATCTTTTATCCAAAAAATTTGAAATTTTTATGACACGTTTACAAATTGTTGGCCGTTGTTTTAAAAAAAAACCATGCAAATCCGGTTTTTTTATGCCTTATAAAGCTAACTTACGAAAAACATGTTGCAATTCGTGTACATTTTCAGCTTTGAAGCTAAAATTTCAGGCCTACATATTTTTTTTCCTGTTTTTTTTAGTTGGTATTATAAAAAAATGTCTAACAAAAAATTTGATGTAACGTACGTGTATTAAACGTAATGTATTAAACAAACTCACCACGATATGCCATGGCTAATAAAAACAAAGTGGGATATGCAGTCAGACTGAAGGAAAGTACAAAATCCCGCGTCTTTCAACTCAATTCATTGAACCATTCGTACAGATATTACATATATAAAAGCAACCTGTAAAAGAGCGTGATTTTGTGAACAAATACATATAAAGTGTGATTCAAAAAGAGCACCGGTTTTTAAACGGCTGGTAAATTTTTGTTTATCGGTTGGCAACATTGTTTGACCACATTTCTATTTTGGAGAACATTCCGATTGACGATTCAGTTGTAGTTTCTCTTGTTCGCAGTGTAGTACTCTCGCAGTCTGTGTCTAACCATGGAGAAGTTTACTATTGCGCAACGAGTGTTAATCGTCAAAACATTTTACCAGAGTGGAGAGAGTTATGCGGCTACTGTCAGGCGACTTCGCGGTACTCTAGGACGTAATGAAGCACCGAATGAATCAACAGTTCGCAGGCTCATGAAAAAGTTTTTTGAGACGGGTTCAACAGTCGACCTTAAAAGTTCTGGACGTCGTCGTTCTGGCCAAACTGAGCAGAACGTTGCGTTGGTTCGTGACAGTGTGGCTGTTAGCCCAGCAAAATCAATACGTCGCCGTTCTCAACAATTGGGTTTAAGATGTTCTTCTGTACGGAGAATTCTTCGGTACGATCTCCAATATCACCCGTATAAAATTCAGTTGACGCAACATTTGAAAGTGGCAGACCACCAGAAGAGACGACAGTTTGTTGACTGGGTATTGAGAAAACGGCAGGATGATGACACCTTCGCAAACAAAATCATTTTCAGTGATGAGGCGCACTTCCACTTAAACGGTTTTGTTAATAAACAGAACTGCCGTATGTGGGGTTTAGAAAACCCTCGCGTGGTTAATGAAAGGGAAATGTATGCACAGCGAGTGACAGTTTGGTGCGGCTTTTGGTCGGGCAGTGTCATCGGCCCTTACTTTTTTGAAAATCAAGAAGGACAAGCCGTGACAGTAAATGGAGACTATTACCGTACGATGATTAGGGAGTTTTTGTGGCGTCATTTGGATGGAATGGACATTGACGAGTTGTGGTTTCAGCAGGATCGTGCCACCTGTCACGCTCCACGAGAAACAATGTTGTTGCTCCATGAACGGTTCCAGGATCGCATCATTTCTCGTAATTCCGACCATCAATGGCTACCAAGGTCGTGTGACTTGACGCCTTGTGACTTTCGTCTTTGGGGTCATCTGAAGTCATTGGTGTATGCCAATAAACCCCGAAACATCAATGACTTGAAGGAGGAAATTCGACGGGTTATCGGGCAAATGGAAGTCGAAACTTGTCGTGCAGTAATATCCAGTTTCATGGACAGAGTTGATGCGTGCCA
The DNA here is from genome assembly GCA_035578175.1 of Catonia carolina. Taxonomy (NCBI): domain Eukaryota; kingdom Metazoa; phylum Arthropoda; class Insecta; order Hemiptera; family Achilidae; genus Catonia; species Catonia carolina. The sequence continues at coordinate 15,701,892 of JAQMRL010000013.1, forward strand.
GCGCAGTAGAGGAGGACACATGCATGACATCATTTTTCATACATAAAATCGGAAGGAAAGATGAACTTGTTGATGTATTTATTTTCAGTTTTTCAATAAAATAAATCTGTTAATTTGATATATCAAAACCGGCGCTCTTTTTGAATCACCCTATATAACAATCGTAGTATATTTTTGAAGGGTGGCCATAAATCTTATGGAAAGGGGAACGTAAAAATATCACAGAATACAGACATACAGATGTTTTGATCTCTCTCCTGTACCCAGTAAGCTATGCTTGACCTTGCAAAGATCAAACTCCTACGTAAAACATCCCCCTCTACAATTCTAGCTTTTAAATGCACTTCTAACTAAATTTTTCCATGAACATTAATTAATTAGCCTCGAACAGAGTCATTAAAAAATGTGTATACAATCAGTTTTACCACAACATTTATACATCAATAGAAAATTTCCCACGTATCGTATTTTGTTTCTGAAAAGCATAGCTTGTACCTCGTATCATTGGCTTTATTTAAACTACACATGTTACTAGGGTAGGCCTTGAATGACCTCCACAAACTAGACAGACTGTTGAATGCTTACACACTTATCAAAGACACATAATTTTACGCGTACCGCTGCAGATGGGTTAAAATAAAACAAATATATACATAATACAAGATTTATATTATTGTAAAATATTATTTTCCCAGGGAAAGAAATATTCTATATTAGTAAACAAATGGTGGCAAGAAGCTGACACAAATAATACAAATTTTTTGAACACATTAGCAATGTTAATGCACATTGCTATTTCCATCGAGTAAAACAAATCCTATATAATAATACATTTATTTAGAACTTGTATTTACATGTATCAGTATAAAAAATGAAGCAAATGTACCGGTACGTTTGTAGTTTTTTGGGCCAAAACCATGAAACATACATGCATAGTCCTCAAAAGGTTAAGCCTAAGCCAAGGCTAGTCTTGTGAAAGGGCTGCTTCCTCAGGGCATCATGACTTATCCATAAGTATAAATATCACCAACTATGGTGGCATGCGGGCCGCACATGCGCAGTAAGTAGCTCCCCCACCACAACGTCAACTAAAGATACAGGCTGTCTCTAAAGTAGTACTCACTACTCATTGTGTTCTGTTCATGCGGTAATCGTTTTGACATTTGTGTCGCTGTCAAAAGCCGCACGCCGTCGAAATTAGTTGCGCGCGCACAAAATACAGGGAAAAATTTCTGCGATTTCTTTTTGGGGTAATAGGCAATAAGTTTTTTCTAAATGATGTACCTACCATAAGTTTTGACAGGCCGAAAGAGAGGGACGTCATACCCTCATTCTGTTATATTTACTGTACGGTTCTTTTTATTAAAATTTCATACAACTGATATTGTGCGTGTGTAGTTTATTTCTGAAAAAATACGTATGTTTGGTATAAAGTTCACAACTATAAAAAATGATTCAGCTTCTTGGAATACTAACAGGAAGGAGACACCAGACACGATGATCTATCTTTGACTTCCCTTCAAAAAGTGATTTTTTCAAGCTCGTTTATTATTTCTCTTTCTGCCCTACATATATCAAATTACAGATAAAATTTTATATTTTATAATAAAATAATGAAACTCATATTATGTCATCCTGGAAAATAAATTATAGGGTTAGCCTACGTGATACTCAAAAAATGCGATGAGATTTAAACGTCTAACTTTGTACGAGCATGTCTGATCTAAATATCAGAGTATAATAATAACATTTATAGCGTAATAAAATAAGATTCATTAGGAAGCGAAAGTAATTTTTTCAGAATTTTTTGATGAAAAATGAGCTTGTTAAATAGAGTGTAGTGAACGAAATTGGCCGGCAGAGTGCCCTACCGTACCGCGTATTGTCACTATTGTGCTTGAACACCGTGCACTGACTGAAATGATTAGAGGGGAACGGCGGACGCAACACATTCTCTTTCTGTCTCGCTACCCTCCCTACATGCCGCCGTAAATGGCGAACAGTATAACTTACTGTACCAATAAGTTGATTCATTCTCTGACACAAATCCGTTCTGCTGGGATTCCCACCCAACTTGCTCTTTGGTCGGTGTTGTGGTCAGCATTATTGACTTCTATGCTACGAGTCATCCTGGGTCTTATTCTTGGTCAGGTGTGAATTTTTTTCATTTATCACCCTCACCATCTGAATTTGCCTCAATATGCACAAAAGTTGAATATAAAGCAAAAAATCTGGTGTGAAACACTCACACAACTTTCTCTTGCCAATGCAAATAATAAACAATAAACCTAACATTAGTATTAAAACATTAGAAATGAACAAAAACTAACCTCAAAAACATAACCTTATTTTAATCATGAGTGAATGACGCAAAATGACAATCGAACTCAGTTTGGCTTAAAAATACGGAAAATCACGCTTTCACGCTAAACTAGGCTCTGTAGAGAAAAATGCTCTAAACAAAAGTTGTAGATCTTTTAATTTTCTATAACTTTTATTATATACACTTTTGTCGTAAAATGCATACTAAGACCGAAATGTTAAAAAAATCGATTTTTCTCACGTTTTCGTGAGAAAAAAAAACAGAAAATCGCAAATTACCGCTAAACTAAGCGTTATACAAAAAAATGTTTGAAATAAAAGTTGTAGGTTTTTAAATTCTCTACAACTTTTATTATATAAGTTTTTGCGCTAAAATTTATATTAAAGCCGTAATCTTAAAAAAACAACGTTTTTACGTGAAAACAGCCTCACCGAGAATTTCAGCAAACATGGCGCCTACCCTATCTTGTAGAGAATAAAAAATTGAGTAAAATAGGCGATTTTAAAAAAAATCGTAGGACCAGTTTTTGAGAAAATCGCAAAAAACTGAAAAATTATACGAATAAACTACTACTTCCGGTTGACCGATTTTGATGAAAATGTTCGTGTCGCGTCCGGTAGTGGTATGTAACTTAAGTTTCAAGTTCGTACGATGTTCCGTTCTTGAGATATTCTGTTCACACACAGACACACACACACACACACACACACAGACACACGCACAGACCAATCGCTAAAAACATGTTTTTTGGGTTCAGGGGGTCTGAAAACGTATAGATCCGGCGAAAACTCGATTTCGAAAAATCGACATGAAAACAATACTTTCCTTCCTATATATTCATATAGGCAAGAGAAAGTAAAAACAACCCAACCTATGACTGGGTTGCTCAGCTTTTGCAGGTTTAAGTTCTTGTTAAAGTGAGAAAAACTAAGAAAACTTTATTGATACATTCTTATACTATATTACACTAATTGTAGGTCCCTTCTGCTTCATAATTTCCATTTATCAGAGCCAATGTTCTTCCCAGGTGAATTTTCAGGGCATGATAAAAGATATGGTCTAATTTTTTAGTATAAATTTTTTCCGTATATTTTTCAACTGGTGAAACTCTCAGACTTGTAATTTATTTGTTTAAATTCAGAGTTAATGAGTTTAATTGTCTAAAAGTGACATTAAAAGTTGGAATATGGTGGTCTGACATTTCAACTGATGCAGGTTAACGGTTTTTAACTGATGGTGTTTCATTATTATACCTGATCTTAATTATTGTACCGATATTTTTCTTATGGCAAAAAGACCCTGCTGTTTGAGTACTAAAAGTATTATTTTGCAGAATAATCCTGGAATTATCTGGAGAATAATACCTTTGTATAAAAGTTGGAACATGTTGGTCAACATTTTAACCGATTCATGGTATCTGTTTTTAACTAATGTTGCTTCATTACCATACCTGCTCTTAATAATGTACCGATATTTTTCTAATGGCAAAAAGACCCTGCTGTTTAAAAACTATAAGTATTATTTTTGGATAATAATCCTGGAATTATCCAGAAAATAATACCTTTTACATGATATGAAAAATGAATGAGTGAGGGTTGTAGGCATTGTAATGTCTTAATAAGCGTAATTTCTGCTAACCTTCTATTAGGGATATTTTTGTACGTTATTTATTCTAAAATATTAATGATTTACTGTATATTTGTTTCATTTTAGGAAGGTGATATCGTAGAAAGACATCTACGAGATGATGACGTAGTGTTATTCAATAGACAGCCAAGTCTTCATAAACTTAGTATTATGTCTCACAGAGCAAAAGTTTTGGAACATCGTACCTTCAGGTATGTCTGAAAAACTTGAAAGTTCAGGTTTGTGCTTGTGTCTCTGTTATAAAACATTATTTGGAGTATTTTAAGGAGCTTTCTGCCTAGTGGTTTAACTCCTATGATAAAATTAGTGATTTTGTTTTTAACAGAAAGGAATCAAAAGTTAATCACAATAATTGTGTTAAATATTAATGAAAGAATTCCTGTAATTTGAGAAATAAAACATTTTCAGTAAAATACATAATCCATTTCGTACAAAATTTCTCATTTAACAATAGTTCCAATGTTTCTGTCGTGTGTTAAACAATTTTCAAAGTTATATGTGAAGTTTCCTTGTGAAAATCCACATTGTTGGGCTCTTGATTTATAAAACTATTGTTAAAATGGATGACCATATTTGTTTCAGCTGAATGTAATTTGAAAGGTTAGATGATATTTGCGGTTGAATCAAAAATTTGAATATTATGTATTCATTGTAAAATAGTTGTGGATCAATATTTTGCTTTTGCTTGCAATATTACTTACTTAATCTGTTGATGAGTGAGATATTTTTCCTATCCTTCGCTGAAAAATTTTTGATTTAGTTAATTGATTTCAGTTTTGATTCTACCATCTTTTTTACAGTATGTGTTTCATAATTTGAGTCATTTTTTGTGATAATTTCACCAACAATCGTTAATTTGTACTCAAACTATTATTGGAGTAATCAATTATTTAACAACTTTATTATTATGCACAATAACTCCCAATCAGCTGTAGTAAGCAACAGAAAACAGTTTTACTGCCATAGATTAGCATATTATATACTTACAACACGATGTAAACGTCCTTGCAACCTGCGCTTAAATCTTTTAATACAGGATCATCATAAAAGAACGGTGGGGTTTTGAATATGGCTTAAATGAAAGCAGAAATACTTACAGTTTTGATGTTATTTATTTATCAAATTTATCGCCTCGAAGAGTTGTTTTTACGTATGTAATAAATTTCAATATGCCGGCCGCAGTGGCATAGTTGGTAACGTCCTCGCCTCTCATCATGCGGTCGTGGGTTCAAATCCCATTCAGGCACGGCATATTTTCATACGTTACAAAAATCAGTTTTCATCCTTCACCGTCTGCATTAGCAGTGATTGCAGAACAGTCGGATGTTAAACAAAAAAGAAAATCTGGTGTGAAACACTCACACAACTTACTCTTGCCAGTGCAAATAATTAACAATAAACCTAACATTAGTAATAAAACATTAGAAATAAACAAAAAACTAACCTCAAAAACATAACCTTATTTTAATCATGAGTGAAAGACGCAAAATGAAAATCGAACTCAGTTTGGCTTAAAAATACGGAAAATCACTTTTTCACGCTAAACTAAGCTCTGTATAGAAAAATGCTCTAAATAAAAGTTGTAGATCTTTTTATTTTCTATAAAATTTATTATATACACTTTTGTCGTAAAATGCATTCTGAGGCCGAAATCTTTAAAAAATCGATTTTTCACACGTTTTCGTGAGAAAAAATCAGAAAATTGCTAATTACTGCTAAACTAAGCGTTATACAAAAAAATCTTTGAAATAAAAGTTGTAGAATTTTAAATTCTCTACAACTTTTATTATATACATTTTTGCGGTAAATTGCATATTAAAGCCGTAATCTTAAAAAAACTATGTTTTTACGTGAAAACAGCCTCACCCAGAATTTCAGCAAACATGACGCCTACCCTATCTTGTAGAGAATAAAAAATTGAGTAAACCAGGCGATTTAAAAAAAAGTCGTAGGACCAGTTTTTGAGAAAATCGCAAAAAAGTGAAAAATTATACGAAGAAACTACTACTTCCGGTTGACCGATTTTGATGAAAATGTTCGTGTCGGGTCCGGTAGTGGTATGTAACTTAAGTTTTAAGTTCCAAGTTCGTACGATGTTCCATTCTTGAGATATTCTGTTCACACACACACACACACACACACACACAGACCAATCGCTAAAAACATGTTTTTTGGGTTCAGGGGGTCTGAAAACATATAGATCCGGTGAAAACTCGATTTCGAAAAATCGACATGAAAACAATACTTTCCTTCCTATATATTTATATAGGCAAGAGAAAGTAAACAAAATTCAATATGTGCACCATTGGTCGCTTGGCAAGGGTCCCAAGAGATACTCAGTTTTAAGTGATTTAGGTCACGAATATTTTTGAATAATCAATGTTTTTGATGTAACTCCAAGAGAAAAAATTGCAAGGTGTCAGGTCTGGAATCTTGGGAAGCCAGTGTATAGCTCCTTGCTGGCCTATCCATCGACATGTTTGGATCAGGCTTGTTAACACTGCAGTGTTAATACTGTTACGTTAAAAACATTTGTAATATTTGTTTGTATTTGTAATTTGAACTGTCATTATTTACAGGTTTAATGAGTGTGTTTGTACACCCTACAATGCTGATTTTGATGGAGATGAGATGAACCTTCATCTACCACAGACTGAAGAAGCTCGTGCTGAAGCTCTTGTACTTATGGGGGTGAGTATAATTATTTTATTGTAGTTTCTTATAGTGCATCATTTGCAATCTAGCAGGCATGTTTTTGAGAAAACTGGATTTTGTAACTTTTCTTCAGGCTAAAGTACCTTGAACTGATGCGTTCTACCATTAAATGCGAGTCGACACCTACTGCTGTCAGACAGCTTGTGCATGTGTAGTTGGTCAGCTCTTACCAGCAAATCCTGTTTCCACAATTCCTTTTCTTAACCCGACGAGAATAGAGATTTTAACGATCACGCGGACTGTCATTTTACGCCTAATAAAAACTCTTTTATTTCATTTAGTTTCATTCCTAAAATTTTAAAAAAATTACCATTTATTTATAAGAATTTGTTGTTAGAACAACGTTTGAACCAAATTTAAAAAAGGGTCAATCTGAATTTTGAATGACTAGAAAATAATAAAACTAAGAAATATAGTGAAGGTATTTTATTTTATTTACTTTTGTATTATAATTAATCTGATTTGTGTTGTTTTTAGAATAAATCTAATTTAGTTACACCACGTAACGGAGAATTATTAATAGCTGCAACGCAAGATTTCATTACTGGGGCTTATCTTTTGACTCAAAAGGACAATTTCTTAGACAAAAATGAAATCAGTAACATGGCTGCTACTCTTCTAGCTGGTGATGATGTTCACATGAATATTGATCTTCCTCCACCTGTTATTTTAAAGGTAATAACAAAAACGTGTATTATTGATTGTTGCTCTTATTTAAAAAAAATTATTTAAATGAATTTTATCTGTTTTCTTTAAGAAATTCATTATATTTTATTTAGTTATATAGGGTAATTCAAAACTATATGACAATCTCTTGGGATCTCATTGTATAGCTAAAGATAAGAAAAAGGTTCATATAAACATATGCCTGAAAACGCTTAGTTAGCGAGTTACGGCTAGCGAAAAATTTCACCTAGAACTCTGTACCCTCGGTGAAGTAAGGCCGTATAAAAATGTTAAAGGTAGTTACAAAAATACAAATACGATTGTTTGTTAAGTTTTTTAATCTGAAAAATTGAATAAAATTGGTTCCAGAGCTGTAAATGGAATACTTTCAGAGATATCTTACATAAAACACAAGAATTGGTGCAAAGAAATGATGCATTTTTGTGTTTAACGTAAGATTACTTCCATAAATGGTAAATAAAGCTGTATTTTTTCTGAAATAAATTTGTAGAAAATTTAATTTGGAAAGATTCATGTGAATTACTCAGGAAAAAAATGAATAATAGATATTGAAATTTCGCTTTATTTAAAATCAAAACAGACGCACATAAAACGCACATTCTTAACTGCATAACATAAATTAGGTTGGGAGTAACAGCTGATAATGATCAGCTGTTACTCCCAACCTACATATTAGTTAATATTTTATGCAGTTAAGAATGTGCGTTATATGTGCGTCTGTTTTGATTTTAAATAAAGCGAAATTTCAATATCTATTATTCATTTTTTTCCTGAGTAATTCACATGAATCTTTCCAAATTAAATTTTCTACAAATTTATTTCAGAAAAAATACACCTTTATTTACCATTTATGGAAGTAATCTTATGTTAAACACAAAAATGTGTTATTTCTTTGCACCAATTCCTGTGTTTTATGTAAGATATCTCTGAAAGTATTCCATTTACAGCTCAGGAACCAATTTTATTCAATTTTTCAGATTAAAAAACATTAGAAACACTCGTATTTGTATCTTTGTAACTACCTTTAACATTTTTATACGGCCTTACTTCACCGAGGGTACAGAGTGTTCTTGGTGAAATTTTTTGCTAGCCGTAACTCGCTAACTAAGCGTTTTCAGGCATATGTTTATATGAACTTTTTTCTTATTTTTAGCTATAGATTGAGATCCCAAGAGATTGCTGTATAGTTTTAAATCACCCTGTATACTAGACTTAATAGAACTATTAATTTCTAACTTTCTCATGCCCTATATGAATTTATAGTGAAGTAAAGTATTTGTTTCATGTAGATTTTTTGAAATAGAGTTTTCACCGGTTATACACATTTTCAGCCCATCTGAACCTGAAAAATATGTTTTTAGCAATTGGTCTGTGCTGAACAGAATATCTCAAGAATGGAATAGAGTAGGAAGTTGGAACTTGATACTACACGACCTGACATGAACATTTTCATCAAAATCGGCCAGCTAGAAGTAGTAGTTTATTCGTGCGGTTTTTCACTTTTTTGAAATTTTCTCAAAAACAGCTCCTATGTATGATGTTTTAAAAAATCATCTTGTTTATTAAATTTTTTATGCTCTACAAGGTAGGATAAGTGCCATGTGTGCTGAAATTCTTGGTGAGGCTGTGCTCTCGTAGAAAAAAATAGTTTTTTAAGATTTGGGCTTCATATGCATTCTTGGGCAAAATTATAGAAAATTTATAGACCTAGAAATTTTATTTCAAACAGTTTTTTGTACAATGCTTAGTTTTTTCTGGCAGTTAGTGATTTTCTGGTTTTTTTTTACATAAAAATTGATAAAAAAAGGAATTTTTTAAGATTGCAGACTTAGTATGCATTTTACAACAACAATGTATTTAATCAAAGTTATAGAAATTAAAAACCTTGCAACTTTTATTATAAACATTTTTCTCTACAGCCTAGTTTAGCGGCAATTACTGATTTTCTGTATTTTCAACTTCTACAGAGGTTGATTTTCATTTTGAGTCATTCACTCATGATTAAACAGGCCGTCAAGATCCAAATGAATTGTGAGTTGCGCAGAACAACTGAGTGAGAAAGAAATATTTAGAAAGAGAGGGGTATATTGCTTCCCACACTTGTCAGCGTGGAACAGCCTGCCTACAAAGTTCTATGTGCTGTTTATCACATACATAGACACACACATTATTGTTATACTTCTAGTTACAAATAGACTTAATTTTCTCTTGTACTATTACCGAAATGAAATTAAAACTTACTGCTTATATGCAGATGTTGTCTTTTATGAAAATTCAATCTTAGTGTAGACCCTACTACGACAAATCACAAGTCTTCCACGCCGGAAATCTCACTTCCTGAATAACTCTCGTCTGAATCGTCACTGTCAGTATTAGGATTTATTACCACATTATCAATCACGCCATCTAAAATAAATTCATTTTGCATTAGCTCCGTTTCTAACCTAAGACGTGTTTGCATCGAGATTTCCAGTTATCGGCAGTAAATGTAGGTAGTAAAAAAGTCATCGCATAGTTTTCTGACATCATTATGCCTGCCTCGGATAAAAAAAACTAACACTGAAACACTACTTTAAATAGAATACACAATTACACTGTTTTAAATAAACTGGTTTTCGATAACGCAAAAAAGAAAATCACGTGTTATATGTAGTATGTAAGGTACTATTCTAAAGAAACCGACTGGACTACAAAACCGAAACACTACTTTTTTGACCCACTGTACGGATGTTCACTCTTTGGTGACTGGGAACGCACTGGCTCTGAAACCCCCCCCCCCACCCCACTACTTCCTTTGCTACTGCGCATACACAACTCACATCTCATTTGGAATGAGTTGGCCTGTAGCTTATATTGTTGATTATTTACATTAGCAAGAGAAAGCCGAGTGAGCGTTTCACACCAGATTTTTTTCTGCTTTGTTTACTTTTATTGGTTTTTAGAAAGTAAATCAAATACTTAAATACTTGAACAGAAAGTATGCTATTTGTTTGAGTATGTTTGTACACCTTTTCAAGGTTTCTAACTTAATTAAGTGATCTTATTTTAATCTAAATTGGTTGTTTTTTGTCCAGCCTCGTGTTCTCTGGAGTGGAAAACAAGTTTTTAGCTTGCTGATTAAACCAAATAAAGCATGTCCTATTAAAGCTAATCTTCGTACAAAAGGTAGAGCTTATACATCTGATGAAGAACTATGCGTCAGAGATTCATGTAAGTTATTTAATTACTCTTGAACTATTTAATAAAATTGCTTCTCTATTGCGTGCAATTCTTTCACTCTGGGTTAGTGTAATTGTTGTTTCGCTTTGCCTCTGTGTTATGGGATTATTCCTATTTATAAAGTGCCAAATTTTAACAAATCGTTGGGTTTTTGATATAATTTTTTTATTCTTACATTTTGTGGCTCGTTAAAGATGTTATTAGTTTTATACTGCACAGCTGCTGTTTAAATTCACTGTAACTGCACTTATACAACATTGAAACATAACACTCTAATTGAATGACATAAAACATTATATTGAAAGGACGGCCTATCAATGTAGGGAATACATCTGCACTATAACACGACTGAAAACCAAGTGGGTGAGCAAACCCAAGAACAAACTGGAAGTAAGCTTGCAAGGATGATGGTGAGGAATTGGAGGGCAGGAGAAGCTATGAATCTAAAGCTTGGTTCATGGCTACATGATAAAATTTAACGCACACTCTTCTTAAGCATGTGTTGTTGTTGTTTAGGTCAACAGCCGAAAGGCTGGTTTGAACCTCTAGAGGTTTTACTAGGTAAAACGAAGAGTGAGGTGGTTTACCATTGCCTTCCTCACTGAGTGGAAAAGTACGCTTATTAGCATGCCGCGCCCTCTGAAAAGCACATATTTTCCACTCTGTAAATGACAACTTCACTTCATTCACCACAAGGTCTGGCTGTATAATGAAATTCATTACTTTCAGAGGAGATAACTCGGATTAATGTCTTTTACACCTCTACCTCTTCTGTTCTTAAATGATTCAGTCATTTAATTGACTGACCATGTGATAAGAAACAGAACTATTTATTTTAGCCCTGCAACGAACAGATTGAGTGTAAATAATTTGACACTCCACCTGTCTGTTATGGGCAGCTTAAGCATGTAAGAACATTATATTATTTTGAAAGGTAGGCGGCCATTACGAACTGTATTGAATACTGAACACACTTTATAAAACATTGATTTCAATATGAATATTTCTGATAATAAGATGCTGAGCAAGAGAGAAAATGAAAACCAGAGAAACAGGACTTAAAAGTGTTAATTAAAAATTTGAAATTCAATACAGGAAAATTAGTGATTTAATAAGAAATTAGTAATGAGTGACAGAAAAAGAATGGTTACTGAAAGGAACTCAATTGTTGCAGCGACAGTGCAAAACTTATTGAATACAAATTAATTAATTTCTTAACTACTTTCATTAGCTTGTTGGTAAATAACATTGGTAATCAGGTTTGAACCCGTGTCGAAGGATCAATTTGTTTCTCATGAATCGGTTTCTAATACAGAAAATAAAACATTATTTTTAAATCATTCCATTTTGATGTGATGCCAAGAAACCAATGGAGATGTTTCAGCAATCGAGAGAAGTTTAGGAGAGTTGTGTTGAGCGTAGCCTGAGGAAACTTGTAAGAGGAATAAAAAGGATGATGATTATGGTTTATTTATCGTAAATAATCTAGTATTTCTTTTTAGGTCAAATGCATGTCGTAAATGTAACTACTTATATTTTTCAGATGTCGTTATTAGAAACTCAGAACTTTTGGCCGGTACAATGGATAAGTCAACGTTAGGATCTGGTGGTAAAAACAATATATTTTATGTACTTTTGAGAGACTGGGGTGAAACCGCTGCTGCCACGGCTATGTGGCGGTTAGGCAGATTAACCTCCTACTATCTCATGAATCGTGGTTTTAGTATTGGAATTGGAGATGTTACACCTGGGCTTGGTTTACTGCGAGCGAAACAAAAATTACTCAATACTGGGTATGTATTTCAGTTTCTTTCTTAGTCCTTAGAACATCCTTAAAATCCTTTTCAAAATCCATCCTTAAGAAACTTGTATATTTTGTTCTTAAAACTGCTGGTTAGAGTCTGAACGTTTTTACTTCACTTCTGGTCTTATGAATAAAATCATTAATTATGGCTTTTTGCAACTGTGTTATGTTATGTATGACAGGGTGCCCAAAAGAAACAGCAATTATTTTTCAATTTATTTACAAAACAACCTTATCCCCTTCAAAATACTCTCTCTAATAATAATAATAATAATAATGCTTTATTTTTCACTTTTACAAATGTTACATCCTCCTTTTACACACATCTTATGGCTTGACCGCAGTCATCAGCCGGAAAATCAGAGTACACATACAATTAATTACAATATTAAAAAACAGTATATTACAATCAGGAATACATTAGAAAAAAGAAACTATACACCAACTTTATAAAAATGACATAGATACATTTTGAAGCATAATGACATAATGAAAAATGAAATTAAAACACAATAGGGAATAAATTTAAAAACCAAAACCCATCACCCTATTCATCCCTCTTCCTAGACACAACAGAAGAACAAAACAATCAAATTTTTATGCCTCAGTAATTGAATTCTGTAATCAATGCCCATCTATATCTCCAAGCATCTCTACAAAAGGACGCTAGCCCCTGCCAGTCTTTCCCATTTAAAAGTTCCAGAAAAGCTTCCTGTCCCAATTCATTCTGCCCCAACCATTTTCGGCGCCATTCCCTAAGAACTGGACATCTTCCCACAAAGTGAAATATGTCCTCTTTTTCTCCCAAATTACACATAGAACAATTAAAATTTTTATCCACAACCCATGGTTTGTAATTTAAGTCTATCAATTCACCACGCGCTTTAATGATCCACCTGATTTTTGACAGATCCTCCATCAGATTAAAATAACTGGCTTCACCTAGAACTACATTTAGCTGTTTATACCAGGTGTGATATCTTGTGGCATTAATTTCTGCCAGAGAACGTTCCTTCTGCTTATCCTGGAGTGATAATAAAATCTGCCTAAACCATCCCTTCCAATTCCCCATATTGCCTATTTGAAACCTCATCCCTAGCCCTAATTGTGACACAATTTCCCCCCATTCCCTGAACCAACCTATATTATTTTTGACTATTTCCAAAGCCATGATTTTCGGTAGCCTTTGATCTTTCATTTTTAGTACTTTAATTATATAATCAAAGTGCAATTTTAAAGTATACAGATATAATGGTTTCATACCTGTTTCGAAATAAAGCATATAGTTTGGGGTATTATTTGGAAGAGTAAGGGCCTTTTTTACAAAATAACGCTGAAGCTTTTCCACACTGTCGTGTTGCTTGTAGCCCCATACCTGGGCTGCGTAACAAATAATTGCCCTAGCACATGCGCTGAACAGACTGGTTTTGGTTGCCCACGTTACTTCTTTATTTTTTATTACGTTCTCCCAACTTACATTGAGTGCCGATTTGGCTGAGAACATTTTTTTCTGCAAATGATATTCTGTTTTCATCGAGGGGGTAAGGAAGACACCCAAATATTTGTACACATTAACACATTTTATCAGCTCTCCTTTATAAAACCATTTTTCATTATTACCCGGCCTACCCCCATTTCTGAAGACCATTACTTTGGATTTCTGCAAATTTACTTTTAGATTCCAACTCTGACAATATTTTTCCAATTTATTTATCATGTACTGCAATCCCACTGGAGATTCTGACATAATTACTATAACGTCTGCATATAGTAGTAATTTTATTCTTTTCCCTCCTACCAATATCCCGCCCTCTAATTCATCGTGCAAGTCATTGAGGAATATTGCAAACAACAAAGGACTCAGCAAACACCCCTGTCTTACTCCCATGCCGGTTTCGAAACTTTCTGTCATACCAATCTTACTCCATACCGCTGCAGTTGTACCCCTATTCAAACACTTTATTACTTTTAACATTCTCGTTGACAGCCCTAGACAAGATAATTTGTAACACAAGGCCCTTCTATCAATTGTATCAAAGGCTGAGGAAAAATCCACAAAAAAAGAGTAAAGTTTTCCCTGCTTTTTGGCCAATCTGAGTTTAACAATAGATGACAAGACAAATATGTTATCCACCGTTGAATATCCCTTACGGAACCCAGCCTGAAATTCGTTGAGAATATTATTAGTTTCAACCCACCTGTTCAATCTACCCAGTAACAGGCCCGTAAATAACTTTGCTACCACATTCATAAAGGATATACCCCGATAATTAGAAACATCTTCCATTGCCCCTTTTTTATGCAGTGGAAATATAATTGACGCCTTAAAACTATCCGGTACCCTGCCGGTTCTATAAATATTGTTAAAAATTTGCAGTAACTTTTCAATCAATAGTACAGGTGCCTTTTTATAAAATTTGTATGGAATACCGTCAAAACCCGGACTTTTATTATCTTTGCCTTTACTTATTACAGCTTGTAATTCCTCTAATTTAAATTCATTGTCTAATGTGGGATTTTCTATGTACGGTTCCGCATATAAAACAGGTTCAGCTAACAAATTTGGATTTAAAAGTGTTTTAAAATAATCAATCCACTCCCTGTTATTAATTTTATTGCTTACCGAGTTTGATCTTCTTTTGAACCTGTTCAATGCCCGCCAGAAAGTTTTTGGGTCTTTTGCCGACGAGATCATACTTAATAGGGCCTTTTGATATTGTTTACGCTTTACGTCGCATAACATTTTATATGCTTTGTTTTTAACTAAGTATAGATCTTTAATACTATTCGCATTTGTTTTTCTGTATAAATTTAATAACGATAATACTTCTTTACGTGAACGTACACATTCGTAATCGAACCACGATTGTTTACTTTTAGCAGATGCCTGACCTTGACCCCCAACCACCGGACTCCCCGCTGCCTTCCTAATTGATTCTATTATACTACTGATAGCCTGATTAGACTCTGTATTAATTGAAAGATTACGCAATGAATTGTTCAATTTATCTTTGTAGTTTTTATCACTCGACTCCCTCCATAATAACTTCGGCAACAAAGGCAAACAGGAGATATCATTGATTTTACTATTTTCTATTACTAATTCCAATTCTATCGGCATATGGTCGGAATACGACTGCATTTGCACTTTAAAATCATCCACTAGATCTAAAATACTACCAGATACTGCTGCTACGTCATTCACCGACACGCCCATCCCTCCCACAAATGTCATTTCCCCTTCTTTGTCCCCATCAGTTCTACCATTAAGAATAACATACCCTAGGTCATCGCACATCTCTAAGTACCTTTGCCCCCTGCCATTCACTATCTTATCTTTCGATTTCCTAAATTTTGCAAAACGATTACCTGAGTTCGTTCTACTCGACAAGACCTGTTCTTCTCTGATTCGTATATTCATGTCGCCTATCACTATTACATTCATGTCCGAATTCTGCAAAAGATCATCATATAAACTACTGAAATCAGCATCCCACTTATTACAATTAATATATACCGGCAATATATTGACCTCTCTACTATTTTTTAATTTTGAAGTCACAACTGGCCTACTACCTATGTTTGCATATTTACAATTTTCCACACAATTTTAATCAATTCTAACTCCTAACATCATTCCCCCGCTAGCCCTTCCAAAATGAGAAACCTTTTCTCCGTAAACCCAACGTATCTTAAAGTTATCGAAAAAACATTGAAAATAAGTAACATCTTCTTGTATAATAAAAGTTTCACACAGTAAAATTATATCATATTCTTTTAAGAAACTTAAAAAATTATTATCCTTTACCTTACCTTTTAAACCACATATATTTTAAAATAACACCTTGATTTTTGATTTCTCATCACTATTCACAACTTTATTTTCACTGCCACCATCTTGAAGAGCTGCGGGAAGATCCTAAATATTCTGCTCCGTCGACTTGTTCCGGACGCCACCAGATTTTCGGGCCAACGCTTGTTGATATTCCACGGCCTGTACACTCGCCAGCCTCTTAACAACCTCCGCCAAGTCGATTTTAAATACAGATTTCAGCTTTTGTATCCCGTCTTCCTTACCCGCCATCAATTTCATATCCTCGGTCCAAAAATATTTTGTACCCTTTAGCTTTAAAAAGCCGTATCCCAGGTACACCGGTTCATTCCCTACTACTTTTACTAGTTCGCTTTTCAGCTCTAATAGTTTTCTACGCTTTACACGAACCTCTTCTGGAAAGTCTTTGTGAACAACAAATTTGGTGCCCTTCAGCTTTTTAACGTTTTCGAGAATTTTAGCAATGTCACTATCCTTAGGTATATGCGCGATTATTGTATTGCTCCTATTTCCCAATAAATGAGCATGATTAACCTCCACTTCCTGTTCGATTTTAAGGACCTCTGTACAAAAACGCTTTACTTTCGATACACATTCTCCCCGAAAGTCTTCCAAACCTTTGAATATCAGATTATTGCGCCTTGACCTCCCTTCTAAATCAACTAACTTGGCTTCACTCTTTGAACATACTCGCCTAAGCATCAATACTTCTTCTCGAAGGACGCGATTTTCTTCTTCTAAAGCATTCACTTTCTCCGAAAGCAATTTAATGTCCTGCTTCGACGCTACGTGTGCTAACTTCTCGTTTAACATGACCCTAAACGACTCCATTACTTGTGATAAGGTCATATTTCCTATCTTTTCATCCCCCATATCTTTATCTTGACACTGCTTAACATTTCTGTCAGTTAAATTCGGAGAACTTCTAGAACGTTTCCTTTCGCACCTTTCTTCAGAGCTCATTAATACGATGCTCAACACTTATTATTATTAACTCTTCCTTTTTAACAGCTTCTTAACTTAGTAATTGAATAAATTAAAAAAAAAAAAAACAAAAATAAAAAATAACAAAAAAGTTTTGTAATAATTTTTAGATCCAACAGTATATGAATCACCGACCAGACATCGTAAGCGCGTTTAAACAAACAAGATTTACACGAATAATTATGACTAAACAAACAATTACCGAGAGCGCACAATACACGTCCGATCGCTACGCTGGTTACTCTCTGACTCTACTCTCTATTACAACTAATACATTTATCCCACCAGTGCTTCCACTGTTCAAAACATTTTTTGTAGTCATCTTTAGAAATGGCCGACAGCTCCTCCCTCGGTTTTTTCTTGACCGCTTCAATGTTGTCAAATCTGTGTCCTTTAATGTCCCTTTCTTGATGCGTGGAAATGAGAAAAAGTCGCACGGAGCCAGGTCAGGTGAGTAAGGTGCGTAGGGCAGCGGAACCATGCCATTTTTAGTCAAAAAATCTTTCACCGAGATGGCTATGTGTGCAGGTGCATTGTTGTGGTGGAAGAACCAGTCTCCTGTCTGGCACAAATCGAATTTTTTTTTTGATGAACACTGTTGCGCAATCTTCTTAAAACTTTCAAATTGTCAGTCAATGGTCTGAAAGCACACGCTCTCGAATTTTTTAAACATTTTCGTTGATTCGGGCAGTTGATAGACGTCCAGAACGAGGTTTGTCATCAATCGACATGTCGTCATTTTTAAACCGAGAAAACCACTCATATACTTTAGATTTTCCCATAGTGTCATCTTCGTAAGCTGTTTTCAACATTAGAACAGTTTCAGCAGCACTTTTACCGAGTAGAAAACAAAATTTCACAGCTTCACGTTGTTCACTTAAACTTGCTATCATAAAAAACAAAACAAGAACAAAACAGCGCTAGCAAAAACAATCACTGCAGATGAATATTGAACTCGCAATGAGTTGCAATCACTGCACTGAACTGGTAATGAGTTGTGTTAAACACATCTGTGCGGCAGAAATGCGTTCTCCACAAGCATCACCCACGGCAATGCTACTCCGGTTACTTTTGAGTACCCCCTCGTATTTTCTGTTTTTTGTCTGATGTCATTCTGTGATACTTTTGTGAGCTGCAATTAAACATTTTTATGGTGTATATAACTGTATTTAAACAATCATTACACTTTGTTTATATAATGAAATCAAGTATGTGATTTCTGTTCACAGATATTCCAAATGTGATCATTACATTCAAGAACTTGCTGATGGTAAATTAGTTTGCCAACCTGGGTGTAGTGGTGAAGAAACGTTAGAGGCTGTTATATTGAAAGAACTATCGGTAATTAGAGATCACGCTGGCAAATCTTGCCTGAAAGAACTTCATCCTTGTAACAGCCCACTTATTATGGCCCTTAGTGGTTCTAAAGGTTAGTGTTTTAACTTTTTTCTTTATTTCATCTTCTACATTTAGAAATTATTTTTGGCTCTTATTAAAGGATCAAAATTATAATGTAATTAAGGCAAGTTAAGGGAATGGTTGTAGAGGCTGCTTTCAGCCAAAATAATTTTATTGTATACTGTGGGCTTGTTCATTAAAAAATGAGTAAAAGAAGAATGTTTTTATGGTCCTCCCACAAGAAAGAATCCTTCCAATTTTTAAAAATTTCAGCAATCGAAACTAATGTTCTTTAGCCCAGAATCCAGGTCTGAAATACCCATTAAAGAATGCTTAAATATGTTTGTCAGAATAAGTATCTGCCCATAACAGACAGGTGGAGAGTCAAATTATTTACTCTCAATCTGTCCTTGCTGGGCTAAAATAAATAGTTCTGTTTCTTTTCACACATGGTCAGCCAATTAAATGACTGAATCATTTAAGAACAGAAGAGGTAGAGGTGTAAAAGACACTTATCAGAGTTATCTCCTCTGAAAGTAATGAATTTCATTATACAGCCAGACCCTGTGGTGAATGAAGTGAAGGTGTCATTTGCAGAGTGGAAAATATGTGCTTTTCAGAGGGCCCGGCATGCTGATAAGCGTACTTTTCCATTCAGTGAGGAAGGCAATGGTAAACCACCTCACTCCTCGTTTTACTTAGTAAAACCTCTACAGGTTCAAACCAGCTTTTCGGCTGATGACCTAAACAACAACAGAATAAGTATGTTCGGGTTAGATTTTTGTTTTACATCTTGACATTATAAATTAATATTTTTCTATTTTATATATAATAAATTTCAATAACCTTTTTTTTTTAAACTGTATCAACTTTTATCTTTACTTACACGTGTTTCGGTAGATCCACCATCATCAGAGTAAATAACATAATTGAAACTAAATTTTTTTTATTTATTTAAAATCTATAGAAATGATATATCTGCTATGGATTTTAAACAAATGAAAAAAAGTTTTTAGTTTCAATTATGTTATTTACTCTGATGGTGGTGGATCCACCGAAACATGTAAAAGTAAAGATAAAAGTTGACACAGTTTAAAAAGAAGGTTAGTTAAATTTATTATATAAATTCATTGTATAAAATATAATCAATTTCAAACTGCAGGATGCATTATAAAGATTTATTTTTGAATGATAATATTTTTCTGTTTAGTTTTTTTAGTTTTATTCTGCGTCAGATTCTTAAGCACTCATAGAGCAGCCAACAAAAAGTACTCAAGACTATGAAAACGTATTGCATAATGTTTTAATTTACATTACATATAGCTGTGTGATGGTTTCAGGGAACTGGCCAATTGTGCTTCTATTTAATGTTCAGCTTTTGTAAATAATATTTTTTTAAATCATGTGTATTTAATTTTAGGTTCATTTATTAATATATCTCAGATGATTGCTTGTGTGGGGCAGCAAGCTATTAGTGGTAAACGAGTACCGGATGGCTTTGAAGATAGAGCACTACCTCACTTTGAAAGACATTGTAAGTTAACTTAACACGATACATAACTTTTATATGACTTAATTTATTACAAATATGTGTACATTCGTGTGTGCATGTGTGCATTCAGTGTATCTCATTAATACAAGTAAATACTCAAAAATAAATAAAAGAATTTACAAAATTATTGGGGCGACCCACTGGTTTGTACTGTAAAGTCGTCAGCTCGTGGTAAATAAGTTAGCTGTATGATAGTGATGTACGGAGACGAAGCTTTTGTGGTTCAAATCCTAGTAAAGGAAGTAAGTTACTTTTATAACGTTTTAAATACTAGACATTGGTTACTGGTGGTATACTTTAATGGTTGGGGTTTGATTAACCATACTTTCAGGAATGTTCAGTCGGAGTCTGTTCAAGACTACACCTTATTTACTCATCATACGTATCATTCTCTTTCATGCGGTGTTGGTTTCAAATCCAATTTAGGCACGGCATATTTACTTACATTACAAAAAAAAATCATCTCATCCATCCTTCATCGTTTGCATTAGCAGTAATTGCAGAACAGTTGGACGTTAAACAAAAAAAATCATCCTCTTATTGTTCATAGGGATGCTTGTTGTTATAAATTGAGCACATTGCAACATATTTATTTTTTAAGGTATCTGTAAATGACTGTATGTCATGACAGTTACAGGAATGATTTTATCTATTTATTTTTTAATTTAAAGTTTATCAAGTCAGTTCTGCCAACCTAATCAGGTTGTTGTTTTGGTACTCTGTTTCTGCATTTATTAATTTAAATTTATATTTGTAAAACTTTACCAATATATCAACTTATCTATTTTCATTGTTCGTTTCTAATATTTTGAAATTATTTTCTGTATCGCTTATAGTGTGCTTTAAATTAATTAAGTGTTCGGTAACATGGGGAAAATTTTTATTTCCTTTTTTATAATTATTGTAGTGTTCAGAACACCTCTTCCTCAATGATCTGGTGGTTTTACCAGGTATAATTTTTTTCACAATCATTCAATTCATTTTATAAATACCAGATAGGTCGTATTTTTATTGTATTGTATATTTTCGCGTAAATGATTTTTTATGGTGGTTTGTGTATATTATAAATAATATTTATCATTATTTTTTCAGCTAAAGTTCCTGCTGCGAAAGGTTTTGTAGAAAATAGTTTTTATTCAGGTTTAACACCTACTGAATTTTTCTTCCATACAATGGGTGGAAGAGAAGGTTTAGTTGATACTGCTGTTAAAACCGCAGAAACTGGATACATGCAACGACGTTTGATAAAGGTAATAGATACAAATATCAGTACTTTTGTAACTTTGTATAATGGTTAGTGTAGAATTTTATAATTTTAAAAGTTTTGATTTAATCAGATATCTTATAAAATTGTTAATATCTGTTTTACATGTCTTTTAAATAAAGTTGAAATTTATTTCTCATTGATACATCATTTTGCCCGCCGCATTGGCGCAGTTGGTAACGTGCTCGCCTCTCATCATGCGGTCTTGGGTTCGAATCCCATTCAGGCACGGCATATTTTCATACGTTACAAAAAAATCATTTCATTTTTCACCGTCTGCATTAGCAGTAATTGCAGAACAGTCGGACGTTAAACAAAACGAAAAAAAAGATACATCATTTTAGTAGAATTAAAGGGGTTTACAATGCCTACATAATGTTAATATTTGACATGTTTTCTCAGCAGCCAATAAACAATTGGCTTCAAAATTTTACCTCACATTCTGTGTTATTGAACACAACTTCAGATAAAATGATTTTGTATTATATTTAATGGAGGGAATGTTTTTTTCATAATTTTCAATATGGAGTCACCCAAAGTGTCAACAAAATACTCATAGCTGGTGTTTATTAAAACACTTCACTAAAAAATCCTACTGTCTGTAGTTGTATTGTGAGAACCTTCTAAAATATTTAAAACAGTAATTACTGTAGTTTCTTTTGTGGCTTGTGTATTTTATCTAAAATACCTCGTTTTGAGAAAAGCCCAGTAAAAGAAAAAACATTACAAATTGAGCGTAATCCAATATTACTATAATATAGTTGATGCTTGTAATGAACAGTGTTGCCACATGAGTACTAGAAAAAAATCTACCTTCATGTACAAAATATAATGGAAAAGACACTGGAAAAATTGTAAAGAAGCTCAGGTGTAGCACTCTTTTCAGCATGACAAGGATTAATTAAATAATCATAAAAAAATGTTTCAGAGCTTAGAATTTGACAAATTAAACCTCAGTTTAAAACTGAAAGATTAAATAATCTAATAATGTAGAAAAAAAATTGAAGTTGTGACTGAAATTCTCCTGTGACCCCCGTAAACTCTATAAATGTTGGTTATTAAAATCGATTAAATTCCTGATTTTTGTGTTTTAGTCATTGGAAGATTTGTGCCTTAATTATGATATGACTGTTCGTAATTCATGTGGTGATATTGTCCAATTTCTTTATGGAGGAGATGGCTTGGATCCAACTTATATGGAAGGTTTGTAAATTCAATGAATTACTGTTATTTAAATTGGCAATTAAATTGTATATCTTTATCACTGTATTTAATGAGTTATTCACTGAAATTTATTAGCAGTTAGTTTTTTACACTCAATCTGTTTGTTGCAGGGCTAAAATAAATAGTTCTGTTTCTTAACACATGGTCAGCCAATTAAATGACTGAATCATTTAAGAACAGAAGAGGTAGAGGTGTAAAAGACACTAATCAGAGTTATCTCCTCTGAAAGTAATGAATTTTATTATACAGTCCAGACCCTGTGGTGAATGAAGTGAAGGTGTCATTTGCAGAGTGGAAAATATGTGCTTTTCAGAGGGCCCGGCATGCTGATAAGCGTACTTTTCCACTCAGTGAGGAAGGCAATGGTAAACCACCTCACTCCTCGTTTTACTTAGTAAAACCTCTACAGGTTCAAACCAGCCTTTCAGCTGATGACCTAAACAACAACAACAACATACATGTATTAAAAAAATAAATAAATAATAATACTTAAAAAATAAATACATAAATTAAAAAATTAATAAAATCGTCAGAAGATGTATCTTCTGTCATTCTTGTAAATATTTGTTTTATTGGATTATGTAGCAAAAATGCTCATAACGGGCAGGTAAAGTGTTAAATTAATTGCACTCTATCTGTTGGTTCCAGGGCTACAAAAAATAGTTCTGTTTCTTATCACATGGTCAGCCAATTATATGACTGAACTATTTAAGAACAGAAAAGGTAGAGGTGTAAAAGACACTAGTCAGTAATCTTTTCTGAGAGTAATGAATTTCACTATAAAGCCAGACCCTGTGGTGAATGAAGTGAAGGTGTCATTTGCAGGGGGGAGAGTGGGTGCTTTTCGGAGGGCCTGGCATGCTGATAAGCGTACTCTTTCAACTCAGTAAGGAAGGCAATAGTAAACCACCTCACTCCTTGTTTTTACTCAGTAAAACCTCTACAGATTCAAACCAGGCTTTCGACTATTGACCTAAACAACATGTAATAAAAAAAAAGGTAGAAAACGGTGATTTAGCAGCTATAATAGGTCGGTGGAATAATTTAATATTTTTGCAATTGAATATAGGCTTATAAAGACTTGTTTATAAGTGTAATAATAAGTTTACTCCTTTACAAAGTAATTTTCTGATTTTCAAACCAACTTTTCAGTTGCAATGCTAAATTGATATTTAGATGGTTTTTTAATTTTTTTAAGAAATAAAGACGTTTTATTGAATTGGCTGAACGTTTAAACATTTATTGTGTACTTTTTTGATAATTTTATTGAATTTCATGTTTTTCAGGCAATGGGTGTCCGGTTGAATTGAAACGTGTCTGGGAAAATATAAGGGCACGTTATCCCAGCAGAGATGAACAACCTTTATCTGCTAATCAAGTATTGCAAGCTACTTTAGAATTATATAAATCTGATGACTTTGAATGTTGCAGTCAGGAATTTAGAGATCAACTAAAGTAAGTTTACAAACTGTTTAAAAATCTTGTTTTTTTTTAGAGATGAAATGATTCTTGCT
This sequence comes from Catonia carolina, assembly GCA_035578175.1. Lineage (NCBI taxonomy): Eukaryota > Metazoa > Arthropoda > Insecta > Hemiptera > Achilidae > Catonia > Catonia carolina. Next base: position 15,726,055 of record JAQMRL010000013.1, read on the forward strand.
TTAGGGTCTGGCTTGCTGATAAGCATACTTTTCCATTCAGTGAAAAAGATAATAATTGTAAACCACTTTACTCCTCGTTTTACTTAGTAAAGCCTCTCAAGGTTCGAATCAGCCTTTCAACTGATGACCTAAATAACAACGAAAACTACAATGATTCATTATCACCCCAAAGATTAAGTGTTCTTTGAATAATATTATTAAAAACACAGTCGGCCACATTGGCGTAGTTGGTAACGTGCTCACTTCTCATCATGCGGTCTTGGGTTCGAATCTCATTCAAGCACGGCGTATTTTCATACGTTACAAAAATCATTTCATCCTTCACCGTCTGCTTTAGCAGTAATTGCAGAAGAGTCGGACGTTAAACCAGTAAAAAAAAAAAACTGGTTGATTAAAATTAATACAATTTTATTTGTGGCTCTTTAAGGTGCACGAAGGGGATTTATTCCTTAATTTCATTGTTAGAGAGCCTCTCGTAAAAACTGCAACTAATTTAGAACTATTTTTTGCTGTGACCTCTCGTAATGGTGGACTTTTGTGCATCATTGGTGGCAATTTTTAAAGTTGTCATCTATCATTTTTCTGTGTCCGTCCGGCACATCCAGATGTCAGAATTACAAGAGATAGCGACAAATGGTTTTCGGATCCATAACTTACACTCAAAATGATCGATTAGATTTGTAAATCTAAGTTAGTGGTGGGTCTGGTTTGGGTTTGAAGTTCTGGTTTCGACCGGAAGTGGCCCAAAACTAGGAGTCAAGAAATCAAAGTTGGAATTGGGAAATAAAAATAGTGTCATTCGTTTTTTCTTAAAGAGTAGATACAAAAATCATTAACACTTTGAAGACTCACTTTTTTTTATAGTTTTGCCCATGGACTGCCATTTGTCAGGGGTTTAAAACAAATTGTAACAAATCAACCATTGGTCATAAATTCAAAAAGTAAAGATTAAATTAAAGATCATAATTAGTAGATTACGTTTCTTTTATTAAGATTAGAATTACTAACATTATAAAGGGTGATTCAAAAAGAGCGCCGGTTTTTAAACGGCTGGTAAATTTTTGTTTATCGGTTGGCAACATTGTTTGACCTCATTTCTATTTTGGAGAACATTCCGATTGACGATTCAGTTGTAGTTTCTCTTGTTCGCAGTGTAGTACTCTCGCAGTCTGTGTCTAACCATGGAGAAGTTTACTATTGCGGAACGAGTGTTAATCGTCAAAACATTTTACCAGAGTGGAGAGAGTTATGCGGCTACTGTCAGGCGACTTCGCGGTACTCTAGGACGTAATGAAGCACCGAATGAATCAACAGTTCGCAGGCTCATGAAAAAGTTTTTTGAGACGGGTTCAACAGTCGACCTTAAAAGTTCTGGACGTCATCGTTCTGGCCGAACTGAGCAGAACGTTGCGTTGGTTCGTGACAGTGTGGCTGTTAGTCCAGCAAATTCAATACGTTGCCGTTCTCAACAATTGGGTTTAAGATGTTCTTCTGTACGAAGAATTCTTCGGTACGATCTCCAATATCACCCGCATAAAATTCAGTTGACGCAACATTTAAAAGTGGCAGACCACCAGAAGAGACGACAGTTTGTTGACTGGGTATTGAGAAAACGGCAGGATGATGACACCTTCGCAAACAAAATCATTTTCAGTGATGAGGCGCACTTCCACTTAAACGGTTTTGTTAATAATCAGAACATCAATGACTTGAAGGAGGAAATTCGATGGCAAATGAAGGAGGATCGGGCAAATGGAAGTCGAAACTTGTCGTGCAGTAATATCCAGTTTCATGGACAGAGTTGATGCGTGCCAGCGCAGTAGAGGAGGACACATGCATGACATCATTTTTCATACATAAAATCGGAAGGAAAGATGAACTTTTTGATGTATTTATTTTCAGTTTTTCAATAAAATAAATCTCTTAATTTGATATATCAAAACCGGCGCTCTTTTTGAATCACCCTATAGTGATAAAGATGTTTGCCTGAAGAGAGAGAGAGGTATGTTTTCTTGAATTTAAAAAATTTTACACTGTATAATGATAATATAATAAAATTAATTATATGAGTTAAATTCTTACAAACTAATTACCTATTTCTAATAACCAATTTACTTTTTTATTTTTTAAGTAAAATTAAAAAAACTAAGTATTATAATAACTAACAACAACGCGCAGAAGTACCGGCAGATCGCTTGCTCACACTCGATAACATTGATGCTGTAAAAGTCGATATATTCGATAATCTGACATTAGGACTATGAGGGCACTCTATTAGATTCAGAATGAACTAAATTAAGTGACAGCAAAAACGGCAATCGTATACGATACGAGCTAATGGATATAAAACCAAGTGAAATAGGTGCTTGTATCGTATACGGGTGCCGTTCTGAAAGTGTTAATGGTTTCTTCCTGAGGTCAAAAGTAAGCCTTTTTAAAAATTGCAACCACTATGAGACGCATTGTCTCATGAAAGAGATTTTTATAAATAGAAAATTGAAAATGATACACTCTTTTAAGTAAACACGTAGACTACCATGAACGTAGAAACTGTGAACAAATCCAGAATGCATTTACTTCGCGTCATTCACGCACACGTTGATGGACTCCCATCACTGTCATGTGTTCATACTAGCTAGGAAAATCGGAGTGGAGATGGCAAAGAGTAATAAGCCTACACACGCTGAATTTTAGTGATGGTCTTTTGAATACAGAAAAATCTGATGTGAAACATTCAAGAGGCCTTTCTCTTGCCGACGTAAATAATGAAACATATAACCTGTGTTTAATCTTGAGTGAATGACGTAAAATATAATCAACCTCTGGTTGAACTAATAAATATGAAAATCATTAATTCACGCTAAACTAAGCTCTGTAGAAAAATTATTTGAAAAATGTTGTATTTGTTTGTTAATCTTTAATTCTTACCTTTGATTATATTGTGATGCTTATTGCTAAGGTCCATTTCGGGATCTAGGTTATTAAATAATTAATACACTAAAATTTACAATTACAAATATTTATTACGCTAAAGGTTACAAATATAGAAATACTGCAGCGCTTTCAATCAAAATGCCTGAGACTGATAACTGCAGCCCCATGGTACGTAACAAATGAAATACTACACAATGACCTAAACCTGCTCTTCATAAAAGAAGAAATTAAACAACATAGCGAAAAACATTTACAAAAACTAGAAGACCATTAGAATCAATTAGCGATTAGCCTCCTTGACAATAGCGAAGATACTTACAGACTGAAACGCTTTAAACCACTGGACTTACCTCTACGATTTTGTTAGTCATTTAAATTTTTTTTCATCTTTTCTACTTCAACTCCTAATCACCAGCATCTCATAATTGGCATCGTTTTCATCTCTACCATCGTCATTGTCATCTCCAACTTCAACACTTTGTGTTTCGGGATGTTGATTCACGGTTCATCAAGTTTGATTTTGTATAGATATATTTTTTGTTTCTTCACAGTTTGGTCTTTCTCAAACACACTACTGAGTGTCGTTTGTGTTTTTAATGCTAAGGACATTGCTCAGATTTTATCATATTTGCTTAAAGTTATTTAGCAAATAAAATTTATTAGTTATTTAGTTATTTATTAGTTATTTATTTAGTTATTTATTTATTAGTTATTTTTTAGTTATTTAGCAAAAAAAAAGGTTACAAAATAAATAAATAATTAAACTAATTATAATTAAGTAGTACAATAAATGATTTAATAATTCACTTAAAATAGATAATAAACAATAAATAACTTACAATCACTTTTATAGATTACACAACATACAAAACACAGAAACTGAATTCACAAAGACTGCACTTTAACTTTACACAATACCATACACTCACAAAACGGTATAACAATCGTTACTCGGATACGTAATCTGTTTACGCACCTTGATAACGCTCGGCAAAGATCACACAAATACTAACTATTAGACCCCGCTCGGGGCCTCTTTATATACCTTTTTACAAAGATAGTTCCAGATAAAAGTAGAGAAATCATGCAAACAATAAAGTACAAAAAATAAATAACCTTTTATTAATGAATGCTAGAAAAATCCGTAGTAAACAGGTCAAGAATAGGTCTTTTGTAAATAGAAAATGCAAACAACCTGCCCCCCTCATAATAGCTGTACACAATACCTGAATTTTTATAGTACAACCCTTATGAATAGACACACGTTTATGGCTATTGTGTGTTGTTATTTCTGTCTTTATTACTCCTTTGTCCTCTTTACTATTTTTATGAATGAAATTCCGGAACCTTCGCGAACCGTCTTTTCTCCGATCTTGTTACAATATGTATGCTTTTGGCTAAAATACATACAATCTTACAAAAACTATTTTTTGCCATGAGAGCAACAGGCCCCAAGAATTTCAGCAGACATGTTGCTTACCCTATCCTGTAAAGCCTGTAAAAATCCTGTAAAAATGTAGTTAGTAAATTAGGTGATTTTTATAAAAATTTTAGGTGTCGTTTTTTGAGAAAATCACAAAAGTGATAAATTGCACGAATATACTACTACTTCTGGTTGACTGATTTTGATAAAAATGTTTGTGCCAGTTCCCCTTGTGGTTATTAGCGTAAGTTCCAAGTGTCAACCTTTGTTCTTTCTGTTTGTTATACGAGGCGTGTTTTTTAAGTAAGTACCGTTTTGGAATTAAAAAAAGACGTGCAAAGATATCGCAATAATTTTATTTTTACATGAAAGCCTGTACCTTAATCTACTTTTCTACATAATTTCCGTGAATATTGAGGCACTTGTCATAACGTGGCACCAGTTTTTGAATACCCTTCTGATAAAATTCTGCCGCCTGATTTGTTAACCACTGCATCACAAATGTTTTGACTTCGTTATCGTCTTGAAGACGCCGACCGCCCAGGTGTTTCTTCAAGTGCAGGAACACATGGTAGTCGCTGGGCGCCAAATCAGGGCTGTATGGAGGATGATCTAGAGTTTCCCATTTAAATGATTTGATGAGATCTTTGGTCTTTTTTTTTTTTTTTTTTTTTTTTTTTTTTTCCAGCCGTGCGGAGCGGGGGAATCTTCAGGAGGGCCAAGCGGCTACCCCCACCGTCTCAATTCCGGTGAGGCCTGTAAGATACCATCGTGCGACGACGGTTATGTAGGATTTCTACCCACTAAACCTAACCGCCCCTTCTCTACACCAAGTACCGGACCCGCCTAAAGAGGCATTTACGCAGTACTCGGTGTGTCCTGGGTCAGAAGGACCCCTACCTGACAAAGAACGGAGAGCACACCTCCCCTTCCCTTTCCCTGTATTGGGTGAACTAGCCACTAGGCCTAAACCCAGTGACTACCTCCCCATGCCCCCCTTCCCTACATACCGTAGGCTTTACTGGCCGTTAATCTAGAGATTAACGACCACACCTTCCCTGGAAAACATTCATACTAGCACACAAACATTCATTCTACAAAAGAAGTTAACTCTAATATACGGGACCAGGCACCCGAGGACCATGTCCCCCTGTGCCTGTCACAAAAATGGTGGGACTCTACCCGAAAAGAGACGCCGGACTAGAAGATCTAGAAGCTCCCCGACGACGCCAACTCGAACTCCTCCCTCAGCCGCCGCCATGGTCCTCCCTCCCATCCGACGCCTTCCCCCTGAGGATGTCGGTCACCATCACCCGCACTGCCTCCCAGCATCCTCCGGACTCCAACATCAGCGTCCCCACGCTGTCTACCGCCAGCCTCGCTCCCACTTGCTCGACGCATCGCCTTCTCTCCGCGTCCCACCTCGGACACTCCAACACGGTGTGCTCCGCCGAGTCCTCTTCTTCGCAGTATCTGCACCGCGCGCTACCACGCCTGCCACGCTTGTGCAGATACTGCTCGAAGTCTCCATGACCGCTCAAAAACTGCGTCATCTCATGGTTGACTTCTCCATGGCTCCTTTCCAGCCACCTCTTCAGGACCGGGATGAGGCGATAGGTCCATCTGCCCGTTATCGCCACATCCCACCTCCTCTGCCACTTTTCGACCAGTGCCGACCAGGCCTCTTCCTTGGCCACACCTTCCCTTCTGGCTACCCTTTCCTCCAGCAACAGTTCCATTGGAGGCACTCCCGCTATAACGAAAGCAGCCTCCGCTGACACTGTTCTGTACGCCATACAAACTCTAAGCGCGACTCTTCTCTGTCTGGCCTCTAAACTCCGTCTGGCCACCTCGAACCTTAGGGCTCCCCGCCATATCTCCGCCCCGTACCCCAGGACTGACCCGACCACTGCCGCGTACAACCTTCGCTTAGCAGGGCTAGGACCGTAGACATTGCCCATCACCCTACTAAGCCCCTTGATAACCTTGTCCGCCTTCTCCCCCGCCGCCCTGACATGGGGAATAAAGGTTCTTCTTCGGTCGAGCCAGACCCCAAGGTACTTCGCCTTCGGCACCGCCTCAATCTCACGGCCTCCAACTCGGAAGAAAACCCGCCCTACCGGCCGCCGTCCTGCCATTACAACTGCCGTTGTCTTCTCCGCCGCCAACTCGAGGCCGACGTCACTCATCCAGTCCTCTATAGTTGCAATCGCTCTATTCGCCTTTTCTCTCAACTCCCCCGGCGTCTTCGCTTCGACTACCAGAGCTAAATCGTCTGCGAACGCCACCGACGTCGCTCCCTCTGGCAGTCTCAGTCGCAGCACCCCGTCGTAGGCCAGGTTCCATAAATCGGGCCCCAGAATGGAACCCTGGGGTACCCCGCACCACATCCTGGCCTCCAACTCTTCTCCCTCTACCTCTGCAACAACTCTTCTGTCGGACAAATAATCCTGAATGACCCGACGCAGGTACGAGCTGACACCTCTGCCCTTCAACGCCTCCAGGGCAACCCCCCAAGGCAGGCTGTTGAAGGCATTCTTCACGTCGAATAGCACAACGGCCGGCAGGCTTCTGCGCCTTCTACTTCCACTCGCCGCTCTCTCAACCAGGTCCATTACTAGTCGGATAGCTTCCGTCGTTGACTTGCCTTTTCGGAAGCCAAACTGCCTTTCCGACAGGCCGCCAGTTCTTTCCACTTCCTCACGCAACCGGCCCCTAATAAGCATCTCATACATCTTCCCCATCGAGTTGAGAAGACATATGGGCCGGTATGCGGATGCGTCCTCTGGCGGCCTGCCCTCCTTCCTCAGCAACACCAACCTTGCTCTCTTCCATTGGTCGGGAAACTCACCCCTCGCCAGCAGAGAATTGAAATAATTCGTCATTTCTGCTGGCATCGCTCTGACCACTTCCTGAACCGCTTCCACCGGCACCCCATCCGGGCCCGGACTTTTCCTTGGCGATAACTTCGCCGCCGCCCTCAGTAGTTCTTCTACACTGAACCTAGGCAGCTCGTCCGCCACCAACTCCTCGTAGACAGGGCTTGGAAGCCTCGGGAACAACTGCCCGCAGACTACCAACACCCTGTCCCTTCCCAACGTCGGCAGCTTCCTCCCAAACCTCTTCATCGCAATTTGGTACCCCCTGCCCCACGGGTCCTCTTCCACCTCCTGGCAGAGGGTAGCCCAACACTTCCGCTTTGCGGCCTCAATTGCTCGTCGTACATTCTGCCTTGCTTCCTTCAACTCCCGCATCAGCTGCAGCTCGCGCTCGGGAATGACTCTTCTTCTGCACCTCTGCAGGGCCCGTCTCGCTCTGACGCAGCACCTGCAGAGCTGCGCAATCGCCTCACTCCACCAGTATACCCCAGGTTTCTTCTGCACGGACCTGGGGCATACCTCCCCGTACACCTCGACCACCATGTCGCCGACATCATCCTGCGCCTGCCGTACGACCCCGGTTATCAGTCTCTCCCTCATCTTATCTATAAACCTCCTGAGGATCGTAGGGTTCGGCCTTCTGTTCTTCGCGATCACAGGTGCTCCTCCGACCCCTCCAAGGTCGAACTCAATACACCTGTGATCGCTTAGAGTTTCTTCTTCTCGAACGGCCCACTTAGTCCCTTCACCAGCCAGACACTCCGACACAAACGTAAGATCCAATGTCGAGCACTGAGCCCCCCTAACGAAGGTTGGCACTCCGCAGACGTTGAGCCCAACCAGGCCCAGACTCGACACTACATCCGCCAGAACACCGCCCCTGTGGTCACTTACACCGCCAGTCCACTCTTCACTCTTGGCGTTGAAATCGCCGGCCAGAACCACTCTTCCCTCCTGGCCCCTGACCGCCGACTCCAACTCATCCATTGTCCGTCCGTACACCTCCCGATCAACATTCGGCGAGATGTACGCGGAAAACAAGGTGACTCCGCCGAGCCGAACCCAGGCGAAACCCCGGCCCCGGCCGGAGTCACTGATGGCCCGTGTTGACAGCACCCTTATCGCCACGTCGCAGTCCACGTCCGTGATCCAGTCGCCCGAGTCTCGCACCAACGCCCTGTTGGGTTCGGCGACCAGCACCACCTCCGCCGCCCTCCGCACAGCGTTCTCCCACAGCAGATCGTGAGCCGATCTGCTCCTATTTGCGTTGAGCTGCAGCACCCTCATTCCCGACGCATCTCCTCCGCTGCCCCCAACGCCTTCTCTCCAACTACCCCTGTACAGTCCTTTCTCAGGTGACCCTCCTTGCCGCACCTAAAGCATAGCTTGGAGCGGTCCACCCCCTTACACCTACTGGCGACGTGGCCGTGCTCCCAGCACCTGTAACACCTCGTGTCCGCCTCCCTCTCTCGCACCCGGCAGCTGACCCAGCCGACCCGGATCCTCTTGACCTGACGTAGCTTCACCGCCGCCCCCGCACTGACGACCACTGTGGCATTCTTCGTTGACCCGTACCCGGGTCGCATGGAGGTCACCCTGACCTCCCCATGCTCCCCACCCACGGCCGCAGCCACAGCGTCCTTTACGATCTTCTCGTCAGCATCGTCTTCCACGTCCTTCAAATGGAAGACGACCGACTGGCCTCGCCGCCTCATCTCCCTGACGACCACCTCCGGGATTTTGTCGGTGACCGCCCTCCTCACGGATTCCGCCGTCACTGCTTGCGGGCCTTTCCCGTCAGCTCTCAGTCGCAGCTGGACTTCATCTTGCGCCCCCTTCCTAACGGCGAGGACGTCCCCCAACTCATCTCTTCCAACGGAAGACTTAACCTCCTTCAGCAGCTCGGCATAGCTCTTCCCTCGAGCTGCTAAGGTCACCGTCATTGTCGGGGGTCCGATCTCCCTGGGCTCCTGTCGCGAAGCCGCCTCGACGAACACTTTGACGTTACGGTTTGCCCTCCGGCCCGCAACCTCCAGTACCTTGACCACCTTCTCCACATAATTTGAATGCACCAAGTGCACCTCCAACTCCCTCGTCGCCGTAGCGAAGCATCTCTCTACGCCACGCAGGATGTCGCTCGCCACCGACATCCCTTGCAGCGTATCCACCACAATCGTGCACTTGCGCCCACTCTCGAGCGGTTCTCCCACTTCCGCCAAAAGCGACACCTCCCTTGACTCAGCAACAACCTTCCCCCTCTCCAGGGCACCTTCTTCCGCCAGCCTCCGGGCCGTCGCCGCCACTCTTCCCATACGCTCCTTCACCGGAGACTTCGCACTGATGTCAAAGAGGACCAGCAGGTCGGACTCCCTTCCGACCCCCTGAGTCCTCTGCACCTTCTGGAACGCCACTGCTGGCCATCTTCTACTCACGAGGGCTTCCACCTCCTCGTCCTTGACGCCCTCGTTCAGTAGCTCCTCTACTCCTTTTCTATCCACCGCAGGCAGGGTTGCCTGCGTGGCTTTGTCCACTTTGAGGGGTGCGGTATCTCCCGAACGAACACCACAACCCCTCACCTCCTCCCTAGCCCGCTTCACCTGGAACCCAAGCTGTCGGACTGCCTCCTTTATCTCCAACTTGGTGTTCGGGTTCACCTTCACCAGTTCCGTGAGTTTCATGATGCTGGCCGTCAAATCCAGCACCATTCCCTCACACTTAGACCTTTTCACCTCCTCGTCGTCTCCTTCTTCCGGCCTCGGCCGTTTCGTCACCCTGTCCAGGGAACTGGCTCGAAGGACCGGCTGCACCCTACTTCTTGGGTCCTTGCCCTCCTCGCCACTACCGGCCCCCTGGGAATTCTTACGTTTCCCCAGCCGATCAGATGGGGAAACCCGTGGTGCCGCCTGCACCCTCATATCTTCTGCAAAATCAGCCTCTTCTTCCATGCTGATCACCTTTGTTTTTTTTTTTTAAACTACGGGTGGAACTAAATTTTTGAAACACCCGGTAGTTCAAATTTAAACAACAAAAAAGTCACTTGTTTTTCTGAACCTCGGGTGGAACTATTTTTATGGACCACCCGGTGGAACAGGAAAAAAATATATACACAAAACAACAATGAAATAAAAATATTTTGTAAACAAAGTTTACCGACTAAATTATTTAAAATAAATACACTGAAACACCTCGTAACTATCTTACAATGACAAGGCAACACTCCACATGCAATTCTCGTCCGTCTATATATAAATTAAACAAAACTAGCGCACTAAAACACACATAAAAACGCGAAGTTTTAGGAACAAATTTTCACACGTCACACCTGTGTCACACCTGTGTCTCCGACACAGGTGTGAGATCTTTGGTCTGATTAGCCACATGTGGACGGGCATTGTTATGCAGCAAAACGATACCCTTACTCAACTTGCCACGTCTTTTGTTCTGGATTGCACGACGCAGATTTTTCAATGTCTCACAATAAGACGCTGCATTGATTGTCTCATTACGAGGCAGAAACTCCACTAGCAATACTCCTTTTCTGTCCCAAAAAACTGTGCACATGATTTTCCGGGCAGAAATTGTTTGCTTAAACTTCACTCTTTTGGGTGATGATGAATGTCGCCATTCCATGGATTGTTGTTTCGATTCTGGTGCGACGTAGGCCACCCATGTTTCATCACCAGTAACAATTTGGTCTAAAAAATCTTCACCTTCATTGTGGTACCACTCAAGGAAAGTCAATGCACTGCCTAAACGTTGGGTTTTGTGCAAATCCGTCAACATTTTTGGAACCCAACGTGAACACAATTTCCGGTAATTCAAGTTCTCGGTCACAATGCGATACAAAACACTACGAGAATATTGACACCTGGGCGGTCGGCGTCTTCAAGACGATAACGAAGTCAAAACATTTGTGATGCAGTGGTTAAAAAATCAGGCGGCAGAATTTTATCAGGAGGGTATTCAAAAACTGGTGCCACTTTATGACAAGTGCCTCAATATTCACGGAAATTATGTAGAAAAGTAGATTAAGGTACAGGCTTTCATGTAAAAATAAAATTATTGCGATATCTTTGCACGTCTTTTTTAATTCCAAAACGGTACTTACTTAAAAAACACGCCTCGTATGTTGTTGTGTTTGTTCTAAGTACTGTCAAAGTATTAGATTATTGGTGGAAGGCATGTTGTTTATTAGGTCATCAGCCAAAAAGCTGGTTTGAACCTGTAGAGGTTTTACTAAGTAAAACGAGGAGTGAGGCGGTTTACCATTGCCTTCCTCACTGAGTGGAAAAGTACGCTTATCAGTATGCCGGGCCCTCTGAAAAGCACATATTTTCCACTCTGCAAATGACACCTTCACTTTATTCACCACAGGGTCTGGCTGTATAATGAAATTCATTACTTTCAGAGCAGATAACTCTGATTAGTGTCTTTTACACCTCTACCTCTTCTGTTCTTAAATGATTCAGTCATTAAATTGGCTGACCATGTTATAAGAAACAGAACTATTTATTTTAGCCCTGCAACGAACAGATTGAGTGTAAATAATTTGACACTCCACCTGTCTGTTATGAGCAGGGAAGGCATGGTTCTTCAGATATTTTGTTTACACACCCAGACCAGCTAAAAAAATTTTTTGTGTTCAGGGAGCCTGAAAATGTGTATTTCTGATTAAAACTCAATTTCAAAATCTTGACTTGAAAACAGTACTTATCTTCCGTTTATATTTTCATTTAGGGCAAGAGAAAGTAAAAAAGCGATTTATGAGAAGTTTGTATTCTAAAGGTTATTTTCTTCAAGAATTTTTAAAATTTGATTTTTAAAAATATTTTGTTTTGCAGGAAATTTATGGAGGGGATTGCCAGAAAAATAGCGTGGTTAACAGAAGGCAAAGGTGATATACCTGTTATTAAAGAACTGGAAAGAGTTACGTTATCTCAGTTGATTCAGTTTTTCCATACATGTCGGGATAAGTACATGCATGCCAAAATTGAGCCAGGTGAGATTATTTTTTATTTAACGGATCTTTAGTAAATGATTTCACAGATTAGAACTTTTTTTTTTTAATTATTCCTAATGTGTGTACGCTGCAATCTGTTCAATTCAGAACAATAAGCAACCCAATGAGATGAGGATGATGTGTAAATGAGGTGTAGTCTTGTACAGACCCAGGCCAACCATTCCTGAGAGACTATGGTTAATTGAACCCTAACCATCAAAGTACACTGGTAACCACTGTCTAGTATTCAAATCCGTTATAAAAGTAACTACCTTTACTAGGATTTGAACCAGGAACCTTCGTCACCGAAAATCAGCTGTTAAACAGATGATTTTGGCGACGACTTTACCTCTAGACCAACCCGGTGGGTTGGAACATTTATATGATGATTTATTTGAATGTCTTACTACAGAGTGATTTTTTAGTCCTGTTACCCAATTGTTAATGTCTGGTAATATTTTTCTAAAACAAATAAATTTTGTTTTGTGACACTAAGTTGGTAGCCCTACTCAACCAGTATGGATATGGCAGTGTGAGTTGATTCTCCTTGAGCTGTGTAAAATTTTGTGCCATTTCCAGTCGTGCTACGAACAGAATGTCTTTTATCCTAAAACAATCTCTTGTTTAAATCTGGAGTCTGAAGCTCTAGAACTAATCGTATGTGATACGGATACAATTTCAATTTTTTAGCAGCTTTCTGAGCACTTGAACATGACAAATCAACATGTGAGGAAAGTTTTTGTAAACTTTTCCATGGAGAATTGAGCAATCTTGTTTTCACATTCTCTTAACGTCATCTGTCAAGAGAGTTGGTCGACCACTACGTTTTCTGCTGCAAACAATACCTGCCTCTAAAAATCAGTTAGTTAGCCTAGAAATTGACTAGAATAGAGTGGAGGAACACCAAAAAATTTAATTTGAAATGATTCTTTTACACTCGCATATGATTTTGTAGCAAAATATTGTTCAGGAATGAAAACCCATTGTTCTAGGGTAAAAGACATTCTGTTCGTAACACAACTGGAAACAGCACAAAATTTTACGCAACTCAAGGAGAATCAACTCAAACTGTCGTATCTATACCGGTTGAGTAGGGCTACCAACTTTGTGTCACAAAACAAAATATCCCTTTCTTAGAAAAAAATTACCAGACATGAACAATTGGGTAACAGGACTAAAAAATCACCCGGTATTATCATTCTTGTAGAATTGTACATGCACATGAAAATATGTTCTGTTCTTAATTTAACATTTTTGGATTAAGGTAATCTTGTAAGTATGTTGAAAATACTATCACAAATTTTTGTAGTGCCGCTGTAATTTTTCTTTCTCAAGTGCAATTAACGTAACTTGCCACCAGCTTTCAACGAGCATTGTTCCTTACAGTTTTTAAAAAATGTTTTATAAATTACTTGAATTGCCTTTAAGAGGGAGATGAAGTGTTATTTGCACTTGATCTGCTAGTTCCAGGTCTACAGAAACTAGTTCTGTTTCTTATCACATGGTCAGCCAATTATGTGGCTGAAGCATTTAAGAACAGAAGAGATAGAGGTGTACAAGACGTTAGTCAAGTGTTATCTTTTCTAAGAGTAATCAATTTTATTAACCTCACAGCCAAGCCCTGTGGTGAATGAAGTGAATGTGTCATTTGTAGGGTGGAAAGTAGATATTTTTTAAAGGGCCTGGTATGCTGATAAGCGTACTTTTCCACTCATTGAGGAAGGCATGGTGAACTACCTCACTCCTTTTTTTACCTAATAAAGCCTCTAGAGGTTCAAACTAGTCTTTCGACTGGAGACCTAAACAACAACAATTTTTTTTTTATAGCTTTTATTTATTATCGGGAACTGTAGATAATTGACAACTACCCAATTTGTTCGCTGTATATTTGAAGTGCATTAGGCATAAGTTTGAACAGGGACCCCCAGTAGACTTTGTTCATGGTTGGTTGTCAGCTGGTCACCATACAAAGTCATTTGCCCAACTGTTGTTACTTAACAAATAATAGCTACTTTCTACCAGCTGACTGACTGGGCTGGCTCGAAGGCAACAACGAATTAATTGATGATGTATTGATTTCCTTTGTTTAATTTCAGGCACTGCTGTTGGAGCTTTAGCAGCTCAAAGTATTGGAGAACCAGGTACCCAGATGACATTGAAAACTTTCCATTTTGCTGGTGTTGCTTCCATGAACATTACACAGGGTGTTCCAAGGTATTCAGTTTCAGTGCTTGTTTTACACAGCTGGTTAATTTTTTATTATAATGAGCATTGTGAGGTGTGCTCTGCTTGTCTCTTATTTGTATTGTTGAATTTTTGGATTACTAATACTTTGGATTTGATATCGTCATGTACAGTTCAAAGATTCTACACATGTTCTAAACATACACACAAAATTATATAATGCTTGTAGTATAGCTGATGACTGCTGATGTATTGCTTGTTGCTGATGACTAATACTATCATCACTTTATAATGCAATGTGTAAAAAAATAAATCTATTATTTTTTACTTTCTCTTGCCTATATGAATATATAGGAAGGAAAGTATTGTTTTCATGTCGATTTTTCGAAATCGAGTTTTCACCGGATCTATATGTTTTCAGACCCCCTGAACCCAAAAAACATGTTTTTAGCGATTGGTCTGTGTGTGTGTGTGTGTGTGTGTGTGTGTGTGTGAACAGAATATCTCAAGAACGGAACATCGTACGGACTAGAACTTGAAACTTAAGTTACATACTACTACCGGACCCGACACGAACATTTTCATCAAAATCGGTCAACCGGAAGTAGTAGTTTATTCGTGTAATTTTTCACTTTTTTGCGATTTTCTCAAAAACTGGTCCTACGATGTTTTTAAAAATCGCCTCATTTACTAAACTTTTTATTCTCTACAAGATAGGGTAGGCGCCATGTTTGCTGAAATTCTGGGTAAGGCTGTTTTCACGTAAAACATTTTCTTTTTAAGATTGCGGCTTTAATATGCATTTTAGCGCAAAATGTTATATAATAAAAGTTGTAGAGAATTTAAAAACCTACAAGATTTATTTCAAGCTTTTTTTTGTAAAACGCTTAGTTTAGCGGTAATTAGCGATTTTCTGTTTTTTTTCTCACGAAAACGTGTGAAAAATCGATTTTTTTAAGATTTCGGCCTTAGTATGCATTTTACGACAAAAGTGTATATAATTAAATATATAAAAAATTAAAAGATCTACAACTTTTATTAAGAGCATTTTTCTCTACAGAGCCTAGTTTAGAGAGAAAGAGTGATTTTCCGGATTTCTAAGCCAAACTGAGGTCGATTTTCATTTTGCGTGTTTCACTCATGATTGAAATATGGTTATATTTTTGAGGTTAGTTGTTTGTTTATTTCCAATGTTTTATTACTAATGTTAGGTTTATTGTTAATTATTTATATTGGCAAGAGAAAGTTGTGTGAGTGTTTCACACCAGATTTTTTCATTCGTTGACATTTTAGGTCATTAACTGACTATAATAAACCAAAATTTACACTGCCCATGTTTTTGGATGCCCATTGCCCAATTTATGGTTTGAGCTATGTCAGAGCACTGTTTACTTTTGATTACGTCGAGTTAACTTTGATACTGTAAGAAATAAATGGTTCAGTTCCATTTCTTTCAGTTAAACATAAATACGAGGGTTATCCAGAAAATAACCTCCGTTTTGAAATAAAAAGTAAACGAGTGAAGATACAAAAACTTTATTATATACATATTAAAACTACAGTTTTTCTCTATTTTTCGACATAGTCGCCAAACAGATTCAAGCACTTGTCGTACCTTGGAACAGTCTTTGAAATACCCTCTGCATAAAAATCTGCCGCCTGTGAATGTAGCCAACCATTCACGGTGTTTTGAAGCTCTTCGTCATTCGTGAACCGCTGAGATGCAAGCCACCGCTTCATGTTCGGGAACAGGTGAAAGTCACTAGGAGCCAAGTCCAAAACAAGCGTCGTGGCCTTCTGACACGTGGTGTTGTGTTTGTGCATGACAACGCTCGCCCTCATACAGCTCGAAGAGCAAATGAACTTTTGGCCAAGTTTAAATGGGACGTTTTCGAACATCCCCCATACAGCCCGGACTTGGCTCCTAGTGACTTTCACCTGTTCCCGAACATGAAGTGGTGGCTTGCATCTCAGCGGTTCGCCAATGACGAAGAGGTTCAAAACGCCGTGAATGGTTGGTTACATTCACAGGCGGCAGATTTTTATGCAGAGGGTATTTCAAAGACTGTTCCAAGGTACGACAAGTGCTTGAATCTGTTTGGCGACTATGTCGAAAAATAGAGAAAAACTGTAGTTTTAATATGTGTATAATAAAGTTTTTGTATCTTAACTCATTTACTTTTTATTTCAAAACGGAGGTTATTTTCTGGATAACCCTCGTACATGTAATGTTAACATGAATTCCAGAATTTTTACAATAGGCACTTAAAAACACAATGCTACAATTTATAAAATGGTATTTTTAGTTAATAGCAAGGTCAGCAAATCCCTTTTTTTGTCATCAGTCTCTCGATTGGTTTGTTGCAGTTCTCCAAGCAGTTCTTTCTTGTGCAAGTCGTTTCATATCATAATGATATACCTGTAACAACCTACATTTTTTGTAATTTGCTTTACATATTCTAATCTTTGCCTCCCCCTACAATTCTCTCTCTTCATTATTGATAGAGCACTACTTGGATGTCCTAACATATCCCCCACTAGCCTATCCCTGCTTTTGGTAAGATGTTTCCATATTCTTCTTTTTTCATCCACTCATCTAAGAACCTCTAAATTACTTATTTTGTCCACCCACCTAATCTTTAACATTTTCCTATAACACCATATTTCAAGAAGCTTCTATCCTCTTACTTTCTACAGCCCCTATCACCCACGTTTCACTCCTGTGTGATGCTACCTTCCAGACATAATGTTTTAAGAAATTTTTCCTACTCTGTAAGTCAGTGTTTGTAATTAGTAAGCTGTTTTTCATTTCAAAGGCTTTTCTAGTTTGAGCAATCCTACTTTTGATGTCACTTGTGCTTCTACCATGCTTTGTTATTTTACTCCCTAGGTAGCAGAATTCTCCAACTTTCTCTATGTTTTCATTGCCTACTTTTGAATTTCCCATCTCTTCTAAACCACTCAATCCCTAAGGTATTACAAACGGTAAGAATGTATTTTTATAATTTATAAGCCTGAACTTGCGAATTCTAAAGGAGTATTATTGTACACCCATAGTTACTAGAAGAAAGAACATGCTCCCACTTTGTTCAGTGTTTTTTATCTTACTCATCTTGCTGTTCACGTACTGCAGGCAAAGTTGATCGTGCTTAATTATAAGTAATTCCTCACTCCTTTTTACCATTCTACTGCCTATTTTACCATTCCTCACTCCTTTTTACCATAATATAATGGTATTAAGTTATTGTTGAGTATTATTAAGTGTATTGTTGATTAGATGACCATTGCTTGTTATTTTTACAAGTTTTTCACTACGTTACGATGTTACAGTACATTTTGTTTGTTAATGTGTTTTTATTTTTTTTTTTTAGAATAAAGGAAATAATTAATGCAAGTAAAACAATTAGTACTCCAATTATCACTGCACATCTAGAAAATGATACTGATCCTGAATTTGCTAGAAGAGTTAAAGGACGGATTGAAAAGACAACTCTTGGAGAGGTAATACTTTTGTCACTTAAAGATTTCAACATTAAACAAGAAATACATGTTGTGTTATTATTAACCCATATTTTATTCATTGTAAACGATTCATTTATGGGTCAGTCCACATCAAATCAACCAAAAAATTAATGATTTAACACCCAAGTTCTCAGATTTTGATGAAACTTGGTATAATTGTTCATTTTTTGCTTCTAAGTAGCCATGCAAAAATTTTTTTCTGTATTTTTAACGGTTTATTTTTTACAGCTTATTGAAGTTTTTGTTATTTGATCGTTTTTGACCATTGGGCGGAAGAACGCAATTGTGACGTTAAAAGACAAATAATTCATAGCTTTTAACATTATTTTATTTAGCATGAAAAATTACGAGAAAAATAACAATGCAGAATGCACATTGATAAATGTCGATAGTCACAAAATTATGGTGGTCACCATACTGGTGTTTCCTTCACTAATGGCAGTTGACAATCAACCGTGATCTCCTGGAATCAACTCAGGTGATTCGTCTTTCCAAAACTGCTTTGTGCCAACAGAAAATTGTACTGGTACCCAAACAGTCTTCTCCATACACACCTTTTATCTCGTTCACTGTATCAACAGCTGATAAACCATGACAAACTTAACAGCCATTCGTATACTGTTGCTCTTTTTTTTAGTTCTTCATTCATAGCAAAAAAACTGAAGGGTACAGTGGAATATGTCTGACAAATATGACTGCTGAACATTTACTAATGAACGAAAATCATTCGACTTGCCTGGATATGCTTTTGTAATGAGTTACTTACAGTTACATTCTTGTTATCATAGTTAAAAATTATTATCTATGTAAAATTTAAATAAAAAGCAAGTACAAATCTGATCTGGAATACCCGGAGGGCCGGATAAACAAGGTTTTACTGTACAGTGTCCTTTTAGGATACATTTACTATACCCTCCATCCTACTGACAAGACCAAGCAATCATCGCTTTGTCTGTCCAACCTTCATTCTACTCTCTGCCTTCCATATTTGTCCTTGTTCTTGTTGCAAAAGTCAGTATTGACACAAAATACATTGGAATTTTTGATCCTAAACTGAGATTTTCACACTTTGGAAAAAGCAATCAGGTTTTTGCACCCATTACTTTACTCCTTTTCCACTTTTACATCTAATGAGAAAACAGTCCCGAAATATAAGAATTTTTCAACTTCCATTGTTCCATATTTGAAAGTATGTTCCTAATGTATTCAAACACGTTTAGCTAAAATTGCATTTAAAAAATTGCACATAATGTTTACTGACACTGTTGTACTATATCTAAATAAACATAAATAATTTAAATTGTGAAATTAATTTATTTTTATTAAAAATGTCATATGTATGTAATTGTCAATGTGTTTCAGGTTACGGAATATTTAGAATGTGCTCATTTACCTTATGAAAGCTTTATAATTATTAAATTAGATATTGAAAGAATTAAACTTTTAAAATTAGAAGTAGATGCAGATTCAATTAGATACAGGTAAAATAAACATTTATTAAATTTTTTATTTATTTATTTATTGCACTTATCAATTACTATTAAAATATTGTAACACTAAAGCCTACGTTTGTTATTATTTTGTTTGTATTTTGGTACAATAAATAATAAACAGACTTCCTTAAACTTAAAGCAGTTATTTATTAACATAATTAATCATTATTAAACTGAGATTACTAACAAACTACAATTGACGTAAAATTTAAAAAACTTAGCAATAGCAATTATTTAATTTAAGAAGTAAATTTAACAAACTTATCTCTTACCTATAATCAAACACAATGTTTTCATACTAATAGCACTCCGTACGACAACTTGAACTAACTGACTGTTAAAACAAGCTAACGCTTATGTACCCAATTATTAGGTTTCTAGAAGGAATAGAAAGATGAGGTGGTAAACAAATTATAGAAATACAAAGGCTTTCTTCCGATTTCTGGAAACAATAATCAATAGGTAGATTACCATCTACCTTTTGATTATTGTTTCCAGAAATCAAAAACTTATTGGTGCTCTTAAAAAGTGTGACTCTCTTTCATGGCAACACGCACCCCACACCACTCAAAGAATGGTTTGGGAGGTGTTGCCACATCCTCGTTACAATCCAGACCTTGCCTCATGTGATTTTTCTTTATTCAATCTGCTCATAGACTTTTACTTAGACAAGAAGTTTGACGGCAACAAAACTGTACACATATGATTCAAACAGCTAGGTAAAGACTGTGCTACAGAAATTATAAAGGTCACAGAACGGTCAGACAAGTGTCTAAAAGTTGCTGGAAAGTTAAAAGTTGCAAGAAAGAGCGAAAGAAAGAAATTCTGAGAAATTTCCCCTGCCACTATACAATCCAGATGTGGCTCCTCCCAATTTCTTTTTGTTTCCATGCCTAAAAGGAAAGCATTTCGAAACAATTGAAGGGATCCAAGCAGCTTGCACTGTGTCTTTAAAGGACATTCAGGAGGAGGCGTACTGTGGCGCATTTGATGCCTGTAAAATTTGCTGGAGCCGATGTGCCAACGCAGGAGAAGTCTATTTTGAAGAATTTTTATGTGTTGTAACAAAAAGTTCAATATATTCCCTGTAAACAAATCACTGACATTACTTTTTGGACATAGTTGGTACTTGAAGGCTGCTAATAATGCATACCTGAGTCCTACGATTTTTTTTAAAATCACCTTATTTACTTAATTTTTTATGCTCTATAAGGTAGGGTAGGCGCCATGTTTGCTGAAATTCTTGGTCAGGCTGTTTTCACGTAAAAAATTTGTTTATTTAAGATTGCAGCTTTAATATGCATTTTAGCGAAAAAATGTATGCCGGGTGTCCATTAAGTCTGGAAACGGCTGAATAACAGAAAAGTGAGCGTGACTAGGTGACCAGAATGACTTTAATTGCTTGTTCCACCAAAAAAACTATTCTAGGTGATATTTGAAATTTTTGTCCGCCATATTGGATTTAACTTTCTTAATTTAAATAGGATGATGGTCATATGATACATGATTTCGATCTAAAATTTCAAAATAAATTCAATGGCGAAAACCGAAAACCGATATCTTTTTTCGTTTTCGAGATATTACCATTCAACTATCCAGATCGGGGCAGAACGGCCATTTCTCCCTCCTCCGTCTTTGAGCCTACATAGGCAATTTAGGTCGCAAGTGAATGACTACACATAAGATTATTGAAAATAATAAGTTTTTTAATATCTCCACTTGTTCATAAATAGGGAATCATTGTCATTAAGAACTACGGAAAAACAATTTAACGGCTGATTTATTGGATTATAAAACTACAGTATTTAATTTGTTACCAGTTAGCCTAATACTTATTGTTATTTTTGTAAATATTAGTGTTTAAGGTTTAAGGTTAGTGTTATAAGGAACTAACTGTGAAAATGAGTTACGTAATTGAAAATAAAATTACCAAATGTTTCTTGACTCAGAGTAGTTGTTCAAAGTGGCCTCTTCTTACTTATTGACAACATGATGTACGTGCGTAAAAACTAGATACAGCATTACGAATGATTTCCTTTGGGATTTTAGCAGATTCATTTAGAATTCTTTGTTTGAGTTCATGCAGACTGTTAGGTTTCGTTCTGTAAACTTTGTTTTTTAAGTATCCCCACAAGAAGTAGTCCAATGGACTCAAATCAGGTGATCTCGGAGGCCATTCAATTGCTCCTCTCCTATCAATTCATCTTTCTGGAAAAATATCGGTCAACAAAACACGAACCTGAAAAGAAAAATGGGCAGGGCTCCATCTTGTTGAAACCAACAGTTGTTAACATCTTGTCCGAAATAATTTCTTACAGCTGGAGTAATATGATTTCGAAGCATGTCTTCATACAATAGTCTCATACAAGCAACTTCATACAGGAGAGGAGCAATTGAATGGCCTCCGAGATCACCTGATTTGAGTCCATTGGACTACTTCTTGTGGGGATACTTAAAAAACAAAGTTTACAGAACGAAACCTAACAGTCTGCATGAACTCAAACAAAGAATTCTAAATGAATCTGCTAAAATCCCAAAGGAAATAATTCGTAATGCTGTATCTAGTTTTTAAGCACGTACATCATATTGTCAATAAGTAAGAGGAGGCCACTTTGAACAACTACTCTGAGTCAAGAAACATTTGGTAATTTTATTTTCAATTACATAACTCATTTTCACAGTTAGTTCCTTAATACACTAACCTTAAACCTTAAACACTAACATTTACAAAAATAACAATAAGTATTAGGCTAACTGGTAACAAATTAAATACTGTAGGTTTATAATCCAATAAATCAGCCGTTAAATTGTTTTTCCGTAGTTCTTAATGACAATAATTCGCTATTTATGAACAAGTGGAGATATTAAAAAACTTATTATTTTCAATAATCTTATGTGTAGTCGTTCACTTGCTACCTAAATTGCCTATGTAGGCTCAAAGACGGAGGAGGGAGAAATGGCCGTTCTGCCCCGATCTGGATAGTTGAATGGTAATATCTCAAAAACGAAAAAAGATATCGGTTTTCGGTTTTCGCCATTGAATTTATTTTGAAATTTTAGATCGAAATCATGTATCATATGACCATCATCCTATTTAAATTAAGAACGTTAAATCCAATATGGCGGATCTAAGATGGCGGACAAAAATTTCAAATATCACCTAGAATAGTTTTTTTGGTGCAACAAGCAATTAAAGTCATTCTGGTCACCTAGTCACGCTCACTTTTCTGTTATTCAGCCGTTTCCAGACTTAATGGACACCCGGTATAATAAAAGTTGTTGAGAATTTAAAATCCTACAACTTTTATTTCAAACATTTTTTTGTATAACGCTTAGTTTAGCGGTAATTAGCAATTTTCTGTTTTTTCTCACGAAAACAAGTGAAAAATGGATTTTTTTAAGATTTCGGCCTTAGTATGCATTTTACGACAAAAGTTTATATAATCAAATTTATAGAAAATTAAAAGATGTACAACTTTTATTTAAAGCATTTTTCTCTACAGAGCCTAGTTTAGCGTGAAAGAGTGATTATCCATATTTTTAAGCCACACTGAGGTAGATTTCATTTTGCGTCTTTAACTCATGATTAAAATTAGGTTATGTTTGTTGAGGTTAGTTTTTTTGTTTATTTCTAATGTTTTATTACTAATGTTTGGTATATTGTTAGTTATTTGCATTGGCAAGAGAAAGTCGTGTAAGTGTTTCACACCAATTTCTTTTTAAACAAATCACTGACATTACTTTCTTGACATAGTTGGTACTTGAAGGCTGCTAATAATGCATACCTGAGATGATGACATTCCCAAAACCTTCCTAAGAGGTGTATGCTATGTAATTCATATAATTTTTTTTATCTAAATTCATAACAACAATGTAAGTGTATTTAATTAACAAATAGATAATACATACTTGTTTGTACTACGACAAAATGCATTATAGCATCATGGATATTTATAATGGTTAAAAAACTTTGTTAGGGGTGTGAATAATGTAATTAAGAACAGTTAACTTAGTAATTAATTTTTTGTGTTGTTTCCAACAGTATTTGCACATCAAAATTACATTTAAAACCAAATCAAGTAGCTGTACAGAGTCAAGGTGTGTTAACTGTGAAACCTTCTGCTCTTAAAGGAAGTATTGATTCTCAGGTGCAATTTTTAAAGGAGAGTCTCCCAGATGTTGTTATTAAGGTATGTATTAATTATGGTATTTTACGATAGTTGATAGCTCTTGGATTGTAATTAATACAAACATAACCTTTTTACTTTCTCTTGCCTATATGAATATATAGGAAGGAAAGTATTGTTTTCATGTCGATTTTTCGAAATCGATTTTTCACCGAATCTACGTGTTTTCAGACCCCCTGAACCCTAAAAAACATGTTTTTAGCGATTGGTCTGTGTGTGTGTGTGTGTGCGCGTGCGCGCGCGCGTGTGTGAACAGAATATCTCAAGAACGGAACAACGTACGAACTTGAAACTTAAGTTACATACCACTACCGGACCCGGCATGAACATTTTCATCAAAATCTGTCAACCGGAAGTAGTTTATTCGTGTAATTTTTCACTTTTTTACGATTTTCTCAAAAACTGGTCCTACGATTTTTTTTAAAACCACCTAATTTACTTAATTTTTATGCTCTACAAGGTAGGGTAGGCGCCATGTTTGCTGAAATTCTTTGTGAGGCTGTTTCACGTAAAAAATTTGTTTTTTTAAGATTGCAGCTTTAATATGCATTTTAGCGAAAAAATGTATACAATATAAGTTGTAGAGAATTTAAAATTCTACAACTGTTATTTCAAACATTTTTTTGTATAACGCTTAGTTTAGCGGTAATTAGCGATTTTCTGTTTTTTCTCACGAAAACGTGTGAAAAATCGATAGTTTTAAGATTTTGGCCTTAGTATGCATTTTATGACAAAAGTGTGTATAATCGAATTTATAGAAAATTAAAAGATCTACAACTTTTATTTAAAGCATTTTTCTCTACAGAGCCTAGTTTAGCGTGAAAGAGTGATTTTCCGTATTTTTAAGCCACACTGAGGTAGAATTTCATTTTGGGTCTTTCACTCATGATTAAAAAATTAGGTTATGTTTGGTATATTGTTAATTATTTCCATTGGCAAGAGAAAGTTGTGTGAGTGTTTCACACCAGATTTTTTTTTTGTTCATTTCAAAATGTCAGCTTGGCTTAAAATGGATATGCTGGAAGAGCATGTTCAATGAGACTTTTTTACTATCCAAAGGTAACCCAGCAGAAATTTACTTAAGTATGTTGACAGTTCAGTGAAAAGTTTTTAATCGCTGTAACATGTATAAGTTGGTGGAACATTTGCATTCAGACAGAGCAATTGTTACTGATCTCCATCGCCCACCAAAAAACTGTTCTAAATATTCACGTCAACTGGTAAACTAATTTTGACAATCTTCTGGGACTACCAAGGCCCATTTTGTGATTATTTAAAAGGACATCATACCATGAACTGTGAGTATTATTGTAATATGCTCCAACAGAAAGTGAGATACACGATAAGGCAAAAAAACGTTCTAAACTTTCACGTCAACTGGTAAACTAATTTTGACAATCTTCTGGGACTACCAAGGCCCATTTTGTGATTATTTAAAAGAACATTATACCATGAACTGTGAGTACTATTGTAATATGCTCCAACAGAAAGTGAGATACACGATAAGGCAAAAAAACGTTCTAAACTTTCACGTCAACTGGTAAACTAATTTTGACAATCTTCTGGAACTACCAAGGCCCATTTTGTGATTATTTAAAAGAACATCATGTCATGAACTGTGAGTACTATTGTAATATAATCCAACAGAAAGTGAGATACACGATAAGGCACAAATGGTGCTCTTAAAAAGTGTGATTCTCCTTTGTGACAACACGCATCCCCGCACCACTCAAAGAATTAGAGAAACGCTTAAAAAGGTGGTTTGGGAGGTGTTGCCACATCCTCCTCACAGTCCAGACCTTGCCTCATGTGATTTTTCTGTATTCGGCCTGCTCATAGACTTTTACTTAGGCAAGAAGTTTGACGGCAACAAAGCTGTACACATATGGTTCAAACAGCCAGGTCAAGACTTCTATGCTACAGGAATCATAAAGGTCACAGAACGGTCAGAAAAATGTCTAAAAGTTGCTGGATAGTTAAGTTGAAAAATTGTCTAAGTTTCATTGTCATTGAATAATTAATTTTTCCTACATCCATTTGTAGAGATTATTGAATATCCTTCGTACTAATTTGTATTCATAAGACCACATACTGCCCATAACGGACAGGTGGAGTGTCAAATTATTTACACTCACTCTGTTCGTTGCAGGGCTAAAATAAATAGTTCTGTTTCTTATCACATGGTCAGCCAATTAAATGACTGAATCGTTTAAGAACAGAAGAGGTAGAGGTGTAAAAGACACTAGTCAGAGTTATCTTCTCTGAAAGTAATGAATTTCACTATACAGCCAGACCCTGTGGTGAATGAAGTGAAGGTGTCATTTGCAGAGTGGAAAATATGTGCTTTTCAGAGGGCCCGGCATGCTGTTAAGCGTACTTTTCCACTCAGTGAGGAAGGCAATGGTAAACCACCTCACTCCTCGTTTTACTTAGTAAAACCTCTACAGGTTCAAACCAGCCTTTCGGCTGTTGACCTAAACAACATAAGACCACATAAACAAGCTTGAATTTTTTTAATGCTTTTGAAATTATAATATTTTGGAAGAAACTTTTTTTTATAAACTGTTATTTGTACCATCTAATTTTTGTGTACTCATTAGGGAATTCCTTCTGTTAACCGTGCTGTGATTCATGAAGAAGATGTTAATGGACAGAAAAGGTTCAAACTACTGGTTGAAGGCGATAACTTACGTGAGGTAATCGCCACACCGGGCATAAAAGGTACACGGACGTGGTCAAATAATACATACCAAGTTTATCAGACGTTGGGCATCGAAGCAGCTAGGTAAGTTTAATTAATTAATTTTTAATAGTATTGATTGTATGTGTGTGTACGGGTATATGTAGAACATTACAGATTTATTAAAGTGGTTTCTGTATGTTTTTTAATTTGTGTTAGGTATTAAAACGAAGAACTGAGAAGAAAGTTTGGTTATTTTGGCTAAAAAAATAATTTTTTGGTTTTATGTATTGTAACAACTTATTATAATTATTTGTTGAAACAGTTGAGGATTACAAACAGTTAATTATTAAACTTAGCTTACTAACGAATGCAATTAGATTATTTTACTTAAATTAATTACAAAACTTAAAGCTTAAACTAACTTAAATAACAATAATAAATTTTACTATAATTTTAGTCTTTACAACTAAAGTTCCTTTCTACATGTACAAAAAAATTCTGTAATGATGTTAGTACGTAAAACAATTCAAAAATAAAATTCTTACCTTTTTAGTCATTTTCTCAGTGTGAAAACTCATTGGAAACAACTTAAAAGTAACAAAGTAATAATTAAAAGTTTATGAGTTGAAGTCAGACCACAATTCAAACCTAGCTCAAACTTAAAATTTCACAAAAAATTATATGCTGAAATACTGCTAGGCTACCACACTTCAGCACGTAAAAAGATGTAATGAGGACCTCCAAGTCAAACAATAAGCGATTCAAGCTGGCTACTGGCTGGAAAATAGTTATAGAATAATATCTGCATAGAACGCATCTGCAGTCCGTTGAAAATGTTTTTGTTGGGTGTGTATATGTGTCCTCGACACTAGTTTTGTTAATTAATATTGGATATTTTATACAGGGTGGAGCACGGTAATTTGCTAATTTGAGAGTGAAATAAAAAAATAATGATCTTTTAAAAACTTTATTTTATATTTTACTTACAATGAACAGTAATGGAATTTACAAATTACTTGGTTTTAAATATTGTATGTGGCAAATGTTGACCTTCGCTATCCACACACTGCTGCATACGTTTTCTGAAGTTCTCATGCATTCTTTCAAGCATGTCCACTGATATTCTGGCAATCTCAGTGTCAATATTGTTCCTTAGGTCTTCCAGGGTGTTTGGACGGTTGCAATACACCTTAGACTTTAGGTAACCCCAACGGAAAAAATCGCATGGGGCTAAGTCTGGTGAGTGTGCCGGCCAGTTCAGATCACCCCTCAGAGAGATAAGTCGTTCAGAAAACGTTTGCCTCAAAAAATTCATGGTACTGTCGCTGTGTGTGCAGTGGCACCATCTTGTTGAAACCATGTATCCTCTAATTGCGTTGCCTTGAGAGCTGGCTGGAAAAAATCCTGCAGCATAGTTAAGTAACCTTCGGAATTCACAGTTGCCTGAAAAAAGTAAGGGTCAATGATGCCTACTCGTGATAAGGCGCACCACACAGTGACGCGGTCCAAATGCAGAGGTCTCTGGTGAACTTCTCTGGGGTTTGTTTTGTTCCAGTACCACATGTTTTGTTTGTTTACACTCCCACTGAGATGAAAATGTGCCTCATCAGAAAAGAACACAATTGCATCACGGGGTATGGTTGCAAGCATGTCTTCACAAGATGTTCATCGTGTTAAATAATCCCG
The DNA here is from genome assembly GCA_035578175.1 of Catonia carolina. NCBI lineage: Eukaryota > Metazoa > Arthropoda > Insecta > Hemiptera > Achilidae > Catonia > Catonia carolina. Next base: position 15,754,045 of record JAQMRL010000013.1, read on the forward strand.
TGCTGACAATTGTTGGACCACGCACATTTTATACGGGTGAAAACTCAGTTCACTATGAAGAATGCGGTGGAGCGAACGTCTTGAAATGCTAAGAGCAAGTGCTTGCTTCCGAGCAGAGCATTTCGGAGATTGCAATACTGCTGCTCTAACTCATTCGATGTTTTGTGGTGTTGTAACACTTCTCTGAAGTCCTCTTCGTACAGGTGACACATTCCCTGCTGTTCTGAATGCATTTACCCAATTTACAACTGATTGCCATCCAGGAACACGTCGGCGTGGGGGAACAGCGAATCGCAAACGAAAAGCACGTTGCACTGCAATGATCGAGTGGTTATTTGAAAAATACGCTTCAACACAAACTGAACGCTTCTCACATGTCCACTGCATGATGGCAACTGAAAAGCAGCTGAAGACAAACTTCCTGTCAGCCACTATAAGCAACGCCCACTCTCCCCTCTCTTTGACCAACAGCGCTGCCGCAACCTGCAACTCAAAAAAGTAATTTACCACGCTCCACTCTGTATAATGAATTTATATAATAATTTCACTAACCTTCTTTTTAAACTGCATCACCTTTATTTTTATTCTTACACGTAAGTAAATAAAATAATTATTTTATTTAAATAAATAAAATAATTATTTTATTTACTTATATTTACTATATATTTACTATTTACTATAAAATAATTATTTTTTTTAAATAAATAAAATAATTATTTTATTTACTCTGATGATGGTGGATCCACCGAAACACGTGTAAGTAAGAATAAAAATAAAGGTGACACAGTTAAAAAAGAAGGTTAGTGAAATTATTATATAAATTCATTATATAAAATAGAAATGATTTCAATCTGCAGGATGCATTATAAAGATTTATTTTTGAATGAATAATATTGGATAACTCTAGTTTTTGATCATACATTTTTAATAAAGTGATATTTTTTGTTGTTGTTTTTTTATTATGTAGATCGACTATTATGACTGAAATCAAAGTAGTCATGGAAAATCATGGTATGAGTATCGATCATAGACATTCAATGTTAGTGGCTGATTTAATGACCAGTAGAGGAGAAGTACTTGGAATTACTCGACATGGACTTGCTAAAATGAAAGAATCCGTTTTAAATCTGGCCTCTGTAAGTGGTATTATTTTGTATCGTAAAAAACGTGTATTTTTGTTTAAACCTACTGCGACCCAAATATAAAATGAGTTTTGCAATCATTTTTACTTTCTCTTGCCTATATGAATATATAGGAAGAAAAGTATTGTTTTCATGTAGATTTTTCGAAATCGAGTTTTCACCAGATCTACACGTTTTCAGATTCCCTGAACCCAAAAAACATGTTTTTAGCGATTGGTCTTTGTGTGAACAGAATATCTCAAGAACGGAACATCGTACGAACTTGAAACTTGAAACTTAAGTTACATACCACTACCGGACCTGACACGAACATTTTCATCAAAATCGGTCAACCGGAAGTAGCAGTTTATTCGTGTAATTTTTCACTTTGTTGCGATTTCCTCAAAAACTGGTCCTACGGTTTTTTTTAAAAATCGCCTCATTTACTTAATTTTTCATGTTCTACAAGATAGGGTAGGCGCCATGTCTGCTGAAATTCTTGGTGAGGCTGTTTTCACGTAAAGAAATTGTTTTTTTAAGATTACGGCTTTAATATAAATTTTAGCACAAAAATGTATATAATAAAAGTTGTAGAGAATTTAAAAACCTACAACTTTTATTGCAAACATTTTTTTGTATAACGCTTAGTTTAGCGGTAATTAGCAATTTTCTGTTTTTTTTTTCTCATGAAAACATGTGAAAAAATCAATTTTTGTAAGATTTCGGCCTTAGTATGCATTTTACGACAAAAGTGTATGTAATAAAATTTATAGAAAATTAAAAGATCTACAACTTTTATTAAAAGCATTTTTTTGTACAGTGCCTAGTTTAGCGTGAAAGAGCAATTTTCCGTATTTTTAAGCCAAACTGAGGTCGATTTTCATTTTGCGTTTTTCACTCATGATGAAAATTAGGTTATAATTATTGAGGTTAGTTTTTTGCTTATCTCTAATGTTTTATCATTCGTGTCGTGTGCGGTTGTGCTTTCGGCGTGGCTCTCTCGGTTGGCGTCTCGAATGGCGCTAGCATTGCTTCCCGTCTTGTTTTAAGGCTTGTTCTTTATTGCTTAAACATTAATAATGTTAGGATTGTTGTTAATTATGTGCATTGGCAAGAGAAAGTTGTGTGACTGTTTCACACCAGATTTTTGAAAGTGTTGTCTTGCAGCTCTACATATTTTATACGCTACATGATTAATAATTAATAGTTGCAAGTATAGATAATGATTTTTCTTGAGCTTTGGAGAGGTAGATGCATTTGTTTAGGTCATCAGCCGAAAGGCTGGTTTGAACCTGTAGAGGTTTTACTAAGTAAAATGAGGAGTAAAGTGGTTTACCATTGCCTTCCTCACTGAGTGGAAAAGTACACTTATCAGCATGCCAGGCCCTCTGAAAAGCACATATTTTCCACTCTGCAAATGACACTTTCACTTCATTCACCTGGGTCTGGCTGTATAATGAAATTCATTACTTTCAGAAGAGATAACTCTGATTAGTGTCTTTTACACCTCTACCTCTTCTGTTCTTAAATGATTCAGTCATTTAATTGGCTGACCATGTGATAAGAAACAGAACTATTTATTTTAGCCCAGCAACGACAGATTGAGAGTAAATGCTTTGACTCTCCACCTGTCTGTTATGGGCAAGTTGAGTATCAGAGTTAATGTGTTCAGTTCGTATAGTAAGGCGCTGTTGAGTGGTGACGTCTCAAGCTTTTGTATTCATCCGGTGTACTGTACTCCAGCATCAAAATATTTTATTTTATTAAATTCAAGAACTAATTAAACTATTCCCAGAATTGTAGAGATATTCCCAAGCTTCGTCTTCCTTAGCCTATTTCTATGTTCTTTCATACTTTGAAGATGTTGGATTCATTATTGTGACAATAACTGATTCTCTCATTCACACTTATTGTCTGCTGTAGTGGTGTACTGTACTCTGTTCCAGTATCACAATATTTTATTTTATTAAATTCAAGAACTAATTAAACTATTCCCAGAATTGTAGAGGTATTCCCAAGCTTCTTCTTCCTTAGCCTATTTCTATGTTCTTTCATACTTTGAAGATGTTGCATTCATATTGTGACAATAACTGATTCTCTCATTCACACTTATTGTCTGTAGCTCTTGCCTTATGTCTTTCCTCATACAACTCATGGCCAACCGTAAAAAAAACACATCTCTGCAGCTTCCAATTTCTGTTTTTTTTTTTGCGCTTTGGAGACTCCAGGAGGATTATAGGACATGTCAGATATAACACCTGAAATACATATAAGAATCACACAATGTATCACTACTATCAAGAAAGAAATTCTTGTACACTATAAAAAGTTTCACCGATCAAGTAATTTTTCAGATTTTTCTTAAAGGAATTCAAATCCTCACAACGTCTTAAAAATTAGGGAAATTTATTCATAAATTTTCTCCCTGCATAAGTAGGTTTTTGTTCAAACAATTTTGTGGAGTGATTAGCCACATAATAATCATTCCTGTTTCTCGTGTTATGATTGTGAACATGTTTTTCTTCGCCATGTAAGAACCCAAGTCTTGTTGGCAGACAAAAGAGTTGGAACTAACATTAAACTACAAAATCTCTTAAGTGTACACTGGTGAGCCTTGTTGCTCAGTGTGGTGTCAATCATTCTGTATATTCTCTGAAAACAATGGTATTTTATTGTCGATGTCAAGTTCGTCATCAAAACCAATCTGGCATGCAACTATAAAGCTTTTCACGGTTGATAAGCTCTGCTAAAATAAATCTGGGCTAAAATAAATAGTTCTGTTTCTTAACACATGGTCAGCCAATTAAATGACTGAATCATTTAAGAACAGAAGAGGCAGAGGTGTAAAAGACACTAATCAGAGTTATCTCCTCTGAAAGTAATGAATTTCATTATACAGCCAGACCCTATGGTGAATGAAGTGAAGGTGTCATTTGCAGAGTGGAAAATATGTGCTTTTCAGAGGGCCCGGCATGCTGATAAGCGTACTTTTCCACTCGGTGAGGAAGGCAATGGTAAACCACCTCACTCCTCGTTTTACTCAGTAAAACCTCTACAGGTTCAAACCAGCCAACTAGGCTGATGACCTAAACAACAACAAGCTCTGCTGTTCCACGCATTTAGACCACTTAGAACGTTTGCCAGTGTCGTCAGATTGTATGAATGTATCAGCTCGACAAACATTACGCGCCCATGTGTATAAGAGTCGTAGTAGTTCACTTCTGTTTTGCATCTCATATTGAACACATCGATTATAGAGCGTGTTAACATGCAATACATTATAGTATAATCAGCTGGTTGTATGTTCATAGGCTATAATTGTTATTGATAGATCAAAAAATCTGGTGTGAAACACTCACACAACTTTCTCTTGCCAATGCAAATAATTAACAATAAACCTAACATTAATAATAAAATATTAGAAATAAACAAAAAACTAACCTCAAAAACATAACCTTATTTTAATCATGAGTGAATGATGCAAAATGAAAATCAACCTCAGTTTGGCTTAGAAATACGGAAAATCACTCTTTCTCTCTAAACTAGGCTCTGTAGAGAAAACTGCTTTAAATAAAAGTTGTAGATCTTTTAATTTTCTATAAATTAAATTATATACACTTTTGTCGTAAAATGCATACTAAGGCCGAAATCTTAAAAAAATCAATTTTTCACACATTTTCGTGAGAAAAAAACAGAAAATCGCAAATTACCGCAAAACTAAGCGTTATACAAAAAATTGTTAGAAATAAAAGTTGTAGAATTTTCAATTCTCTACAACTTTTATTATATAAAGTTTTGCGCTAAAATGCATATTAAAGCTGTAATCTTAAAAAAACAACGTTTTTACGTGAAAACAGCCTCACCCAGAATTTCAGCAAACATGACGCCTACCCTATCTTGTAGAGAATAAAAAATTGAGTAAACCAGGCGATTTTAAAAAAAATCGTAGGACCAGTTTTTGAGAAAATCGCAAAAAAGTGAAAAATTACACGAATAAACTACTATTTCCGGTTGACCGATTTTGATGAAAATGTTCGTGTCGAGTCCGGTAGTGGTACTTAACTTAAGTTTCAAGTTTCAAGTTCGTACGATGTTCCGTTCTTGAGATATTCTGTTCACACACACACACACAGACACAGACACACACACAGACCAATCGCTAAAAACATGTTTTTTGGGTTCAGGGGGTCTGAAAACGTATAGATCCGGTGAAAACTCGATTTCTTAAAATCGACATGAAAACAATACTTTCCTTCCTATATATTAATATAGGCAAGAGAAAGTAAAAAATGGCTGACGACGTATATAACAGAGCTACGAGAGCAAGTATTGGCAACGTTGCTGGCAAGTTATTGGCTAGCTATGAAGTGGGTAGGAGGCAATGGCTACGTTCAGAGCTCATCAGCCCTGAAAAATAGTACAGTATTTCAATTCCATGGTACTGGTACAAATTCCATACAACCTTCTATCCCAGAAGTATCTGAGTCTAATCCCTGGTGAGGTAGCATGTTTTTATCATATACTCCTGATCATCTGAATTAGCATCAATGTCCAAAATAGTTATATTTACAATAAAGGAATATCCTGTTTAACTTTGTAACTATACTTACCTATTTTATTAATTTCTTTGACTTTATTCTTCATCAGTCAACCATACCATGTATGGTATGTTCATTATAATGATTTATTGTCAATATCAGTAGCCTACTTTAAATAGTAATACAGTTTAATAAATCTTTGTGTTTGTGTTTCAGTTTGAAAAGACTGCCGATCATTTATTTGATGCTGCATACTATGGACAAACAGATGAGGTATCGGGTGTCTCTGAATCTATTATATTGGGTATACCCATGTCCATTGGAACTGGCCATTTTAAACTGCTTCATAAATATCCTTTTATTCAGCAATCAGTTTAAATTTAGTTTCTAGTTGGGTATTATTTTTTTAATGTAGATCATGTTTGTGTGTAGAGTATGCACTATTGTTTTTTTTTTTTGCATTATTGCACTATTGGACTAAGTTGGAATCTTTCTTACCTTCGATGGGCCTGCACTGATATTAATAATAAATCAAAAATCCAGAAAAGAGAATCTTATCTTTTCGGGATTTTTACAATTTGTTGTACTTTTAATCCAGTCCTGAATACTGTAATTAGTAATTGGACGAGTTGTAGGAGTGTGATTATTTAAACCAGGTAAAAGTGTGTGTTAGGAACAGATACAAAGTACACAACACTACCTAATATATTCTGTATCAATTACAAGTAACTTTATAATAAGTTACCCAAGCCTTCTAAGATGGAGAATTAATTAATTTAAATAAATTAATTTGTCACCGGCAAAACAATATTTCTTTATTGTATTATATGTATATCTCAATTTTTAAGATAATGGAGAAGAAAATATAGAAATAACATAATTAAGAAGTGCCGTCTCAGATGTAACCACTATTAATATGGTTATTTAATCTTAATTTGCTCCTTATAAATATTGGTAATCTCCACATAGAAAATGGCTAAAAATAATTAATGTGCTGCTGTTTTTGAAATTATGAAAATTTTAATAATCTAATTCAGTTAACTTGTGGATTTCTTATTATACCGTGTGCGGCATAAGTCGCTACACGTCGCTAGAACATTACATGTTCACTCACTGAAGTAGTGGGGGGTAACCTTGGATGCCAGTACGTTTACACATCTGCTGTTTCAGTTCTACTCGTGTATTCGTGTTAGTTGCTACCCCCACATATTCATTTGTTACGGTTAAAGATGTCTTTCATTATGAATAGAAAACTATCACTTCAACAGAGAGTATTTATTGTACAGCAGTGGAGAAACTTTGATTGTAATTACGATCAAAGTACGTGATCAGTTCTGCATAAAATTTCCTAATGTTTTGTCACCGTGTAGGAAAAGTATGTATAATTTAAATAAACGCTTTGAAAGCACAGGTTCAGTCAATGATTTACCCAGATCTGGTCGACCTGTATCGGTTACTAGTGAAGAAAATTTACACCAGGTTGCACAATCATTTGTCAATTCTCCAAATAAATCAGCAAGACATGCTTCCACAGAGTTAGGCATTTCGGATAGAAGTGTTTGAAGAATGTTATCAACATTAAAAATGAAACCATACAGGGCGGCCTTACTGCAAGCTCTACATGAAGACGATCCTGACCGACGCTTAGAATTTTGTGAGTGGTATACGATTCGTGATGAAGCGGATCCTAATTTTTTTAAGACAGTTTTGTGGTCTGATGAAGTGACTTTTAAATTAAATGGTAGGATAAACAGACATAAATTGTGTGTACTGGTCTGACCGGAATCCCTTCCAAGTCATTGAAGAAGAATTAAATGTTCCAGGCATCACTGTTTGGGCAGGCATTTGCAGCGTTGGTGTGGTAGGTCATTTCTTTGAAGGTACTGTAACATCAGAAAAGTACACAGATATGCTGAAGGAAGTTATGATTGAACTAGACAATAGTCCTATTTTTGAGGGTATTAGTCATAATCTTATCTGGTAACAAGATTGTGTGGCTCCTCATTATGGTTTAATCATTTGAGAATTCCTGAACAAACATTTCAGTGAGTGGGTTGGCAGAAGCGGTACTGTTGAATGGCCGGCAAGGTCACCAGATCTAACGCCGTGTGGAGTATTTTAAAAGACAAGGTTTGTGCGACTAAACCAAGAAATATGGAACATTTGAAAGACTTAATCGAGAAAGAGTTTCAAAACGTTTTTGGTAACAATTCACAGCTATGTGAAACGATCTGTAAATCAGTAGCCAAACGTGCTTTAAAATGTATCGAGAATAACGGTGGACACTTTGAACAGTTCAATTAAATCACAAACATGTAAGTTATTTTGTTATCACAATTTTTATTAAAGGAAATACCAGAAGTTAATTAGTTGTGATGCTCATAACCTTACATTGCATATATAAATGTTCGGGGTAGCGACTTATGCAGCACCCCGTATAATATAATTGAAAACTAACTATTCAGGTTAGTTTTTAGGTAATATAAACTAAAATGAAAATTTTCAAATTGAAGGTTTAGTAAATGTTAAAAATTTGCTTATAAAATTATCTCACATCAGTGAGTATTCAACTACTGTAACTTTGTATTGCTTATAGTAAACACAACATTAATCTGTTGTTTTAATGAATATAGTTAAGATTGCATTCTAATTTGATTTACAACCATGAATGAAGACTACTTAATTCCAATGTATCAAATTGTTCTCCGATATTATTCCTTAATTAGAATTACGACAGATCGTAGTGAACCGTTGAGATCAAGAAATCTTTTATTTGATAATCCAATTTATCACTGAAACATGAAGAGTTCCTTTCGTTTTAATAGTGTTATCGAGTCCAGTGGATAAGTTGCTGCAGGTTTGTATTTAAATATTGTTGTTTAGGTCAACAGCCGAAAGGCTGGTTTGAACCTCTAGAGGTTTTACTAAGTAAAACGAGGAGTGAGGTGGTGTACCATTGCCTTCCTCACTGAGTGGAAAAGTACGCTTATCAGCATGCCGGGCCCTCTGAAAAGCACATATTTTCCACTCTGTAAATGACAACTTCACTTCATTCACCACAGGGTCTGGCTGTACAATGAAATTCATTACTTTCAGAGAATATAACTCTGATTACAGTGTCTTTTACACCTCTACCTCTTCTGTTCTTAAATGATTCAGTCATTTAATTGGCTGACCATGTGATAAGAAACAGAACTATTTATTTTAGCCCTGCAACAAACAGATTGAGTGTAAATAATTTGACACTCCACCTGTCTGTTATGGGCAGGTATTTAAATAATTTAACGTATATTAACACATTCGGGCCTACGAACGTACGTGATACGTCTGCCCAATTTCACCGCCAGGTCCTAACGACGTATGTCATACGTCCTTTCTTTCTTTCTATAGGTTTTATATGAAAACGACGTAACTAATACGTCTGTAGGCATAAACTACGTGTTCCTTTAACATTTTAGTAACAATTCCTATCACAGATAGCACCCCACATTACGAAAAATTTTGTAGCAAACCAAATTGTAATGGCAGCGTGTTTATGTTGTTGTTTCCTATTAGGTTATGTGCGTGGACAGTGCGTCCGTATTTATAAGTTATAACGTGTTGTGTAATATTTGTGTTGGCATATTTTTTTGTTTGTATTTCAAAACCATGTCGCGTAAAACATTTACAGCTTGGAATTATTATAAATGTTTTTTTTTTTTGTTTAACGTCCAACTTTTCTGCAATTACTGCTAATGCAGACGTTGAAGGATGAAATGGTTTTTTTGTAATGTATGAAAATATGTCATGCCTAAATGGAATTCGAACCCAAGACCGCATGATGAGAGGCAAGCACGTTACCAACTACGCCAATGCGGCCGGCAAATGTTGAATGAAGGATCAGATTTAGATTCATTGGATGAAGATTTTTTTTCACCAAATAGGGCTTGCTTTGTAAAAATTTATTCATTTATAAACAGTGTACAATATACAAGTGTATTAGAAGAAACTTTGATCTACATTCTACAAACTTTAGATAAAATACATTCAAGATAAGACTATTCAGGTCATTGTAATTTATCTGTAAAATTAGCTAAAAACATCCAGGATCTGGGTCTTAATCCATGTTCTAAGTTCCAGGCCCGAAAGTGTTAAGTGAACATCATTATGTAATCTTTTTAAAGTTTTTTTTATAAAATTATCAGGTTGTTTATACGAGGGTCATTTAAATATAAACCAGAATTTTCGTCGTTGGACCTGAGCAGCACAGCATGTTAGGGAATCAGTGGTGGGTGGATGGAGACAGGATAGCCATGCCTACCACTCTCGCACTCATGTTTGCCATTTCAGTAATTCTGTGCATGAAAGGGAAATATCAGTATCTGTTGCGCAACATGTTATTGTTTATTTTCTGGGAAGTGAAGATGTGAAATCAAGTGGAATTTTAAATAGACTTTGAGCCCAGTTTGCAGAAAACAAGATAACCCCAGAAAAGAATAGGATGAGTATGGTATAGAGGAAAGACCAGTGAGAAGAAAGCGAACAATAGCAGACGAGGATGGATGATGTGCTCTGAGGAACTCACCACTTGTATAACAAGAAAGCACTCTCAAGGAGAACCAAGATTAGACATTATAATACTGTCATAGAACCTGTGTGTCTGAACGCGAGTGAATGCCTTTGAATGACCAGAAAGGCTGGTCTAAGAGAAACAAAGAAATCTGAGAGAAAGATCCTCTGCGAGATAATGAGTTTGAAGATAGTAGACGGACAATATAGTTTACAAGGTCCAGAAGAACCGTAGAAGGAAAATAAACAGTTAATGGAAACGATTAGAAGAAGCAGATGAAAATTTTATGGACTGTACCTGAACCTGTATAGAATAAATGAGAATTAATTAATAAAACAAATTTTAAGATACTAAACAATAGACCTAAGGTGTTGGATAAATGGTTTAAACAAGTCAGATAGAATATTAAGAAAACTGGAATAAACCGAGAAAACGTAATGAACTGAATTTAATTCCGACAGTTAATTACAGACTTTAAGGTCTTCCTAGAAGAGCAAAAACAGAATATCAAGTGGATATAAGAAAGGAGAAAAACCTACAGTGAATGAATGCTGAGAATGCGGGCTATAAAAAAAAGCTTTCAGAAACTTTGAGAGTCATTTGACGTGGCCTAAAATTGCCCCAATACGTGAAAAAAATTGGTTTGGCAGTATTTGTTAATAAGCAGGTTGATAATTTTCAATAAGCTTATATTTCAAAAATACAAAATCCTGAGGGTCCACAAATCTCAAAAAACTCTTACCAGAGGAATAACTGAAAACCACTGGTATAATTAATCTGCCAAGTAAGAAGTTCACTATTTTTTTTGTTTTTTTTTTTTTTTTGTTTAATGTCAGACTGTTCTGCAATTACTGCTAATGCAGACGGTGAAGGGTGAAATGATTTTTTGTAACGTATGAAAATATGCCGTGCCTGAATGGGATTTGAACCCAAGACTGCATGATGAGAGGTGAGCACGTTACCAACTACGCCAATGCGGCCGGCAGTTCACTGAATACACTATTTGAACATTATGTTAACCACAAAAACAACTAGTCCCATAACTTTAATTGAACAGTTAAAAATCATTATTTTATTTGCTTGATATTCAAGTATTCTGTTTTAGGAATATCAATCATAAATAAGGAGTTCCCATATTTCATTATTGGAAAAAATTAGCAATAAATATGAGTTATGATAATTATATGTTAGGTGTAATATTTAGTGTTTCAACAACTTAATTAGGATTGTTCTTGTTATGTTTGCAGAAGCTATACAAAAAGAAGTGGGATGAGTGCCTACAGTTCCACCTACGGTTTTACTATTCTTCGTATTTTAAAACCTAGAGTATAGTTCTTTGACCTGGGATTTGTCACAAGCTGAGTTGCGAAGTACCTATTTAATTTTGAACAATTAATTAAAAAAATGATTCTGTTGTGTAACATGTTGCAAGTTTTCAGTATTTCTTCACGATGTTAATTACACAATTCATGTAGTACACTGCTAACTCATTTTATCTGAACATGGAACTGTTTCGGATAAAAGTTTTCACCATAAACTGTGTACAGATGAGTTGTGAAGATTTAACGAAACAATTTTTAAAGCAAAAATAACAATTTTTTTTTCAACTTGTTTCGAGTACATTAATTAATATTGTAAAGTCAAAAATTGTGATATACCTACTTCCATGTTTACCACAACCCTTATGTACTTTTGTAAAAAACATAATCAACTTCATCATGAGGTTATCTACCCTTAAACAGGTCTCTTGCGCCTTGTTTGTCTCCAGCTTGTTCCGTTTTGTATTTGTCTTAATTTCTCAACAGTTAAATACCCTCTTTTAAATCGTCTATATCTTTTATTTTTAGACATTCGCTTTTCTTTTTTACTTCTACGTATCCTTTTAACTTAAATTTAAATAAACCTTGTCCTCTGATTTAATGTCTTAGAAGATTATTGACCTGGGCTTCTCATTTGAGTTAAGGGTTGGTGCGGGAAACTCATTGCATCGACTCCACTTCCCTACACCCCCAGCCTTTCATCTGCAGTCAGTTCCTATGATACTTTACTAATACAGTAAAACCTCGCTTATTCAAACCTTGCTCAACCATAACCCACTTAACCAAAACAGATCAAATTTTTTTTTTAATTTGCTAATTACTTAATCTCAGTATTGTATATATTTTTTTCTTGAATAGGGCTAATTTTAGACAATGTAAGGTGACTTGAGACGTTTCTAGAAGCTCTTTTTGCAGCCCACATTCTCAGTATTCGTTTACTGTAGGCTTTTCTCCTTTCTTCTGTCCACCCTGTATTCTGTTTTTGGCCTTCATGGAAGCCCTTAAAGTTCATAATTAGTTGTCTGAATTTGATTCGGTTAATTAAGTTTTCTCGGTTTATTCCAGTTTTCTCAGTATTCTTTTTGACTTCTTTAAACCACTTATTCGACACTTTAGGTCTATTATTTAGTGTCTTAAAAATTTGTTTTGTCAACCAATTGTCATCCGTTCTACATAGTTGTCCAAAAAATTTTAGTCTTCTTTTTCTAATTATTTCCATTAATCGTTCATTTTCATCGTACAGTTCTTCTCGACCTCTGAGTAACAATAATTGTGAACAATCGTAACTTATATTGTGTGTCTACTATCTTTGGATCCATTATCTTGCGGAGGATCTTTCTCTCAAATTTCTCTGCTTCTCCAATACTGTATATATGTACAGTACAGCACTTATACATATCGTAAATTTAGGTACAACACTGAGTAAGATTAAATAAATTACGAATATAAGGGTTCACTATTATGGGAATTCGTTTACAAATGTGTATGTTAAACTGTCATTTATCTGTCGTGACAGAAATATCTACAGAATACCTCACTATTTATTTCCAGCAGTTCGACCCTAATACTCCTGACCTGAGCAATAACATGTGTTTTTAATAAAATGATGGGGTGATATTGCCACAACGTAACTTTTTCGTCAAAAACCACTGTCTCTCTTGAAAGACTATAAACAATTGAAATTAGATACAGTATGGTAGGTCCTCACTATAACGGACTCCAATACAATAAACTTTCACTATAATGGATTTCAAATTAGAAAACAAACCACAACAATAAACAATAATTGTGAACAAAAACCCAAACTTTCTAGTGTATATGACACCATTGATACAATGATTTCGTACATAGATTTATCGAAAGAACAAGATATCCAACACTTTTGTGAACATTTTAGGCAATATAAAGAATTTATTATTAGAAAACAACATCACTCCAGTGCACAGTTATAAATTAATAATTTTTTACTTTTATATTTTGTTACTGTATTTTCCATTTTAATTTCAACTGTTTAAAAAGCTCGGTTGAAAGAATAACGTAAAGTGTATAAAAATATAAATGTAGCTGAATGTGCAAGTGTAAAATAAGTGTTCCATTATTAGTGTACTAAATAAGTTTGTATTACCTTTTCTTAATCTGTACATGTTTGATTATTTTGCCCGTTTTTTTGACATCTAATTAATGTTGTTAAGACAAATTTTTCCATTATTGGCACTGACTATTACCATGATACGTAAAATTTTAATGTATTTACTTTAATGATTATCTTATATTGGTTACAAAACATTTAAACTGGCTATGATTTTGACGTAAATATTAACAGCTACGACAAAAATTGCTGCTTTGCCCATTTGTATTTCGTTATAACAAACTTCCGCGACAATGGACCATGGCTTCCCCCATTTAATTCGTTGTAATGAGGACTTTAAATATTAAATGCTGCACAGTTTTAAATTTTATTGTCTTGAAATTACTGTATTTTCCTTTATACATACTAATGAACAGTCATAAGAAATACTGTACATTCACTGTTAACTGTTTGTAAACCCTATAAGTATATCTTTGCATGTTATCCGGAATTTCTTATATACAAAATCGAGTCCGCGCTATATATTTTGGTTAATGGGGTTTTTACAATACTACGATTTTGTATTTGTACGTTTTCTTTGCATGCTAACTTTGTCATGTATTAAAAATGTTCATTTCGAAACAAATTTATAATATTTTGTTGGTGAAATATTATTTACTGTTGTACATAATCATTATAAATGCAATTACTAATGCTAGCATATCAAATGAAATGAGCAGTATTATCCAATGTAAGTTATCATTTCTGTGATACATTGTTATTTTTCATGTAATCCTATTTTCAAATTGCCTCTTAACTCATTTTTATCTAATTTTTATTCTGTTTAATTAGTATGTAGCAGTTCTACCTGGCAGATGGAAGGTCTAATTTTTATAAAACTAGTTTGTACGGCATCCACAATAAATTAGATGCCCAGGACAGTGTCTCTTTTCTTCCTCTTGAATGATTTCTTTCAATTTTCTTTTCTCTTTCACATCCTTCATTTCTTACGCTGTTGGTCCATTTTATTTTATAATATCAATTGCAATATATAAAGAAGTAATTTGTATTGTAGCTTTGTGACACAATGAATTGTAAATAAAAAATTTGTATTGTTATATTGTTTTATTGTTGATATTTATTCAGTATTGTAATCACTGGAATAATGTTTTGTCATTTTTGTACAAATTTATTATATAAAGTATAGTAATAATTTGTAATGAAGGAGTTGCTTCATGATGAGGATGTTATTTATGAATAAATAAATTATTTATTTATTTATTGTCTGTTTTTATTTTTACTTTCTCTTGCCCTATGTAGGGCTAGGCAATATTTAAGTCAATATTCTTAAATTGAGTTTTCACCGGAAATACATGTTTTAGGCCCTCTGGACCTAAAAAACATGTTTCTTTACAATTGGTGCATGAACAAATTATCTCAAGAACGGAATTTTTTACAAATTGAAATTTTGAACGTAAATTAGGTACCACTACAGGACCTGACACGAGTATTTTCATTAAAATCGGTCAACCGAAAGTAGTATTTATTTTTGTGATTTTTCACTTTTTGTGATTTTCTTAAAACCGGCTTAAAAGTGCTTATCAATATGTAAGCATTTTATTTGTCACAAATAAAATTAGCTAAAAGATGCTGTAGAGTGATTTATGATCCAATGGATTTTTTTTAAATAACATCTACTTAATAAAAACAATCTTTTAACTTTTTTGGCTTGATGAGTAAGTCACAGAAAAAATTTAACTAGCTACTATCCTATACTGGACAACAGATACATTTATTTTTTGCGTAAATTTTCTTTGAATTCCTATGTGGGTATGTTGAAATCTGTTCAATTTAGAACCATAAGCAACCCTATGACCCAATGAGGTGTATTCTTGTACAAACTCAGGCCGACCATTCCTGTAGTTTATGGTTAATTGAACCCCAATCATTAAAGAACACCGGTAAGCACTGTCTAGTATTCAAGTCTGTACAAAAGGAACCTTTAGTTAGCAACATTTACTAGTATTCGAACCAGAACCTTCGTCTCCGAAAATCAGCTGTTAAACAGCTCATTCGCAGCGACGTCATTCCCGCTGGACCAACCTGGTGGGTTATTTCACGAATTGAAAAGAAAAACATACAAACCGTTTAAATTCATCAAATCACATTTTATTCTCCTATAATAGACTAACATTTTTTTAATTATCTACTGTGCGTGTACATTGCAATCTGCTCAGTTCAGAACACTAAGCAACCCCATGACCTAATGAGATGAGGATGATATGTATGTCGTGTAAATGAGGTACTTACAGTCTTGTACAGACTCAGGCCGACCATTCCTGGAGAGAGTATGGTTAATGAACCCCAACCATCAAAGTACACTGGTAACCACTGTCTATTATTCCAATCCGTATAAAAGTAATTACCTTTACTAGTTTTTGAACCAGGAACCATCGTCTCCGAAAATAACAGCTAATTTGCGGTGACGTCTTTACCACTGGACTGACCCGGTGGGTGATGTAATAAATTAAAAATAAAAACATACATAGAGAATAAACACAATTATTCTCCTGTAATAACAATTGCTTCTAAATATGCTTACTTTAAATCTGTATGAAACGATTTATTGATTTATTCCTGACAGGCCTATTCAAAAAACTTATTTAAATAAAAGTTTATTTTCTTTTTGGTATCCTCCACTTACATTTTTGAGTATAAAAACATATAACTTTTATACGGATTTGAGTGCTAGACAGTAGTTACCGGTGTACTTCGATGGTTGGGGTTCAATTAACCATACTCTCTCAGGAATGGTCGGCCTGAGTCTGTACAAAACTACACCTCATTTACACTTCATACATATCATCCTCATCTCATTGGGTCATGGGGTTGCTTATTATTCTGAATTGAACAGATTGCAGCATACACACATTAGGGATTAAAAAAAAAACATAAATATCCTTTTGTGAATGATGAGCCAATGTTACCCATTACGGCCCAAAATAACCTTGGTTTACGATTGTGGTAAAGACCCATTAGACCGCCTCCGGAGCATAGTGGTTAGTGCGCTAGACTACCACGCGGAGGTCCCGGGTTCTATTCCGGACCAGGGTCTGGACACTTTCACAAGTCAAAACCCACTGTTATCATGCATTTCCACCCACCGTAGTCGCTAATAACCAGGCAGTTGATGCGACGGGTCTTTTCCGTTTTCTGTATGCCAATATAAAATCCAAATTCCGTGAAGGGTTACACAATTCTCCCAGTCCTGCGTCTAGCGAGCCAATCTGACTATAGTCCAGCCTCTCTTAGTTTGCTCCTAATGTAAACAAATAAAGCTCAATTTACACATGTAGGACTGTGCGCAGACCGTGCTGCTACCGTGTCGCGACTGTTTTGAATGAAAAATGGTCTAGTCTATTTGAATTGTTAGGATAAGTCGTTTTTAATTTACACATATAGGACTGTGCTGCTACCGTGCGCAGACCGTGCTGTCTTCGACTGCTCGAGAAAGGATTCATCAAGGTCACGACAGATGACAGTCCGACACAGTCGGCGCATAGTACCCTACGGTTTAGATCGACCTACGGCGGTCTTAAGACCGCCCTAGGACCACCTTCGGCCAGTCTAGACCGGTGCGCGCCTGTGTTTTTCAGATTCGATTAATTTATTCAACGTCTTTTATTATTTTTTAAAGTTCTTATTTTTTATTATGCTTTTATAAATGAAAGGGAAAAGGAAAAAGTTGAAACAATAGAGAAATTATAATAAACTACAGTTTTCATGTTAGATAATATGCAACATGCCATATCTGTTATTATCTGCTTGTACTAGGACCTCTTGTTATCGCATCAACTTGCCATGGAACCTTTCCTCGTCACTCAAAAAAAATACTAAATTTTCTACAAACTTCTATGGCCTCTGTGGTACCACGACCTCCGACATTTGAAATGGAAGTGAGTAATTGCGCTGATTTGTCAGATTCGGAATCGTCACATGAAAATTCAAAATAATCTTCGTGAAGATAATTATGTAAAACACAAGCAGCGAGCGTAACTTTCTCCGCGTTTTCAGGTTTCATTTGAAGACGCCCATAGAATACTCGGAATCGTTGTACCAGTTGGCCAAGAGCATTTTCTGAGGTACGCCGGGCTCTTGATAGACGATAATTGAATATTTTTTCATTTTCATTATTCTGCGAAGAAGGTCTTGGGTAGGGTCGCATCAAATATTTCTTAAGAGGGAAACCTTCGTCTCCCACCAGGACAAAGGGCAATGGATCTGAAGTTCCTGGTAATAGCTCTGCTAAAGGTACATGCAGTGTCCCTTTTTCCAGATTCTGGCCAAGATTCGATGTTCTCAATATACCGCCATCACTAGATTTCCCGTAGCCTCCTACATCCACGACTACAAATTTGTAATTTGCATCTACTATAGCCAGCAACACAATTAAATATGAGCCTTTATAATTAAAATAAAGTGAACCGCTATTTGGAGGTGCTTGTATCACTACATGCTTCCCATCAATCGCACCAATGCAGTTTGGGAATTGCCAGTGATAGTTAAATTCTTCTGCAATTTTCCTCCACTTGCTTTCCGATGGAGATGGTAGAAATAATGGTGACAGCTTTTCCCAAATATAGTTGCATGTTTCCACGATGATTTTATGAATGGTGCTGGGGGATATTCTATAACTGTAACTCAAAGATATTTGATTACTTCCGGATGCTAGAAACCTGAAAATAATAAAATGAATAGAAAAAAGTAAATGAGTATTAACGCACACGAGTGTAGTAAAATATTTCATAATTATACGTGTATGTATGTAATTCTTTATTCTCTCAGATGTATTCGACTATTCTAACCAAATAATGAACAATGTGTATCTTTATATTATAAATAAAAATAAATATTTTTTTTTATTAATTGAAAGAAATCAACAAACCTCAATGTTAAGCCTAATCTCTCTTCTGGTGATATGCACCTCCGCCATTTGGTGTTGTGTTTCGTAAGCTCAGGTCTTAATGATTCCAGTAAATATTCAAATTTGTGGACACTCAATCGAAAATAGTTAACGAACTTGTTTGAATCTTCTCTCAATTTATTAAATATTGTGTGAAATTCTCCCTCCTCTTCTCTAGCCCTGTATAAATTTTGAACCCAATAGGTTTTTCTTTATCTTATTTTCTTCCGTTCTTCTTCTTGTACTAGTTCATATAAGCAGCAGGCAACAATTACGTCCTCTTCGTCTTGATCCATTAAATTAAGTCTATAACTACGAACGAGAGACTACTACTGCACGGTGAGCAGTCGACAACAGCATCGACGGTCGGTAGGCGCAAAATACCATACGTGTAAATTGAAACGGCCGAACATAGTCGTGACACGGTAGCAGCACGGTCCGCGCACAGTCCTACATGTGTAAATCCAGCTTAATGACGTCACTGAGCATGCGCATTATATCTAAATGTGTACACGATGATTAAAAAGTAACAACTAAATACTTTCAAAAGTATTTAAATACAAAATACTTTTAAAAGTATTTTTCTAAATTAAATTGTTAGGCCTACATCATATCACGACTGATGTTTTTAGTACTTTAAGTACTTATAATTTAAAAAATAGTTAACTTAATAGGAATACGACATCCATAAAGTCACGGACTCTAGTGTGCACCCTGTAGTAGCTGGTTTTGGTTTGTTGACAGTAGGAGCAAACTTAGAGCGGCTGAACTATACCCAGTCTACTGTGAATTTTATAGAGTTACTTAATAATATTCGGATAAAGGAAGACCCTGCATAGTTCATTCAAGATAGGGGTTATTACATAATCCCAGAAGATGTGGTAACAAATCTGGTGTGAAACACTCACATAACTTTCTCTTGCCAGTGCAAATAATTAACAATAAAACTAACATTAGTAATAAAAAATTAGAAATAAACAAAAAACTAACCTCAATAAACGTAACCTAATTTTAATCATTATATGAAAGACGCAAAATGAAAATCAACCTCAGTTCGGCTCAAAAATACGGAAAATCACTTTCACACTAAATTACTCTCTGTAGAGAAAAATGTTTTAAGTAAAAGTTGTAGATCTTTTTATTTCCTATAAAATTAATTATATACACTTTTGTCGTAAAATGCATACTAAGGCCGAAATCTTAAAAAAATCGATTTTTCACACGTTTTCGTGAGAAAAAAACAAGAAATCGCTAATTACTGCTAAACTAAGCGTTGTACAAAAAAATGTTAGCAATAAAAGTTGTAGGTTTTTAAATTCCCTACAACTTTTATTGTATAAATTTTTGCGCTAAAATTTATATTAAAGCCGTATCTTAAAAAAACAATTTCTTTACGTGAAAACAGCCTCACCAATAATTACAGCAAACATGGCGCCTACCCTATCTTGTAGAGCATAAAAAATTGAGTAAACCAGGCGATTTTTAAAAAAAATCGTAGGACCAGTTTTTGAGAAAATAGCAAAAAAGTGAAAAATTACACGAATAAACTACTACTTCCGGTTGACCGATTTTGATGAAAATGTTCGTGTCGGGTCCGGTAGTGGTATGTAACTTAAGTTTTAAGTTTGAAGTTCGTACGATGTTTCGTTCTTGAGATATTCTGTTCACACACACACACACACACAGACCAATCGCTAAAAACATGTTTTTTGGGTTCAGGGGGTCTGAAAACGTGTAGATCCGGTGAAAACTCGATTTCGAAAAATCGACATGAAAACAATACTTTCCTTCCTATATATTCATATAGGCAAGAGAAAGTAAAAAGTATGTGTGAAACACTCACACGACTTCCCCATTTTCCAATGTAAATAATTTAAAAATTTAACGTAATAGTAATGTAGTAATAGTAAAATAAAACAACAGAACGTGTTACATAGTACTATACACTATGACTGGGAAGGACGTGTGTACGCGTGCGTGAGTGTGTTTGTCTCAGCAAGAGTATTCAGTAAAGCAGGGAGTGGGAGAAATGAACAAGTATGCAACTCTTCAGGGAATTCGGATTTGATAGTGGCATACAGAAAACGGAAAAGACCTGATGCGACTTTAAATAAATAAATAAAAATCTGGTGTGAAACACTCACACAACTTTCTCTTGCCAATGCAAATAATTAATAATAAACCTAACATTATTAATAAAATATTAGAAATAAACAAAAACTAACCTCAAAAACATAACCTTATTTTAATCATGAGTGAATGACGCAAAATGACAATCGAACTCAGTTTGGCTTAAAAATACGGAAAATCACGCTTTCTCTCTAAACTAGGCTCTGTAGAGAAAAATGCTTTAAATAAAAGCTGTAGATCTTTTAATTTTCTATAAATTTAATTATATACACTTTTGTCGTAAAATGCATTCTAAGGCCAAAATCTTAAAAACGATTTTTCACACGTTTTCGTGAGAAAAAAACAGAAAATCGCAAATTACCGCTAAAGTAAGCGTTATACAAAAAAATGTTTGAAATAAAAGTTGTAGGTTTTTAAATTCTCTACAACTTTTATTATATAAGTTTTTGCGCTAAAATTTATATTAAAGCCGTAATCTTAAAAAAACAACGTTTTTACGTGAAAACAGCCTCACCGAGAATTTCAGCAAACATGGCGCCTACCCTATCTTGTAGAGAATAAAAAATTGAGTAAAATAGGCGATTTTAAAAAAAATCGTAGGACCAGTTTTTGAGAAAATCGCAAAAAACTGAAAAATTATACGAATAAACTACTACTTCCGGTTGACCGATTTTGATGAAAATGTTCGTGACGCGTCCGGTAGTGGTATGTAACTTAAGTTTCAAGTTTCAAGTTCGTACGATGTTCCGTTCTTGAGATATTCTATTCACACACAGACCAATCGCTAAAAACATGTTTTTTGGGTTCAGGGGGTCTGAAAACGTATAGATCCGGTGAAAACTCGATTTCGAAAAATCGACATGAAAACAATACTTTCCTTCCTATATATTCCATATAGGAAAGAGAAAGTAAAAATATCCTTTTAACCCTTTCAATCCTAAATTTTTTAACTTACACAAACAAATATGTGTACATTGTTTCATACACTTTACTGACATTTAAGTGAAATAAAATCACTTTTAGACCTTCAGCCTTTTTTTGATGGCGTGACACATCTGTCACATTGGGCTTGATGGTATTAAAGTTCCCAACAATATGAATAAGTAAAAATCATGTACAGGCTTCCTAAACAAAATTATCTTGCTTAGATTTGTAGCAAAGCATTATTTAAGACTTAAAAAAAGTTACAATTCAAAAATATTGGTAAAATGGACAAAATCAGTATTTACAGTCTAAAAAATATACTTTTGTATATACATTCAACATACCCGAAGAAATGCTACTTTATTTTAGTAAATAAACACGAATATTTAAGACTAAAACTAACTTTAAAAAGAAACTAATGGTCGCGTCCGTGGCGTCGTGGTCAGCATCTTACACTGCAAAGCGGAGGTCTCAGGTTCGATTCCTGGCTAGGGTACAGAAAATTATTACACTTCACATCCAGCGCTCTTTAATCAAAAGTAGTCGCTAACAATTAAAGTTTTTGTGTCTGTTATTTCACTCCAATGTGACTTCTCTGCCACACTGGGTAAGAAAGGGTTAATTATTTAGTTAATACAGAAAGTACTATGCTGACTGGGGTTCTGTGTGACCCAAAAGTGCCCATAAAAATAAAGGGAAGAGTCTACAGAGCGGCGGTTAGACCAGCACTTGTCTATGGCAGCGAAGAAGCTTGGGCACTTAAGAGAGCGCATGAACAGAAACTCCACACTACAGAGATGCGCATGCTGCGATGGGCGGGAGGAGTCACATTGAAGGATAAGGTGCGGAATGAGCATATAAGGGGAACCTTCAAAGTTGCTAATATAGCAGAAAAGGTGCGAGAGTCCAGGATGAGATGGTATGGTCATGTGCTCAGGAGAACGGATGATCATGTCGTGAAGAGGTGCCTTTCCATGGCTACAGGGAAGAGAGGAAGGGGTAGACCCCTTACCACGTGGATGACGAATGTCCAAAGAGACATGAAAATGTTGGGCTTATCCGAGGAAGACGCACAGGAGCGTAACAAATGGAGCTCTCTGATTGGGAAAGCCGACCCCGCGTAACGGGAAGAGGCGAGGCCAAAGAAGAAGAAGAAGAAAGTACTATAATAATAAGAAATTTGCCGATGATTTTTATCGTAAATTTAGTGGCCATACACACGTGACTATAAAAAGACATTTGCGTTTAACATTAGTTCTATTAAACATAGTTACGGTCTAATGAAAAATGCACATTAATTAAACGGCCTAGTTAATAGATACAAACACATTCTTGTTAATTAATTGATTGAGAAACATGTCTGCATTAAACTTGGGCTGTATTATATACGTATTTACTGCGCACTGACAAAAATAATATATTTGTTTATAGTGTAAAAATACCTATCACGAAAATTGCATTGTATAATATTTACTATACATTTCATTTTTGATTCTAGTCATAACCAGTTAACCGTTGCGAAACACCGATAGTTAATTTTATAAATATTTTTACTGTCTCTTGCCTATATGAATATATAGGAAGGAAAGTATTGTTTTCATGTCGATTTTTCGAAATCGAGTTTTCACAGGATCTACACGTTTTCAGACCCCCTGAACCCAAAAAACATGTTTTTAGCGATTCGTCTGTGTGTGTGTGTGTGTGTGTGTGTGTGTGCGTGCGTGCGTGCGTGCGTGCGTGCGTGCGCGCGCGCGCGCGCGCGCGCGCGTGTGTGTGTGTGTGTGTGTGTGTGTGTGTGTGTGTGTGTGTGTGTGAACATAATATCTCAAGAACGGAATATCATACGAACTTGAAACTTGAACTTAAGTTACATATCACTACCGGACCCGACACGAACATTTTCATCAAAATCGGTCAACCGGAAGTAGTAGTTTATTCGTATAATTTTTCACTTTTTTGCGATTTTCTCAAAAACTGGTCCTACGATTTTTTTTAAAAATCGCCTCATTTACTCGATTTGTTATGCTCTACAAGATAAGATAAGCACCATGTTTCCTGAAATTCTTGGTGAGGCTGTTTTCACGTAAAAAATTGTTTTTTTAAGATTGCGGCTTTACTATGCATTTTACCGCAAAAATGTATATAATAAAAGTTGTAGAGAATTTAAAATTCTACAACTTTTATTTCAAAGATTTTTTTGTATAACGCTTAGTTTAGCGGTAATTAGCAATTTTATGTTTTTTCTCACGAAAACGTGTGAAAAATACATTTTTTAAGATTTCGGCCTTAGTATGTATTTTACGACAAAAATGAATATAATAAAATGTATAGGAAATCAAAAGATCTACAACTTTTATTTAAAGAATTTTTTTGTACAGTGCGTATTCAAGCGTGAAAGTGCGATTTTCCGTATTTTTGAGCCAAACAGGTTGATTTTAATTTTGTGTCTTTCACTCATGATTCAAATTAGGTTATGTTTAATGAGGTTAATTTTTTGTTTATTTCTAATGTTTTATTATTAATGTTAGGTTTATTGTTAATTATTTGCATTGGCAAGAGAAAGTTTGTGTGTTTCACACCAGATTTTGATTCTAGTCATAACCAGTTAACCGCTGCAAAACACAGATAGTTAATTTTATAAATATTTTTTGTTTGGAGTATACGTACCTTCCAGCTCTGTTTCTGATCGTTACAATTAAATAAATAAATAAATAATGTTTTGTTCTTGTTCGTTTTAACCTTTATGAACTTTACTCGAGTGTTCTAGAATATTCGTCCGTTACAAAACTAATAGCGGCGTTTTGATAAGATCATTTTTATATTCTAGTAAGTTCTAGGTTGAATTACAAATAACTATTTAATAAACGAACTAACGGAATATCTTCCCTTTTCGGCTTTAAAATTTTTTTTTCATATCATTTACTTAACCGGCCTATTGGTGTAGTGGTCAGAGAAACTGTCTTCTGTACTAGATGTCCCGGTTCAATTCCCGGTCAGGTCTCGATTATTTTCTCATCACTCGTGTTATCTGTTCCCTTCATAATCTGCGTTAGCCTTAATACACACAACATCCCGACATAAACAAAAATTCTTACTTATCCATCCAGACGAGAACGAAAAACAATGTGCGAGCAGTTTTTGATAACGTCTTTTTGTTTATATTTGTATCTATATAGCATGTTTATGTCATTAGTAGCTTTGATTCTGGAGGTTTAATTACATTTTTGACGATCAGTCTAAAACCCTAACCAAGTCCATTTTCTCTTCATTTTTTTAAAGTTTCTAAGTTCTTAATTATCACGGAATTCTTAATTAAATAAAAATAAAAATTAAATTTTATTATAATAAATTGAAACGTTAATGGAATCCGACTTCTTCAGTGTGGCCATAGTGGTCAGCGCAACTGTTTTCTACGCCAGAAGTCCCGGATTCGATTCCCGGTCACGTTTGACTGTTTTCGTCATCCAATTTCATCAATAATCCTTCTTTGTCTACATTAACATCGATGTGTAAAATATTTGGTCGTAAAACAGAAAAAAATCGATGGATCTGCGAAAAGTAACATTACGAATATTTGTGCAAACTAAATTTTTATAATCAATATGTCGATTCATCGCGTTATTTAATAATGTTTTGTTTGTATGCTATTTTTGTTTGTTACTTATCCTTCGTAGTTACTACTGTATGTATAAATATTTAAATAATAATTTTATCAATTTAATAAATTAAAGTGAAAAAGTCACGTCAACGGTTTTGTCTGTAGGTAGCGATTACTGTGGGATATAGAACGGTAGATCCCGTGAATATAGAATTTCAGATCCCGTGAACGAAGTATCTCATAAACGGAAAAAGTTATCGTACACAGTTAAAACTTGGAACTTAAGTTAGGTATGCCTTTAGCGTCATCCACTCGTGGTAAAAATTCTAATTTATATTTCTTTATTTACATCGGCAAGATAGAAAGTTGTGTGAGTGTTTCACACCAGATTTTTTTGTATCGTCCGTATTTAAGGGGAGCACACTTTCCTCGAAAATCGTAAAAAAATCGATTTTTCTAATTTTGCCGCCATTGTCTTCTGTATCTTTTTCTGTGTAATTACATATAAAAATTATAACTGTACGATAGAAATTACGGAAGCTATGCAGATTTTTGTTAAGTAATGTTTTGACCAGAATTTCTTTTAATTGAGTTAATCTGTGGAAACAAATTAAGAGTTGCGATATTCAAAGAACATAAAGCTGAGAAGGCAATGGAAAGTGTGTCAAAAAAGCAAGAAAAGACAAAAAAGTAAATTATTTAAGGAAAAAGAACAGCCTGGTGAGGATCAATATTATGGTGCAGCCGATTTTAGGGTAAGTAAAACTTAAAAGCTCATTTCCCGCAAATTTACTTTTTCCATAAAGGTACATTTTCCCAAAACTTAAAAGGTTGAAATTTTTTGAGCATGTTTTCCAGTATAATTGTGACGTATGGTACTAGAATCATTGTAGTATTATAACTAAGTTTGAAATAAAATAAAAAATTCTACAAAAAGAATTAAATTGTTTTTGCATTTTTCAAAAACAATTTCTCGAAATGGTATCGCTAGCTCTGTATTAATAACTCTAGTACCAGAGCTTAAAAAGATGTCATAAAAAAGGCACAAAAAAAATTAAAGCCCTAACTCTTAACGGTTTTTACTTTCTCTTGCCTATATGAATTTATATAGGAAGGAAAGTATTGTTTTCATGTTGATTTTTCGAAATCGAGTTTTCATCGGATCTACACGTTGTCAGACCTCCTGAACCAAAAAAACATGTTTTTAGCGATTGGTCTGTGAGTATGTGTGAACAGAATATCTCAAGAACGGAACGTCGTACGAACTTGAAACTTAAAACTTAAGTTACATACAACAAAATTTAAAACATTTTCATAAAACATTTTCATCAAAATCGGTCAACCGGAAGTAGTAGTTTATTCCTGTAATTTTTCAGATTTTCTCAAAACTGGTCCTACGATTTTTTTAAAAATCGGCTCATGTACTAATTTTTTTATGCTCTACAAGATAGGGTAGGCGTCATGTTTGCTGAAATTCTCGGTGAGGCGGTTTTCACGTAAAGAAATAGTTTTTTTAAGATTACGGCTTCATTATAAATTTTAGCGCAAAAATTTATTTAACAAAAGTTGTAGAGAATTTAAAAACCTACAACTCTTATTTCTAAGATTTTTTTGTATAACGCTTAGTTCAGCAGTAATTAGCGATTTTCTGTTT
This sequence comes from Catonia carolina, assembly GCA_035578175.1. Taxonomy (NCBI): domain Eukaryota; kingdom Metazoa; phylum Arthropoda; class Insecta; order Hemiptera; family Achilidae; genus Catonia; species Catonia carolina. Next base: position 15,780,909 of record JAQMRL010000013.1, read on the forward strand.
TTTTCTCACGAAAACGTGTGAAAAATCTATTTTTCGGCCTCAGTGTGCATTTTACGGCAAAAGTGTATATAACTAATTTTATAGGAAATAAAAAGATCTACAACTTTTATTTAAAGCATTTTTTTCGACAGAGCCTAGTTTAGTGTGAAAGAATGATTTTCCGTATTTTTAAGCTGAACTGAGGTTGATTTTCATTTTGCGTCTTTCTTTCATGATTAAAATTAGGTTATGTTATTAAAGTTAGTTTTTTGTTTATTTCTAATGTTTTATTAATAACGTTAGTTTTTATTTTAATTATTTTCGTTGGCAAGAGAAGGTTGTGTGAGTGTTTCACACTAGATTTTTTAGAAACGTGTACCTAAAAAGAGATCAATTTAACAACATGCCTTAGATAGGTGGTATAATGCTCCCCTTAAATAAACTACACTGTATTTTAATGTACCGCGGGAAATATTTATCGTTTCACATCATTTAGTACTTAGTATACAACGAAAGTGAGCAGACGGGTAAAGAATTTAGGTTACGCGGTCAAATACAAATAAACTTGTAAAAACAGTTGTGCTTAGTTGGGATCACAGTTCACACGGAGTTAAGTTGTTTTTGTATAGACTGACATTGGAAACAGACGTTTACGATGAGAGGTCCGTACTTTGATTAAAAAAATATGTATATAATATAATTCATTCATTTATTTTCTTATTTTGTTATTGCTTCAGACACAACACTAAAAAAGAAACAGATTTATACTTTAACTGTTTTACTTAATTAAATTTTTCTTTTGCAAAAATTTCAGTTGCTCTTTCCACTGATGTTGTTTTGATGACGTCTAAATTTTCACTGACGAGGATGAGGGCGGTATTTAAATCAGTAAAATGTATTTTTAGTAGTCATGGGCACACTCACTTCTCTCGTTTATAAACATGGCGTTTCAACGGACAAGATAACCTATTTTATTGCTATGAAGTTTACAATATTATTAAAACTAATATAACCGCAGTGTAACTGACAAAGCTGCATCTCGGTCAATATCAACTTATTTCGTTTATATCTTTATTTATAAATTTTTAATTACCGTAACTGTACTGATCATAATAATATTTTGTAAACAAGACGACCTAACAAAAATATTGAAAACTGTTTTTTTATCCTTAATGTGTGTACGTTACAATCTGTTCAATTCAGAACAATAAGCAACCGAAATGAGGATGATGTGTATGACGTGTAAATGAGGTTTACGACCTTCCTGAGAGAGTATGCTTAATTAAACTCCAACCATCAAAGTACACCGGTAACCACCGTCTAGTATTTAAATCGATTCACGGCGACGACTTTACCTCTAGACTAACCCAATGGGTAAAAAAAATAATTCACACATTTAATTTAACCTCTGTTGTCGACTTACTTAATTAAACTTCACATTGCAAAGGAGAAGGTTCCGAGTTCGATAGAAATTATTTCACTTTAAAACCCATATTTTATAATTGTTGATTTATTTATAATCATTAATCAGTATTGAATAATAAGCCTCCCCTAAACTTTTCCATGTTTTCCTGTTCCTTGTTTTTGTGTGCAGTTTAATTCTACCACTCTCTTGATGTCATCTCTTCATCACATCTGAGGTCGTCCATACTCCTTTCCTCGATTTCCATTTTTACTTTCTCTTGCCTATATGAATACATAGGAACGAAAGTATTGTTTTCATGTCGATTTTTCAAAATCGAGTTTTCACCGGATCTACACGTTTTCAGACCCCCTGAACCCAAAAAAACATGTTTTTAGCGATTGGTTTGTGTGTGAGTGTGTGAGTGTGTGTGTGTGCGTGTGTGTGTGTGTGTGTGTGTGTGTGTGCAAAATATCTCAAGAACGAAACAACGTGCGAACTTGAAACTTAAAACTTAAGTTACATACCACTACCGGACCCGACACGAACATTTTCGTCAAAATCGGTCGACCGGAAGTAGTAGTTTATTCGTATAATTTTTCACTTTTTTGCGATTTTCTCAAAAACTGGTCCAACGATTTTTTTTTAAATTTCCTGGTTTAATCAATTTTTTTATGCTCTACAAGATAGAGTAGGCGCCATGTTTGCTGAAATTCTTGGTGAGGCTGTTTTCACGTAAAAACGTTGTTTTTTTAAGATTACGGCTTTAATATGCATTTAAGCGCTTAAATTAATATTATAAAAGTTGTAGAGAATGTAAAATCCTACAACTTTTATTTCAAACATTTTTTTGTATAATGCTTAGTTTAACGGTAATTAGCGATTTTCTGTTTTTTCTCGCGAAAACGTGTGAAAAATTTTTTTTTTAAAGATTCCGGCCTTAGTATGCATTTTATGACAAAAGTGTATATAATCAAATTTATAGAAAATTAAAAGATCTACAACTTTTATTTATAGCATTTTTCTCTACAGAGAGTAGTTTAGTGTGAAAGAGTAATTTTACGTATTTTTAACCCAAACTGAGGTCGATTTTCATTTTGCGTATTTCACTTATGATTAAAATTAGGTTATGTTATTAAAGTTAGTTTTTTGTTTATTTCTAATGTTTTATTAATAATGTTAGTTTTATTGGTAATAATTTGCATTGGCAAGAGAAAGTTGTGTGAGTGTTTCACACCAGATTTTTTAATAAACGTAGTCTATCTACTGTCTGTCTATCACTTGATGGTCTCCCGCAGAGAGGAGCAGAATCAGCCCGCTACTAGCCTTCTCAATAACATTTCATTATGTACCAAGTCCAGTGTACTACAGAATGATTTTTTAGTCCTGTTACCCAATTGTTAATGTCTGGTAATATTTTTCTAAAAAAAAAAAATTTGTTTTGTGACACTAAGTTGGTAGCCCTACTCAACCAGTATGGTTATGGCAGTGTGAGTTGATTCTCCTTGAGCTGTGTAAAATTTTGTGCCATTTTCGGTCGTGCTACGAACAGAATGTCTTTTGTCCTAAAACAATCTCTTGTTTAAATCTGGAGGCTGAAGCTCTAGAACTAATCGTATGTGATACGGATACAATTTCAATTTTTTAGCAGCTTTCTGAGTACTCGAACATGACAAATCAACATGCGAGGAAAGTTTTTGTAAACTTTTCCATGGAGAATTGAGCAATCTTGTTTTCACATTCTCTTAACGTCATCTGTCAAGAGAGTTGGTCAACCACTACGTTTTCTGCTGCAAACAATACCTGCCTCTAAAAATCAGTTAGTTAGCCTAGAAATTGATTAGAATAGAGTGGAGGAACACCAAAAAATTTAATTTGAAATGATTCTTTTACACTCGCATACGATTTTGTAGCAAAATATTGTTCAAGAATGAAAACCCGTTGTTCTAGGGTAAAAGACATTCTGTTCGTAACACAACGGGAAACAGCACAAAATTTTACACAACTCAAGGAGAATCAACTCAAACTGTCGTATCTATACCGGTTGAGTAGGGCTACCAACTTTGTGTCACAAAACAAAATATCCCTTTCTTAGAAAAAAATTACCAGACATTAACAATTTGGTAACAGGACTAAAAAATCACCCGGTAGTTAGTAGTAGTACATAATGAAATGTTATTGAGAAGGCTAGTAGCGGGCCGATTCTGCTCCTCTCTGCGGGAGGCTATCAAGTTATAGACCGACAGTACCTTCCGTATGTCTTTCGTTACAGCCTGCCCATTTTCATTTTTGTTGAGCCGTATTTTATACGACGTCCTCCACTTTGGTTATGTTTCTTATAATACTCGTATGTCTTTCGATGATGTTTGTGGTTTCGTTAATATTGCGTAAAATAAATACCCGGAGGTAAACGAAATCTTTTCGTCCCAGGCCTCTGAAAAGCTATTCCACCTTACAAATTCACCTTCATTTCATTCACTACAGGGTCTGGCTGATTAATGAAATTCATTACTTTCAGAGGAGGTAACGTTGACTAGTTAGTGTATTTTACACCTTTACTTCTTCTGTTCTTTAAATACTTTAGTCATTTAATTAGCTGACCAAGTGATGAGGAAAAAACGATTTTTTTTAAACTGAAACTAACAGATTGAGTGCAAATAATTTACCATTCCACTTGTCTGCTATGGGCATCTTTTGATCATTGTTACTGGGCATTGTATGAAGGGTAGTAGACTGTATTTTTTAGGGCTGCATATCCTAACACTTGTTTTTTTAACCATAGTTGAATACTTAGGTTAATTTCCACTACCTTGAAAAATGTAATGAAGTGTTCAGGTCTCTAGAAAATTAATAACAATGTAAGTTAAAATTTGTATTTTTGGGGGAAATTTCCCAAATTCTGCCCAACCTTTTGCCGTTTAGTTACATTTCCGGCTCTAATTAGGTATATGTATTGAGTCATCATTTGGGTGTTGTTGTTGTTGTTTAGGTCAACAGCCGAAAGGTTGGTTTGAACTTCTAGAGGTTTTACTAAGTAAAAACGAGGAGTGAGGTGGTTTACTATTGCCTTCCTAACCGAATTGAAAGAATACGCTTATCAGCATGCCAAGCCCTCCGAAAAGCACCCACCTTCCACCCTGCAAATGACACTTTCACTTCATTCACCACAGGGACTGGCTGTATAGTGACATTCATTACTCTCAGAGGAGATAACTCTGACTAGTGTCTTTTACACCTCTACCACTTCTGTTCTTAAATAGTTTAGTCATAATTGGCTGACTATATGATAGGAATTAGAACTATTTTTTCGCAGCCCGGGAACTAACAGATGGAGTGCAATTAATTTCACACTCCACCTGCCTGTTTGGGCAAATCATTTGGTTATGACTCGGAATACCATAACCTTTAGTAGTCGCTAATAACCAAAGCAGTTGATACAATTTTAAAAATAAACTAAAAGAAATACAATTATTTTTCAAAACTTATGCCATTGAATTCGTTGATTTATCAAATAAAGTATAAATACCGTTCTTTCTATTTTATAGATAACGACCTGTAATAGGCATAAACACGCTTTAAACTTAAGATGACCTTTCGTATAGCTCATTACAAATTTGTGACGTTTATGTTAAAGATAAAACAATTAGATACGGTTGTATTTTTTTTTATAATTCTGATAGAACTTATTATTTTTCTAGATTATTCTTTTTAATAAAATCGAAACATAAAAGTTTGAACTGTTGGGGGTCCCCTATTAACCCTTTCAATCCCAATTTTTTTAACTATACACAAAAAATATCTTTTCATTGTTTCATACAACAATATGAATATGTAAAATTATGTTCAGGCTTTCTAAACAAAATATATTCTCTTACTTAGATTTGTAGCAAAAAAACTAAATATGATTTTAATTTTAAAGTCATCATTTTAAGAAAAAATATTTTACAATTAAAAATATTGATTAAATGGATAAAATCACTTTTTACAAACAGTCTAAAAAATATACTTTGTACTTACGTACGACATATTCGAAGAAATGCTACTTTATTTTAGTAAATGAACACGAATATTTAAAACTAAAATTAATTTTTAAAAGAAACTAATTAATGGTCGCCTCCGTAGCGCAATGGTCAGATGCTACTCTGCATCTGCTAAACATGCTACACTGCAAAGCGGAAGTCTCAAGTTCGATTCCTGGCTAGGGTACAGAAAATTATTACACTTCACAACCAGCGTTCCTAATCCAAAGTTGTCGCTAATAACTAAAATTTTGATGTCGGTTATTTCACTCCAGTGTGACTTCTTCGTCACACTGGGTTAGAAAGGGTTAAAACGTACCGTAATATCTCGGTAACTCCTCACTGTTGTCAATGAGAAAACTAATAAAAAATTTGTAACTCGGGTAACTTCTTAAGTATCAATATGTCTGTTGAAAGTATAGACTATAGACGCCTGAAACGTTACCATGTTTTGGATTTGTCTGAAAGAATTTAAATGTACATAAAAGTTATAGTGAAAAGTATTCCTTATTGTAAAATGTAAATATCTTTGTACATTGAAATTTTCTCTTTTAAAAAAAATGAATAATTAATATAATAAGGTATTCAGGGAGACCTCAACTTGTCATTTGTATATTCAAAAGATTTGTTTATAGTTTATCACTTTCTCTTGCCTATATGAATATATAGGAAGGAAAGTATTGTTTTCATGTAGATTTTTCGAAATCGAGTTTTCACCGGATCTACACGTTTTCAGACCCCCTGAACCCAAAAAAATATGTTTTTAGCGATTGGTCTGTGTGTGTGTGTGTGTGTGTGTGTGTGTGTGTGTGTGTGTGTGTGTGTGTGTGTGTGTGCAAAATATCTCAAGAACGGAACATCGTACGAACTTGAAACTTAAGTTACATACCCTTACCGGACCCAACACTAACATTTTCATCAAAATCGGTCAACCGGAAGTAGTAGTTTATTCTTATAATTTTTCACTTTTTTGCGATTTTCTCAAAAACTGGTCCTACGATTTTTTTAAAAATCGCCTGGTTTACTCAATTTTTAATACTCTACAAGATAGGGTAGGCGCCATGTTTGCTGAAATTCTTGGTGAGGCTGTTTTTACGTAAAGAAATTGTTTTTTTTAAGACTGCGGCTTTATTATGGATTTCAGCGCAAAAATGTATATAATAAATTTTGTAGAGAATTTGAAGTCCTACAACTTTTATTTCAAACATTTTTTTTATAACGCTTTGTTTAGTGGTAATTAGCGAGTTTCTGTTTTTTTTTCTCACGAAAACGTGTGAAAAATTATTTTTTTAAGATTTCGGCCTAGTATGCATTTTACGACAAAAATGTATATAATCAAAGTTATAGAAAATTAAACGATCTACAACTTTTATTTAGAGCATTTTTCTTTACAGAGCCTAGTTTAGCGTAAAAGAGTGATTTTCCGTATTTTTAAGCCAAACAGGTCGATTTTCATTTTGCGTCTTTCACTCATGATTAAAATAAGGTTATTTCTATTGAGGTTAGTTTTTTGTTTATTTCTAATGTTTTATTACTAATGTTAGGTTATATTGTTAATTATTTGCATTGGCAAGAGAAAGTCGTGTGAGTGTTTCACACCAGATTTTTACAACTGATAGCAAAAATAATGTCTACAAAAAAATATTAAAGTCACATCAAATTGATTGGTCATTAGATAATAAATTATTGTACTTTGGAGGAACGGTGGATTTGAAGGAGTAATAATTTTCCACACCCTAGCCGGGAATCGAACTGGGAAACTTCCGCTCCGCAGCGTAGCACGCTGACTACTGGAGCACGGAGGCGGTGAACACAAAACTTGTATCATTTCTGATATGTAGATTTTATCAAGACGAATCCGCAATCGTTTCTTTCTTGTTATCCTTGTCTGTCGTATCTACATGTTATTCGTACAATTAACTTTAAACTTTTACAGTGTATATTTTGTTTGTTTGAAATGGGCACTCTTCCATTTTTGTCAACATGGAAAACCAGTTGCGAATACTGACAATCGATTTTGTACGAGTTTATACTAATAAAATTTGTTGAATTCAATGCCAATGTGATCGGAATTTAAGTTATTTTATTATGGCATTTAAGAGTGCATGAATGTATTCCACTGACGACAAAAATAGAATGCATCGCTCCAGGATCGATAGATGAACACCATACATAAGTTACTTTTAACTTATCAGTACAATAATTTATTTTTTCGATTATGAAAAGAGTTAAAATTCTACCTGCTGCCGAATTGTGATCGGTAAAAACATCTTTTAAGCTACATATGCTGTTAAAATACCGGTGTATTAACCGACAAACATTTTCGCCACCACTTTTAACATTATATTGTTTAAATTGTGGTAACATGGCCAGATTTTAGTATAGCGGTCAGGGACACTGGCTTCTATGACAGGGGTCCCGCGTTCGATTACTGGTCGGGTAGGACATTTTCCATCACAATGAATTTATCTTAACCTACGCACAAACCATCTTCACTTAATTAAAAAAAGACGATAAAAGATAAAAGCAAATCGATTACGACATGTCTAAATGTTCGAAAATGATATAAAAATCTGAAACTATCGTACACCTTGCATTGTAGATTATTGTAAAACAAAACTCCTATTGTATTTGAATAAATGAATTCACCAAAACTAAATTGATTAAGTATAGGTAAAGTAAAACCGTGTGAGACCGCCTTCCTCAGCGCAGCGCAGAGGAGGAGGAAGAAGAAGTAGAAGGAGGAGAAGAAGAAGATGAAGAAGAAGGAAAAGGAGAAGGATAGAAGAAGAAGAAGAAGAAGAAGGAGAAGAAGAAGAAGGAGAAGAAGAAGAAGGAGAAGAAGAAAAAGGAGAAGATGAAGAAGAAGGAAAAGGAGAAGAAGTAAAGGAAGAAGACGAAGGAGAAGGATAGAAGAAGAAGAAGGAGAGGAAGAAAAAGGAGAAGAAGAAGAAGGAAAAGGAGAAGAAGTAAAGGAAGAAGACGAAGGAGAGGAAGAAAAAAGAGAAGGAGACGATGAAGAGGAAGGAAAAGGAGAAGAAGAAGAAAAAGGAAAGGAGAAGATTTTAAAGGAAGAAGACGAAGGAGAAGGATAGAAGAAGAAGAAGAAGAAGAAGAAGAAGGAGAGAAAGAAAAAGGAGAAGGAGAAGAAGACGAAGGAAAGGAGAGAAGAAGAAGACGAAGGAGGAGGAGGAGAAGGCGAATAGTAGACTACTAGCAGGTGAAAAGTAGAAGACGTGAAGATGAAGTAGTAATAGTAGTAGTAAAAGCAGAAGCAGCAGCAGCAGCAGCAGCAGCAGCAGTAGTAGTAGTAGTAGAAGAAGAAGAAGGTGAAGATAAAAAAGTAATATATCGATTGATTATTTTTGTAAGAAACCAATTCTTGAACAAAAAATTAACATTTAAAAATAAGACGTGTACTGACTGATAAGAAATGTACGAGTACCTATTCTAGAATAGGAATAACGATGCGAGAAGCCGTGCTAAATTTATACACTTATTTTTGTCATTATTTACTCAAGATATTTATAAATAGGCCTAGTAGGTATACATAACATAAGACGTAAAATACAAGCTGATGACACTTATTACAATATACGTTGTTCTATTTACAGTACAGTACGTTCATTGTAAAAATTCTAAATTATCTTCAGGAGCTGCTCAAACATCAATGTCAGAACACTTTTCTAGTTCGAATAACAGATTTCATTATTATATTATGTATTTCTCCTTATACTTCATAGACAACGAATATACTTAAGTTTAAAACTAGGAATTTAAATAAAAATTATCATTGACTTAAATTATATTGACTTGATTTAATCACTTTAGTCAAGTTTTCACAAACGTACCCTTGTTAAATCGATGGAGGATTTGTTAAACACTCTCAAACAATTACTGAAAAATCTGGTGTGAAACACTCACACGGTTTTCTCTTGCCAATATAAATACTAATGAAAAATATAACCTATGTTTAATCATTAGTAGACTAAACAAAGTAAAATGAAAACTACATCCTAATTTTAATCATGAGTGAATATCGCTAAATGAAAATCAACCTCCATAAAACTTAAAAATACGGAAAATTCCTAATTGCCGCTAAACTAGGCTCTGTAGAAAAAATATTGAAATAACAGTAATTGTAGATTTTTTAATATTGTCTGTAACTTTGGTTATGTACTATTTTGCATAATTGTCTACGAAATATTCTAAGAATACAAACAATATTTTAAAATATTGTACTTTAAATGTATTGTATTTTTAAAATTTGAAGGTAATTTAAATTGAAAGCTTGGCAATCGAATATGCTATCAACCGGTCGCAATTTCATTTTTAATTTGTAATGTCGCATCAAAAGATCGGCAACCGTCCGTTAAAAAACAATATAACTCACGAGCTCAAGCTTTGCCCTTGTCCTTGAGGACTGAATGGAAGAATGTATAAGAAGAAATTAAGTACGCGGAGTCAAAAAAGATGCTTGTACTACTGTAGCCGCAGACATTTCTTACGTTAAAGTGTAGTACAGTAGTAATAAAAATTGAACAAACGTTTTTGACCGATGTTTTTTCATTGACTGGTAAGCTAGATACTAGTACTACAGCTCACCAGGGAAGACCTTCGGTAAAAGATTTGTATCGTAACGTGTTAAAATTTCTTGGTTCTCGTCGGTAATAACTTTTCGCTTTGCAGTCCGGCGTAATGTTTGCTGTAGGCTTATGATCAATTCTCTTTTAATTTTTTAATTATTTATTTAAAAAGTCACATCAACTGCTTGGTTATTAATGACTACGGTGGATCATGTGAATTCTCTTTTAATTTTTTAATTATTTATTTAAAAAGTCACATCAACTGCTTGGTTATTAATGACTACGGTGGATCATGTGATTATAACTATGGGTTTTTGACTTGTGAAAATTTCCAGAGCCTGGCCGGGATTCGAACTCGGGACCTCCGCGTGGTAGGCTAACACGCTAACCACTACTCTACGGAGGCGGCCGTGGCAATTATTACTATTCCACATAGATTTACTATCTCGTATTTGCATACATTTTCAACTTAAAACTGTTGGGGACATAAATATTTTAATAACATGATTTATTAAGGGGAGACTGTATCCCGTCAATGTTAAATTTGCTATTTTTAGGTACATTTTTAATAGGATTGGTTTAAGATAGGGGAATGAAACTTTACACACTTATTTATAGTTGTCGGGTTTCTCTAGATACTGACATTTTTTCAATTTAATCTGTTAGAGCAGAAAATTAAAAACAAAATAACGAATAACATAACATTTTTCGACGTTTTTTGGATATAATTCATTTTTGGAGCATCTGAGGAAATCATAAAAATTCCGGTATATGTGCATGTACAAGATGAATAACTGGTAAAAATTTCAGCCTGGTAGGTTTAATGGGTTCTGAGAAAAATGTGCCTAAATTTTATAATCTAAATTTACGGGAACAGGCAAAAAATAAAAAGTTACGAATCAAAAAGAAAATGAACACAAACAAGTAAATTTCCCATCAACAGTTGGTTAGAAAGCTGAGAATATAAAAACAGTATTGCGTATATATTTAAAAAAACTAAAATTCCCTTTGCTCTAAAACGACGATCGGTATAAAATTATGAAAAATATGCTTTTTTGATGACATAATAAGTTTTCAGGGTAAACCTGCTAAAAACTTAATTTTTTCATTAAAATAATTATTTTGACGAATTTTAATATTTTCTGGTAGATCTAGGTTTGAACTATTGAAAAATATAAAAAAAACCGAAAATCGAAATTTTCAGTAAAAACCCATCATATAGTCTCACCTTATTATTCAATTTTTATAAAGAATCTAAATGCCCAAAACGGGCAGGTGGAGTGTTATTTTAATTGCACTCTATCTGTTTGGTCCAGGGCTAAAAAAAATAGTTCTGTTTCTTATCACATAGTCAGCCGCTTATATGACTGAACTATTTAAGAACAGAAGAGGTAGAGGTGTAAAAGACACTAGTCAGAGTTATCTCCTCTGAGAGTAATGAATTTCACTATGCAGCCAGACCCTGTGGTGAATGAAGTGAAGGAGTCATTTGCAGGGTGGAAAGTGAGTGCTTTTCGGAGGGCCTGGTATGCTGACAAGCATACTCTTTCAACTCAGTGAGGAAGGCAATGGTAAACCACCTTACTTCTCGTTTTTACTCAGTAAAACCTTTAGAGCAGAGGTTCCCAAACTGTGTGCCGCGGCACACTGGTGTGCCGCGAGACCGGCCAAGTGAGCCGCGGAACTCAAGGAAAATAAATTTAATTTAATTTAAACGGTCCAACAAAATAATGCCTAGCCGATGGCTATAAGTAAGTATGTATAAGTATGATATAAGTACGTTTATATCAAGTACTTAAGTTTAATCAATGACAAAGTAATAGGGGTGTCGCGGCTATTGGCCGTTTTTTTGTAGTGTGCTGCGAGAAAAAAAAGTTTGGGAAACACTGCTCTACCGTCTGCAGTAGCAGTAATTGCAGAACAGTCGGACGTTAAACCAAAAAAGAAAAAAGAAGAAGACTGCTCTAGAGGTTCAAACCAGCCTTTCGACTGTTGACCTAAACAACAACAAAGAATCTAAAATAAATCACGAATTAATTACAATCATGTCCTGCATACCGCTGAATAGATTACCTTACACGACACTTATTATCTCGGACAATAAGCAAGGACTATTATCAGTTCGAACTCTACAAAATGGCTTGTTGTCGTAGGTGTATTAGTATGCTGTTTACATACAGAGACCAAAACCTTCGTGTCGTAACAGAACCTTCATTAGACATACCTTCGTTCTAAAAAAAAAATTACAGTGTATAATGAATTACACAAATAAAAATCATTAAATTCCAAATATGGATACATTTTTTTAAAAATCAAGATATTGAAAATGTAATATATTATTCGTTAATAGTATTTGATTGTGTCGTTAACTTCAATGTAAGAAAATATCCCTGAGCAAAATTAAACTCTGATAAAATTTATGTTTAAAGAATAAAATGCCGGCCGCATTGGCGCAGTTGGTAACGTGCTCGCCTCTCATCATGCTGTCCTGGGTTCGAATCCCACTCAGGCATGGCATATTTTCATACATTACAAAAAATCATTTCATCCTCATTACACACAGTTACACCCCAACGTCGTCGCTAATGACCTTGTAGTTGATGCGACGTTAAATAAATAAATTTAAAAAAAAGAATAAAGTAAATAAAACTGTAGGTTTTTTTTTTTTATAATCCTAATGTGTGTACATTGCAATCTGTTCAATTCAGAACAATAAGCAGTCCCATGACCCAATGAGATGAGGATGTTAACTGTAGAGTTAACAGAATTTTTTTCTATTGTAAAATAGAAATAACCGCCTCCGTTATAAGTTGATTGAATATGACTCATACTGGCCCCCTCGGTGTCTCAATAATTAGAGCGCTAGACTATGTCGTACATTGCAAAACGGAAGGTCCTGGGTTTGATTCCCGGCCAGGGTCTGGAAATATTACATGTTAAAACCTATCGATTCTGTACCGTGACCCTAAGTAATCGTTAATAATCAAAGCAGTTGATGAGATTTAAGATAAAAACAAAAAAAACGTGCTCGCCTCTCATCAAGCGGTCCTGGGTTCGAATCCCACTCAGGCACGGCACATTTTCATACGTTACAAAAAATCATTTCATTCTCAGACAGTTACACCCCAAAGTCGTCGCTAATGATCGTTGTAGTTGATGTGACGTTAAATAAATAAATTAAAAAAATAAAAATTAAAACAAAAGACTCATACATCTCTAACCGGGTTAAAATGATTTATAGTACAGCTTAGGCGTTTTCATGAGATTTGTTTGCAAATAATTTTTAACAGAGCTGCATAAATTGGAAAAGTCTAAAACTTGTATTATTTGCAACAATCAAAAATTTTAGTTTGTTTTACGTCCAATTATTGTACACATAAAGGCTTATACAGAGGTGAAGGTTAAAGAAGAAAAGGAATGATGAAAATGAAATACATGACCGGGAATTTTGAACCCGAAACTTCTGGCTAGAAGCCAGTAACGTTGATCACTATGAAACATTCGGTTTTTGTTTTGCTTTACGTCTGGCTGTTTTGCACGTTAATGCTAACGCAGATGATGAAGGGTGATCGAAAAATACGATGAATGTTGTTGTTGTTTAGGTCATCAGCCTAGTTGGCTGGTTTGAACCTGTAGAGGTTTTACTAAGTAAATCGAGGAGTGAGGTGGTTTACCATTGCCTTCCTCACTGAATAGAAAAGTACGCTTATCAGCATGCCAGGCCCTCTGAAAAACACATATTTTCCACTCTGCAAATGACACCTTCACTTCATTCACCACAGGGTCTGGCTGTATAATGAAATCCATTACTTTCACAGAAGATAACCCTGATTAGTGTCTTTTACACCTCTACCTCTTCTGCTTTTAAATGATTCAGTCATTTAATTGGCTGACCATGTGATAAGAAACAGAACTATTTATTTTAGCCCTGCAACTAACAGATTGAGTGTAAATAATTTGACACTCCACCTGTCTGTAATGGGCAAACGATGAATGAGTGGAGTAAAATGCCAGACCTCACCGGAATCGAACCTGGGACCTTTGGCATAGACTATAACCTAGTTGGGGTAACCACTACGTGACATTCAAGAACCAGAGAATATAAAAAATGTATACTATTGGAATCTATTTTATCGGTACGTAGTTACCGTTCTGCTCATAACGGACAGATGGAGTGTTAAATTATTTGCACTCGATCTGTTGGTTCCAGGGCTACAAAAAATAGTTCTGCTTCTTATCATATAATCAGCCAATTATATGGGGGAACTATTTAAGAACAGAAGAGGTAAAGGTGTAAAAGACACTAATCAGAGTTATCTTCTCTGAGAGTAATGAATTTCACTATACAGCCAGACCCTGTGGTAAATGCACTGAATGTGTCACTTGCAGGGTGGAAAGTGGGTGCTTTTCGGAGGACCTAGCCATGGCCGGATTTACTATGGAAGTCGCCCTTGGGCAAGGACAAAAATGCCGCCCCTTTTAAAATTTTTTGAAAGATCAACGTTTTAAATTAAAGTGTATAAAAATTAAACAAGCAAGTTTGTTATTACATTAACATATTAAACTTTATTTGAAACTTTCATATTCACAAATTAATTATCATTTTTCAAATTACAACGTATATTCCAGGTCATTTCAAAATCTAACTTTAAAAATTTTTTCGTCTCACTTTTTTTGTCGCAAAATCAGTAATAATTTCTTCGTAATCTAATTGTAAAAGGATATCATCCTCGATATTCATTACAGCTAAGTGATTGAGACGATCTTCAGACATCGTGGAGTGAAGATATGTCTTGATTCTTTTTAAACAAGAAAAAGACATCTCGGCAGTGCAGTTTGCGACTGCGAGACAAACGAATATTCGATACGCGGTTTCTACATTCGGAAACACCGAATGTAAGTCATTTGCACGAAGAATTTTCAGTAAATCTATAGGTGATTTTTGTTTTAAGTCTTGTGAAACACAATGGGCATTAAAGTGAATGAATTCATCACCTAGAGAAGGCCCTTCTCTAGGTGAGTTCATTAACAATTCGAAATCGTGAGTAAAGTTATCGATCAAATAATCAGAATTAAAATATCAAAACTAATTTTTTAAGTTTTTTATCCAAAAATTTACCGCCCTGGGCACTTGCCCATGTTGCCCCTGTGTAAATCCAACGCTGGACCTAGCAGGCTGATAAGCATACTCTTTCAACTCAGTGAGAAAGACAATAGTAAACTACATCACTCCTCGTTTTTACTTAGTAAAACTTCTAGAGGTTCAAACAAGCCTTTCGGCTGTTGACCCAAACAACAACACTACCTGTTCCCTAAGGTGAAATATGCATTAAAAGGGACAAGATTTGAGTCTGTGGAAGCTGTAAAAGAGAAAGCGGCACGTATCCTGAAGGAGCTGATAGAAGATAACTTTTAGCACTATTTCCAACAATGGAAAACTAGCATGGAGTGTTGCAGGGATAGAGAAGGAGTGTACATTGAAGGGGACAATAAGTGATTATGTACAAAATTAAAATAAAACTTTTTAACGTCAGTCTCGTTATTTATTAGCCACACCTTGTACCTCTTCTTTTTTTTTATTCCTAATTTGTGTACGTTGCAATCTGTTCAATTTAGAACAATGAGCAACCCCATGACCCAATGAGATGAGGATGATGTGTATGACGTGTAAATGAGGTGTAGTATTGTACAGACCCAGGCCGACCATTCCTTAGTGAGTATGGTTAATTGAACCCCAACTATAAAAGTACACCGGTAACCACTGTCTAGTATTCAAATCCGTATAAAAGTAACTACCTTTACTAGGATTTGAACCAGGAACCTTCGTATCCGAAAATCAGCTGTTAAACAGCTGATTTTGGCGACGACTTTACCTCTAGACCAACCCGGTGGGTACCTCTACAAAATATTATGTTAGTACTGTAAACTGGAATGTACAGAGTTCGATTTTTTGCTAAGTCTGGAAATATTTACACTGTTTAAACCCACAGTTACTGTTACATTAAATTAAATAACACAGCAAAATTCTTCGCTGATTAAACAATATCTGAATAGTTATTTATTACGAACTGTAGCAACTTTTTGTAAACATTTTAATTTGTCGGTACAATCTGATATCGATTAGAGTAAATTTCAGTCTGTAGATTGATAGTAGGTAGTACAGTAGACTCTAAAAAAATCCGGATCACGCTAGTCCGGACGATGATTTTGTTTTTACTTTATTTTCTGAAAATTTACAACTTTTAAATTAACAACCAGTAAAAAGTTTTCATGGGATTGGCCCGATGAACGATCAAGCAATTAGCACTATAATTTGTGTGTATGTACTTTTTAATAATAATTGCGTATATAAAATGTATGTAAATGACATTTTTTTGTCATTTAGGGCCCACAGTAGTTTGCGTCGTCGGGAGCTCTGTGTTTTAGTAAAATCTATGTTTATGATTTTACGAGGCATTTTATTTAATCCCAGAACCGTACTTTACTAAGCACAGTACCGTACTACAGTACATTTAGATTTTAGTTAGTTGATCGTGTAATTACTCTATAATTGAGACATATATGACGTTCATTGTTACATGTTTGAAATCCGTAACTTGCAAATCTTACAAAGAGTGCAATCGAATCTTATTACGGTACAGTAGCATTAAGTTTAGTCGATGTTTGTGCTTCGTATATTGAATAATTAACAGTACCAGTAGCCTTAGGCCTACAGTGTTTTAAAGTTTTTTCAGAAGCTCACTCTTATATTAGCAGATAAACGTTAATGCTTATTGTTATAATTATTCGCCATAAAGTCGAAATTGCCAACCTCCGGGAAATCCGGATTTTTCGAAATCCGGACCGGCCGTCCGCCACATTAGTCCGGATTTCTGAGAGTCTACTGTATTACGAATTAGTTATTTTTTGAATCTTTGTGTATTATTACGTGTGTAATACAACGGGAATATCCCCTGATTATATAAATGAGTAAGTTCGTCGTATTTTGTTTTAATAACAGTTCATAAATATAATACAGACTATTTACGTCAGCAGAATCGTGCGGGAGGGTGATTAACAACCTCCCTGTTTATATCCGTTGATTAAGTTTGAAACTTCAAAACAATGTGGGTAGTTTTGAGAAGTACGTATGTTTATGCGTAATAACGTTACGGTTTTTTTTTAAATTTGTGACGTTATAGTACCTTTTACGTTAACTAAAATGTATAAGAAAATTTAAATAATAAAGTTTATGATAAATTCAGTTTTCATTACGAACAGAAATTGCATTTACTGATTTTTTGAATGTGTAAAGAGAGCACGAGGGGGCGATGCGACAACTGTGGGCGATGCTAGAACATTGCCAACACCAAAATAGGAGAGATGACATTCACACGCAACTATACGCGCATGCTCGATCCCACGTGACAAAAGTTAAGCGGCCACGGATCACCGCTTGATTACAAGTACTGTACATTTTAAATAATATAAACAAAAAAAATGTCGCTTTTAATATTTTATTATAAAATACGTTCGGAAATGTTGACATGCAGACCTACTTGAAGAATTGATTTTTTTTGTGGTTTATTTATTCAATGTCAGACCACTGTGTGGTAATGCGTCTGCAGTATAATCAGTTATAGGTTATGGTACAGCTACAATGAGTTCAAGCGCGGGAAAATTTTCAGATTCTAACCCAAGACCTTCAGCTTCAACGACTAGAACAGAATGAATTTGATTAAGGGAATTAATTTGTTTTTTTTATTCATTTTTAATCTACTACGATGCCCAAAACGGGCAGGTGGAGTGTTATTTTGATTGCACTCTATCTGTTTGGTCCTGGGCTAAAAAAAATAGTTCTGTTTCTTATCACATAGTCAGCCAATTATATGACTGAACTGTTTAAGAACAGTAGAGGTAGAGGTGTAAAAGACACTAGTCAGAGTTATTTCCTCTGAGAGTAATGAATTTCACTTCACTATACAGCCAGACCCTGTGGTGAATGAAGTGAAGGTGTCATTTGCAGAGTGGAAAATATGTGCTTTTCAGAGGGCCCGGCATGCTGATAAGCGTACTTTTCCATTCAGTGAGGAAGGCAATGGTAAACCACCTTACTCCTCGTTTTTACTTAGTAAAACCTCTAGAGGTTCAATCCAGCCTTTCGGCTGTTGACCTAAACAACAATCTACTACGGTAGAATCTGTAACGGTAGGTTCTAGCTTGTTAAAATGTTAGTCCCTGGCCAGGAATCGAACTCGGAACCTCCGTGTGGTAGGCTAGTGCGCTACCACTACGCTACGGAGGCGGCCATATCAATTTGAATGTATTTAAGAAACAAAGAAAGTCTATAAGACCGCATCCTAACCTACAATGACTAGCGCGCTAGCCTACAAACCGAAAGGTCCCGGGTTCAATTCCCGGCTAGTGTCTGGAAATTTTTAAACTTTATAACCCACTGTAGTCGCTAATGACCAAGCTGTCGATGCGACTTTATATAAAAACGAAAAAAAAAATAAAATAGAAAGAAGTAACGTTTCGTTGTACAACGAGGGATTCTCGGAAACTATCCTAACGATTTCAAAAATTCTTTCACTGTTGGAAAGCTCAAAGCGTCCTGAGCAACGTAACCCCTGAGCGATATGCCATTACGTAATTTTGAAGAATCTTATGATTCATGGAATGAAGCCATCTTTTATTTTATTTGTTTGGTGCAAAGTATTTCGAAAAATTTACTTCTTTTATCCATCTACAGTTTACAACGTCATTGTCTTTTGTTTGAATGTTTTAATTAATTCGATTTTTTAAATTTTAGATATAGTACAATTGTGTTCTTATAAATTGTCGTGGTTTTAAGCCCGAACTAGTTTTCTACCACAGTTGTACAGTCTATTTAATAAAAAAAGAGAACACCTACCCTAGGACATGGCTTTTAGTCATAGTTGGTTAGGTCAATTTCATCCACCTCGTTCACTGTGAATTGTAAATGCATTATAGCTTTAAGAAGGAATGTAAGTATGGGTTATTATTGTAAAAAAATATGGAAATACAATTTTATTATTATTATTATTACAATGTATTGTATTAAGCAGACAGATAACAGGTTCAGTACAGTATTATAATTTTGCTTTATCCTCTTAAGATTTTTGTGCGTATTAAATCTTCTACTTCATTAGTAATAGGCTAACCCACCGGGTTGGTCTAGAGGTAAAGTCGTCACCAAAATCAGCAGTTCAACAGCTGATTTTCGGAGACGAAGGTTCCTGGTTCCAATCCTAGTAAAGGTAGTTACTTTAATACGGGTTTGAATACTAGACAGTGGTTACCGGTGTACTTTGATAGTTGGGGTTTAATTAACCATACTCTCTCATGAATGGTCGGCCTAGGTCTGTACAAGACTACACCTCATTTACACGCCATACATATCATCCTCATCTCATTGGGTCATGAGGATGCTTATTGTTCTAAATTGAACAGATTGCAACGTACACAAATTAGGAATAATAATAAAAAAAAAATCTGGTGTGAAACACTCACACAACTTTCTCTTGCCAATGCAAATAATTAACAATTAACCTAACATTAGTATTAAAACATTAGAAATGAACAAAAACTAACCTCAAAAACATAACCTTATTTTAATCATGAGTGAATGACGCAAAATGACAATCGAACTCAGTTTGGCTTAAAAATACGGAAAATCACGCTTTCACGCTAAAGTAGGCTCTGTAGAGAAAAATGCTTTAAACAAAAAGTGTAGATCTTTTAATTTTCTATAAATTTAATTATATACACTTTTGTCGTAAAATGCATACTAAGACCGAAATGTTAAAAAAATCGATTTTTCTCACGTTTTCGTGAGAAAAAAAACAGAAAATCGCAAATTACCGCTAAACTAAGCGTTATACAAAAAAATGTTTGAAATAAAAGTTGTAGGTTTTTAAATTCTCTACAACTTTTATTATATAAGTTTTTGCGCTAAAATGTATATTAAAGCCGTAATCTTAAAAAAACAACGTTTTTACGTGAAAACAGCCTCACCGAGAATTTCAGCAAACATGGCGCCTACCCTATCTTGTAGAGAATAAAAAATTGAGTAAAATAGGCGATTTTAAAAAAATTGTAGAACCAGTTTTTGAGAAAATCGCAAAAAACTGAAAAATTATACGAATAAACTACTACTTCCGGTTGACCGATTTTGATGAAAATGTTCGTGTCGCGTCCAGTAGTGGTATGTAACTTAAGTTTCAAGTTTCAAGTTCGTACGATGTTCCGTTCTTGAGATATTCTGTTCACACACAGACCAATCGCTAAAAACATGTTTTTTGGGTTCAGGGGGTCTGAAAACGTATAGATCCGGTGAAAACTCGATTTCGAAAAATCGACATGAAAATAATACTTTCCTTCCTATATTCAAATAGGCAAGGGAAAGTAAAAAGTAATAGGCTATGCGAAATAGTATCAAACAACATGTATTTATTCCCCGGCCGATTCTACTACAGCAGATAAATAGGGACAGGACTCCATTTTCCGTGTGTGACGTAGATGCGCGGATTGGACCGATTTAAGCAGCAGGACGACTCACCCATCTATTATTTACGCCATGGTACAGTACCGCCCTTCAATATAGTCATCATACTGTCCTGTTTTTAAATTTTTTTTATTATCTATTGCGAGAAAGTTATCAAAGAAATAATATTACATCTGATTTATGCACATAGAAAGTTATGTAAATCTTATAAAACAATCAAAGAAATTGTACTATTTTTTTATGAAGATCTTACCCATTTTTTTCTGCCCATAACAGACAGGTGGAGTGTCAAATTATTTACACTTAATCTGTTCGTTGCAGGGCTAAAATAAATAGTTCTGTTTCTTATTACATGGTCAGCCAATTAGATGACTGAATCATTTAAGAACAGAAGAGGTAGAGGTGTAAAAGACACTAATCAGAGTTATCTTCTCTGAAAGTAATGAATTTCACTATACAGCCAGACCCTGTGGTGAATGAAGTGAAGGTGTCATTTGCAGAGTGGAAAATATGTGCTTTTCAGAGGGCCCGGCATGCTGATAAGCGTACTTTTCCATTCAGTGAGGAAGGCAATGGTAAACCACCTTACTTCTCGTTTTACTTAGTAAAACCTCTACAGGTTCAAACCAGCCTTTCGGCTGATGACCTAAACAGCAACAACACCAATTTTTTCTTAAAATAACAAAATAGTATTCATTCAATTATTCTCAGTTATTATCAGTGGTTACCGGTGTACTTTGATGGTTGGGTTCAATTAACCATACCTCTCAGGAATGGTCGGCCTGGGTCTGCACAAGACTACACCTTATTTGCACGGCATACACATCATCCTCATCTCATTGGGTCATGGGGTTTCTTATTATTCTGAATTGAAACAGATTGCAACGTACACAAATTAGGAGTAACAAAAAAAAGTTATTCTCAGAATGCATTTCTCCCCATATTATGGTGATTCATAAACAAATTTTATTTCCGGCCCGTTGGCGTAGTGGTTAGCGCAACTGGCTTCTACACCGGGGTCAATTCCCGGTCAGGTTTGGCATTTTTTCATCACTCATTTTCATGTATCATCATTCTCCACCATCTGCATTAGCAGAAATTGAAAAACAGTCAGCTGTAAAACAAAAAAAGTACTTATTGGTTTTATTTGTAGTCTTGATTTAACTTTAGTTGTGTGAGAAGTTAAACAAAGAAGTTAAGAATCTAATCAAAGACAGGGAAAATTTAAGGAAACAGTTTTAAGTCTAAATTTTCAGAAAAAGATATAAATAATGAATTACAAAAACGGATAGAAGAAAGAAAGAAGAAAGTAAGTGAAATAATGAAGAAGCTTTGTAAAACAATAAAATTTTAACTGCATAAATGTGATCTCCAGTGATCAGAATGCAAAAAAAAATCCATCTGTAATGAATGAGCGATCTTACAGAAATGAGAAAGTACATGAAACATGTTTTCATAATATTTTAACTTCTCTCTCTTCTGCAAGTTGTAATACTTTCGTATTAATATTGTTTATAAAAGTTTATCTTTCTGCCTTTCCTTAGTTAAGCACTTACCTACAACAACTTTTATTAATCAAACAAACATAAAGTTTTAAGACCAGCTGTTACAAGAACAATACGTAGGCATTGCTAATTAATTTCGTTACCATAATAGTGCGGAACGTAATGTATTATTAATTTATTACTTGTATTCTAGTGTACCTACTTAGCAGTAGAAAGAAAAATTAATCAAAATAACAATAACGCTTTCAATATAATTTTACATTGTTGAAATATTAATAAGAAAATCTAGGCGTAAATGTATAGCACCAAATTAAAATTTCAATTACCTTTTAATAAATTTACAAGCGGGAGAAAAATTATGGTTGACAGTCATACAACAAGTATGGAATAAAAAGGGAACAATGCCAAGGTACCAACTGGTAAAATACAAGCGAGGAGGAAGTGGATTTGCCAAACAGAGAATAGGACAATAAAGGTGGGTATAAGGCAGTGGGAAGGAATCAAAACGGCATTCATCAATCATACGGAGGTCGCTGACTCATTCTGTGCCTATCAAAACTACACTTAACTCAGTTTATCTGTTATATATTCATAAGTTAACTGATCAACAATCCTATTTATTCATTCATGAACAAACAACTTAAGTTATTCTTTTCTAGACAAGCTTCAATTGAATTTTAAATTCATAAATTAATTTAAAACCATACATACGGGCATTGCTCTGAATTATATGAAGGGTTGAAAGAAGAGTAAAATTTGTGCCAAGTTTTCAATGGTTTATATAAATAGCACACATCATATTAAAATATTTCATTGAAATGAAACAACTATGTCAAATAATTTAGATGATGGTGCGTAAAACAAAATAAGTGAATAAAAATAATGATTATGCATTATTATTTTGTTAATAAATATAACTAATTCTTTAAAATATTGCCAGGAAAAATTAATAGTTAAACTATTGTTGTTTAGGTCATCAGCCAAAAGGCTGGTTTGAACCTGTAGAGGTTTTACTAAGTAAATCAAGTAGTGAGGTGGTTTACCATTGCCTTCCTCACTGAGTGGAAAAGTACACTTATCAGCATGCCAGGCCCTCTGAAAAGCATATATTTTCCACTCTGCAAATGACACTTTCACTTCATTCACCACAGGGTCTGGCTGTATAATGAAATCCATTACTTTCAGAGGAGATAACTCTGATTAGTGTCACAATACACCTCTACCTCTTCTGTTCTTAAATGATTCAGTCATCTAATTGGCTGACCATGTGATAAGAAACAGAACTATTTATTTTAGCCCTGCAACGAACAGATTGGGTGTAAATAATTTGACACTCCACCTGTCCGTTATGGGCAAAGTTAAACTATTAACAAAAAAAAAAAACTAATAGTTTTGTTTATCACAATCTCAAATGTCTTATTATTATATATTTTTAAATAAATAACTATGGATTAACAACAGAATGGATACATAGATGGAATAAGCTAGATTAAAATTAAAAAGGCTTCGGAAAGGCAAATAAAATTGCAATGAAAAAAGAGAAAATATCATATTATCAGGCATGAAAAAAAAACTTTAACATGGCCCTTAATAGACCAAAATGATAATAGAAAAAAATAAACCCAGTGCAAAATACAGCACAGAAAATACAAATCGCATAACATCTTAGGGTTGTATTGCACTAGAAATATTTGACAAAGATGTTTTATAAAATATTTTACGGTGTAATAGGACATATTTTATAAAATATTTTATTTAGGTAAACAAAGAAATGACCAACTAAGAGCAGAAAATATTCTTGGACTATAGAAATTACAATTTAATTAAATTTTTTTAGTTTATTAAAAGTTGCATTAACAGCTCAGTTATTAATGACTAAGGTGGATTATGAAATGGGAGGTTTTAACATGTAAAAATATCCAGACCCTAGCCGGGACCTTCACGTTTTGGCTAACACACTACCACTACACTATGGAGGCGGCCAGAAACGACTAAATTATTGATTGTGCAGAATGAATCAAATGAAATGCTGTTTAATCCCAAACATGATGATTGCAAAAACAGAAATAATAGACTCAAATAAAAATAACCCAGCCTATTAGCAACCTCAGGGAAGGATGGTCAGTCAACAATGTTAAAAAAATCTGGTGTGAAACACACACAACTTTCTCTTGCCAATGCAAATAATTAATAATAAACCTAACATTATTAATAAAATATTAGAAATAAACAAAAAACTAACCTCAATAAACATAACCTTATTTTAATCATGAGTGAATGACGCAAAATGAAAATCGAACTCAATTTGGCTTAAGAAAAACGGAAAATCACACTTTCACGCTAAACTAGGCTCTGTAGAGAAAAATGCTTTAAATAGAAGTTGTAGATCTTTTAATTTTCTATAAATTAAATTATATACACTTTTGTTGTAAAATGCATACTAAGGCAGAAATCTTAAAAAAATCAATTTTTCACACATTTTCATGAGAAAAAAAACAGAAAATCGCTAATTACCGCTAAACTAAGCGTTATACAAAAAATTGTTTGAAATAAAAGTTGTAGAATTTTTAATTCTCTACAACTTTTATTATATAAAGTTTTGCGCTAAAATGCATATTAAAGCTGTAATCTTAAAAAAACAACGTTTTTACGTGAAAACAGCCTCACCCAGAATTTCAGCAAACATGACGCCTACCCTATCTTGTAGAGAATAAAAAATTGAGTAAACCAGGCGATTTTTAAAAAAATCGTAGGACCAGTTTTTGAGAAAATCGCAAAAAAGTGAAAAATTACACGAATAAACTACCACTTCCGGTTGACCGATTTTGATGAAAATGTTCGTGTCGAGTCCGGTAGTGGTACGTAACTTAAGTTTCAAGTTCGTACAATGTTCCGTTCTTGAGATATTCTGTTCACACACACACACACACACACACACACACACACACACACACACACACACACCAATCGCTAAAAACATGTTTTTTGGTTCAGGGGTCTGAAAACGTATAGATCCGGTGAAAACTCGATTTCTTAAAATCGACATGAAAACAATACTTTCCTTCCTATATTCATATAGGCAAGAGAAAGTAAAAAACTCAATAGACCTTTACTTTTCCTTTTTTTTCAACAATAAATTTATTCTCCACATACTGCTGCTGCACAAGCAGTTAGCTGCTCATTATTCATTTTTAAAGAAATATGATGAAAACTTTTAAATAGTGTAATATGAATAGTAATGTTCAATCAAATATTTTATAAAAACTTATATAAAGAAAATATGATAAAATCTTTTATAAAATATCTAAATTAAATTGAGTAAGTAAAGATGAAAAGTAAAATTTGAGAAAAATTCACAGACCAAAGTAAGAAAATGGAGTAGTATACTAAGAAAACCACAAGAAAATGATAAAATTTAAAAAATAGAAAACATGATCAGGTATTAAAGATTAAAAAATCTTACAAATATAAAATCAAAATAACAAAAAGGTTTAAAGACTTAAAATATTGTATAGTCCAAAAGACTGCCCATAACAGACAGGTGGAGTGTCAAATGTTTTACACTGAATCTGTTCGTTGCAGGGCTAAAATAAATAGTTCTGTTTCTTAACACATGGTCAGCCAATTAAATGACTGAAACATTTAAGAACAGAAGAGGTAGAGGTGTTAAAGACACTAATCAGAGTTATCTCCTCTGAAAGTAATGAATTTCATTATACAGCCAGACCCTGTGGTGAATGAAGTGAAGGTGTCATTTGTAGAGTGGAAAATATGTGCTTTTCAGAGGGCCCGGCATGCTGATAAGCACACTTTTCCACTCAGTGAGGAAGGCAATGGTAAACCACCTCACTCCTCGTTTTACTTAGTAAAACCTCTACAGGTTCAAACCAGCCTTTCGGCTGATGATCTAAACAACAACAGTCCAAAAGAAAATATAAAATTAAAAAAAAAGTGGAATAATAGAATAATGGTAAAAGATTGATATTTTGGAAAATAAAAAATTTAATTTATGTAAATGTGATCCTTAGCGGTCAGAAAAACAAATTTAAGTTAATATCAAACAAGTTTATTTCAATAACAATACTGACCTTAGAATTTTATTGTTAAAAGTTAAGTTGTATTGTTTGGGGAAGCAATTGGTAAAATTACCACAAGTCAGATTTGAAAAAATATTTTTTTCAAACAGAATACACATTACACCATAAAAAGAAATGTCAACATATTTATGGTGATTCTAATAAATATAACAGTTCCTGATAACAAAAAACAGTTAACAAAAATCAAGAAAAAATAATGGAACTACTGACACCCACATGAATTTTACTTATAAGCAATAATCCAAAACATCTGTTCAACGAAATGAGTTCTACGATAGCCATTTAAGAAGCTTAATAAAAATTAAAAACCTTGATATTTTGGCAACTGATTGTTTCCTTAATTAACGCATTTATAGTAAATAACAATGGATTAATTTAAATAGTGATGTTTATAATTATAAAATCAATTGAAGTTAAGCCTAAAAAAAAATAGTTAAATGTTAAAGATTGCATCTAGGGTAAGTACGGTAAAAATAAGGTCAATAATGACATACTAACATAATTATTTGAACATAACCAAGTATAGTACATAATATATTTGTATAGACCATACATAAATGGACTGAAAACAAGCACGGATAGAAGAATAAAATCTAGTCAAGGCTATCAACAAAATACCTCATCACTGTAGTAACACAGGGCAAACACATGTTGTAGAATTTTACAACATAAACATACATTCAATCAACAATCTATTAAATACCGACCATATAAACACATGTACATAAAAAAAATTAATTTAATAGATGGCAGACTGCATTGAATTTTTAACAAATTTATATCCTTTCAAATCGTGAATTTTATATCTAAGCAATGTTTTGTATTAAGAAATTTATTCCAAAATTCCAATTTTACATTTTTTTGCCAATAATAGGCAGGTGGAGTGTTAAATTATTTGCACTTGATCTGTTAGTTCCAGGACTATAAAACTTAGTTCTGTTTCTTATCACATGGTCAGCTAATTATATGACTGAAGCATTTAAGAACACAAGAGGTATAAATGTAAAAGACACCAGTCCGGGTTATCTCCTCCGAGAGTAATGAATTTCATTATACAGCCAGACCCTGTGGCGAATCAAGTGAAGATGTCATTTACAGGGCGGAAAGTAGATGCTTTTTAGAGGGTCCGGCAGGCTGATAAGCATACTTTTCAAAACAGTGAGGAAGGCAATTGTAAACCAACTTACTCCTCGTTTTACTGTGTAAAGCCTCTAGAGATACAAACCAGCCTTCAGCTGCTGACCTAAACAGAAACCACAGTTTAATACAGCTATTTCTAGCAAAGAAAAAAGTAATGGCTTTTGGATGAAAATATTTAGTTAGGATAAAGATAACAGTTGATGGAGTAGGTCAGTTATTTTGCCAATTGTGTCATACAAAGATGACGATGTACCACAAAAAGTACAAAAATTAATAAAATTTGTAAATTCATTGTAACTTAAAGAACAGGCCTGAACTGACACACTGATGAAATTCTACAAGACTGTGGGTATCCCTACACTGAAATAAAATGGCAGTGAGGCCTGGGTGTGGAAAAAGTATAAGAATTCCATCCAGTCTGAAAGGATACACTTTTGAGAAGCATTAAGGGCTGCAGTAAACAGGATTGAATCAGATATTAGGATATATGGTGTGTTTAGTTCAGTTCTCTTAAGGAGACAGTTATGGAGAACCACTAGAAATGGACCGATCATCTACAAAGAATGTCTTCACATTTGATGCCTAGACTGGCCAAAAGTTATGAACCAATTTTTTTTTTTTAGGTCATCAGCCGAAAGACTGGTTTGAACCCGTAGAGGTTTTACTAAGTAAAACGAGGAGTGAGGTGGTTTACAATTGCCTTCCTCACTGAGTGGAAAAGTATGTTTATCAGCATGCCGGGCCCTCTGAAAAGCACATATTTTCCACTCTGCAAATGACACCTTCACTTCATTCACCACAGGGTCTGGCTGTATAGTGAAATTCATTACTTTCAGAGGAGATAACTCTGACTAGTGTCTTTAACACCTCTACCTCTTCTGTTCTTAAATGATTCAGTCATTTAATTGGCTGACCATGTGATAAGAAACAGAACTATTTATTTTAGCCCTGCAACAAACAGATTGAGTGCAAATAATCTGACACTCCACCTGTTTATTACGGGCAGATGAACCAATTAATGCATTCAAATAATGCATTTAAACGACATAATTATTTAAAAAATAGTCCATATTTAACAATGGCGAAGAAAAATGAGTTCGATTTTATGTCAATTTTCGGAAATATCATAGATTACAAATCGATCAAATTATGACAGGATAACGATTTTTGATTCAAATACTTTATATCAGTTACAAACAAAAAGTAATATTACTAATTGACAATTATGATTTCTTAATAATGAATAGTTTATTTAATTAAAAATCGGATACGTATGAAGTAATGGACGTTCAAACTTCATTCATAAAAAATACGTTTAGAGAGGATAAATTTATAGAATTAAGTGTAACAACTGGAATTTCAAGTTATCCAAACGCATTAAGTAAAGCAACATATCAATTTCATTTCTTTAGACAAAAAAGATTTTTAGAACGTAAAAAATCAATCAATTTTATGGTTTTCATAAAGAAGAAATTGATTTCTTATTAAACAAAAAAGAATTTAAAAATTTTAAAAACTGTTATGATTATATCGAAAATTATATAGGTTGATATAATCCAATCGATTCAAAAATTAATTTAATAAATTCAAAAGAATTTATAAATTATTTACTTACAAAATCATACGAATAAATATTCAAAAACAAAATTCACAGTATATTATATATCAAAATTGGAAGGTGTGATCTGGAGCGACCAGTGGCTAGGTGGATGTCGGGAACAGGATCTGGAGCCCAATCCTTGAATGGTAGAAGAAATATTCAGCAGAGAAAACTTATCTATTAAATAATTAGACTGATCTTCATACAGTTACAACAAAAAAAATTATCGGTAAATTTCTGCTGAACACATAACATAAATTGGTCGTAAACAAAAATTCAGCAATTTTTATTTTCATGCGTTTTTCTATTTGATTCAATACAGTGTTTTTTTTAATACAGATTTTAATGTTATTTTTTTGAAAACTTGTTTAGGGGTGTCAACAAAAATTGATATCAAATACAAAGTTACATTTTTCAACTTCTTATATATTAAGTGCAAGTTTGCTTAAAAATACAATTTATGTTAGTAATTTTGAAAATAACCAATATTAAATACAATTAATATTTATTTTCTCCCTTACAATGTTTTCAGAAAATACATATTAAATGAAGGAAGTTCCATAAAAATCTTTAGCTAGCTTTTTTTTTAGGCATTAGGACTGAAAATAGGAGATAACCCTATGTTTATTCCTATACATTCCACAATTTAATTACCTTTTAAAAAATTTTATCAAGTGACAAAGGCAACAAATATTTATTTATTGCATTGTAGTAGGGATTATATGCATCAATTAGTTTTTAAGATTAAAGTAAAAGGGTGGAGAAAGTGTATTATGAAGTGGTTTGCTGAATGTAAACAAACCCAGGACAGCCTGAATGTAAACAGGTTCTAAATCCGACCAACTGAGCGAAGAGACAGTACTATTTCTACTGGAATAAGTGATGACTTATTTCAGACTGATACAAGTAAATAAATTGCCTATAACAGACAGTTGGAGTGTCAAATAATTTACACTCAATCTGTTCGTTTCAGGGCTAAAATAACTAGTTCTGTTTCTTATCATATGGTCAGCCAATTAAATGACTAAATCATTAAAGAACAGAAGAGGTAGAGGTGTAAGAGACACTAATCAGAGTTATCTCCTCTGAAAGTAATGAATTTTATTATACAGCCAGACCCTGTGGTGAATTAAGTGAAGGTGTCATTTGCAGAGTGGAAAATATGTGATTTTCAGAGGGCCTGGCATGCTGATAAGCATACTTTTCCACTCAATTAGGAAGGCAATGGTAAACCACCTCACTCCTCGATTTACTTAGTAAAACCTCTACAGGTTCAAACCAGCCTTTTTGGCTGATGACCTAAACAACAAACAAGTAAATACTATGAACAGAACTACTACTGCTACAGTAATTCCTCCTGTGGTCTTTGGGCTACTATCATCCAGTTTCTTGATCTTGTTACTATTATTATATCGTATGAGCTTACTGAACACCGGGTGAGGGTGAACAGTGTAGTTTATTGGGTATGAGAGTATGCCAAAGACCACAGTAGGAACTCTTGTAGCAGTAGTAGTTCTGTTTTTATTTTTTGCTAGCATCAGGTCTAAAATAATTCAGTCTGCAACAACTAATCTTATCACTAGTTTAACAGTACTGAAATAATTAGAGTAGTAATTTTTTTTTACTCAGTTGATATTTCTACATCAATACTACAGTCCAGCCTCTCTTAGTTTGCTCCTAATGTAAACAAATAATGATGTCACTGAGCATGCGCATTATATCAAAATTTGTACACGCTGATTAAAAAGTAACAACAAAATACTTTCTCAAGTATTTAAATACAAAATACTTTTAAAAGTATTTTTCTAAATTAAATTGTTAGGCCTACATCATATCATGACTGATGTTTTTAGTACTTTAAGTACTTATAATTTAAAAAATAGTTAACTTAATAGGAATACGAGATCCGTAAAGTCGCAGACTCTAGCGTGCACCCTGTAGTAGCTGGCTTTTGTTTGTTGACAGTAGGAGCAAACATAGAACAGCTGAACTGTAGGTTGTACTAGGAACAGAAAAGGTGTACCAACCAAAAATTAGTCCAAATGGAGTAATTTGTCTCTGCAGAGCACAAAACATTCTGAAGTATATTAAAAAAAAGTTTTATCTTCTAATCGTCATAGAATATGAAGTACATTTGAAATCACAGTATATTTCACCAGTCCCAATGATTGAGAAGATTGGAGCACATTGAGAGAATGGAGTCAATAAAGATATTAAAATTATATGGAAAGAAAGACTGCGTAAAATATAAAGGAAGGGCTATCCTAAAAAGTGGATGGACAATATTATGAATGATTTAATTTTGAGGGGATGAGAAGATGAAGGGTATTGGCATCTAGCAGAGAGGTTCTGGAGGAAACCAAATCCCCCACCAAGGGTTATAGAGTTAAAGGACGATGATGGTAATTTAAGACTGCTTACACACAGCTGGCGGCTTGCAGGGCTGTAGTCGACCATTGGCGCCGATCTTGCTTTACATATTTATCAGGTTTGTAGCCAGCATGGTTTCTAGCCAGAAATGTCGACTAGACAATCCGATTGTTGGCTGCCAGTTTGAATAGTAATGGTCGACTACGGCCAGGATACCAGCCCGGCAAGTCGGCTGTGTTTGTAAGGAGTCTAAGAGTAGTAAGTAAGCAAAATGGATTGAAAATAGTAAAAAATAATAAATAAGAATACCATTATAATTTATTTTACAAATTGTTTATTAATAATATTACATTTTATTATAAAATATCCGGATGTACAACGATAACTTGTATATTAACAATATATTATTTACAAAATGTTTTTCAATTGTATTTCACTCAGAGACCAATTGTAAATAACAACCAGAAAGAGTTTTTTATATTTTTCTATGTAATAAAACAGTTAATAAATACTACCAAAAATACAATGCAACATGATTTATTAGCAACTTATTCCTGACCTTAAAAATATAATATATGAATTTATCGTAGTTGTATAATATAAAAACTTAGTGAAATAAATTACTGTACTTTAATGAATTTTTAAATACACAATAAAAACTAATAATGTAAATTACAATTTAAGTTTAATAACTATTGACATAATTTTCTAAACAGAATGTGTTCAAATCAACCATGAAATCAGAGAGATGAGTTCAAAATAAAAGGGATTATAAAAATGGAATAAGCGCATTGAAATAATCTGTAGATAAATTTTTAAAAATACATACATAAAAATTTGAGAAAAATACTTCTTTTGAAGTCGGTTAAAAGACACTTAATAAAAAATAAATATTTTGTATGCATAAAATTAATCTTTGCACAATGGCATATTTTAACTGTTAGTTTACACTTATCTATGAGGAACAAAATTAAACTGCAACATCTAAAAATAAGTCTGTGTAGTATATTTTTAACACAATGAAGTACACTATTCTTTCAAATTATCTCTCTGATCAACGTACATAAAAGTATCAAAAAATTGGGAAAAAAATTTGAAGCATTAAATATTTCACAAAATAAAATTACTTGAAGAGAAAATTAAACATAAAATATAAAAAATATTCAAAAAAATTATACCATAATTAAAAAAAAAAAACAACAACAATAATGTTTAATGCTTTATTAAAAATACAACGAATTGAACCACAATTTAAACAACTCATGCCACACAATTGAATTACAAATCAGATTTATTATATATGAAAAGCATATTAATTAAAAAAAAACATAATAAACAATAACTTATTTACAAGATTCAGTGTAATAAACATTACTTAAGTTAAAATGAAATTAATTATATTACATTGAGGTTAAAATTTTAATTAAAATGGATTTCAACAGAATTAAGAAGACATATGTATGTAAAAATACATTGAAATTTAACTTAAACAAAATCAAACAATTGACAAAAAAATGTCATGGTGTCGTAATTAAACAAAATGTAAAAAAAATACCCTATTTTCTCGAATGTGAGCATATTTTTGAGCGTAGAAAATTTCAAAATGTAAGGTGTGCATTACAATCGAGGAGGCTAAAAGCTACACCTCTACCACATTATTAACAACCCTTGGTATTCATCTTGGGTTTTTGGTATGTTGATCAAGGTCATTATACCCTAGCACAAGAATCTGATTATTTAGTGCAATAATAAACATACCATGAGTGATTAGTTTTCTTTATCAATTTTTAAAAAGTTTTTTTAATAAGGATGGTAAACAACGGCAATTTTAATATGAAGCTTCTTAAAAGAAAAACTTTCAGAAGCTTTTCCTTAAAGAAAACATCATAAAGTTAAATGTAAAATTCGGAAATTCATGACGGTAACATCAAAAACAATGTACTTTTGATTAGAATAATAATTATAAATTGTTATTTACATTTCTAGAACTCTGTGGATTCATTACAAAGAGTTTTTAAAGCGCAGTACCAGTTTTGAGATAAGCTGGACTGTCTTTGCAGCGTAAAACCATATAAATTACTTCATTTTGCCAATTTTTCAAAATTTTTTAAAAGATAAATACTACATACTACAATATTTAGTATATTTTCCAAAAAAAGATTTATAATTTTAGCTGTTAAAAGATAGCTTTAGACATTAGACTTGATGGGATAATACATTCGAATAAATATGGTTATTTAATTAAATTTCTGTATACCAACACAAAAATTGAAAACTGGATAACTAACATGAAATATATTAAATTGATCTACAATAATAAAATTCTTTAAATTTTAATAATAAATTGATTTAATAATTTGTTCAGACTTTTTCCAGGCATATTAATCAAAAAGATAAGCTGTAATGATAATTAATCAACACAATAAAAATATTGTGAATTGTTATTAAAATTTAGAGATCAAGAACAGCTTCTATATATTATTTAATATTAAGTACAAAAAAAAAAATTGGAAAAACAACAACAAATTTTTACAAATAATGTATATTTATTACCTTCTTTCTATATTATTATAATATGCTAATAATATTGGTATTTATTAAATCAGTATTGATATAAAATTGTAATACAGTTTACTATTTTAATTGTAGTACTATTTAATTAATACGTAATAACAATTTTTATACCAGTCTGATGTTCAAGAATGATTAATGGTAGTAATAATTGTACGATGATAATGATTATGATGGCGATGAAATGATGATGATGATACTGAAGCGATAACGCTCAGTAGCGATTAATAGTTTTATAAAATTTAAATAACATTTCTTCTTGTTTGTTACTAAGGTAATGTATCGTATAAGATATCTTTAGTGCTAGATGACAATGAATCAGGAAATTTGATGTCGAACGCTACCAGTAAATCTCCTTTCCTGCTCGGTTCTTTCGGGAATGGAAGACCATGTCCTTGAATTCGTTTCACTGTCATAGGTTTCACTATTTCATTCGTCAAGTCCAGAGATAATTTAGAGCCTGTGATTGTTGGTACGTCGACTACAGTACCACAAAGTGCCTGAAAAGAAAAACAAATATCAAGAAAACATGCACAATTAAAAAAAAATCTACGAGGTCTGTCCAATAAATACGCGAACTTGTGCAAGCTAGCGCCCATGACGCGGACTATAGTCCCACACACTGGCGGTCCTAGTTGCCTGATTCCCAATGAGCCGTCAGTGCTTGGCGGATCGTCGAACTTATGTTAGTTTCTGTTGTCCGAAAACAAGGAAAAAGAAAATGGAATAAGTGCATAACAACAAATGGAGAGTACTTTGAAGGGGACAAAATTGATGTAGACTAAATTTTGCAAAATAAAGTTTTTATGGGCTTAGTTCGCGTATTTATTTGACAGACCTCGTATATAATACATTCAATTATTAAATAGGATTCGGTAATCTCTGTGGACAGTAGAAGATGGAACAGCATATGTACCGATATGGTTTCCGACAAAAAAATAAACCAAAATTTTTCTCCGATACTTTTACTACCCAATATTGAGACTTTCCGAAAACTGTCCATTTTGCTAAAAAAAACATTCACTCTAAGATGCTCGTAATTCAGTATCATTCCACTTTTTCACAAAAAAAATGAACTCATCAAACAAAAGTATAAAACACTAACTTCTATGGTATGTCCAGTTTTGAAAAAAAATTACAGTAAAACTTCACTAATTCGGAATTTGCAATATTTCGGACTACTCCAAGAAGAGCAGCTTTTTTAATTTTTTTAGAAGTTTTTTAGTTAAAAATTAATAAAGTGCTACTTCAAAAAATAATAGCTTTTAACTGTCTAATAAAAATTGTTTCATCCTGTAATACATTATTGGTTACTCAGTGAAGAAAATGTTCCACAATTTAAGCTAGTGAAGTGAGAAACCACATAGACGAACTTATTGAATTTGCAGACTTCAATCCGGAATTCAATGACTATTATCTTGTCCTAAGAGAGATGCACCAACAAGTTATAAGAAAACAGTGTAGCAAAGAATCACAGAAAAAAATAACAAGTTTTTTTTCTAAGCAACCTCAAATGATCCCGAGGATGTTTGTCAACCCTCTACTTCAACAAGTGCCAAATAATCGGTACATAAGTACAGTGTTTTAATTAAATATAATTTTACACTGGACATTTATTATTTAACAATATTTTTACTGCCGTAAATATTTTTATTTCTACTTT
Source organism: Catonia carolina (assembly GCA_035578175.1). Lineage (NCBI taxonomy): Eukaryota > Metazoa > Arthropoda > Insecta > Hemiptera > Achilidae > Catonia > Catonia carolina. The sequence continues at coordinate 15,816,348 of JAQMRL010000013.1, forward strand.
TAACTTTGTTGTTTTTCAATATACTGTACTGTAAATTCATTAAACATCGATATTTCAGACAAGTAACGTTTATTTTTTAATTTTAATTGCCTAAATTATTCAATTTTTAGATGTAAACAAATATTCGCGATAATTCGGACTTTTAATAATTCGGCCTTCACTTCTCCCCAATTAGTCCGAATTAGTGAGGTTTTACTGTATTTATAACAGATAGGCTTAACCAAAACTATACAATTAAGTTTTTTTATGGGAAGATTGAGGTGAAAATTTGGTTATGTTGACTTAAAAAAGTATAAATAAATTTTTGTTTTTGCATATTTTAAGTTGTACCCAGAAATATTAATGTTTTCTCCAAGAGCCAAAATTTGCTCACCGATAGGTCTTTTAACAACACTGCACAGTTTTTCATATTCAAAGTAAGCAACCAACATTTCAATCTACATAATATACATTTAATTAGTTGAGAATTTCATTATTTTAATAATTCAAAATGCATCTACTTCCTTGATAACAGTAATTAATTATCGCCAAATTCCTATAAAGCCAGAACTATGAAATATAATTAACCCTTTGGTAGGTGCTCAATAAAAAGGTATTTTTGGTTATTCATTAAGTAATTAAGTAAAACAAGGGAAATCTATCTAGCTTCCTGCCATTTGAAGTACATAGCTGGGACCCTTTCTAATCGTTCATGACCCCTGCCCAAAATTAGAGTTTTTTTGTAGTACACATTTTTTAATAATTCATCAGTTCAACATAAATATTTCCAATATTTCATCTACTGAAACATAATCAATGTCCATTTTTTTTTTGTCATCAGTCTCTCGACTGGTTTGATGCAGTTCTATCTTGTGCAAGTCGTTTCATATCTACATACCTGTAACACCCTACATCTTTTGTAATTTGCTTTATATATTCTAATCTTTGCTTCCCCCTACAATCTACTCCCTCAATATTACCCTCCATTATTAATAGCCCAATACCTGGATGTCTTAGGATATGCCTCACTAGCCTATCCCTTCTTTTGGTAAGATGCTTCCATATACTTCTTTTTTCCATCCACTAGCCTAAGAACCTCTAAATTACTTGTTTTGTCCCCTCACCTAATCTTTAACATTTTCCTATAACATTACATTTCAGAAGCTTCTATTCTCTTCTTTTCTACAGCCCCTATTACCCACGTTTCACTCCCGTATAATGCTACACTCCTAACATAATGTTTTAAGAAATTTTTCCTAATCAGTAAATCAACGTTTGTAGTCAGTAAGCTGTTTTTCATTTCAAAGGCTTTTCTTGCTTAAGCAATTCTACTCTTGATATCACTTGTGCTTCTACCATCCTTTCTTATTTTACTCCCTAGATAGCAGAATTCCCCAACTTCCTGTATGTCAATCTCCATACTATCAATCTTACATACTTTACAAAGATTTATTTAGCAGCACTAGTAGTAACATTAGCAATTTTCAAAAACCATAATACTCAAACCGCACGCATGTTAAAAATCCAACAATTAAATTCATATAATTAAGAAAAACACTTGCTACAACTATTAAGGAACTTCAAAACAGCAATCAATACACAGAAACTAACGGTTTCTTTATCACCAACAATGAAAAACGTTATTTAAATTTTTACAAACGAAATTCATCGCAACCCTTTAGAGTTTAAGTATTTTTTTACTTTCTCTTGCCTATATGAATATATATGAAGGAAAGTATTGGTTTCAAGTCAATTTTTCGAAATCGAGTTTTCACTGGATCTGCACGTTTTCAGACCCCCTGAACCCAAAATAAACAAGTTTTTAGCGACTGGTCTGTGTGTGTGTGTGAACAGAATATATCAAGAATGGAACATCGTACAAACTTTTAACTTAAGTTAGATACTACTAGAGGACCCGACATGAACATTTTCATAAAAATCGGTCAACCGGAAGCAGTAGTTTATTCGTGTAATTTTTTACTTTTTTGCGATTTTCTCAAAAACTGGTCCTACGATTTTTTTTAAAATCATCTCATTTACTAAATTTTTTATGCTCTACAAGATAGTGTAGGCGCCATGTTTGCTGAAATTCTTGGTGAGGCTGTTTTCTTGTAAAAAAAAGTTTTTTTAAGATTCGGCTTTAATATGCATCTTAGCGCAAAAATGTATCTAGTAAAAGTTGTAAAGAATTTTAAATTCTACAACTTTTATTTCAAACATTTTTTTGTATAACGCTTAGTTTACTGGTAATTAGCGATTTTCCGTTTTTTCTCACCAAATTGTGTAAAAAAAAATCGATTTTTTAAAAATTTCAGCCTAAGTATGCATTTTACGACTAAAGTGTATAATCGAATTAATAGGAAATTAAAAGATCTACAACTTTTATTTAGAGCATTTTTCTCTACAGAGCCTAGTTTAGCATGAAAGAGTGATTTTCCATATTTTTAAGCTGAACAGGTTGATTTTCACTTTACGTCTTTTGCTCACGATTAAAATAAGATTATGTTTTTTGTAGTTAGTTTTTTTTGTTTATTTCTAATGTTTTATTACTAATGTTAGGTTATATTGTTAATTATTTGCATTGGCAAGAGAAAGTTGTGTGATTGTTTCACACCAGATTTTTTAAAAGAGGATCTTCTTTACATTAACAGTATCAGAACATTCTTTTTACCTTTTTGAAAACACAAATAAAAAAAAAAAGTTTAAAACAAGACAGACCTTCTAGAAGATAATTTTTAAAACTGTATATTCAAAAAATTTAATTTGAAAAACATCTTAAAGGACATGAATAAGTGAGAATGCTTTATATTTTCATATTTTTAGTGCTGGTTCACAGAGAAAAGTAGGCTAAAGTTATGCTAAATTTAGCACGCCGATTAATTTAAGGTCAGCGTTAAATTCTACTTAGCAAGTAAGTTGTCATAATTTTTTTTATGTTAAATTACGTACAAAATTAATTATAATTATATTAATACTAGTGGAACAGCTTAACTGTTAAAAGTTTTTTACTTATTTATCACAATCATCATCAACATTCTTTTGACCTAATTTTATGTACTACATAACTACTCTATTACATACTAACACCGCACAAAAATAGAAGAAAATTAATGTAACTCATATCGTTGCAAAACAATTTAATTTAATTTAAGGTCATCAGCCAAAAGGATGGTTTACCATTGCCTTCCTCACTGAATAGAAAATTACGCTTATCAGCATGCCGGGCCCTCTGAAAAGCACATATTTTCCACTCTGCAAATGACACCTTCACTTCATTCACCACAGGGTCTGGCTGTATAATGAAATATTCATTACTTTCAGAGGAGATAACTCTGATTAGAGTATTTTACACCTCTACCTCTTCTGTTCTTAAATGATTCAGTCATTTAATTGGCTGACCATGTGATAAGAAACAGAACTATTTATTTTAGCCCTGCAACGAACAGAGTGAGTGTAAATAATTTGACACTCCACCTGTCCGTTATGGGCAATGGAAACGATGTAAGCTCAAAAAATTCCTTAGTAAGTCCAATAGTACATCCCAAAAGGAAAGCGAGGTGTTACCAGACCTATGGAGAGATGGATACGCAGGCGTGTGTGTGTGTGTGTGTGTGTGTGTGTGGGAGTTCAGAATACACTTATACTTAGGCCTTGTTTGGAAGAAGACGAATGATTTTCAGTGGACCCACCATCGTCAAGAGTATCTTCTTCTTCTTCTTCTTACACTCAAGGATTAGGCTTTTGCCTGTTCCGACTCACATCAGCTTATTAACATTTATATCATTTAAATTACTATATTGTATCATTCAACTTGCATTGAGTCTTATTTTATTTCCCTTTATTACTGCCATCTTTTCCGCGGTCTACCAACATCCCTTTTACCTACGGGGTGGTAATTTAAGATATTTAGAGGGAATCTGTCTGCTGGCATCCGTTTAACATGCTCCTTCCACTGATTGCGGTATTGTAACACTCTTTCATTCAGGCTGTACACATTCAGCTCTTTCCGAATATCATCGTTCCTTATGTGGTCCCGTCTGTCACAGCCCTTTACCCTGCGTAGGAATCTCATTTCTGCCGCCTGCACTCTACTCTCTAGCGGTTTTGTAGTGACCCATGATTCACTTCCGTAGAGGAGGACCGGAGCAGCCATCACTTTATAAAACTTCATGGTAGTTTCTTTCCTCGCTTTTTTCCCCAGGGTTCTGCTGATATTACCACATATTGATTGGAATTTCCCTATCTTCTTCTCAATATCCAAATCATCTTTAAAACTGATATTGCAGCCGAGGTAGCAGTATTGTGATACTTGTTCCAACACTTTGTCATCTACCACAATTTTTGATCTAGTGGGAAACTTGCCAGTGAATGCCATTATTTTTGTTTTTTCTTTAGAGATTCTAAAATTATACTCTTTACATAAATTGTTCAGGACATGGATTGATTTTTGGAGGCTATCTTCGTTTTCTTGAATAATCCACAAGTCATCTGCAAATAGTAATGCGTTCAGGTATTTTTCATTATTCAACTTGATACCTAAGTCTACTCTGCATTTCCATTTCCTGAAAATGTGGTCTATATAAATGTTGAATAAAGTGGGTGATAAGCTGCACCCTTGTCGTACTCCTTGGTTAATTGTCATCTCCTCAAGTCTCTTTTTACCTGTATTTATGACTATTTGCGTGTTATGGTAAAGTGTTTTTATTGCATTAATGAGGTGAAGTGGATATCCTCTTTCACATAGAATATTCCAAAGGTGTCTTCTATCCACTCTATCGAAAGCTTTTTCAAAGTCAACAAAAGCCATATGGGTTTCAAAAAAAAAAATGGGTGTCAAGAGTATATAAATCATAAATATTGAAACTTTCCCAGAAGAAGTTATCTCTTCTGCCAACAGTACAACATTTTTTACACAACTATCATATACGTACGAGATAAAATCTTCTACAAATGTTTCCGTAATTAATTAGTTTTGATACCAATGATATACGAGGTAGGGTCAAAAATTTCCCGGAATGGTCGCTTACAGTCACGTATTTGTAAGCTGAAAGGGAAATTTTTGTTTGTGAGGTTGGCATAACTGGTAGTGAATGTGCTTTTGAGGTTAGCAGGCAGTTGTAGTTGGTTCCGTGCGTTCGGTGTTTAATATTGTAGATCGTAGTTTCTGTCTTTCGTCGGATTGTGCAATGTCGTCATTAGAGCAGCGTGGCAATATTAAATTCTGTGTGTTGCTGGAGAAATCACCCTCGGAGACTCTTGAGATGCTAAAAAAAGCATACGGAAATTCTGCGATGAAGAAAACAGCAGTTTACGAGTGGCATAAGCGTTTTCGCGACGGTCGCACAACAATTGAAGATGACGTTCGGACTGGGCGGCCTTCCACTTCCACTACAGACGACAATGTTGAGCGCGTTCGACAAATTGTGCGTGCGGACAGGCGAACAACCATCAATACTATTGCCTCTGAAGTTGGTATTTCACATGGGAGTGTTCACAGCATTCTTCATAATGACTTGAACATGCACCGTGTTTGCTTGCACATTGTTCCAAAAATGTTATCCCCTGAGCAAAAGGAAATGAGAGTGACCATGTCCAGGGACTTGATTGAAATGGCTGATGCAGATGACAGCTTCCTGCGCAAAATTGTTACAGGTGATGAGACATGGTGCTTTCTTTACGACCCTCAGACAAAACGGCAGTCCGCTGAATGGAAGTCAAAAACTTCACCAAGAAAACAAAAATTTCGCTTGGACAGAAGCCGGGGTAAGGTGATGTTGGAGGTGTTTTTTGATTACCGTGGAGTGATTCATTATGAATTTATTCCTGAAGGGAGAACAGTAAATAAAGAATTGTACACAGAGATCTTAAAACGGCTACGAGATGCAATTCGACGAAAACGACCTGAAAAATGGGCAGAGAATGACTGGTATTTGTTGCACGACAATGCCCCAGCACATCGATCCCTAATGGTGAAACAATACCTTGCCAAGAATAATGTTACCACTCTGGAACATCCTCCATATTCTCCCGATCTCGCACCACCAGATTTCTACCTGTTTCCAAGGTTAAAAATGGCATTGAAGGGACATCGTTTTGCTGATTCGTCAGAGGTGATTGAAAATGCGACGGAGCGGCTGAAGGAACTTTCAAAAAACGGCTTTCAAGAGTGTTTCCAACAATTATATGAACGGTGGAATAAATGTGTAGATGCAGGAGGAGAGTATTTTGAAGGGAAATAATGTAAGAATGTTATAAATATTTTTAATAAATTTTTAATAACCAATTCCGGGAACTTTTTGACCCTACCTCGTATTAAACTTCGATTATGAAGGATCGACTGAAACATGTCAGTACAAGCAGGCATTGAGATGAATAGAGGTTAGTGAAAGAAAACTAGTATTATTTTTTTTTTTTGATACAATTAATACTTTTAAAGTCATCTATGTTAAGAGTAAAACTGTCAACAACTTTATGTTATTTGATGAGCATGACATCTGACATCTATTATTTATTACTCATTCAATAAATGTTTATTAGAACAGAAAATCAATTAACCATGTTTTTTTTATCTAGGTCATACATACACAGTTAAATTCAATGTGCATTTATTTTTTTTAACACAGCAAAATCTACATCTATTTTCAGTTGAATTTTGCGTCATATGAGTTTTCTTTGTTTTATGTCATGATTGAAAAACCCTCCTCTGAGTGAACCTTGTGGATATAAGTCATGTATTCTCTTGTCATTTGAATTGCCTAACATTAAGATGGCGAGGTAATTTGTGAGTAATTTTATATCTTCTTTGATATTTTGTAGTACTGTACATGTTCATTTCTTGTTGAACGGTAGGGATATGTAAATATGTCGTTCATTATGTACAAAGATGTAGCTATGATTGTTTTGAGTAGTTTTGATCAGAACCTTTGCAGGATTTTAATGTTGGAATAGCTTGCCGAGACCCATAATTGGATTTCACCATCTAAAATTGGTTTAAGGAATTGCTTTGTAAATTGTAAGTTGGTAGTTAAGATTGATTGTTAAACATTTACCGAGTAACCAATTAAACTGCTTAAAATTTGTGTTTAGTTGTTTCCTTTTGTTTTGTATATGTTTTTTCCAATTTAGTTATTAGTCAGTATACCGAGGTACCTAGTGGAATAAGCTTTAGATATCCGACGTTATTTAAATATCTTAAATTCTATATCTGCCCATGACAGACAGGTGGAGTGTCAAATTATTTACACTCAATCTGTTCATTACAGGGCTAAAATAAATAGTTCTGTTTCTCATCACATGGTCAGCCAATTAAATGACTGAATCATTTAAGAACAGAAGAGGTAGAGGTGTAAAAGAAACTAATCAGAGTTATCTCCTCTGGAAGTAATGAATTTCATTATACAGCCAGACCCTGTGGTGAATGAAATGAAGGTGTCATTTGTAGAGTGGAAAATATGTGCTTTTCAGAGGGCCCGGAATGCTGAGAAGCACAATTTTCCACTCAGTGCGGAAGGCAACGGTAAACCACCTAACTCCTCGTTTTACTTAGTAAAACCTCTACAGGTTCAAACCAGCCTTTTGGCTGATCACTTAAACAACAACAAATTCTATATAATCGAAATAAACCACAATTTTTAATACTAAAATTACAACGAACAAACCATTTAAATGTACATTATACTGGGTGATTTTTTAGTCCTGTTACCCAATTGTTAATGTCTGGTAATTTTTTTCTAAGAAAGGGATATTTTGTTTTGTGACACAAAGTTGGTAGCCCTACTCAACCGGTATAGATACGACAGTTTGAGTTGATTCTCCTTGAGTTGCGTAAAATTTTGTGCTGTTTCCCGTTGTGTTACGAACAGAATGTCTTTTACCCTAGAACAACGGGTTTTCATTCTTAAACAATATTTTGCTACAAAATCGTATGCGAGTGTAAAAGAATCATTTCAAATTAAATTTTTTGGTGTTCCTCCACTCTATTCTAGTCAATTTCTAGGCTAACTAACAGATTTTTAGAGGCAGGTATTGTTTGCAGCAGAAAACGTAGTGGTCGACCAACTCTCTTGACAGATGACGTTAAGAGAATGTGAAAACAAGATTGCTCAATTCTCCATGGAAAAGTTTACAAAAACTTTCCTCGCATGTTGATTTGTCATGTTCGAGTGCTCAGAAAGCTGCTAAAAAATTGAAATTGTATCCGTATCACGTACGATTAGTTCTAGAGCTTCAGCCTCCAGATTTAAACAAGAGATTGTTTTAGGATAAAAGACATTCTGTTCGTAACACGACCGGAAATGGCACAAAATTTTACACAGCTCAAGGAGAATCAACTCACACTGCCATATCCATACTGGTTGAGTAGGGCTACCAACTTAGTGTCACAAAACAACATTTATTTTTTTTAGAAAAATATTACCAGACATTAACAATTGGGTAACAGGACTAAAAAATCACTCTGTATTATTAACAGATATCTGCATTCAAAACTAAAATTTTTTTAAACAATCTGAATCACTACAGCCTTATTTGAAACTATTAATCAGGGGTATACAACCATTAACATACAAAATCGTAACACGAAACAGAAAACTGAAGCGTAAAATACAAATATAAACAAGGCAATAAATATTAAATGAAGTAGAAAGGCAAATGGATGAGTTTTAAGTTTCATAAAACAATCTGTAGAGTTGTAAGTCTAGGTAATCTCAATAAATTAGTTTGATTTACAAGTATATTCGTTTTTCAGACATCCAAACGACATATAGACTATAAAATTTTATTGCTTCAGTTGAAAATACAATTATTAAGAAGAACACGTGTATTTTTACACTACACCTGCATTTTTTGTAGACTCAATGCCAACTAGCCAATGGTTTAGTGTCCGCATAAAAATAAATACTCAACGTCAATATCTTTTGTTTAACTATACAGGGTTCGATTTCATTCCCTTTAAAATATCGCATTTCTAATTTTTAATCAAGAGCAAAAATGAAATTCCCAAATAAAATTTTGGGAACTCGCTCTAACAAGTTATTAAATGTTTTGTAATTGTTTAGTGATAAGACAAGTTTACTTTTACTTTTTTTGCAGGGGTCCTACGGATTTCTCTTCCCATATCCTACAGTCCTTCACTTTCTGTTTCCCCCATTAGATTTCTTGCTACCATAGTATCTTGGATTCTGTGTATCCCAGTTTTCCAAGGGTGACCTCTTCTCTTGCAATTTTCTGGACAGAAAAGGATTGTTCTTTCCGGCCATCTGTCCACTACCGCTTTTTGGATATTTTGATATGCCCATACCACACCAACTGTCTGGCCTCTTATTTCGTTTACTACGGAATACCCGCAAACCTTCACAACCAGTCCATCCTTATGCGACTTTTTTTTTACTTTCTCTTGCCTATATGAATATATAGGAAGGAAAGTATTGTTTTCATGTCGATTTTTACTTTCTCTTGCCTATATGAATATATAGGAAGGAAAGTATTGTTTTCATGTCGATTTTTACTTTCTCTTGCCTATATGAATATATAGGAAGGAAAGTATTGTTTTCATGTCAATTTTTCGAAATCGAGTTTTCACCGGATCTATACGTTTTCAGACCCCCTGAACCCAAAAAACATGTTTTTAGCGATTCTTCTGTGTGTGTGTCTGTGTGTGTGTGTGTGTGTGTGTGTGTGTGTGTGTGTGTGTGTGTGTGTGTGTGAACAGAATATCTCAAGAACGGAACATCGTACAAACTTGAAACTTAAGTTACATATCACTACCGGACCCGACACGAACATTTTCATCAAAATCGGTCAACTGGAAGTAGTAGTTTATTCGTATAATTTTTCACTTTTTTGCAATTTTCTCAAAAACTAGTCCAACGATTTTTTTAAAAATCGCCTCAATTACTCAATTTCTTATTCTCTACAATATAGGGTAGGCGCCATGTTTGCTGAAATTCTGTTTGAGGCTGTTTTTACGTAAAAACATTTTCTTTTTAAGATTGCGGCTTTAATATGCATTTTAGCGCAAAACGTTATATAATAAAAGTTGTAGAGAATGTAAAATTCTACAACTTTTATTTCAAACAATTTTTTGTATAACGCTTAGTTTAGCGGTAATTAGCGATTTTCTGTTTTTTTTCTCACGAAAACGTGAGAAAAATCGATTTTTTTAACATTTCGGTCTTAGTATGCATTTAACGACAAAAGTGTATATAATTAAATTTATAGAAAATTAAAAGATCTACAACTTTTGTTTAGAGCATTTTTCTCTACAGAGCCTAGTTTAGCGTGAAAGCGTGATTTTCCGTATTTTTAAGCCAAACTGAGTTCGATTGTCATTTTGCATCATTCACTCATGATTAAAATAAGGTTATGTTTTTGAGGTTAGTTTTTGTTTATTTCTAATATTTTATTAATAATGTTAGGTTTATTATTAATTATTTGCATTGGCAAGAGAAAGTTGTGTGAGTGTTTCACACCAGATTTTTTGTTATTGAGTGATGATGCCTACATAAGCCTTGGGCTTGTGCGTAGGTAATGATATGTGGTGATTTACAGATGAAAAAAATGCCACACCTGACCGGGAATCGAACCCGGGACCCTGGCACTTTAATTCAAATGTAGTCATTAATATTCTCATTCTCACATATATTTTACTAGACCAGATTATAGCAATTAGTCTTCCAACATTAGATCTAATCCAGATTAATACATATTGATATCCTGCTCCCTCATTCCTCAAATGAAAAAATCTGGTGTGAAACACTCACACAACTTTCTCTAGTCAATGCAAATAATTAACAATAAACCTAACATTAGTAATAAAAGATTAGAAAGAAACGAAAAACTAACCTCAATAAACATAACCTAATTTTAATCATATATGAAAGACGCAAAATGAAAATCAACTTCTATTTGGCTTAAAAATACGGGAAATCACTCTTTCACGCTAAACTAGGCGCTGTACAAAAAATGCTTAAAATTAAAATTGTAGATGTTTTAATTTCCTATAAATTTTATTAGTCTATATACACTTTTGTCGTAAAATGCATACTAAGGCTGAAATCTTAAAAAAATCGATTTTTCACACGTTTTCATGAGAAAAAAACAGAAAATTGCTAATTCTCGCTAAACAAAGCATTATACAAAAAATGTTAGAAATAAAAGTTGTAGAATTTTAAATTCTCTACTTTTGTTTAATAAATTTTTGCGGTAAAATGCATATTAAAGCCGTAATCTTAAAAAAAGTATTTTTTTGCGTGAAAACAGCCTCACGAAGAATTTCAGCAAACATGGCGCCTACCCTATCTTGTAGAGAATAAAAAATTGAATAAACCAGGCGATTTAAAAAAAATCGTAGGACCAGTTTTTGAGACAATCGCAAAAAAGTGAAAAATTACAACACGAATAAACTACTACTTCCGGTTGACTGATTTTGATGAAAATGTTTGTGACGGGTCCGGTAGTGGTATGTAACTTAAGTTTCAAGTTCGTACAATGTTCCGTTCTTGAGATATTCTGTTCACACATACACACAGACCAATCGCTAAAAACATGTTTTTTGGGTTCAGGGGGTCTGGAAACGTGTAGATCCGGTGAAAACTCGATTTCGAAAAATCGACATGAAAACAATACTTTCCTTCCCATATATTCATAAAAGCAAGAGAAAGTAAAAATTGACCCACGGTATTTGCACTGGTCACAATAACCAACCTCAACGTTCCCTAGGGAGATATTTTCACGAATTCCAATCACACTATAAAGGTATTCTTCTATGTTTCTTATATTTATACGAAACCCTGATTTCATGTACTCTTCTTCTTTAAGCCTACGCACCACAAATTTAAGATCATCCCCATCAATTACAAGTACCTAATCCTATTTGCCTATTTCCTATCCTGACCCTATTTGGCCTATTTGCGAATGCAAATAGAACGGGTATAAAAATTTCTTCTACATTTAAACCCATTTATGGACAACTGAAAACTTTAACTAAAGCCCACGTTTCCATTAATAACAAAATAACCAAGTATAAAGTTAAGTTTGGATTTTACGTCTGGCCGTTTAGCAATTCTGCCCATAATAGACAGGGCGAGTGTTGAATCGTTTACACTCAATCTGTTTGTTGCAGGGCTAAAATAAATAGTTCTGTTTCTTATTACATGGTCAGCCAATTAAATGACTGAATAATTTAAGAACAGAAGAGGTAGAGGTGTAAAAGACACTTATCAGAATTGTCTCCTCTGAAAGTAATGAATTTCATTATACAGCCAGACCCTGTGGTGAATGAAGTGAAGGTGTCATTTTTGCAGAGTGGAAAATATGTGCTTTTCAGAGGGCCCGGCATGCTGATAAGCGTATTTTTCCATTCAGTGAGGAAGGCAATTGTAAACCACCTCATTCCTCGTTTTACGTTGTAAAACCTCTACAGGTTTAAACCAGCCTTTCAGCTGATGACCTAAACAACATGTTTAGCAATTACTGCTAATGTAAACGATGGTAAGGATAATTATATGAAGATGACTGATGAAAAAATGCCAGACCTAACCGGGAAACAAACCCGGGACCACGGCGTAAAAGCCAGTTGTGCAAACCACAATGCCAAGAAGCCGGCCGACCAGCTTTGATTTTGTTAGATCACTTACTAAATATACGAGCAGAAATTTTTTAAAAATTGGTGATCACTCATGGTTCAGAAGTGGATTGGTAAATGGTAAGTTTAATAAGAAATTAATTACATGATGAACTTTACTAAACACTAAATTAAATTACTTTTCGTACGTTCAAAAGAATGACACTGTAGCAAAACCTTTTTAATAACAAATTTTTATTTTAAATATGACAAAAGAATAGATATATTGTATAAGTTACCGAAATAAAACAGAAATTGGCTTAAAAAACAACCACGAAAGACTGTTCACTTTTAAGTGCCAAAATATACACATCACATATTGGCACACAATACTAAATTTAATTAGATCCTAATTACTGAAATTTTAGCGCCTACACGATTATCACTCAGTTAGAACCAATCTAACTGGCCCTAAATATCTATGCAATAATTAATTATTAAAATTATTGAATTATTGGTAATTATTGAAATTTTAAAATTTCAAAAACGATTTTAAAAATAAAAATCCAATAATTTAGCAAAAAAAATTATCTTTCATTAAATAAAAAAATTTACCAAGATTTTATTAAGTCTAGTATTATACTAAAAGTATACTTTCAATAAAACTTTAAGCTATTTAGCAATTTTAGAACAATGGGGCTAAAAAAATTCTAAATACTAAGTTCATACTTCAATTTTGTGGAAGAAAAATATTTGTTGACAGAAAGAAATAGCAAAATGTAGTAAAAATAAATGTTAATTAACGATTGGGAGGGACAATGGTTGAAACTTTGAAGACTGCTCGAGATGTGTAATTCCAATACAATAAATCAATAAAGTAACGTCAAAAATCAGGGTGTGCAACAAGTGCCAAGAAAATGTCAAAATATTACTATAATTTATATAGACATCCTTTCGGAACAATGCATAACTTGACAAAATCACTAAAATTAGAAATTTTTGACGTCATTTTTTAATTTTTAAATAATACGTAGTTTTATTTTATGTTTCTTTCTCATTTTTACTTTCTTTAGCCCTGTATTTACTGACATATAAGAAGATAAAGTATTGTTTTCATGTTGATACTTTGAAAGAAGAGTTTTCACAGATTGGTTTGTGTGTGTGTGTGTGTGTGAACAAAATGACTCAAAAATGGAAAATCACACAAATCAACTTGGAATTTTAGTTATCACGAGGGAACCTGACTCAAACATTCACATTAAAATTATTCAACCAGAAATATTTTATCCATCCAATTTTTCACTTGTTTCTAAATTTTTCAAAAATGGCTCATTTACTACATTTTGTGCTCTGCAAGATGGGGTAAGAAGGATGTCAGCTGAAATTATTCATGGGGGGTATTTATAGTCCAGTACAAAATTTTGGAAAAAAATTTACTTGCATCAGGTTACAATGTAAAAGATTTTCAAGGAAGGTTATTAAAGATGCTATTTTTGCAACTGCTTTGAGGTGTGGTAAAACAGGAAACAAAGTCATGACATAAACTTGGGGTTGAAATAACGGATCAAAATTTTAAAATTACTGATAGAGTTACTGAATTTGTACAAAGTTTTAGGTTAATTTGCCTTTAAAGAACTTTACCTCACAATTGATTTAAGAAGAAATTAAGAGAGTGGATAGAAACAGATAAAAATGAGACAACATAAGACAATTTTCGACAAATAAGGCCATCACGCAAAGTACGATCAATCCCAACAGCCCCCAAAAAAGATGTTAACAATTCAAATATGAGGGGGGTTATCCAGAAAATAACCTCCGTTTTGAAATAAAAAGTAAACAAGTGAAAATACAAAAACATAATTATATACATATTAAAACTACAGTTTTTCTCTATTTTTCGACATAGTCGCCAAACAGATTTAAGCACTTGTCGTACCTTGGAACAGTCTTTGAAATACCCTCTGCATGAAAATCTGCTGCCTGTGAATGTAGCCAACCATTCACGGCGTTTTGAAGCTCTTCGTCATTGGCGAACTGCTGAGATGCAAGCCACCGCTTCATGTTCGGGAACAGGTGAAAGTCATTAGGAGCCAAGTCCGGGCTGTATGGGGGATGATCGAAAACGTCCCATTTAAACTTGGCCAAAAGTTCATTTATTCTTCGAGCTGTATGAGGGCGAGAAAACAAATGAACTTTTGGGCAAGTTTAAATGGGACGTTTTCGATCATCCCCCATACAGCCCGGACTTGGCTCCTAGTGACTTTCACCTGTTCCTGAACATGAAGCGGTGACTTGCACCTCAGCGGTTCGCCAATGACAAAGAGCTTCAAAACGCCGTGAATGGTTGGCTACATTCACAGGCGGCAGATTTTTATGCAGAGGGTATTTCAAAGACTGTTCCAAGGTACGACAAATGCTTGAATCTGTTTGGTGACTATGTCGAAAAATAGAGAGAAACTGTAGTTTTAATATGTATATATATAATAAAGTTTTTGTATCTTCACTCGTTTACTTTTTATTTCAAAACGGAGGTTATTTTCTGGATAACCCTCGTAACATCGCTTGGAATCAAGCAGCTCTTGCATTGAACACATTAATTAAATTTACTGAACACAGCAGTTTGTCACAATGCTGGAATAATGAAACTCCGCATTATATGAAACGATTTCATAAAAAAAAAAAAAAAAACATGATGAGAGAAGACTTAAAAAAAAACAAACAGATATTCAAGATTCGTATAAGATGGCTTCTACCAAGAAGAACAAAATAACAAACTTAGATCAGCCGTTTTACTCATCTTCATAATACAAACTCATTTTTATTATTTTTAGTACCATGCACAGTTTGAAATTGTTTATCCTATGAAGAATTGTGTATTGAACAACGATAATGGATTGTGTAATGAACGACAAGTTTTGAATACGAGTTTTCAAAAATTGAAACTAGTAGAAATGTTTGTTGTTTTTATTTTGATTCCTTCTCTTATATTCCATTATAGAGGCGAAATAGTAAGAAGAATCTCAATTGTTTGCGAAACTATCAGACAGCAGGTATAAAAACAGTTGGCGCCTTTAAGGTGAGTCAGTCAGTAATTATTTAAAAAATGGAAGGTGTTGTTGCGCCATTTGAAATCGTGTTGTAACAGGACCAGTTCTGAATCATTTTAATAGTGCATGTGTGTGTGTGTGTGTGTGTGTGTGTGCAAGTGGTAGGAATTAGTTGTGGACATGTAAACCATTGTTTTGATTGTTAAGTGTCTTCGCTAATACCCAAATTTAGTTTAAGCTTAAGTTTTGTAATTAATCGTGTCAATAAATAATTGTTATGAGTTTAAAGAAAGTCTGTTCATTATTTATTATACCCAGATCCCGAACTAACCTAAGCTTAGGTATTACAGTATTTTATTCCATTCAAGCAGTTTAAGAATAAAAATGGTTTATCGTAATTTTTTGTGTTTCTAATTTTTCTCCACTTTTCCCAAATATTATCTTTTAATTCCGAATCTTATGAAATCAAGCATGTTTCATGCTCCGAACATGCCGAATTATAGAAAGTTTACTGTACTATAATTATCTCAATATAAGAATAAATAGAATTTGTCAAATAAACTAAAAAAAAGAACATAACCTGATGAGATGTGAATTATTGTATTGAAAGTAAACACGAAAATATTATAAATCTTTCATTTCTGATGTTACATCTATAAGTGTTATTCTAAATATAACTCGTAAGAAACATATCTCAAATAATTTAATTTTAGATTAACGAATGATGTAGTTTGTACAAGAACACGTTAAAAAAAAAAAGAAAAAAATAAGAAAACACGAAAATAAAATGCAGCCTATCAGTATACATAGCAGTATATGACAAATCACTCTTTCAAGTATGACACTAACACTACATTTTGTTTTAACAAAATCACTTCAAATAATGAAGAACCTAGTGACGTACTTTGTTCTGGCATTGAGCACCAACCTACCTTTGCTTTATTTTATTACAGCTATTGATATTTGCAATAAAAAAAAATTGAATGTCAAGTTTGTTAATGTCAAATGTCATAATTACAAAAATATCAAATATTTAGTTTCCACGCTTTATAAAAAAAAAACCACCAACAATATCTCTAATTTACATTATAATTAAATTAATTCAATTATTTATGTAACGATAAAATAATTATTAAAAACTAAACACAAAGTATATAACAAATAACAACTGAACTTGTAACAATCGTGAGCCAAAACAGTTTTTGCTTAGGTACAAATACTGAGAGAGAGCCAAGAAATGTTTCATTTTTTACTACTATATCGAATTTAACTATGATTAAAAAATTAAATCATTTATTAAAACACCAGCCAAAAAAAGGTGTTTTTATTTCATTATAAAATTCTCATCTACGATAATTAAAACAAAGGAATGGATTCTCAAACACGGCTTCTTTTCAACGAGGAAATAATTAATCTATGCCATAAAACGTTTATTCAACATTAACTATTATAAATTTAAAGGTCCAATTAAAAGCTAACCCCACATTCTTAAGTTTGTTGATGTTATTATTATTATCAAACCCACCGGGTTAGTCTAGAGGTAAAGCCGTCGCCAGAATCAGCTGTTTAACAGCTGATTTTCAGAGACGAAGGTTCCTGGTTCAAATCCTAGTAAAGGTAGTTACTTTTATACGAATTTGAGTGCTAGACAGTGGTTACCGGTGTAATTTGATGGTTGGGGTTCAATTAACCATACTCTCTCAGGAATGGTCGGCCTAAGTCTGTACAAGACTACACCTCATTTACACGTCATACATATCATCCTCATCTCATTGGGTCATAGGGGTGCTTATTGTTCTGAATTGAACAGATTGCAACGTACAACACACATTAGGGATTTTTAAAAAAATAAATTAAAAAAAATTATTATAAAGTTTTAAAGGAAATATTTAAGGGAGGAGTCTACTCAAAAAAGTTTTTTTTATTCTCTTTAGATAAGTAATATGTTTGTTTTGCAAGTGAATAAACATTAAATTTTAATTTTTTTCATATAAACAAATGTTAATTTTGTTCACTACAACCCCAAATATAAGGGGCGGAAGGGGAAAAATCATATCTTCGTTATTTGCTTATAAATTAGTTAATTTTAGAGGTACAGACCTGCTTTTTATGTCAAAATAATCAGAAAATTATGCTCTTTTTTGAAGGTTCCATTTATACATTTAACTTAACAATAGAAAGAAAATTATTTTTTAAAATATTTTCCCCCAAAAATACAGATAAGGTCTTTATTTTTTTATATTTTAAAAACTCCTGTAATAAGTATCAACATGGCCAACCTACAAATAAAAGAGCAATAAATTCTGAATACAGTGGAAAAAAAATCTTCAAGATAGCATTTATATAAAGAAATTTATAAGGATTTTATCAGGAAGACAACCTGAAATACTAAATGCCGAGAAAATTGAATGTAAAGTTTCACTTACAATTACACTTACACCGATTGTGTAAAATAATGTTTTACAAATTTCTAGTTATCATACATAAAAACAAAATATATAGCTGGATTAAGAAAACTTTTAAGTTTTATAATCAACAAAAAAATTTTTTTGATTATTTTTTAATTTTTAGTGATAAAACTGGGTTGACTCCCCCGTTAAAAGCAAAAACTACCTTTAAAATTTAAATTAAGTTTTTTTTAAATTAGTGATTTTTGTAGAGCAAACTTTTTAAGAATAGAATAGTGTATTTTTCATTAATAATATTTATTTTATGTAAAAAAATAAAATAATCAACATAATGAAAAGAGTTTGCCCATAACAGGCAGGTGGAGTGTTAAATTTTTATACTCGATCAGGTAGTTCCATAGCTACAAAAAATAGTTCTGTTTCTTATCATATGATCAGCCAATAATATAACTGAAGCATTTAAGAACAGAAGAAGTAGAGGTGGAAAAGACACTAGTCACAGTTATCTTCTCAGAGAGTAATGAATTTCATTATACAGCAAGACCCTGTGGTTTTTTTTATTTTGTTTAACGTCTGACTGTTCTGCAATTACTGCTAATGCAGACAGTGAAGGATGAAATGATTTTTGTAACGTATGAAAATATGCCGTGCCTGAATGGGATTCGAACCCAAGACCGCATGATGAGAGGCGAGACCCTGTGGTGAATGAATTGAAGGTGACATTTACAGGGTGGGAAGTAGATGCTTTTCGGAGGTTGAGGCATACTGATAAACACACTTATTCACTCAGTGATGACGGCAGCGGTAAACCACCTCACACCTTATGTATAATTAGTAAAGCCTCTAGAGGTTCAAACCAGCCTATCGGCTGATGACCTAAACAATAAAAAATCTGGTGTGAAACACTCACACAACTTTCTCTTGCCAATGCAAATAATTAACAATAAACCTAACATTAGTAATAAAATATTAGAAATAAACAAAAAACTAACCTCAAAAAACATTAGTGAAATACGCAAAATTAAAATCTACCTCAGTTTGGCTTAAAAATACGGAAAATCGCTCCTACACGCTAAACTAGGCACTGTACAAAAAAAAGCTTAAAATAAAAGTTGTAGATCTCTTAATTTCCTATAAATTTTATTTTATACACTTTTGTCGTAAAATGCATTCTAAGGCCAAAATCTTAAAAAAAATCGATTTTTCTCACGTTTTCGTGAGAAAAAAACAGAAAATCGCCAATTACCGCTAAACTAAGCGTTATACAAAAAAATATTTGAAATAAAAGTTGTAGGTTTTTAAATTCTCTACAACTTTTATTATACAATGTTTTGCGCTTAAATGCATATTAAAGCCGCAATCTTAAAAAGAAAATGTTTTTACGTAAAAACAGCCTCACGCAGAATATCAGCAAACATGACGCCTACCCTATCTTGTAGAGAATAAAAAATTGAGTAAACCAGGCGATTTTAAAAAAAATCGTAGGACCAGTTTTTGAGAAAATCGCAAAAAACTGAAAAATTATACGAATAAACTACTACTTTCCGGTTGACCGATTTTGATGAAAATGTTCGTGTCGCGTCCGGTAGTGGTATGTAACTTAAGTTTCAAGTTTCAAGTTCGTACGATGTTCCGTTCTTGAGATATTCTGTTCACACACACACACACACACACACAGACACACAGACCAATCGCTAAAAACATGTTTTTTGGGTTCAGGGGGTCTGAAAACGTATAGATCCGGTGAAAACTCGATTTCGAAAAATCGACATGAAAACAATACTTTCCTTCCTATATATTCATATAGGCAAGAGAAAGTAAAAAAGGAGCGTCTCCTTTTACTGCTACCTCAGCAGAATACCTAATGAATGACTTACTAAATAGCTCCTACAATACCGACTTAAACTGGATCCAGAAAATGAAGTCTGACTTGAAGGGCTTAAAACATAACTGAAGAAGCGATCCAAAAGCGAGACGAAAAGAAGGTCTAGAAACAAAATAGTTCAAGAAAAGAAAACAACCCAACATCATCGTAAGAGAAAAACTGAGGACCACCAGATCAAAATATATGAAGCAGATAAAAGAGCAAAATTGGTGTAGCATCAAGTCAACTCCATGTCTCAGACATAATGAACCTAGAATAAATCAAATGCTCCTATTGGGATGAAAACTATAATAAAAAGATAAATAAATTACTACGAAAACTATGTAGAAGCCAAATCAACAAAACTTTTGTGAAAATTTTGTATTTTAAACTTTTATATCTTTTTCTAGTATTGCGATATATTTATGATCATAAAGCTCTAAAATAGGATTTTTTCCTAATTTGACACAAATTTCATGTGAATTGGCTAAAGTATACTTAAGTTATGATTTATAAAACTAGTTAGTGCTTCCCCCACCATAACTTTAGCTGATGAAGGCAAAATGTCGAACTTTTATCCAGGGATTTACAAAAGAAACGGTTAAATCTCCATTTCTGACAAATAAAATTTTTATGAAGTTTACCTTCAAAAGATTTTTGTGTTTAAAATGCACCTATTCCTTATATAACATCGTGAATTAAATTAATTTCAAAATTTTACCCTCATTCTCTAAAATCATGGTGGGGGTTGGTTAAAAAGCAGTAACTCGTTTTAGAAATCATAACTTAAATGTACATTGGCAAATTTACATGAAATTGGTGTTGAACAAACGATCCTTAACTGAAACATCAAGGTTGTAACAAAATCCTTTTTTTAACAATAGCAAAAATCAAAAGCCATAAATAAAATAATTTTTTTAATGTTCAAAAACACTTTTTGGCATACCAGGGCATCTTCAGTAAATTTTAAGAAATTGAAAATAAAAATATTTTTAAAATTGGTTGAGTGGTTCAAAATGAATAATTTCTGAAAAAAATAATTTTTTTAAAAAACTAAAATTTAGGAAAATTATAATTAAAAGTATACCAAGGATTTGCTATCACTTTTTAAACTTGACACAGTGTTGTATCCTCAACGCTGTTTTTATCATAACATAACTCGTAAATAAGAGGATTTTTAATTTAACAAACTGAACCAATTAAATTTTAATTCTTAAACAAGATATTCGTGTTCAAAAAGCAGAAAATTTCACAAAAATTGTTGATTTCGCTATCCACTTCTTTCGTTTTTATTTATTTATTAATGTAAAACAAATTTTATTAATAAATTAAATACTGTATACAATTTTGTTCACAATAATTAGCTCTAAAAAAAAATGACGAAAAAACTTCTTTGAAGGTAGACTCTCCCTACATAAGTTACTTAACAGCATCAAGTGAACTTGGCTTTACTTATTGGGTTTTAAATGTTTCCCCATTGAGTAATTAATTTAATTATAATGTAAAAACCTTTTAACACGCATAAAAACACACTGAATAAACAAATAAATAAGTGATAATTCCACCATACCTGTTTTAACGAAATCTTAGCAGTGTAGCGAATATCACTTCCTTCCCTTCTGAAGTGCGGATGTGACTTGTCTCTAATTATGAACACAATATCCGCCGGAATTTTATTTCTACCTTGATCGCCTTCTTTCTGGAAAGTTATTTTCGTTCCGGCTTTCCATCCCGGTTTCACATTGATAGTTAATACTTTATCTTCTTTTTTGGTTGTACCGTCTGGCTGTAAGACCTTTCTGGAGATTTTCATTTTCTTTGTGCAACCGCGTAGTATATCTTCAAGTGAAACGTACAAATCGTGTTCGATCGGAGAATCTTGTAATTTGTCCTTACTTCGGTTCGGTGAGTTTCCGTGTATATTAAACGACTGAGATCTAAACGCCCCGCCCGGGCCGCGTCCTAATCCTGGATGAATACCTCCCATGCCGAGAGGTCCAAATGGGTCAGGATCCATGTCCATGTCTTCATCGTGTGAAGCGAAAAGTCCACCATTTCTACCCGGATTACCTCCGAAATCAAAGAACGTATTAAACGGGCTGGAGGTACCAAAGAACTGTGCAAATGTAGCCCTAGGATCACCATGGAATGTGTATGTGAAATTACTACCTGGACCTCCTGGCCCACCGCCTCCTTGAGAGCCCATGTTGCCCTTCAATCCTTCTTCTCCAAACTGATCATAAACATCTCGTTTCTTTTTATCGCTGAGGACTTCGTAAGCCTCTGCAACTTCTTTGAACTTTTCTTCAGCTCCAGGCGTTTTATTTTTATCTGGATGGTATTTGAGAGCCAACTTACGGTACGCCTTCTTGATGTCATCGTCAGATGCACCTTTAGTTATACCGAGGATCTTATAGTAATCTTTCCCCATA
Organism: Catonia carolina; assembly: GCA_035578175.1. NCBI lineage: Eukaryota > Metazoa > Arthropoda > Insecta > Hemiptera > Achilidae > Catonia > Catonia carolina. The sequence continues at coordinate 15,838,640 of JAQMRL010000013.1, forward strand.
ACAACTGCAACAAAAGAAAACAAAAAAAATATTATTTTTTAATACGGATTGCAGTACAGTACAACCTTGTTAATCAGGACTAACTGCGACCAAAAGCAATCCGGAAAATTGAAAATCCGGATAATAAACAAGCAAATCCTTATATGAGGAGACTTACCGTTCATTACAATAAACATATCTGTATTATAAAAAAAATTTCAATAGTTTAAAAGACACTAAAAAATTTTAAAATAACTTTTCACATTTTTTTGTAAACAAAGAATTAATCGGTCTGCTATCTTCTGTTTGAAACAAGTATGGCGTTGAAATGAAGCACAGAGACCAAAATGCTTAATCATTAATAGTTCAGCTCGAGTGACACTACTAAAGCTTTCTTAAACTGGACAAAATGCATTTCATTAATATACTTTATTGAACAATCCATGCAAGAACTGTACATTTAATCAAAATAAAAAGCGATTATCAATCAGACGTACTTGCAGTTACGTTCTTGGCTTCTTGCTATCATAATTAAAAAGTATAATCTATTTGTGAATATTAGATAAAAAGAGTCTACAAATTTGATCCGGATCAACAAGGTTTTTACTGTAACTACAAAATATGTATAGTCCACTTGAAATAGCACGATAATATTACTTAAATGGAATAAAGAACAGAGGGAATTTTGTAATGTGCTCATGCGTCTGTGATACCACTCAGAATAATAAAAAATACCACTAAGAATAATTAAAAGGGAAATTTTACGTTCGAAAAGGGACTTTTTATTCCGAAAAGTTACCACAATTCAGACTTACTATCATGCTACCATGAGAATAGATAGACAATAGAATTACTATCATGCTATTTCGAATAGACTGTACATTCTTTACAACTTTATGTAGCAAAATGTAATTACAGACACTATCCTACTATTTATAGGCAAGATAGTAAAAACATTTGGTGTGCACATGTACGAGTTTTTTTATACCATATAATATCATAATCCCTATGGTACGACACACAGTGAACGCTTTTATAACTTGTCTACAATTATAGAATAATAAATCTGTACCTTCTGAATCTGAACAACCAAATGACCAATCTGTACCAATCTGAACAAGAACAACCAATGTCAAAAAATCTGGTGTGGAACACTCACACAACTTTCTCTTGCCAATGCAAATAATTAACAATAAACCTAACATAAGTAATAAAACATTAGAAATAAACAACAAAACTAACCTCAATAAACATAACCTTATTTTAATCATGAGTGAAAGACGCAAAATGAAAATCGAACTCAGTTCGGCTTAAAAATACGGAAAATCACTCTTTCACGCTAAACTAAGCTCTGTAGAGAAAAATGCTATAAATAAAAGTTGTAAATCTTTTTATTTTCTATAAAATTTATTATATACAGTTTTGTCGTAAAATGCATTCTAAGGCCTAAATCTTAAAAAAATCGATTTTTCACACGTTTTCGTGAGGAAAAATCAGAAAATTGCTAATTACTGCTAAACTAAGCGTTATACAAAAAAATGTTTGAAATAAAAGTTGTAGAATTTTAAATTCTCTACAACTTTTATTACATAAATTTTTGCGCTAAATTGCATATTAAAGCCGTAATCTTAACAAAACGTTTTTACGTGAAAACAGCCTCACCCAGAATTTCAACAAACGTGACGCCTACCCTATCTTGTAGAGAATAAAAAATTGAGTAAACCAGGCGATTTTTAAAAAAATCGTAGGACCAGTTTTTGAAAAAAATCGCAAAAAAGTGAAAAATTATACGAATAAACTACTACTTCCGGTTGACCGATTTTGATGAAAATGTTCGTGTCGGGTCCGGTAGTGGTATGTACCTTAAGTTTCAAGTTCGTACGTTGTTCTGTTCTTGAGATATTCTGTTCACGCACGCACGCACGCACGCGCGCGCGCGCACACACACACACACACACACACACACACACACACAGACCAATCGCTAAAAACATGTTTTTTGGGTTCAGGGGGTCTGAAAACGTATAGATCCGGTGAAAACTTGATTTTGAAAAATCGACATGAAAACAATACTTTCCTTCCTAATATTCATATAGGCAAGAGAAAGTAAAAAACAGTTTTGAGAAAAGAGCAAAGGAAGATCTCGGTAAAATTTTAAACAACACCAGGAATTCCACCTAAGTCAGCTACAATGGCAGCAAAAATTAAGAAAAGTCACTCCAAAAACAACTAATGTCAACATTGGACCTTATTGCTAACGAACTTCATATAGAAAATTTTTATTGCAATCATAACCAATTATGACTGGTTGTTTTTGCATGAAGAAATTATGGTATCTGAGAACTAATGTATTTGGTTGTCCTAGCAATAGTTCCTGCCCCTAACAGACAGGTGGAGTGTCAAATTATTTACACTCAATCTGTTCGTTGCAGGGCTAAAATAAATAGTTCTGTTTCTTTTCACATATTCAGCCAATTAAATGACTGAATCATTTAGGAACAGAAGAGGTAGAGGTGTAAAAGACGCTAATCAGAGTTATCTCCTCTCTGAAAGTAATGAATTTCATTATACAGCCAGACCCTGTGGTGAATGAAGTGAAGGTGTCATTTGCAGAGTGGAAAATATGTGCTTTTCAGAGGGCCCGGCATGCTGATAAGCGTACTCTTCCACTCGGTGAGGAAGGCAATGGTAAACCACCTCACTCCTCGTTTTACTTAGTAAAACCTCTACAGGTTCAAACCAGCCTTTCGGCTGATGACCTAAACAACAACAGCAATATTTCATGAACTATACATAATGGACATTGGTTGTTCAAAAAGTACACAAAAAGTTACGTTGACAACGTGTTTAACTCATTTTTGTAAAAGAATGGCATTGGTTGTTCTTGTTATAAGGTAGAGAAATATCTAGTAGTGACAGAGAGAATCATACAGGTAATCATATTTTGTACCCAATACAAGCAACATTTTAGGAACAGGTACAGAGAATTTTAAGAGTTACAATAAAACCTTGCTAACCACAACCTGGCTTAACTGAAACGCAACCGAACACTTTTTTTTAATTTGGTGATAAATCTCATTACTGTGTACATACAGTATAGCACTCAAATATGTAGCGTAAGTTAAGATACAGAACAGTGTAAAATGAAATAAATTACGAATATAGGGTTTCAAAATTCTAGAAATTAGTTTATTAATGCATAATATATTGAACTATTGTTTATCTTTTTACTTTCTCTTGCCTATATGAATATATAGGAAGGAAAGTATTGTTTTCATGTCGATTTTAAGAAATCGAGTTTTCACCGGATCTATACGTTTTCAGACCCCCTGAACCCAAAAAACATGTTTTCTTAGCGATTGGTCTGTGTATGTATACAAAATATCTCAAGAATGGAACATCGTACGAACTTGAAACTTAAGTTACATACCACTACCGGACCCGACACGAACATTTTCATCAAAATCGGTCAACCGGAAGTAGTAGTTTATTCGTGTAATTTTTCACTTTTTTGCGATTTTCTCAAGAACTGGTTCTACAATTTTTTTTAAAATCGCCTCATTAACTCAATTTTTTATTCTCTACAAGATAGCGTAGGCGCCATATGTTTGCTGAAATTCTTGGTGAGGGAGTTTTTACGTAAAAAAAGTGTTTTTTTTTAAAATTACGCCTTTAATATGTATTATAGCGCAAACATTTATATAATAAAAAAAGTAGAGAATTTAAAATTCTACAACTTTTATTTCAAACATTTTTTTGTATAACGATTAGTTTAGCGGTAATTAGCGATTTTTTGTTTTTTCTCACGAAAACGTGTGAAAAGTCAATTTTTTTAAGATTTCGGCCTTAGTATGCATTTTATGACAAAAGTGTATATAATCAAATTTATAGAAAATAAAAAGATCTACAATTTTTATTTGAAGCATTCTTCTCTCCAGAGCCTAGTTTAGCATATAAGAGTGATTTTTCCGTATTTTTAAGCCAAACTGAGGTTGATTTTCATTTTGCGTCATTCAAATATGATTAAAATTAGGTTATGTTTATTGAGTTTAGTTTTTTTTTTTATTACTACTGTTAGGTTTATTGTTAATTATTTGCATTGGCAAGAAAAAGTTGTGTGAGTGTTTCACACCAGATTTTTTGATTTTGGTTTAATGTCTGACAGTTTAAAAATTTCTGTTAATGCGGACAGTGGAGAATGATGATACATGAAAATGAGTGATGAAAAAATGCCAAACCTGACCGGGAATTAAACCCGGGACCCCCGGCGTAATAGCCAGTTGCGCTAACTACTACACCAATGGGCCGGCCATTGTTTATCTCGTTTGACACAAATATCTACTGTATACTATTAAAGGCTCACCATTTAAAACCAGGAATTCAACCCGAATACTCCCATCTGTGTAATAAAACACATGCTTTTAATAATACGATTGCGTTATATTGATGCAAGACAACGGCTACATCAAAAACCTAAGACTTTTTTGTTGTTGTTTAGGTCAACAGCCGAAAGGCTGGTTTGAACCTCTAGAGGGTTTACTAAGTAAAATGAGGAGTGAGGTGGTTTACAATTGCCTTCCTCACTGAGTGGAAAAGTACGCTTACCAGCATGCCGGGCCCTCTGAAAAGCACATTTTCCACTCTGCAAATGACACCTTCACTTCATTCACCACAGGGTCTGGCTGTATAATGAAATTCATTACTTTCAGAGGAGATATCTCTGATTAGTATCTTTTACACCTCTACCTCTTCTGTTCTTAAATGATTCAGTCATTTAATTGGCTGACCATGTAATAAGAAACAGAACTATTTATTTTAGCCCTGCAACACACAGATTGAATGTTAATAATTTGACACTCCACCTGTCTGTTATGGGCGACGACTTTTTTAAAGACTTAAAAATAATTGGAATTAGATACAGTAAATATTAATTACTGTACAATATTAAATTTTATTTTCTCGAAATTACCGAATTTTCATTTAAAAATACTAATAAAACAGTCATAAGAAATAATGTATATTCACTTCAACTGTTTTTCAACCCTAAAAGTAAATCATTGCATGTTACCCGGAATTCTGGGTACCTGAAATCAGGCCCTCTAAATTTTGGTTAAGCAGGGTTTTTACTCTATTTACAGGCTTAAATAATTTAACAATTATTTCAATAAGGAAAAGAAATCGATTTTTAAATCTGATTTTCAATAAGAGATATAAGGCAGAAAATGTTTGTACAGTTCAGCCGTTCTTGGTTTGCTCCTACTGTCAACAAACCAAAGCCACCTACTACAGGGTGCACGCTAGAATCTGCGACTTTACGGATGTCGTATTCCTATTAAGTTAACTAGTTTTTAAATTGTAAGTACTTAAAGTACTAAAAACATCAGTCATGATATGATGTAGGCCTAACAATTTCATTTAGAAAAATACTTTTAAAAGTATTTTGTTGTTACTTTTTAATCAGCAAGTACACGTTTTGATATAATGCACATGCTCAGTGGCATCATTATTAGTTTACATTAGGAGCAAACTAAGAGAGGCTGGACTTCATTTAATATTTATTGTATGGTAAGAATTTAGCGTTAATCGGTTTTGAAGCTTGTAATGTAGATAGGAAAGAGATTTTTTTTTTTTACGCCCTGGAGACTCCAGGAGGAGTATAGGACATGTCGTCAGATGTAACACCTGAAATACATATAAGAAACACACTATGTATCACTACTATCAAGAAAGAAATTCTTGTACGCTATAAAAAGTTTCACCGATCAAGTAATTTTTTAAATTTTTTTTAAAGGAATTCAAATCGTCACAACACTTTAAAGATTGGGGTAATTTATTTATGAATTTTCTCCCTGCATAAGTAGGTTTTTGTTCAAACAATTTTGTGGAGTGATTAGCCACACAATAATCATTCCTGTTTCTCGTGTTATGATTGTGAACATTGAAATTCTGCATAAAATTATTTTGCCTAACATACATAATCACCTCAAAAATGTAGAGACAGGGAACTGTAAGCAATTTAAGCTCCTTAAATAGTGGCCTGCATGAGGTTAACTGGTTAGCTCCCACCATACACCTAATAGCTTTCTTTTGAATTTTAAAAACCCTATTCATATTACCCATGCTAGAATTACCCCATACTAAAATACCATACCGGATATGAGACAGAATGAGGCCATGATAAGCTGCCATTAGTAATTTTTTATCATTTAATCTGGCGATTTGTTTTAGTGCAAATACCCCAGATGATATTTTACTACAAACTTGATTGATATAGAAGTCCCAAGACAAAGATCTATCTAGAGATACGCCCAGGAACTTCACTGTTTCTACATGCTCTAAACTATTATTATGAATAAATACATAAATACATAATTAAGAAGCTCCAAATACCAACAGTGTTCTTGATGTAACTACTATTATGGTACTGTGTTGTTATTTAGTAATTGCTCGAATGAGTATGAGAGTATATCTAACACACACAAGCAGTAGGAACTATTATAGTACTAGCTGTGTGTTCCTATAATTTATTTGTTGGCTACCAGGTCTAAAGTATTATTTCCTATGTCACAAGTCCTGATTGAACTGAGTATATTGAACTAACCATCTTCAAATTTTAGCCTTATAAAGTTTTTTGAAGTATCAGATGGTATGTTAAATGGGGGTCCAGGGCAGAGCCCTGACTGGCTAGTAATTCAATAATTCACAGTAACAAACTAGTATATATTGTAATACTATATTTAGATCTTCTATAGTTTATATATTGTACTAATTAATCATAGTTCATTAAACAAATTCATAAATAGGTTCTAATGGGTGATTTATTAAGGATGCAACCCTGATTATAAGAAGATAGAAGTAATACATAGGTAAATTTTCTGTCCCCCAATCGGTATGTTGGCAACAGTGTACTCAAGGCCAACTACCTGAGACAGTCAAAATGTTCCAGTCAAGCATTAGTGTGGTGACAGCAGTCGTTTCGTTATATTGTGTCAGCAATGGTTTTTTCCAAGGAAGAACACGTGTTTATTGTAGACTTATTTAGCGAGTAAATCTTACAAAAGTTTCAGTTGATATTTCCCCGTTCTGCCATTCTGAATAAATCGTCAATATTGCGTTTGATAAATAAATTCCGTAGAACTGGGAGAGTACTTGATGAGAAACCACCTCGCCAGCCAACAAAGTTAACCGCAAAAGTTCTCGAAGATTTGAAAAATCGTTCGACTCGATCACCTAAAAAATCGCTTAAAAGATTATTATCGCAAGCTGGGCTAACATTAACTACTGTTTTCAGAGCTACGAAAAAGTTACATTTGCATCCTTAGTTAATGCAATTTTTTTACGTGATTGAGTCAAACGATTTTTCAAATCTACGAGAACTTCCGTGGTTAACTTTGTTGGCTGGCGAGGTGGTTTCTCATCGAGTACACTCCCAATTCTACAGAATTTATTTTTCAAACGCAATATTGACGATTTATTCAGAACGGCAGAACAGGGAAATTTCGACTGAAACTTATCTTGCACACATTTGTAAGATTTACTCGCTAAATAAGTCTCTACAATGAACACGCGTTCTTCCTTGGAAAAAACCATTGCTGACACAATATAACGAAACGACTGCTGTCACCACACTAATGCTTGACTGGAACATTTTGACTGTCTCAGGTAGTTGGCCTTGAGTACACTGTTGCCAACATACCGATTGGGGGACAGAACATTTACTGATGTATTACTTCTATCTTCTTATAATCAGGGTTGCAGCCTTAATAAAACACCCATTATTTTAAGGAATTATGTATTTAAAAAAGTGAATAAAACAAAACAAGCAAACATTAAAAATTTTAAATCAATTTTTGTTTGAGCTCAATTAATTTAACAGTTCTAATCAACGATGAAGATAAACACGGCCAACTCTACAAGGTCAAGGTATCATGAAGATGGTAGAGAAAATGACCTTCGAACATGCATTTTTTATAACAATTATAACAACCCCTTTCTTAAGTATCAGGAATATTGATTATAGGAATAAATAAATTATATTAAAACTGTGACAGCAAGTGTGTTCTTTAATCATAAAATGGAAATTACGACTAAAGAATATGTTGTTTCATATTAAAAACAGTTGAACATTTAAATTACTACATCTTTGTACAAAATAAACAGTACAGTAAAATTAGAAAGATTAATGTAAAAAGTATCACAACTAAATGAAAGAGCTAAAATCATCTGATTAAAAAACAATTAAAAGAAAAATTGCAACAGTGATGCAATGAAGGAACCAACAAATGTTTATTAAGCTTCACAAGACCTATAATTATCTTTTTTTTATTCCTAATTTGTGTACGTTGCAATCTGTTCAATTTAGAACAATAAGCAACCCCCCATGACCCAATGAGATGAGGATGATGTGTATGACGTGTAAATGAGGTGTAGTCTTGTACAGACCCAGGCCGACCATTCCTGAGAGAGTATGGTTAATTAAACCCCAACCATCAAAGTACACCGGTAACCACTGTCTAGTATTCAAATCAGTATAAAAGTAACTACCTTTACAAGGATTTGAACCAGAAACCTTTGTCTCCGAAAATCAGCTGTTAAACAGCTGATTTTGGCGACGACTTTACCTCAAGACCAACCCGGTGGGTTTATAATTATCTAACATTAAAATGGTTTGATTAATGAATGTATAAATCAACCAATTCATCACACACATGTATTAAAAAAAAACATGTGTTTAGATGCATTAAACGAACCTTCAGAGGAAACGGCAGTAACACCCTGTAGTTTCCTACTTAAAAACTTATTTAATTTTAAATCGCCATTTTTATTCAAAATGTTAATGCTGTAATTTCATAATATGAATTTTCTAGGCAAGAAAAACTACAATTTTTTTAAATTTTCAGTAGCTACTTCATCTTTTTCTCCACAGAATCAACACTTAACAACTATGATATTCACAGTTACAAGCAAAATTCAAGTCCACTGCAGTTAAATTTATATTAAGCAATTATTTTAACTTATAATCGTTTTTTGTAGATAAATTAACGTTATAAACGGTTCAAATCAAAAATAAGATTTTCAAAAAGAATATTAGATACAGCTAAACATTTTTGATTATAATACAGAAGAATTAGAGTAGATTTCATCCAATTAGTGCATAAAAGATGTATTTCTATTTCATATAATGAATTAATATAATAATTTCACTAACCTTCTTTTTAAACTGCGTCACCTTTATTTTATTCCTACTTACACGTGTTTCGGTGGATCCACCATCATCAGAGTAAATGAAAAATTAAAACTAAAATTTTTTTTCATTTATTTAAAATTTACAGAAGATGATACATCTTCAGTCACTTGTATAAAACTGTTTTATACAACTGTTTTATACAAAAGACTGAAGATGTATCATCTTCTGTAAATTTTAAATAAATGAAAAAAATTTTTAGTTTCAATTTTTCATTTACTCTGATGATGGTGGATCCACCGAAACACGTGTAAGTAGGAATAAAATAAAGGTGACGCAGTTTAAAAAGAAGGTTAGTGAAATTATTATATTAATTCATTATATGAAATAGAAATATTTCAAACTGCAGGATGCATTATAAAGATTTATAAAAGATGTAACTTTAATTACATTATATTAGCAATACATTTGCTTTAACATAGTTAAAAACGAAAAAATATCACTTAAAAATAATAAAAACATAATTATTTGAGTTATCAGTAGCATCATAGCAGCAGAATCCATATTTAAATTATGTTTTTCATAATATAAAAAAAAACTTTAAATATTTAAATTTTTTGCTTTTCTTTTTCTTGATTTTTTATGAGTAATTTCCGAGCTTCTTCAGGTAAAAAACATAATAGTTTTTACAAAATTTTATTGTGAAGATTGCATCTTCCTTTGTCAAGAATTAGAATCAAACCATTGAAAACTACATGTTAATACCTGAAGAAGTGGTGCGTACCGTGATAGAACTCGTATAAAATCAAAGAAAAAGAAAGCAGTAAATAAGGCAAATATTAATTTTTTTTTATAAAAAAAAAACTTTAATTAATAATAAAAACATTATGTTCAATATGAGAACTTTCTACAATAATCTTTTATGATTTGTTTAGAGATAATTTAATTAACAAGCCTGTTATTTTCAAAATAACATCTTTATTTCTATGAACACGATCAAAGAATAATATTTCTGAGCAGAATATAAAACTAAAGATAAACATTATCTATCGCACAATTCAGCTAACTGTTATAACTTATCGTAAAACTAATTGGCGGAATATTAAAAAATAATTTATAGGCCATAATAAAATGCAATGACCAACTACTAAAATTTTATCTATTGTTCTAAATAAACATTATATTCATCAGTTAAAATAATTATTTAACTAAAACAAATGGTTTCAAATGAAGTGTTAAACTAACAGAAGCAGTAGAACTGACATAAAAAAATGATTTCACATGATGTGAAATCATCAAAATTTTTATGGGACAATAAAACCAAATTAGATGACCGCAATAACATTTTTCAAATATTCTAGAAAGGTATAATCAAAGGTGTTATCGAATTTTAATTTTTTACGCATTTTACATACAATTAGGTAAGAGAAATGTAGAGGAATTAGAAAGATCCTCCCCTCCCTACACATAATGGGGTGAGAAGATAGCAAACTGACAGAACACTTTAAACGCGATCGACAAGAACTGTTTTAAATCTGTGAATTACATCCACACTATATTGATCTGGAGAAAAAGTCTGAACGACCCACCCCCTTCCTATTATTACAAGCAAAACAATTCTGAAATATAATCAAAAAAATAACACTGTTATTGTTAAAATAATTAAATTTTGATTAGACAAAAAAACCAAATTGGTAGATCACAATCTAAGTTTTCAAATATTTTAGAAAGGTATAATCAATCTCTGGGCAGGTATTACTTCTACGGATAAAGCAACAAACAATAATTTATGTAATTCTTTTTCTAAAGTTGATGATGACATGTTGCAACTCTTCGACAATTCAAACCAGAAGAGAAGATTGAAGCAATAACCTTTTACGTGGTTTGGTTTAAAAAAAATACAATAGTCATAAGGTTGTTTTTTAATGAGTATGGTATTAATTCCTAATCAAATCTGCCAATTTTTAATTCATTTTACATGTACATTATAAATCGGTAGGTGTAAATTATAAGTAGGTAAGAAGCAGACGAATTAAGAGAGAAAGATCCTCCCCATCACTCTATATAACAGAGCGAGAAGATAGTAAACACATCGTAACAGTACAGGTTATGTAAGAGACAAGAACTGTACAACAAAAGCGAACGATTAATTAAATATTTTGGAGACCTTTATAGGAGAAAATGGTTGACAAAACAAACTTTTAGGCCACTTAGGTGACTTAAAGTGTCTTTAAGACAAGTGTCGGATACGTGGTTTAAAGAAGGAAGGGAAGAATAAAGAATTAAAGGTTTGGGAATAAACCACAAAAACAATGAACTAAACCATGTTCAGGCTATTGATTAATGACTTCCACAAAGAACAAAAACCTTTAATGAAAGAATTCTTAGAGTATGGGCTGCAAAAAAAAGCTTCCAGAAATGTCTAAGTAATTTCACATGGTATAAAATGGCCCTAGATGAAACACACATACAGTCAATTTTTTATGGTTGTTGAGGTAAAAGAGTGACCGGCTTAATTTTTTTTTTTTACTACCTTTAACGTAGGCAGTTTATAATCAGTCAATTTTTTTTTTATTCACACGCATAATTTCCAAGTTACAAATTTTACATTTGTTTTTGAAACAATAAAATACGTTAATTACTTATCCACGCACAATACATTTTCTAATTAAACTAATTTTATGCTTGAATGAAAAAGTGGAGGAGTACCGGAATCAATGGAGGCAACATTTGGAACAGATGCCAGAGGAGAGAATACCTCTAAAAGTGATAGAATATGTTCCAGTTGGAAGAAGGGAGGTGGGAAGACCTCGAAGAAGATGGCAAAATAGTCGAGATGTACGGTGTTTGTGTAGACGTACAGGATGGTTTGTGAGTTGGGAACAGGCTTATGCCTAATCCTTGATAGTAAGAAAAAGAAGAAGAAGACTAATTTTATAACACAATAATTAACCGAACTTACAGCAATATTATTATAACACTAACTGGGGAAAAAATGTGGTTAGGTACCTCATTGAAAATCGTGTTGAGGCACCATAATTAGTGGTTTCATTAAAAAAACTGTAAAGTTCTTTAAACATGTACTCTATTTGTTTAGTCTGTGAAAGATAGAATACATCCATCATACAGATCCAACTTATCAGATGGATGTATTCACACTTAAGACAATACTGTATACCAGGGGTCTCCAACCTTTTTTACTCAAGGGTCACATTGTAAATTTTTGGAGGAAAGGCGGGCCAGCAATATTTCAGGGCAGAAAGTCTAGCCTCATACACCCTCGAAGTTTTTTCTAATTAAGAGCTCAGTGGTGGTTTTTGAGATTTTCTTGCTTAGTTTTTTAAGTTGCTATATTTCCTTATAATATCTTTGTTGTTGGCTAACTAAAATTCTTTACGTGATTTAAAAAAAAAAAGCTGTGAGCAAACAAATAATTATATTTGCTATAAAATAATATTTGTTCTGTAAAAGGAGTTTTCAAGTAGGCTTAATGAAAACACAGGATGATACAACACCAAATCTTTTCAATTTACTACAAAATGTACTTCATTGAATTTTAAAGAGAACTTGACAATACATGAGTTTACAACAAGTGTAAAGCTTAAAAGGAACAATTATTTTTTAGTGAGAATATTGCATTTGTTTGCCACTTAAAATTTCAGCCCATTTAGGGTCAAACAATGGTTGATCACTACTTGTTTACAGCTAAATTTACACTTATTGAGAAAAGAAGTGGCAAGTGAGAGAAGACTACTGTACTCATATTTAATGGTAAAAATGCTTAAAAGGAAATATATTATCAAATAAAAACTTTTTCTCAGTATGCTAGCTTTCCGCGGGCCGGAAAAAATCTGTTCGCGGGCCGGATGTGGAGACCCCTGCTGTATACAATACATATTTTTAAGGGATTAAGGTGTTAAATTAAATGCATAAGAAAAATTATATTAAGAAGTAAAGTTTGAAGAACTTTTAATCGGAAAATATAGGCTAAATTTTCATGAGGGTAATATGTAGGTACCATAATGAAAACATTACACAATTCATAAACAAATAGGAGCCTTTGAACTTTGATTAAAAATTTTTCACGAAACTTTGTTCTTTCCAAGTTTGACAGCTACAAGGAATTAATAAGTATGTTATCTATACTACTTTTATAAAGACAAAGCATGTTTTTTTGTGCAGGCTAATTTCCAATACTACTGAACAGATTTTCATGAAATTTTGACAGCATATTTGTATTTATATTTACAGCAACATTTTCTTTTTAAATTTTAAAAAATGATGACCCTAAGGGCCATAATGAAGATTTTCATAAATATGTATGTATGTATGTATGTATGTTATGTGTTTGTGTGTGTGTACATGTGAGTAGGTATTGCTGTTGAAGTAGATGAAGGGGTTTAATGAAGGCGAGAGACATATGCAGGGGAAAAATTATCAAAACATCTTCCTATGTGTGTGTATATATACTTATTGTTGAAGTAGATAGTTGAAAGGGGTTTGAACAAGAGATGTACATGAGGGAATTTATCAAAACGTGTGTGTGTGTGTGTGTGTGTACATTGGAGTTATACAGTCAATCTAGTAGCTAGACAATTTCTGTTACATATTTATTTAAAAAAAAAAAAAAGTTATTAGGTCCTACATATGTTTCGCGTGCGAAGCCGCACGGGCCATGCTAGTATTCCTTATAAACACAATGCTGTTAACGAAACATTTTTAATAGTTATGTATGTAATAGGCTTGTTAAGACATTATAAATGAACTGACAAATTTAGCAACAAATATGGACATTAGATTTATGTACATAATAGTAAATGTTTATACATGATAATAACAGTTAATTTATCTATTACAGTTCACTACTTCAACTCCAAATTTCAATTAATATAATATATTTATGTTTTATATAATATTATAACGTTATAATTATAATATTATAATAATTATAATGTTTTATAATAATACTTTAAAGTTTTAATCTAAATGACTGAATGGAAACACCGTTCTAAATTTTAATTTTTAAAAATATGCTCTGAAGAATGTGGTACCACCGAAACGCACGCAAGTTTTTTAAAACTTCAATAAGCAACCAAAGGTAAGGTTATAAATTTCATTTATACTGTAATTTATATTAATGGTTGGCAGGATGCATTTCAAAAATTTGTTTACAAATATTATATTGTCATGTTTTCATTTGTTAAACATCAGTTGTATCTAAAACATCTTATACACTACTGTCTTTAATCTAAACAATTATTTAACTTGTCAATTAACACGACGAGGATTTCATTATAAAATAATGAAATTAATTGTACAGAAATCTGGTAAATAATCAAAAATTATTTTAATCCATCAATAATTACTTAAAATTTAAAACCCGAGAACTTTTTATACATAGAAAATACAGAAATGTTGATGCTAACACGATCAGATGTGGTATTCCCGGAATGTTACTTTCCACTATTTTAATTTATTAAAATTACAACTCATAAGTAGTTAAGGGCAAGTTGTTATTAAACACTACATACATATCTTATCACTTTGATAAGTCAATAATGTTTTGATACTTATACAAATCACCTTTTTTGTTTTATCAAGTTACATCAACAGCTTGGTCATTAGCAATTTTGATGGATTGTCGACTTTGACTTGCAATAATTTCCACACCCTAACTGTGAATTAAATTTAGGCTAACACACTATACACCATGGAGGCAGCCACAAAATATTTAGTTTCATTTTAAAACAACAAAAAAAAACCTTTTTTGCTGCTACGCTGAACTATAAAATATGAAATTAATTGTACAGAAATCTGGTACATAATCTAAGATTATTTTAACCCATCAATAATTACCCAAAATTTAAAACCCGAGAACTTTTTACACATAGAAAATATAGTAATCTTGATGCTAAAAAAAATTTTGATACTTAAAATTATATTAAAAAGTACACAAGCCCTAAGTTACCATTTTAACAGTACACACATAAATAAACATCTTTGAAGTAAAGCACTTAAACTAGAATTTATTCTGTAATATGCTTAATCAACATACATTACTTTAAGGTGGCATTCCTCAAGACTTAATTAAAAATTGTTTAAAGTTAATTTAAAAATTCACAAGGCCACTGTTTCTTTCTATAAAACTTTTCAACTTTCAAAAATAGAAAGTTACAGTGTTAATACTTAAGTATGAAAGTTATATCAGTAATAACACTGCCTGAAAATATCAGGACCTTCTTTATTCTTTGCAGTTTTTACAAGTCAATAGGCTTAAGTTAATGAATGACAAATTAAATACAATGATAAACTTGAAAAATTTGGTGTTAATCCAAGAGATATAATACTTCATATGTAGCTATTTCCGAATAATGAATCAGAGTTGCAGTATGGTAATTTAAGAACTTTCTTCACAAACATAAGACATTAAGCTATTTATATATTATTTCAATAAGTATTTTAAATTTCCTTCTAAATATGAGGGTAGGCAACCAAAGTTACAAAAATATTAACAGACATCTTGTAAGCCAAGTGCTGTCAAAAGAATTTTCTAGATTAAGCACAAAATTGGCCTATCAAACCGTAATTTCGATACGTAACTAAAATAATAAATTACGGTTGTTCTTAATTAAAAATTCTTCGAAAATATAGACTCAATTCAAAAAACCCTTCCTTATAAACCATAATTAAAATGCCGTTCTTCGTTATAAAATAAATTGGAAAGGTTTATTTGGTCACATTAGAAGGTACGTAACAGGTACTGAATTTAAGATTTTAACAACAATCCAAAGAAAAATCAAACGCGACGTACGTTAGACATTTAGGTTACTTAAATTCTGGAATTTGGTAATAAGTAAGTTTATTTTAAAATAAATTTTGCACATAAATCTAAATTCAGGGAAATAACTATCGTGCTTGGCAATACTTATGGTATTGTACAATCAATTAATACAAAATAATTAACTGTATACTTACAGAACTTTCACTGAACACAAATTAGATGTTAAATATCCTTATAGTCTGTTTTTACCAAATATTTCCAACACCACAAATATTTAAAAAATCACAACACAATCACTCTTTCACTCACGAAAATTCTTCGACAACAGTAACAGAAGTCAACGGAATAACCAATGGGAGTAGAACGTTCAAGGATTAGATGGTGTAGGCATGTTCTGGAACTTTCTATAAAGAAACGGTTGTCGGAGTTTAGCCAGTCTATCTTTTTTTATTATAAATAAGAGCAAATTAATTTCATTGTTTAAAGAAACTGTTTGTCGTAGAATTAAAAAAATATTTTAAAATATAAATCGTGAAGTAAGTTATATAATCCAGCGTTAATTACAAGTATTGTTTTATGTAATTTTTATTAGTATTATCGGTGTACTGTTGATTGTAGCGCGTGAGAAGTTTGCAAGAATTTTACCGTTCCATTACATGACCTAAATTTGTATGGCGTTGGTTTGTAAGCAGGACATGAACATTTAATAAATGGCCTGATGTAATACATTTTACCTGGTATACGATTTAAGGGAGAAAAACAAAACCAGAGGTTATAAATAGGCTTGGCTTACTAGTGGCGCGAAAATGGCGTTTAGTTTGAAGTTTGTAATCGGACTTGACCAGTATATAAATTTACCAAATTTTCTTTCAGTTTTAGTTCCCACAAATACCGCATTAAATTTCAATAACTGTAAAAAAATAACAAATACTGTATGATAAATTTCAGCATACTTGGTAAAAGTTAGAAAGTGAATAGATAATTACTAGGTGAAAAATGGTCAACGACTCTGACGGCGGAAGAGGGAAACTTTTCCCAACGGCAGATGAGGCGGAGGAACCTGGGGGAGTCAACCCTGAGAACAAATCCTGCGGGTTAGGAAGCAGCGAGATGGCGGTCCCATCACCAAACTTGCTCAGCGCAGCGTTCGTACCGCGGCCTGGGGACTTTTCTAAGCAAATACTTTAATATGAAAATAGCAGCAGGAAAAACAAAAGTCATTGCTTTTAGTGGAAAATGGCCTATAAGATCTAAAATAGTAGTCGAAAACAAAATCTTGGAGCAAGTGTCAAATTTTAAATACTTGGGATGTGACATAACGCATGATTATGACCGGGATCCTCAACAAAAAATATCGAGGTTCAACATGATATGTGGGCAATAAACCGATCCCTCAGGAGTAGAGCTAGAAAGAACACCCTGCTCAAATTTTATAAAGTAATGGCGATCCCAGCATTGGCTTATGGAAGCGAGACATGGGTCCTTACAAAGAAACAAGAATCAAAAATTCAGGCAGCAGAAATGCGATTCCTGAGGCAGGTGAAAGGTTGTAAAAGAGAGGATAGAATCCGAAATGAGGAGATAAGGAGAGAGTGTGATGCCCAGCCACTCTTGAGCATATTGAGAACCTACAGGAAAAATTGGTCAGATCATGTTGTAAGAATGTCACAAGACCGCCTCCCTCGATCTGCGCTGCTCTATAAACCAATCGGAAAGAGAAATATTGGTAGGCCGAGGAAAAGATGGACGCCGGAACAGGCTTGAATAGCCTAATCCATGAAGACGACGACGACTAATAATGACTTTTATTAAGTAGGTGCCCATCAATACCGATTTCTGTTTTAAGTTATCACAAACAAAAATAAAATACAACACACAGAACACTTTATATAAAATACAACTACCAAAGCTGCTGAATGTGGTATTTGTGCAATACCTTGAATGTAATAAGTCACACAATTCACTAAATACTCAATAAATCATTAATTGTTTTCATTCTGTAGATTAGATAATAGCAATTAACCCACGGAGTTGTCTTATGGTAAAGTTATCTCCAAAAATCATCTGTTAAACAGCTGATTCATGGTGACCAAGGTTCCTAGTTCAAATCCTAGTAAAGGTAGTTACTTTTATACGGATCTGAAAACTAGACAGTAGTTACTGGTGTACTTTGATGATTGGGGTTCAATTAACAATACTAACCATAAGAGGAATGGTTGGCCTGAGTCTGTACAAGACTGCACCTCATTTACACATCATACACAACATCCTCATCTCATTGGGTGATGGGTTCCTTATTGTTCTTAAATTGAACAGATTGCAACATATGCACATAGGGATTAAAAAATAAATAAAAAAAGTTCTTAGTAGTACAGCGCATGGACACAAAAGTCAAAGTAACAACTTTTCACTTGCATCAACACTCCAAAGCGCTAACATAGAACTTACTGGAGAATATAAAAAAAACAATGAATCTATAAATTTCCTTGACACCAACAACAACTGAAATTTTGGGATCTACGTAAAATGTAAACCTGTCACGACAGATGTCATCATCACCCTCTTAATCCCTCCTCTAAAGTAGCTCGGGTTAGACCCAATCCATAGATGTACCCTTCAACTTCACTCTTGGTCTGTTCCTTGGTCTTTTTCCTTCTACCTCCAAGTACAGCATCTTTTAGATGGCCTGCTCTTCTCCGTCCTACTGACATGTTCAAACTTTGTCTGTCCAATTCTTCTTGCCAGGTTGCCCATACACAATTGTTAGCACAGCAATTATGGTCTTGTAAAATTCATTAAACTGTCTCACACAACATAATGTACGCTACATATCATTAGATGACAGGTACAATTATTACACTTCTACCCATATCTATTGAGTATTATTGTGTAATTCTAAATGATGGACTCAGTCTTGTATAGATACTGAAGTCACAAGATTGCCTTTAGCGTGTATATGGGCTGTGAGGAAGAAAGTGAAAATTTGGCAGTGCTGCCAACTTCAACAGTCAGACACTACTCGTACATTTCAGTACCGTACAGTTTCTATATACATTATGTAAGCTGTGGTTTATTCCGAGAAAATGTTTTCTTCATAAACCTTATAAGAAATAAATGTGACCTTTAATATTGCCTAAAGATAAATTACATGACTAGAAATGTTTGATTTACTGTATTTAGCAGCTACTGTATGAATCTAAGCTTTGTGCAGCTGCGGGATGAAGAGGACAGACGAAGTACCAGACTACTGCTACGTCATAATACTGTACTAATCATTTCATTGCTCTTCGCTAAGCAGTAGGCTGCCTAGTGCGATGACATACGTGGGTGTTGTTTTGAATATTCGCTGTAGACGGCAAACCAGAATATATGTAGTTTGGATAGTACCCCTGACTACTACAAACATAGTACAAGTAAAACGTTACTACTACTAATGCAATCTCTTACAGAATTAGTGACGTAATGCATAACTCTCAGCTGCACAAAGCTTGGGAACGAGCAGTACCTTATTTCATTGGAAAAAAATTTTCTACAAATGAATCACCTTCTTTACTAATTGCTGTCACCGGTGTCTTCACTATTAGTCTCACTATTTATTATCTATCGAACTATTTCCTTTTTTTACCAGATGTCGACACTTAAATTTCCTCCTTTATTTTTTGAATTGTGGAAAGAGAAACATCACAGTAGGAAGCCAGTAGGATCGCTCATGGCTTTTGTTGAGAGGCAGGGGAAGGCATTTTTGTTAAGCTTCAACTTCACAGCATTACCTAATACATATTAGATTTCATTCAGCACTGTGAATAGTCTGCCCACGTTTTTGAGAAACTAACATTTCTGTTTACAGTAACAAACAGTTACATTCATATAAAGTTAACCTACAAAAGGTTCCGCGATATACTGTATATGCTCTGGGTATAGTATAAGTTGTTAAGTTTGCCATACTGAAATAAAAGCAGTCGCGCATGCGCACTGTGGCTTTCCCCCCTTTACCCCTCGTTGCAAACGAAGGCAAACTCGTGACTCAAGTGACTACAGTGCTATATTTTTTGAATTACTCATTATTATGAGAATGATTGACGTACAATTTGAGCCCGTAACAGACAGGTGGAATGTTAAATTATTTGCACTCAGCCTGTTAGTTGCAGAGCTAAAAAAAAAAGTTCTGTTTCTTATCAGATGGTCAGCCATTTAAATGGCTGAATCATTAAAGAACAGAAGAGGTAGAGTTGTAAAAAACACTAATCAGAGTTATCTTCTCTGAAAGTAATGAATTTCATTATACAGCCAGACCCTGTGGTGAATGAAGTGAAGGTGTCATTTACAGAGTGGAAAATATGTGCTTTTCAGAAGGCCCAGGCATGCTGATAAGCATACTTTTCCACTCAGTGAGGAAGGCAATGGTAAAATACTTCACTCCTCATTTTACTTAGTAAAACCTCTTTAGGTTCAAACCAGCTTTTCGGCTGATGACCTAAATAACACCATTTGATAGCAAAAATAGCAAAGTTTATAAAATGCTCCAACAGATTACGCACAGCATATTCCAAAGTAGACTATGCGGCAGCATCAGTTGTGTGTAAGATGGGTACCATACAACACAAAAATTTTTACATTTATGAGTTCAGTAAAACTGAGTTGGCAACGGTGGTGTATAGAGGATCTTCATGGTCATATTATGTCTAGTTAGAGAAATTCAAGAAAGCTTAAGAAATAAAATATTAAAAATCCAATAAAAAGAGAACTAAATGTTTAAAGTTGATAAAATAATAGATATAATGTATTATAGTAAATTATCAACATCATCATCATTATCCTCTTTTTCTGTCTTTAGAGTTTCCTCCAGTAGGATGCAACACAACTCCTCTATATCTCTACTACTCTACGAGGGCAGTCCAGAAAGTCTGTCACGCTTTGATATAAAAAAACTAAGTACAAGAAAAAATTTTTATCATATTCATTTGAAAGTGCAATTAAAATGCTATTTTTCTACATAATCACCAAACAAATTAAGACACTTATCATAGCGGTGAACTAACTTTGAAATGCCGGCGTCATAAAAGTCTACCGCCTGTGATTTTAACCAGTTAGTCACACCCTCCTGCAGCTCCGCGTCATCGTCAAAGCACTGCATCACGCAGGTAATTTCTTCATTGTCGGGAACAAGTGATAATCGCTGGGTGCAAGGTCCGGACTGTATGGCGGATGTGGGAAAACCTCCCATTTAAAAGCATCCAGGTCTTCTCGTGTTCGATTTGCCGTGTGTGGTCGGGCGTTGTCATGCAAAAAGAGAATTTTTCCTGTCAACTTTCCTCTGCGCTTGTTTTGGATCGCTCTTCTTAACTTTTTAAGTGTTTCACAATCACTTCCAAGAAAAATCACTTCCAAGAAATCGATAAGAAGAACTCCTTTCCTGTACCGACCCTACTTCACATCTGGTAGGATTTTGAATTGCGGCACACATTTTAAATTGTTGTAAAAAAACAACGAAGAGCAACACAGACCTCTTGCTAGTACGGCTGGATAGCCACTGAACGGAGAAACGCCACGGCACCAAAATGGCCACGATAGCTCCGCCCCTAGCGGCTACACCGCAAAACGTGACAGACTTTCTGGTCTGACCTCGTATATTATATATTGGATTTTATTCATCCGCAATGGTAGGAATAAGTGGATTTTAGATTTTTTTACTACTGCAATCTAGTCTGAGACTTATAAACAATATTTTTCCAACTCTTTGTTAATGATCCACTTATCCACCACTGTTGTCTTGGCATTTCATTTAGTTCCCAATTCATCCTTAACTGAACGAATCTTCAATCTTCATCTATCCCTTGCTCTCTTTCCCTCCATTTCCAAGTACAGAATCCTATGAGACAGTCTACTCTTCTCCTATCCACTGACATGACCAAACCATCGTAGAGTAGAACAAAGTTATGTATGTTTGCTCCGTTGATGCGCAGTCGTTCATTTTGCGAATTTTGAGAATTTGTGATGGCTGTTTAGGAAGGAGTGGGAGGGTATGAATCCATTATGTTGTAATAGGTGGGGGTTTGACACTTTTCTGAAGAACAGCAGTTGCTTTGTGTATTTTCCAGTGGTAAGATCTCAGCATTGTGATTCTACTAAATAGTATTTTTCAATATTTTAATACTTCTGTAAACAGTATTTTTCAATACTACTTTAACCATTTTACGGTGTAGTGCATATTTAAAATATTAATAGCGCTTTGTAATCTCTTAACTGAAATCAACATGCTTAATAGGTAAAGGAGTGCCTCTTAGAAGTCAAAGTAAATGTATTCAAAAATACATCCAATGAAAATTACAAGATGCCACGTAAAGAAATTTAGGAACATACTGGTAAATATTGTGGAATATCAGTTCATATTTTAAGGAGAATACTAAATGAAGAAAAAAATTGGAGATAATGGAACATTAAGTACACCAGGAAAAATTCGTCCAAGAATAAACAATAAAGTTAACATTGATAATTTCCAGAAATCTGCATTAAAAAATATATTTACAATTTCCACAAAACCCAAATTTACCATGTAAATTTGTGGAAATTTACATTTCCACAAAGACTCTCTACTTTAAGAGTTGTTAAGAAACAATGTTTAAAATTATTGTTCGATTTCAGCCATGAAACTTTGAAATTTAGCTGATTGGAAACTGAATGTTGGGAAAAATGTTGCAGTCATGTTTTAAATGTGGAAAATACTTATTATGAGGCTGACAGGGATATAGATATGCAATTGGAGAGGTTCATAATTATGAATGATAGCGATGACAGTGACAAAGATTCAGGGCCAAGTGAGGAAGAACGGGAAGATGCAGATAAAATGGAGGGAATTGAGCCTTTATAAAAAATTAATTTGTATTGGTATATAATTGTAATTGTATAAATTGATGTTTTGTATAGTATAAATAAATACACATTTTTATAGAAAAAATAAATAGAAATGAAACTCTAATAACAACGAAAAATAACAGATTTAATGAAAGGCTAGACACATTGGCTACGATATGGGATCTATTTGTCTGCAATGGAGCTGTAGTTCTACTACAAGCAGTGAGTGCGGATGTCCATTCACAGAAGCTCAGCAAAATCAGTCTAATGTATTCCCCACCCAGCCACTGCATTCTTCTAACCTGCACTAAAGCTACGCATACATAACTTTGACAAACTCTAGCATTGTTTGTTCAACTCTTCGTATCATGCTGTTGATTTTCAATTGCTCCCTAATTATATAATTTCTTATTTTGTCTCTTCTTATTTTTCCTAGCATACTCTTGAATTTCATTTTTGCTCTATTCCTTCCACGTGTCCATGTTTCTGCTACATGTGTCAGTAATGGCACAAAGTATGCATTATAAAATACCTTTCTTACATTGCATAGAAACTCACTGATCCCAAAATAAGCTTCTCACACTAAGGAAAAAATTACTAGCTTTCTGCGTCTTTTAAGTGTAAGGTATTTCTTAATCTAAAAAGTATACCAATCAATACGTAAACTCTTCTTGATATTTAATCCACATGGAATTTTCATTTAAGGCACTGGTCTCAAAGAACACCTTAATACCAAAAAGTGCTTCTGGAAGCCAACCTGACGTACAAGTCAAGTTTTAGTTTTGAGAATGCATTACCGGTACTGTTTTTGAGTCCTTAGTATATAAATCAACCTCAAAATAATAAACGTTTCCCTTAATTTCATGAGAAAATTCTTTAATTTTATATGATGGACAAAGATAGAATAAAAATTTATGTAAACAGTGTTTTGAGTAGTTGTCCAGCAGCTTACTGAAGAAGGGAAGTTTACCTCATTTGGGTTATGTTTCTTTTTCATTTAGCGGATAACACAAAACTCTATTAAAAGAAAACAACACTGATATCGCTGTAATAACAGTGGCCTAACATCACCCCTCCAAACAGTGGCGGCCCCAGAAATTGTTTTCTGGGTGGGCCCACTTATATATTTATATGTTAATATTTTAAGTTAAAAAGTAGTTTTATGTGTAATGTACATTATTTTTACCTATGTAAAACATATATACATATATGTATATATATTTGTCTATGATTTTATAAATTGAATACATGTAGATAACCGATTGAGTACATTCTATCTTTCTTTCAGGATTAGTAGCTACTGAATAAACAAACAGAACCTTGTAATTTTTATAAGAAATTTACTAAATTGAACACTTTAAATACAGTACATGAGTTACAAAAACAGTTTGAAAATATAAAAATCAAGTCCAAATCCATTATCTTGGTCAAAATTATGAAGAAATAATAACGCATAAACTAGTCAACTCTCGATTGTTGTTTACTTTAAAACCAACTGAACTGTAGCCGTCTTCCTTTTTGAGGTGCAAACTCGTCCACAACTGGATCTGGATCCAACATTAAAAGAAAACTTTTCTATGGATACAATCGCCAGGTTACTAAGTCTTTGCCCTGCCATAGATGCCCAAAGATAAGGTTTAATCGTATCATTTGCGATACGTAAATATCTTAACCATTATTGTTTTCCATCTTGTTGTGAATAAAAATCCTCGTTGTTTTATTATTTCAGTCAAGTCATATTAAAAATGGGTGGGCCCGGGCCCACCCGCTAGGACCGCCGCTGCCTCCAACTACTTAATAATAGTATAATCATTCAGAGGTAACATCTGCAATGAGTGGAATAAGTGGATTTTAGATTTTTTTATTACTGCAATCTACTAGTAGTTTACTAGTAGAAAACTAGAATATTTGGGTCACATAACCAGAGGAGAAAAATATGAGTTGCTGAGAATTATTATGCAGGGAAGGATCCGAGGAAGAAGAGGCGTAGGAAGAAGACGCATCTCCTGGCTGCGGAATCTTAGAGAATGGTTCAACTGTAGTTCATTGCAACTATTCAGAGCGGCAGCCAGCAAAGTGACCATAGCCATTATGATATCCAACCTCCGATAGGAGATGGAACTTTAAGAAGAAGAAGACTAGTAGTTTGAGACTAATGAGCAATATTTTTTTAACCTAAATTACAGAAACAAAATTCTTGAAAGTTAACAGTTTATAATGTCAACTATTGTTTCGTTCCCAATATATAGGCTACACTTTTATATTCTCCACTACAATATTTTTAACTGTAACTCAAAGGGTTTCTTTCTCTTGAGCTGGTGCACTGCATCCGAGTTGTCAAGAAGTTATATAGCTTCAATGTTCACATGTTGATGGAGCCTTGTAGATGAAGAGAAAATGTTTATGAGGGGCAGCAATATGTGGCATCTTTTAATGCCATTTGTAAGTGGACTATCAAAGTGTAGGTTCATGTTAATTCTGAAAAAATTCAAAAATAAATCCTTATAATGCATCTTTGTGGTAATGAGGATTGTAAAAATTTAACACTGGTATGACTAGTCGTAATTTTCAAGTGAGGTATAACTCTCAACTGGTACCATCAATTTTTGTGACATAACTGGTATCAGAGGTCTGACAGACCTCCAAATTTGTTTTTTATATTTAAGTTCTTCATACTTATTTAATTAATTTGTTTTAATTTTAAACTTATAAAACCATGTATAATCGAAGATGTAGATGTAAAATATTTAGCATAAATGCAAAATTACTATTTAAAAAAGTAAAAAAACGAACACTGTGCATTTTTTTGACTTTTACTTTCATTTTGAACAGAACAATAAAATTTTTGAGCCCTAGAAACATTCTGTAGTCTAATAATTATAAAGAAATAAGTAATTAATATGATAAAGACAAATTTATTTACAAAATTATGAAGTACAAATTACATTTTGGTTCCGAGTTTTGCTATTTATGTCTATTGTTGGGCAGTACACTCTGACAAATATTTATTAAAATTTATTCGTTTTTTTTACTTTTTGATTATTTACAATAAAATTTAAAGATTTTTATGTTAATAAAAATTCACATCATTAACACGTACAACTTGTTTACGTGATGAACCCGGTTGTGTTGAAGCCGCTTCAGAAATTTTAAATGTATCATCCATAATGAAAATTTTATAAAATTACATATGAAAATATTTTATAATAGTACTAAACAAAGAAATGATGTATGAAAAATTATTATATATTCATTAAAACTTTAAACAATCCATGCACTACTTGGTTTTAAAGTCGTCAAAAAGTTACACAACTGGTATCATAGGTCCAGGAGACCGCAAGTAGAAAACAAAATACAAATAACTCACAACTTGTTAGCTCGTACCGAAAACGATCTTGATCACGCATAGTTCAAACAATAATTGAAAGGTATACAAAATATACGTGATGTTGGGCAATTGGGAGGGAAGTGTTGGAGGGGTAAAAAATGACAGCGGTCTCACAGACCGCATGATACCAGTTGAGGGATAATGAACATGAAAAGCACTGAAATGTAACTGTTGTTTAGGTCAACAGTCGAAAGGCTGGTTTGAACCTCTAGAGGTTTTACTCAGTAAAACAAGGAGTGAGGTGGTTTACCATTGCCTTCCTCACTGAGTGGAAAAGTACGCTTATCAGCATGCCGGGCCCTCTGAAAAGCACATATTTTCCACTCTGTAAATGATAACTTCACTTCATTCACCACAGGGTCTGGCTGTACAATGAAATTCATTACTTTCAGAGGAGATAACTCTGATTAGTGTCTTTTACACCTCTACCTCTTCTGTTCTTAAATGATTCAGTCATTTAATTGGCTGACCATGTGATAAGAAACAGAACTATTTATTTTAGCCCTGCAACGAACAGATTGAGTGTAAATAATTTGACACTCCACCTGTCTGTTATGGGCAGGAAATGTAACTAAATCATATCAAATTATACCAGTCATATAAAGGAGGTAAAACATAAATTTGGTAAAATAAACATTTCGATATAATAGAACAGTGCAAAAAAAAAATAAAAGTAAGATTGAAAAATATAAGATTTTCAATATTTAAAAACATTTAAAAGAGCATAAGCAGAACATTTTAAATGAACAAATCAAATTTAAGAATGATGAAGTGATATTGACTGATGCTGTCATCTATAATAAATATGAAAAGGGATAGATTAGAAGAACTCAATTTTAAATCAGTTTTTTTTTAGAGGACTGAATATGTTATTTTATCTTTTACAGATTTTAAATAAAGATTTTTAGTTTCAAATGATATTGTGTTCTCTGATGATGTGGATCCACCGAAAGACGTGTAAGTGACAAATAGTAGAAATTAAAGCAGCTTAAAAAGGTTAATGAAATTTATTGTATAAATTTATTATACGAAATAGATCTGAAATAATTGTCCGTTCTTTCAAAAAGTGTTGTACTTCGAACACAATGGTAAGGGGGATGATATTGTATGGCAAATGAATGACATAACAATAAAATGATATTACAGGGCAAGACGACGATGGTGTAGCTGTGAAAGATGCAACGTGAAACCCTTATGATGATATTCAGGGTAAAGTAAATGTATTCAATGATGAATCGCAAGATTGTATAGTATTTTTACTTTCTCTTGTCCTAATCAATATAAAGGAAAGGAAAGGGTATTGGTTTCATGTCAATTTTTCAAAATTTAGTTGTTACTGAAAATACACATTTCCAGGCCCTTGAACCAAAAAAAAAAACATATTTTCAGTGATTGGTCTGTGTGTGAACAAAATATCTCAAGAATGGAATATCAAACAAAGCTGAAACTTGGAAGGTACATAAAATGACAAGGATCATTTATAGATTTTTTAGGGAGGTACCTGACACAAACATTTTCATTAAAGTTGGTCAACCAGAAGTAGTAGCTTTGTAGTTTATTCATGCTATGTACTCAAAAACGGCACCTACAATTTAAAAAAAAAAATTGCCTCATTTTATTTTTTAGCCTCTACAAAGCACCATGTCAGCAGAAACTTTTGGGAGGGTTGTGCTCTATGCTACATGAATGTGAATGGTTGTCAGTCAACACAATGTGCAGTTCAAACTGCGTGAGAACATCAATTTCATATAATAATTGGGAAAGTTGGCTTCAGAGACGCTGTTGGCTCTGCAGTAAGTTTACAGTGATAATGCACTCAACAAATTTTCTGTTTACGACTGGTTTGCACAGTTTAAGAAAAGGGAGGAGATGTAAGAGGATGATGAGTGCAGTGGGAGACTGTTGACATCCCATAATGTCAAAATGATTGCAAGTAAAACAACTGATTCTAGTTGTTCGAAGGATGACAATCGCAGAGTTGGTGAACGAAGTCAGTATCTTACAGTGATCATTTCATGCCATTTTATGCGATGATTTGAAGATGAGATGCGTCAGTACGAAGTTTGCTCCGAGACTGTTGAACACGGATCAGATGAAAAGCTGCATGACAATCGCCAGCGAGGTGTTTGAGATAAGTTCGAAGGACCCTACAGTCCTCCAACAGATGGTTACTGATGATAAGTCTTGGGTGTTCACCTATGACCCAGAGACAAAACAGCAATCGTTAGCGTGGCACACATCGCCTCTCAGAACAAAGAAGGACATCAAACCAAATGCAATTCCGAATGAAGTCTTCTACCGCTGCTTCCAACAATGGTAGGATCAATGGAGCAAGTGTGTGTGTATGAGCGAGGGTCCTTCTTCGATGGTGATTAGGTAAGCATTGCCATGGATCATAACAGTAGCATGCTGAACCACCATTCCGAGAACTTTTTTAACGGCCCTCGTATAATCAATATTGTACGAAATTAAAAAAACCTACCACTTTTATTCCAAGAATTCTTTTCTACAGTGCTTGGTTTAGTGTCATTTGGTGATTTTTCTGTATTTTGCTTATTGAAATCTGTAAAAAATAGGTTTTTTAAAGATTGCAACCTTGGTATGCATTTTAGGGCAAAAAAAGTTAAAGAGAATTAAAAAATTGATAACTTTTATTTCAAGAAATTTTTTCTCTAGAGCTTAGCTTAGCATCAAATAGTGATTTTTTGTCTTTTTAAGTCAGAGGTGGAGCATTCATTTGCATCATCCACTCATGATTAAAAATAAGTTATATTTTTCATTATTTACATTGACAAGAGAAAATCATGTGAGTGTGTCATACCAGATCTTTTTAAAAATATTAGCCTATAAATTTGATATACTGTCTTCATAAAATAAGTGAACTTGATTCTATAAATTTATGTATGGTTTTTCTAAGATTTTTACAACTTTTTGATTTACTAATATTAGTGAATAAATTTTAAACAAATTATCAAAAAACTTCTTTACTACTTTGACATTTCCTTTTGACAATATATTGCTGAGTTAAAATAATTTTAAGTTGTGTTTACTATTCTAATTTAACAAAACATGTTTAGCCCAAGCAGATAAGTCATCCCTACTTTTTCAAGAGATATTTTCGTCAAAAAATGTTGACTTTTATGGTACCATTACAATTATTTTTTCAGCTTTTGATATTTTGTAACAAATGCAACCCTACTATTTAACTGCATGCACCTGGCATCTAGTGCACTTTTTAGATACTAAACTATACGTATCACTTTTCTATAACATTAACCTTTTGACAGCAATTTAGACACTTGGTATTTCTATGAATATATTTTCTAAAGATGCTGTTTTGTTGAGATTATAGAATGTTAGATGGCATCAACTAGTACAAGTTGGGGTTGTGGTAATGAAATAGAATTTTCTGGATTAAGGTATGGCAGTGACTGCTAGTACAGTGCTGGTGCATGAGAGATGTGAGGAGAAAAGGCTGGGAAATGGAATAAGGATGAATGGAAGGGTGGTGGAGGAAATTAAAGAATTCCTTTAATTTGAGGAAATCTTTTCTCATTAGACAGAAAATTAGAAAATAGTTAAGAAAAAGGGTACAGACAGCATGTGGTTTCTTCCAAAGTGTAAGAAGCATAGTTTGGGATTAAAAAATTCTTATGTATCTATTGCAAGAGAAAATAATGTACAATGCTGTATTAATATTTTGTGCCAGTACTGACTTGTGTAGTGAAACAATCATGGACAAGTGGAAGGAAGTCAGAGAGTAGGTTGCAGGTGGCAGTGATGAAGTTCAAAAGGAGTACGTTAGGAAAGATGAGAAGAGATAATTCTGAAGTGAAATTACGTAACTAAGAAACATTTGGGGATGGACAGCATGAGAAGGAGAGTTTGACTGACAAAGATACGATGGTTTGGTCATGTCAGTATGGTGGAGGTTGGTAAATTGCTCAAAAAAGAATGCTGTACTTTGACATGGAAATAAAACAGCCAAGGGGCAGACCAAGATTGAGGTGGATGGGTTCTGTTAAGGATGAACTGGGAAAAAGATGTGATGCAGAGAGCATGGAAGAGAAATGGTTCAGGGATAAATTGAGGAGAGGAGTTGTATTGAGCTTGACTCGAGGAAACTTGAAAGAGGGTGAAGAAGGGTGTCTACAATAATTGTGATTTTAATGTAAGTGACATGGAGTCTAAAACTGAAGGCATTGACTCGGCTGACAATTACAAGTTAGATTATAGATAACTGATGAAACAGTTATCATTTTAAAGAATCAGGTACATTTTTAGAGAGTTTTTGACCAAAACTTGATTATCTACATGGTTGTAATAAATCTGATTATTTGTTAGGTTAATGAGTAGTTAGGAATGGTTGATGAGTTTTTGATTTTCTTATCACTGAATTCAATAATTATGCTGACTTTGTTGATAAATCTGGGCTTGCTATCTAATGAAATTAAGGCTTTTTAGAATAGAAGTTTACATGGATGTGTATGACCTTCCAAAATTAGAAGGTTTGGTTTCTCTGAGCCCTTGAATTATACTGCTTACTAATTACATGGAATTTTACTGATATTAGTTAAGGGCTTCTACAAAGAGTAAAAGCAGAATACTATTTGTTTGTATGAAAGGAAAAGAGTGTTCAGTAAAAATAAGCTGAGAATTTGTGCTGCAAAAAGAGCTTTCGGAAATGTCTAATGTTATCTTGTGAGATCTATTATTGACCTTATGTGAAAAATTTCACAAGTTTTAATTAATCAGGGTCAGGGATAATGCCCGCCTTCCACTGCAAAAGGGTAATGAGCATGAAATAGCTAGATAGATAGATTTGGTGTTGCGAGTCGAACGGAGTCCGCCTGAAATCCACTCAACTCTGTGACCTCTTTTGTAACTCCTCCTACTCGTTCAGTCCACTCCGCTCACTCTTTTTGTAGTGGAAGCACTTGCATGACGTTAAACCATTACGAGTTAAACGGAGTCCGCTTCGCTTGCAGTGGAAGGCGGGCTTAAAACGGTAATGTTTCTCTGTGGCAATTGAAAGGATCTCAATTATCATAATATTTTCATTACCTGCAAAATTTATTATATCTATCTAATCTATTTTGTTGAGAAAACTACAAATTAAAACAAAAACGAGAAAAAATATTAACTCTAACTTTTTATCACACATAGCAGTGATTGTAAATCCCGCTTGGAAGTTAGATTTCACTTTCGATATTAATAGTCGACTAGGTATAAATAAATTGTATCGAAGCATAGAGATTCAACGACATTCCTGAATGACTGAGATCTCTCTGTATTAGCGTGACTTGCTATTGGTTGTGTTTGTAGGCTAGTGCGTTGTCGCTTATGTGTAAATTGTGTTGCAGAATAGTAGAGTTTTTCTTATATCATGTTGCTTAACGTGTTTATTAGTATTTGAAGTTATTTTGAACCGGTTATAGACGTAAATAGCCCAGTCATTCTTCAGAGGTCGTTTAGTGATAGAAGCGATCACCTACTGGTTGGATATGGAGGTAATTTTATATTATTTACTGATTTTAATTCTGAATACTAACAAGAGTATCAAAACCGTTATTTTTGTACTTACCAATGTTATTTTTCTTTCGTGTAAATTTTTCGAAAGCTTTATTTATTGTCATTATTTTTATACAATTAGTCTCCTTTATTTTGGAAATTATTAAGCCTATTTATTTTGCGTTGGTTTATTTCTTGGTAGTAATTCTACCAAAGAAATCATGTAGTAGAAGATTTTCTGTAAAGTTTTTGGTTAATCTGCAATTGATTACATTTTTTTAATTTAATCTTTCACGCTAATTTTGACTGAATGTTATCTTCTTTTGTGATTTTCTGATAACTACTCAAGAGTTTTTGTCACTGTACATTTTTAATATGAAGCTTCGTTTATTCTTATTATTGCTGTTGATAACAACACGAAATTGTAATATTTGTAGGTTAGTTGGTCTGAAGAGCACGGGATGTAAATTAGCCCTATAATTGATAGCAAATATAATTGATAATTCTGGGTGACCTTGTCTTATACTCGAAGAACCTGTTTTATTCTTCAAATAAATAAATTTTATTTAAGTTAGCTTAGAGAAATTTTTAGATTTTTTTAAGAATATTTTTGTAGCAATTGTAATTTTGAAATGGTTCTGAAGTTCAGTTATGAATTATTGATACTGTTGGTTGTCAAATTATTAAGTAGATAAAGAAAACATGGATAAATTAATTTGGTAAACCATGCTAACATTCTGATGGAATACATTGTGATGATGCTAAATTTACTGAAACTACAGTGCACCTTTAACCTGTTATGGTTTTTCTTAACACTTACACATTTTAAGTTTTAAGTAAAAATTAATTATTGTGGTTTTCCCTTTTACAAAATAATTAATCATCTAAATGAGCTGATAACTCCATCCTAAATTACGTAATCATATGACTTAATACGTTTTAAGAAAATTTGTAAACCAATGGAGGTTATTCATTATACTGTTACAAAATTTATTGATCTAGAAAGCACTTGTATGGTCATAGCATTGCTACCAAGTTTTAAAAACTTGTAGCTCTCCCTGAGAGATTTTTTTGCTAAATAAAAAGAATTGACGAAAGGTTTATTAAAAAATTGGAAGAAGTAGAAGTAAAATACAGTCTGGTTAATTATTTCATCAGCAATGATGTCAGTTAGCATGATTTAGTAACTTTCTCATGTAAATTGTAAAAAAAAAACATAACCAGCAAGTTGCATCTAGTTCATTAGGACTACTGTTTGCAGCAATTTTGAATTATGTAGTGTTTTAAATTGGAGTTTAGTTAATCAAATTAAAATACTGGATAGTTTTTATAGAGGATGCAGGGCAATTCCATTTATTTTTTTGTTATTCCTATTTTGTGTACGTTGCTATCTGTTCAATTCAGAACAATGAGCAACCCGATGACCCAATGAGATGAGGATGATGTGTATGACGTGTAAATGAGGTGTAGTCTTGTACAGACCCAGGCCAACCATTCCTGAGAGAGTATGGTTAATTGAACCCCAACCATCAAAGTACACTGGTAACCACTGTCTAGTATTCAAATCCGTATAAAAGTAACTACCTTTACTAGGATTTGAATTAGGAACCTTCGTCTCCGAAAATCAGCTGTTAAACAGCTGATTTTGGCGACGACGTTAATGGCAATACCATTAGATGATTTGTTTTGTTATTTATTTGGGCTGTCGTAAATTTACTGTTTATTTCTTTTCTGGATTTTGTTTCATTTTTTAAAAAAAGTCTTTGTTTTTTACAGGTACAAATATTGAGCACATCTGGTAATAAACCAATTGGCACATTAGACAGTGTAAGTATGTTTTATATTTTCTAAACTTAAATTAATAGTATTATATATTTATTTTATCAAACATCCTGTGTAGGATTATCAACAGCCGTATTATTTGAAATTGAAAGTGGTGGGTGTGCATGCGTGCGCGTGTGTGTGAACAGAATATCTCAAGAACGGAACATCGTACAAACTTGAAACTTGGAACTTATGTTACATACCATTGCCGGACCCGACACGAACATTTTCATCAAAATTAGTCAATCGGAAGTAGCAGTTTATTAGTGTAATTTTTCACTTTTTTGCGATTTTCTCAAAAACTGGTCCTACGATTTTTTTTTAAAATCGCCTGGTTTACTCAATTTTTTATTCTCTACAAGATAGGGTAGGCGCCATGTTTGCTGAAATTCTTGGTGAGGCTGTTTTCATGTAAAGAAATTGTTTTTTTTTAAGATTACGGCTTTAATATGCATTTTAGTGCAAAAATTTATATAATAAAAGTTGTAGAGAATTTGAAGTCCTACAACTTATATATCAAACATTTTTTTGTATAACGCTTAGTTTGGTGGTAATTAGTGAGTTTCTGTTTTTTTCTCATGAAAACGTGAAATCGATTTTTTTCAAGATTTCGGCCTTAGTATGCATTTTAGGACAAAAGTGTATATAATCAAATTTATAGAAAATTAAAATATCTATAATTTTTGTTTAGAGCATTTTTCTCTACAGAGCCTAGTTTAGCATTAAAGAGTGATTTTCCATATTTTTAAGACAAACTGAGGTCGGTTTTCATTTTGCGTCTTTCACTTATGATTTAAATAACTTGGTTATGTTTTTGAGGTTAGTTTTTTGTTTATTTCTAATGTATTTTTTTTTTATTTA
This sequence comes from Catonia carolina, assembly GCA_035578175.1. NCBI lineage: Eukaryota > Metazoa > Arthropoda > Insecta > Hemiptera > Achilidae > Catonia > Catonia carolina. Next base: position 15,873,020 of record JAQMRL010000013.1, read on the forward strand.
TTTATTTAACGTCGCATCAACTACAAAGGTCATTAGCGACGACGTTGGGGTGTAACTATTGTACAATGGAGGATGAAATTATTTTTTGTAACGTATGAAAATATGCCGTAATGTTTTATTACTAGATTATTGGTCATTTTTTAGCATTGGCAAGAGAAAGTTGTGTGAGTGTTTCACACCAGATTTTTTTTAAAAATTTGATGGTTTAATCCTTTCAATCCCAAATTTTTAAACTATACAAAAGAATATGTGTACATTGTTTCAAACATTTTACTGATATTTTTTAAGTGTAATAATATCACTTTTAGACCTTTTACCCTTTGGATGGCCTGACAAAAAAGTGTGACATGTATGTCACATTAGGACTTGATGGTATGAAACTTCCCACCAATAAGAATAAGTCAAATCATTTTCAGGCTTCCTAAACAAAACAATATTCTCTTACTTAGATTTATAGTAAAAAAACTAAGTATGATTTTAATAATATTTAAGACTTCAAAAATTTTACAATAAAAAAATATTGGTAAAATGGATAAAATCACTATTTAGTAACAGTTTAAAAAATATACTTGTACAATATATTCAAAGAAATGTTACTTTATTTTAATAAATGAAACAAACTTCTCAAACCAAAATTAAAAAGAAATTAATGGTTGCCTCCGTGGCGCAATGGTCAGCATACTACACTGCAAAGCGGAGGACTCAGGTTCGAATCCTGGCTAGGGTACAGAAGATTATTACACTTCACACCCAGCATTCTTTAATCCAAAGTTGTCCCTAACATCTAAAATGTTGAGGTCTGTTATTTCACTCCAATATGCCTTTTATGTCACACTGGGTTAGAAAGGGTTAACAGCTTTAAAAATTATTTTTTCTTGTTTCAGTTGTCTGCTACTAGTACCATCAAAGATGTTAAGAAGGGAGTTCATAAATTGAATAAGAAGTTATATCCAGATAGGCAGTCGATCAGATTGGAACCGAAAGGAAAAACACTAAAAGATGAAGATACATTGTCTAGTCTCAATTTAAAAAATGGTGGATCACTTTACGTAAAAGATTTAGGCCCACAAATAGGATGGATCACAGTATTTCTTGCTGAATATGCTGGCCCATTATTTATATATTTGTGGTTTTACCAAAGGCCGTGGATTTTCTATGGAAATACGTCAAACTCACCTCCAATCCAACAAGTTGTACACATAGGAGCTGGTTGTTACACATTCCATTACGCAAAAAGAATTTTGGAAACGTTATTCGTACACCGATTTTCACATAGCACTATGCCAATCATGAATTTGTTCAAGAACTGTTCGTATTATTGGTTGTTCACCGCATATGTTGCGTATCATGTCAATCATCCATTGTACACAAGCCCGTGCATACTTCAGGTCTACATTGGATTAGCTGCATTTTTGGTAAGTGTACAAGAATTAATATTTTTTCAACAATCTTTGTTTAAAATGGAATATGGCCCTCAGGGGAGTTTTTTTAACCCCTTACCGGTTTTTACCGGAATATTCCGGCGTACGAGAAGTGCATAAAAAGGGCCACTGACGGAATATTCCGACGATAGATTTTGTAGAGTTTTAAAACATCGTTGTCGGATTATTCCGTTTTAACTGTTGCGTATCTCTTTGTGTAGCTATTTTAGTTCTATGTTCTAACACTTAAAGTGCTAGTAAATATTTTTGTAGGAGTCTATCTTCGAAATAACATTACTATTCTGCCACGGGTACTCGGATAGTTTTAGGTTAGTGTTAGCCAGCCGACTTGTTTACTATTGTAAAGAGTTACGTCGACCTGTCATTTTCTGTTTAATGCCGTATTATGGTTTATAATATAATATAACAAAATAAGTCGAGCTACATAACATTTATTCTATGGGAAAATGACGCATGACTTCAAAATGACGCAAAACTTCAGTCACCAAAAGCAGCTATGACAGGTTAGGTATCCATATCTTATTATTGTAATAACATCTAATCTGCATGCAAAATACCAGTGTTTGTTACTTTAATAAGTCATAACTAGGATATACACAACTTTCTATGCAATAAAAAAAAAATAGAGCAACTTAGTATCTTTTTCTGAAAAAAAAAAGAAACTGGTAAGGGGTTAATCAGCTTGTAGAAAGCCATTCTGAATTTTAAAACTGTTAAAACGACTTGTAGGGTGAGTGATTATGCATGGCCATTCGTTGTCTGCCAAACTGGAACTACAATAGTTGTTACATTGGGTGTATTTATTGAATTTCATGTTTCATCATGAGCTAAAAACTAGTTATCATGTTGGTTTATTTTATAAAGTGAGAGTGTACCTTTAAAAAAGGTTTTTTGTTATTTTTATTAAGCAAATTTCATTGAACAAAATTGTATATGTTTATTTTATTTAGAAAATTTATGTCGTGTAGATAATTAAATAGCATTGAAAGCAATGTCTTAGCAAAATCACTAACTTTTTTTTGTAAAATTCGGGCTTTTTAAACTTTAATATCTTGGTTAAGAATTGATTAATGTAATGTGGGTTTATTGAAACACTGTCTGCTTTATTCTCTTAGTTGTGTAAGTAACGTAGGAAGGAGCAATGTAGAGTTTCAACATTGTATAGATTTAGAAAATTTTATTTTACATTTTTCTGTGTATTTTTAGAATTATATAATATAGAAAAAAAATCACCAAATTTTTTCAACTCCAATCTGGATTTCGTGTGATGAGCATAAAATTTTATTCAGGATTTAATAAAACGAATAGCTTTATTAATGATACCATTTCAGACACAAAAATAAATCATTTTTGAAGGTAGATTTCTCTATTAATTAAAAAATAGTTGATAATTTGCTAATGAAGGAAAAAAAAATAAATGGGTTATAGTGCAGAAATATAGTGTTGCTATTACATTTATGCCTATATTTGTAATACAGAACTTCAGCGAATTAACAAGTTTATGTTCTGTACTATGACAAATAAATAATAAACAGACTTACTTTACACTTATAACAGTTAATTATTTATTGAAACAATTAATTATTAAACTTAACCTACTGACAGACACCATTAGATTTCTTCAAATTACTTCAATTAATTACAAAGGTTAAACAAACGAACTTAACAAGGTAAAACAAAAGTAAAACAAGGTTAAACTAAACTTGACTAGAAGTAAGATACGGTCACTTAACAGTTAAAACAATGATTTGCCTGTCTACAACCCCTTGCGAACACCCGCACCCGTACAAAGTATTAATGTAATTTAGAACCGGTCCGGTAATGACACTATTTCGAAACGCCTGACAACACTAATTCCATTCACAGTTCAAGTACTACAGGTAAATTCACTACAAAGGCGCTTATTGTTTTTATACCTGCTGATAGTTCCTGAAGCAATTGAGATTATTCTAACATTTTCTCTGCTTTACCAGACCGTGGTAGGAGCAATGAAAATAAAAACAAACGGTTCTAATAGTTTCGATTTCTGAGGATTGCTATTCAAAAGATTTCATTCATCACAATCCATTATCCTTGTTTAATACACTCCACCTCATACAGTACTCAAGTTCTTACTATAAACTATTTTGAGAGTATCGCTATTATCACGTTAGTGCAGTAGAATCTCAGTAGTCCGGCCTGTTCGGGACCGAGAGCGTGCCAGATTACTGAAAATGCCGGATTACTGGATGTGTTGGAATTTTGGAACTATAAATTATAAATTTGAACAAAAAATGAATATGCATTGATTTCTATGTGATTTTAAATTAAATTAACTAATTAAAAAAGGTTTGCTGAGTACTTCTGTAGTCATTGTACTAAACATAATTATCGGCTATTCACATCGCCGAGTGCGGTGTGGGGGTGCTCGTGTTGTGAGAATTACGTTTCGTTGTCAATTCAGCATGAAGTATAGAGTATGGCCCAGCTCTGGGTTATGGATAAAAGGCAAAAAATTATTCCATTTAACAATAATTAAGGTCTGCTTATTCATTTCTTTAGCCGGCCGCTTTGGCGATGTTGGTAATGTGCTCGCCTCTCATCACGCGGTCTTGGGTTCGAATCCCACTCGGGCATGGCATTTTTTCATACGTTACAAAAAATTCATTTCATCCCCTTCACTGTCTGCATTAGCAGCAATTTGCAAAACAGTCTGACATTAAACCAAAAAAAAAAAAAATTATTCATTTCTTTAATCAAATCCTAAACATTCATGTTATATTAAATCCGCTGTAATTAGGTTGAGTTGATTTCCCTAATTCAATTTAAATCTTTTACCAAAATCTGTCCTGGGTGAAGTTTCATACTTTTAGGGCCGGATTACAGAGATTCTACTTTATTCTGATATGTTTCTGTATTAAAATAGTTAAAATAAATGGTAGTTCCTATTGTTTACGGTTCATGTGGATTTTTTATTTTCCGGATTGCTTCCGATCCCAATTGGTCCGGATAAATGATAAAGTAGACCGGCATTTATTTTAAATTTCAGCTGAGAATTGAACCCGGCACTTCTGTGTTGTAGGCTATCATGCTACCACTACGCTATAGAGGCGGTCACTGTAGTTTTTAATATTTTACTAGTTACATTTACTACTAATATTTCAATTAACAGGAATCGGTAAATTTGAAAAATACTACATAAATTATATTAGTGGTAATTATGAATTAAAAAATAAATTTTGATTTAAAGTCGGTCTGTAATTAAAAAAAAAAAACATTACCCAGATTTGTAGTATTATTTTCGTGAATAAATTTTAAAGTGATGTTAGGTAATAATATAGGAAAAATGTAAATCTAGTTTAAATTAGAAGCAGCAACAGCTCTATAAACAGGTTATTGTTTCACTTGATATAATAACCTTGTATTGTGATTGATTCTGTGTGGTGTTTTTTTAACATAAACAACTACGTTTGTAATTGGTTCGTTAACTACATCATTTTATATCGAATTACATGATTGAAAGAAAACCCGTTGAATACATTCTTCTTAATAATTTTTTTTAAATTTGTTTTTTATTCAAATATTGTGTTATCAGTTTTATCTTGTAATTGTTGTTGTTGTTTAGGTCATCAGCCGAAAAGCTGGTTTGAACCTATAGAGGTTTTACTAAGTAAAATGAAGAGTGAGGTGGTTTACCGTTGCCTTCCTCACTGAATAGAAAAGTACGCTTATCAGCATGCCGGGCCCTCTGAAAAGCACATATTTTCCACTCTGTAAATGACAACTTCACTTCATTCACCACAGGGTCTGGCTGTACAATGAAATTCATTACTTTCAGAGGAGATAACTCTGATTAGTGTCTTTTACACCTCTACCTCTTCTGTTCTTAAATGATTCAGTCATTTAATTGGCTGACCATGTGATAAGAAACAGAACTATTTATTTTAGCCCAATTTGTAATTGTTATGTTGTTTATTTAAGGGAGGAGTCTACTCAAAAAAAGTATTTTTTATTCTCTTTAGATAAGTAATCTGTTTGTTTTGCAAGTGAATAAACGTTAAATTTTTTCGTATAAAAAAATGTTAATTTTGTTCACTACAACCCCAAATATAAGGGGCGGAAGGGGGAAAATCATATCTTCGTTATTGGCTTATATAACTTAGTTAATTTTAGAGGTACAGACCTGGTTTTTATGTCAAAATAATCAGAAAATTATTGCTCATTTTTGAAGGTTCCATTTAACTTTACAATGGAGAGAAAATTATTTTTTTAAATATTTTCCTCCAAAAATACAGATAAGGTCAATTATTTTTTATTTTTTTTAAAAAACTCCTATAATAAGTTTCAACATGGCCAACCTACAAATAAAAGAGCAATAAATTCTGAATACAGTGGAAAAAAATCATCAAGATAGCATTTTATATAAAGAAAGTTATAAGGATTTTATCATGAAGAAAACCTGAAATATTAAATGCTGAGAAAATTGAATGTAAAGTTTCACTTACAATTACACATACACTTACACCGATTATGTAAATTAATGTTTTACAAATTTATAGTTATCGTACATAAAAACAAAATATATAGTTGGATTAAGAAAATTCTGAAGTTTTATAATCAACAAAACAATTTTTTTTTATTTTTTAATTTTTAGTGATAAAACTGGGTAGACTCCCCCCCTTAAGTATTTTAAAACGATGTAGCTTCATTCTTTTATGCACATTTTTATTCATTTGAAAGTTTCATTTGCTTTAATTGTTTATCTAGATCAGTGGTGTCAAACTCAATTTTGCAGAGGGCCATATATTAAATTTAGAATATGTAGGCGGCCCAGATTCAAATTACAAAAAATGTACTGAATTATTATAACATTTTATTTATTTAATTGTATAGTATATTATAATACATATACGGTTGTTAAAAATCATATCAAAGTTATAAAAGATGGTAATTATTTTGAGCTCGAGGATCCAGATACCAGATACCTGACTTCTCTTGTTTTTGACAAGCTCATTGATGTCAGGTAGAGATGGCGTTACTGTCTATCTCTCTCGCTTGTCTAGGCACGCGCTGCCCTTCAAATTACTTATAAATGTAGTGTGAGCATTTTAAAACTTCCGTAGAGGAATCGAGTGAAGTCTAAAAAGCTCTAAAAAAAACATGATTCTTCTTTCTGTGACACATTGCGATCGCGGGCCGTATTGATACAGCCCGGGGGCCGGTTGCGGCCCGCGGGCCGTATCTTTGACATGACTGATCTAGATGATACATTTATGTATAATTTATAAAGAATATACCTTAACAGTTTGTTTTAACGCTTGTAATGTATATTAACTTGTACTTACACAATCCCAGTAACAAGTTTTTTTTATTATTTCTGTCGGTAATTTTATTACTTAATTTTGTTACTGGTATATTTTTTTTTTAATAATTAGTAGGTCAACTAGTATCTTTTATAATTGGATTAGGTACTTTTGTTACTCATTCAGTAATCTGTTGCTTGTTTAACACATTCACTGCAGGTATGTACCTGCTGAACTACCTCCCTAGCAAATTGATGACAAAAGTGAGAATAAGAGCACAGTATGTACTGTGGCTCACATGTCGGGTAGAATCCCCACCACAGTGTATACTGAGCTTTGCACTGATAGTGTTAAGAGGACAATGTAAAAAAGTCAAAAAATTTCTCACTAGGTACATGTAATTTATTTTTGGTGTAATTTTCAGGCAAATCTTAATATGCATTTATATACGAGGTGTGTTTAGGTCATCAGCCGAAAGACTGGTTTGAACCTCTAGAGGTTTTACTAAGTAAAACGAGGAGTGAGGTGGTTTACCAGGCCTTCCTCACTAAGTGGAAAAGTGTGCTTATCAGCATGCCGGGCCCTCTGAAAAGCACATATTTTCCACTCTGCAAATGACACCTTCACTTCATTCACCACAGGGTCTGGCTGTACAATGAAATTCATTACTTTCAGAGGAGATAACTCTGATTAGTGTCTTTTACACCTCTGCCTCTTCTGTTCTTAAATGATTCAGTCATTTAATTGGCTAACCATGTGATAAGAAACAGAACTATTTATTTTAGCCCTGCAACAAACAGATTGAGTGTAAATAATTTGACACTCCACCTGTCTGTTATGGGCAGAATATACGAGGTGTGGCTGTTAAATAACGAGACTGATATTGTAAAAAATTTTATTTTTATTTTATACATAATCACTTATTGGCACCTTCAATATACACTCCTTCTCCATTCCTTACAATGCTCCATGTGAATTTTCCATTGTTGGAAACAGTGCTGGAAGTCATCTTCTGTCAGCTCCTTCAGGACATGTGCAGCTTTCTCTTTTACACCTTCCACAGACTCAAATCTTGTCTCTTTTAATGCAGAGTTCACCTTAAGGAACAGGTAGAATATAATAACATGTGATGAAACGTAGTTTTTTACTTATGATCCAGAAACGAAGCGCCAATCCATGAGCTGGAAGAGCCAAACTTCACCAAGGGCCAAAAAAGCTCAAATGAGCAAGTCAAAATTTAAAGCAATGATTGTTTTTTTTTATATCTGTGGGATTGTGTACCTTCACTGGGTTCCTGAAGGTCAAAAAATTAATCAATATTACTACCTTGAGGTACTTTCTAAAACTACGTCAAAGAGTAAAGAAAAAACGCCCTGAAATGTGGAAGGACAAATCATGAGTTCTCCACCAAGACAATGCGCCAGCTCATTCCGCGTTATCTGTCGAGAGGTTCCTAGCCAAGTACAGCATCTCAGTGTTTGAACACGTACCTTATTCACCAGATCTTGCACCATGTAACTTCTACCTCCCTAAGGTAAAATCTGCATTAAAAGGGACAAGATTTGAGTCTGTGGAAGCTGTAACAGAGAAAGCGGCTTGTTTCCTAAAGGAGCTGACAGAAGATGACTTCCAGCACTGTTTCCAACTATGGAAAATTCGCATGGAGCATTGTACGGAATGGAGAAGGAGTGTATATTGAAGGTGACAATATTATGTACAAAATAAAAATAAAATATTTTACAACGCCAGTCTCATTATTTAATAGTCACACCTCGTTTTACATTCCAAAATTTTAACATCTTTCCCTTATTAGGTCTTGGTTCAAAAATAAATCTTTATAATGCATCCTGCAGTTTGAAATATTTCTATTTCATATAATGAATTAATATAATAATTTCACTAACCTTCTTTTTAAACTGCGTCACCTTTATTTTATTCCTACTTACACGTGTTTCGGTGGATCCACCATCATCAGAGTAAATGAAAAATTGAAACTAAAAATTTTTTTCATTTATTTAAAATTTACAGAAGATGATACATCTTCAGTCACTTGTATAAAACTGTTTTATACAACTGTTTTATAAAACTGTTTTATACAAGTGACTGAAGATGTATCATCTTCTGTAAATTTTAAATAAATGAAAAAAATTTTTAGTTTCAATTTTTCATTTACTCTGATGATGGTGGATCCACCGAAACACGTGTAAGTAGGAATAAAATAAAGGTGACGCAGTTTAAAAAGAAGGTTAGTGAAATTATTATATTAATTCATTATATGAAATAGAAATATTAGGTCTTGGGTTGAAAAATGAACAGTTTATTAAATTTATTATAAAAATAAGGATGTATTCATTGTGGAATCTTGATAGAACAATGTAGAATACTACAGATAATAGAATGACAGTGTTTAGCTTGCCATAATCTACTAGGATTTCAGAATAAAATTTATTTCTTTAAATGGAAATATGTATACAATTGTTATTTTATTAAACATCCTATGTAGGATTTTTAAACAGCCGTATTATTTAAAATTGAAATATATATTTACTAACCACCAGAATACGGTAACATAAAACACTTACCAATGTTTATAGCGCTTTCGTGTATCTTGTACACATCTTCAGTAAATTAAAATTTATTACAAGTCACAATTTAAAACTTCCTGCTCCTACCATGGTAGATAAGGAATCAGGAATCAGGAGTAAATTTTAATTTACTGAAAATGTGTACAAGATACACGAAAGCGCTATAAACATTGGTAAGTGTTTTATGTTACCGTATTCTGGTGGTTAGTAAATATGTATACAATTGTATGGTTAACCATTTTGAATATAATTTATAGTAATTTTTTGAGCCTTATTAATATTTTTTTTCATTATTTTTCAGATCAGTGAGCTTGGTAATTTGAGTATACATTTAGCATTAAGAAATCTACGACCTCCAGGTACCAAAGTACGCCGAATTCCTGTTGCAACCAGCAACCCATTCACTTTCCTTTTTAACTTTGTATCATGCCCCAACTATACATATGAATTCTTATCGTGGACTTCATTCACCGTTATGACACAATGCTTGCCAGGTAATTCAACTCATTTATTATTATTATTATTATTTGCGTATATTCTCCTTAAGGAGAGCGCTAAAAACACAAAAATTTAGCTCTTGGTGGTCGCTCTGTTCCTCCTTTTAGCTTCCCAAAAACCTTTCATCCTCTCACTTTGCGCCTTTTTCTCTTCGCCTGTCCATTTTCGCCCACTTCTTTTGGCTTGCGATCTGAACTGAATTTCCTGGTTTCTAATTTTTTCTCTACAAATTTTGCGGTCGTGCATGTCTTCCATTGTGATTCAACTCATTTATTGAATAGCGTTGTTATATAGTCAGTGTATCTTTGTTTATTTAAATTTAGAATGCAGTAGAAATTTATTGTAGTTTATGTAAAGTCAATAATAATGTTAGCATATGGTTGACTGGTTTGGTCTGATTTCCTTATTTGTTGGCACTTACTAAGTTTGTCTCTGTATGTATGTATGCCAATGTGGCAAACAATTTTGTGTAATAAATCATTCGTTGGTCATTAGAAGCTTTTTTTATGAACATAGATATAGGCCTACCTTGGGCACCCAACTTTACTGATGAAACATTGTAGTTTTAACTGTGTAGGACAGAGGTAGACTTAAAGAACTCTGTTTATTATATTTTTTTAGTAGTTGGCCTCGTAAATTTTCAGTTTTTATTCTTGACGCATGTGTTTAATATGTTCAACACATTATCATTTAGCGGGTACTCCAGATCTTTGCTGGCGATTGAACCTAGGACCTTAGCAATGAGCTGGTTAATGACTAAACTAATCAGGCGGTTATTAACTTAATAATAGAATAATATGTATTATTTTAGTTTATTTAATGTTGTATCAGCAGCTTGGTTAACAGTGATGTTTTGGGTTATGGAATAATGTTTTTTAATGATTAAATCAAGAAGTGGGATTTAATATTCAAGAAGTTCCTATGTATTGTAAGAAAATTGAGTATAATACTTATTTTGTGCCAATATTGGGTTATGCAGTAGATATAGACAGGTGGAAGGAAGGCGAGCGCTGGAAATGAAATTCAAAAGGAATATGCTAGTAAATACTATAAGCCAGTATTGGAACAAAATCCGCATTATTCTCAATTTTCTTACAATACATGGGAACTTCTTGAATGTTAAATCCCACTTCTTGATTTAATCATTAAAAACCATTATTCCATAAACCAAAATAATCACTAATAATTATTAATTCTGCTGATGTAATTTTAAATAAACTAAAATAATACATATTACACTATTATTAAGTTAATAAATGCCTGATTAGTTCAGTCATTAATCAGCTCATTGCTAAGGTATAGATTGAGAAATGATGTAATTAAGGAACAATTGAGGATGGAAAGTTTGATAAGGAGAGTTGGACAGACAAAGCTACGATGGTTTGGTCGTGTCAGTAGTATAGATGTGAGTACACTTCATAAAGATGCTGTACTGATGGAGAAAAAGGTATAAAGACAGTAGTAGAACTATAGTGAGGTGGGGGGGGGGGGGGTTTAGTTATGGATGAATTGGGAAAAAGATGTGATTCCAAGAGAGCAATGGAGGAGATATAGTTCACTGATTGAGAGAAGTGGAGATGAGTGATGGGCTCAACCCAAGGAAACTTAAACGAGGTTGATAATGATGGGTTAAATGTTTCCTGCCTTAAATTTTTAACCCAGGATTTTCCACTTTGTAGCCTAGCATGGTAGACCACTATACCATGGAGATAGTGAAAGACATACGTGATAAAAAGGAATTTTTATTATATTTAGTTTATTTATTGTCTCATCAATAGTTTGCTTATTAGTGATCACAGCTGTTTTTAACTTGTAAAAATTTCCAGACCCTAGCTGGGAATTGAACCTGGGACCTTAGCGTTGTAGGCTAGTGCGCTACCACTATGATACATAGGCGGTCAAAATAGAAATTTATTACATTTGCCTTCCTAAAAATAACTAATAAAAGAAATTGTAGTTGTAATGAAACTAATAATTAGAATATAAGAAAAAAAATTTGATAGTATTGTTACATAAAACAATTTTTTTTATACAATAAAACAAAAGCATTATTGTAATAAACAGGTTTGATAAAAGAAGTAAAGTAAGCGATAAAGTAAGTCACGTAAAATTTAAACTTCACTATTGAACAAATCAAAATCGTTACATGCAACCGAAAAGAAATTTATTTGTTATTTATGTGTCTTCTATTGAGATCTATTATTAGTTATTGTTGAACCATTGCATAATTATTTATTTATCTGTTTATACAATGGTTTTATTAGCTTATACATTTTCTTGAGGTTCTTAATTAAAACAACTTTTACAGTCTACCTATTCTTTGGCACTATCGAGTAGTTTAGATCTGTTTTATTTAAAGTCATATCAAGAAGTTATTGATGACTACTGTGGATTTTCAAATTGGGTGGGTTTTAACCTGTTCAAATGTTCCAGATCCTTACCGGGAATTGAACTTGGGATCTCTTCGTTGGCTAGCTGGCTCTTCAATATGCCAGTTTAGAGTTTTTTCTTAATTCTTATAATTTTAAATCATTTGTCTATGAATACAGTAAATGTTCATAAACATTTTCCAATTTTATAGAACTGTAATAAATTAGATTTGGAGGTTTAAAAATCTTTATAATGCATCCTGTAGAGTATATTCAATCCTGTTGTAAAAATATTTAAAATATACGCCAGCTGCATTGGCGTAGTTAGTAATGTGCTCATTTCTCATCAGGCGGTCTTGGGTTCGAATCCCACTCAGGCACAGCATTTTCATACGTTACAAAAAATCATTTCATCATTCACAGTTACAACCCAATGTCATCGCTAATGATCACAGTAGTTGATGGGACGTTAAATAAACAAAGAAAAAAAAAGTTTAATTATTAATTCTGAAATTCCTAGTTTCAAAATGAAATTAATTCATCTTGCTGGATTTTACCCAAATATATAACCTGATAAAAGTCGCTCAAATCAAATTTTAAGTTTATTTTACCATAATATTTATTTTTAATTCTCAAGGTATGTTATACAATATGGTGTTAAATAATGGATGCGTAAATCATTGATAGATAGTTTTAATAGTAGTGTATTAAAACTGCTTGAGTAAAAAACAGCCTTAATTTTTGACTGTTATACAAATTTTACTTTCTCTTGCCTATATGAATATATAGGAAGGAAAGTATTGTTTTCATGTCGATTTTTCGAAATCGAGTTTTCACCGGATCTATACGTTTTCAGACCCCCTGAACCCAAAAAACATGTTTTTAGCGATTGGTCTGTGGTGTGTGTACACAAAATATCTCAAGAACGGAACATCATACGAACTTGAAACTTGAAACTTAAGTTACATACCACTACCGGACCCGACACGAACATTTTCATCAAAATCGGTCAACCGGAAGTGGGAGTTTATTCGTATAATTTTTCACTTTTTTGCAATTTTCTCAAAAACTGGTCCTACGATTTTTTTTAAAATCGCCTGGTTTACTCAATTTTTTATTCTCTACAAGATAGGGTAGGCGCCATGTTTGCTGAAATTCTCGGTGAGGCTGTTTTCACGTAAAAACATAGTTTTTTTAAGATTACGGCTTTAATATGCATTTTAGCGCACAAATTTATATAATAAAAGTTGTAAAGAATTTAAAAACCTACAACTTTTATTTCTCACGAAAACGTGAGAAAAATCGATTTTTTTAACATTTCGGCCTTAGTATGCATTTTACGACAAAAGTGTATATAATTAAATTTATAGAAAATTAAAAGATCTACAACTTTTATTTAGAGCATTTTTCTCTACAGAGCCTAGTTTAGAGAGAAAGAGTGATTTTCCGTATTTCTAAGCCAAACTGAGTACGATTTTCATTTTGCGTCTTTCACTCATGATTAAAATAAGGTTATGTTTTTGAGGTTAGTTTCTTTGGTTATTTCTAATGTTTTATTACTAATGTTAGGTTTATTGTTAACTATTTGCACTGGCAAGGGAAAGTTGTGTGAGTGTTTCACACCAGATTTTTTTTTAGTGTGGTTGCTGAGTTTGCATAAAATAATGTAGTTGACCTTGACAGAATGTTTGTGTTACTAATGTCGGTTAAATTATTTAAAATTCAGAATTCCATGTTCAAATCATATTAGCTGTACTCGATTGTAGTATTGCAATTAGTACAATGATATAGTTATTTAACTTACAGGTTTATCCAGATTTTTAACTGTAGGCTGGTTAACGTATGTAATTATGACTTGCTGATATTATGTATGTTTTATATTTAATTTTTGTGGTAAGACTATTGCTTACCTTGTATCTTCATTTCCTGAATAAATTCTATTAGTGGTTTTATTGTACATATATTTATACTCACCGTATGTGTATGCATAATTATGCACACCTGTTAAAATAAAGTTCACTCTTCATTGTGGTTTATTTTTCTTAAACTTTTAAAACATAACTCACATCTGGTCCATATGTTGTTGTTTAGGTCATCAGCCGAAAGGCTGGTTTGAACCTTTAGAGCTTTTACTAAGTAAAACGAGGAGTGAGGTGGTTTACCATTGCCTTCCTCACCGAGTGGAAAAGTACGCTTATCAGCATGCCGGGCCCTCTGGAAAGCACATATTTTCCACTCTGCAAATGACATCTTCACTTCATTCACCACAGGGTCTGGCTGTATTATGAAATTCATTACTTTCAGAGGAGATAACTCTGATTAGTGTCTTTTATACCTCTACCTCTTCTGTTCTTAAATGATTCAGTCATTTAATTGGCTGACCATGTGTTAAGAAACAGAACTATTTATTTTAGTCCTGCAACGAACAGATTGAGTGTAAAAAATTTGACACTCCACTTGTCTGTTATGGGCAGCTGGTCCATATATAAATAAAAATTCAAAATTTTTGTTTGCAACTCAAATAATTGTGATAGAAGGTTGAAATTTTTAGGAATTGCAAGTCGACTTAGGTTTGTTGAGTACACAATGCACGATAGGACTATTATTATGAAAGTTGATAATATCACCGGAATCACCCCTTGATAGAGTAATGTTCAAGGTTTTTAGTTTCTTTTTCCATTATTGTTTTGCTTTAAATAAATACATAAATTGTTTGAAATGTTGGGGTAGTGATTGGGAAGGAAGATTAAACTTCTGCACTGAGTGCAAAAACCTTTTCTTTTGATTTCACATTTAAATTCATACAAAAACTCAGTAAAAGTTGGGCAAAACTTTTGCCCATAACAGGCAGGTGGAGTGTTAAATTATTTGTACTCTATCTGGTAGTTCCAGGGCTACAAAAAATAGTTCTGTTTCTTATCACATGGTTAGCCAATTATATGACTGAAGCTTTTAAGAACAGAAGAGGTAGAGGTGTGAAAGACACAAATCACAGGTTATCTCCTCTGAGAATAATGAATTTCATTATACAGATAGACCCTGTGATGAATGAAGTGTAGGTGTCATTCGCAGGGTGGAAAAATGATTTGTAAAGGGTCTGGAATGCTGATAAGCATACTTTTTCACTCATTGAGGAAAGCAATAGAAACCACTTCACACCTCGTTTTACTTAGTAAAGCATCTAGCGGTTCAAACCAGCCTTTCGGCTGATGACGTAAACAACACAAAACTCAAAAAGAGTAGGAAAAGTCAGCATCAACATTACAGCTCTCAAAAAAGTATTAAAAAAGAAAAATCACAGAGAAAATATCACTTGCATACAATATAAAATGCAAAATCAAAAACCAGAATTTATAAATTCTTGCACTGATAATATGACATTTCAGCTCTCTTTTAAATCTTTTCTCGCAATCAATCACAAACAATTTTTGTGGAAGATGAGACATCAGTTTTGATTCTACTTATGATGGTTCTTTCATAGAAAAACAACCTATGAAATTCGGCAGAATTAGAATGGTGCCTTCTTATGAGATTTTTCCATCAAACCATCATGTTTTATCGATTTTCCCACTATACAGACTCTAATAAATAAGCTAAGTACAGTGAGAATTTTATTTTCTAGTTTTGTTTTTTTACAAGACTTCTGATCTGTCCTATGTGTATTGTGCGGTTCCAAGCTCCGTGTAGTTGCAAGGTGAAGGGTACGGGTGAAGTATAATGAATGAGTGATGCGTGCTGGGAGAACGATTGATGTATTACTCTGATACAAAACATTCGTTTTCAAACTTTCCATATATGACATATTTGCTTGTATTTATTACATTCATTTATTTACTAAACATCCTATGTAGGATTTTTAAACAGCCGTATTATTTAAAATTGAAATATATATTTTTCTAACCACCAGAATAGGGTAACATAAAACACTTACCAATGTTTATAGCGCTTTCGTGTATCTTGTACACATCTTCAGTAAATTAACATTTATTAGAAGTCAAAATTTAAAACTTCCTGCTCCTACCATGCTTCTACCATGGTAGGAGCAGGAAGTTTTAAATTTTGACTTGTAATAAATTTTAATTTACTGAAGATGTGTACAAGATACACGAAAGCGCTATAAACATTGGTAAGTGTTTTATGTTACCGTATTCTGGTGGTTAGAAAAATATATATATTTCATTTATTTACATATTTTGATACAAGTAGGTAAGTTAAATATTATGAATCCGACCAAGTTAATAACCCGGTAGGTATTTGTTAAATTAATGCGCCGGATAAGAATATTTTTTTAGTCTAGTTAGTACACGCTACCACTACAAATGCATCAGCTGTGAAACACTACTAACTCATTCATTCTCCCACTACTATAACAACGCATTGCATTCCTTCCAACTATACGGAGCTGGGACTCGAGCTTTACTTTATAACTCATTTCTGCATCAAAATTGAGATCTTTCTTCATTTGTGTAATAGTGACGGTCAGTGTACACAAACACCAGTAAACATTATAGTTAAATAGTAACTGAATGTATGAGGAAAAAAGTATGCTATTTAGAAACTCTATACTGTTAGTGGGAATTTTTTTTAAATTTTTTGGATAAAAGATGGATAAGAAAAAGCCAAGTCTGTCAGCGCGATCTCATGATTAGTGTAAGTAGAAGAGTTATTATTCTCAAACCTATTCGTCGCACAAGGGTTAAGGTGTTCACTCCAATTTAATGTACTGTATTCAAATTTCAAAGAATTGTTTTGTTATTAACCAGTATAATCAAATTTTTACTTTCTCTTGCCTATTTTAATATATAGGAAGGAAAGTATTGTTTTCATGTCGATTTTTCGAAATCGAGTTTTCACCGGATCTACACGTTTTCAGACCCCCTGAACCCAAAAAACATGTTTTTAGCGATTGGTCTGTGTGTGTGAACAGAATATCTCAAAAACGGAACATCGTACAAACTTGAAACTTAAGTTACATACCACCACCGGACCCGACACGAACATTTTCATCAAAATCGGTCAACCGGAAGTAGTAGTTTATTCATGTAATTTTTCACTTTTTTGCGATTTTCTCAAAAACTGGTCCTACAATTTTCTTTAAAATCACGTGGTTACTTAATTTTTTATGCTCTACTAGATAGAGTAGGCGCCATGTTTGCTGAAATTCTTCGTAAGGCTTTTTTCACGTAAAGAAATAGTTTTTTTAAGATTACGGCTTTAATATGCATTTTAGCACAAAAATTTATATAATGAAAAACGCAGAGAATTTAAAATCCTACTACTTTTATTTCAAACATTTTTTTGTATAACGCTTAGTTTAGCGGTAATTAGCGATTTTCTATTTTTTTCTCACAAAAACGTGTGAATTCGTTTTTTTTTTAGTTTGGCCTTAGTATGCATTTTACAACAAAAGTGTATATAATCAAATTATACAAAATTAAAAGATCTACAACTTTTATTTAGATCATTTTTCTCTACAGAGCCTAGTTTACTGTGAAAGAGTGATTTTCCATATTTTTAAGCCAAACTGAGGTTGATTTTCATTTTGCGTCTTTCATTATATGATTAAAATTAGGTTATGTTTATTGAGGTTAGTTTTTGTTTATTTCTAATGTTATTCAAGAGAAAGTTATGTGAGTGTTTCACACCAGATTTTTAAAAATCCATAAATTTATTAAGTTTGTTTTAATTATTATTGGTTTATTTGTTGTTTCAGCTGCATTGTTCACGTTCGCTGGCATGTATCAAATGACATTGTGGGCTTTAGGTAAGCACAAGAACTACAAGAAGGAATTTCCAAACTATCCTAAACAACGAAAAGCTATTCTTCCATTTGTAATTTAAAACATAAGTATTGTACTTCTGAAATTTTCCAAATTTCTTGCAATTTTTTTGATTAATTCATTAAAATTTTGTGTAATGGTTAAAGGGAATCACGGGGGTGACATCTTCTAAAGATGCTGTTATAAATCATGACTGACTTTTTTGATCTATTTTTTAGTTGCTAAAAAGTTTCAACTCTGTATATTGTATTGAATATTAATATATATTATAGTATCATATTTTGTTTTTAGTAATAATAAGCAATTTCATTCCATTTGTCTTTTAACTGTTTTGTAATTTTGTCTTATTATTGTTATACTGTTTACTCTTTTTACACGTTTCTAATATTGTACCTCTCTACATATTTTACTATTTTGTTGTTGCATTACATATACTTTTTGTATGTCAGTTATTTTTGTTTTTTTATTTTTTTGAATTATATGTTGTTTAGATAATTTGTATTTTCTTTCAATACCAACAGTGTTATCATTTTAACTTTATTCCAACTGATCTTCGTGGTTTATGAAATCCTGAAGCCAAAATAGTTGTTTTTACTTTCTCTTGCCTATATGAATATACAGGAAGGAAAGTATTGTTTTCATGTTGATTTTTCGAAATTGAGTTTTCACCGGATCTATATATTTTCAGACCCCCTGAACCAAAAAAATATGTTTTTAGCCATTGGTTTGTGTGTGTGTGTGTGTGTGTCTGAACAGAATATCTCAAGAACGGAACCTCGTACAAACTTGAAACTTAAGTTAGACACCACTACTGGACCAGACACGAATATTTTCATCAAAATTGGTCAATCTGAAGTAGTAGTTTATTCGTGTAATTTTTCACTTTTTTGTGATTTTTCAAAAACGGGTCCTACGATTTTTTTTAAAATCGCCTGGTTTATTAAATTTTTATGCTCTACAAGATAGGGTAGGCGTCATGTTTGCTGAAATTCTTGGTGAGGCTGTTTTCACATAGAAAAATTGTTTTTTAAGATTGCGGCTTTAATATGTGTTTTACCGCAAAAATGTAGTATATTATAAAAGTTATAGAGGATTTAAAATCCTAAAACGTTTATACCAAACTTTTTTTGTATAACATGTGGTTTAGTAATTGGAGATTTTGTTTTTTCTCACGAAAACATGTGAAAATCAATTTTTTTAAGATTTCGGCCTTAGTATGCATTTTACAACAAAAGTATATATAATAACATTTATAGGAAATTAAAAGATCTACAACTCTTATTTAGAGAATTTTTCTCTACAGAGCCTAGTTTAGCGTGAAAGTGATTTTCAGTATTTTTAAGCCAAACTGAGATCGATTTTCATTTTGTGTCTTTCACTCATGATTAAAATTAGTTTATGTTTATTGAGGTTAGTTTTTTGTTTATTTTTATGGTTTATTACTAATGTTAGGTTTATTGTTAATTATTTGCAAAAGAATGTTATGTGAGTGTTTCACACCAAATTTTTAGTTTAGTTAAATTCGCATCAACAACTTTATTATTAGCGATTATGGTGTTATGTAACTTTGACTGTGGGTTATAATTTGTAACCATTTCTAGACCCTAGCTTGGAATCAAACCCAGGACCTCTTTGTTGTCTGCTAACATGCTACTACTATGCTATGGAGGTGGCCAAAATAGTAGTTTGGTTTGGTTGTATATCTCTCTCACTGTGTCCGTTTAGTGTATGGAACACATTTGCAGTATGTATGGGGTGGTGGTGGTGGTGGTGGTTGGGGGGGGGGGGGTTCAGTACGTCTCTCATAACACTACAGCTTAATACATCATTTGCCATTATCACTATACCATATGTAATATCAATAGAAGCTTTCATAGTACATCTTTGCACTCCCACACTGGTAAAGTGGTTACAGCAGTTTGTATAGTGTACTACTACACCCATACTCTTAAGTATAATCAAATGAGTAATAGGCATAATATAAATCACTATTTATTTTTACTTTTATTAATACAGAGTGATTCAATAAGATGGAAACAATTTCAATAAGCTGTATTTCCTGAACTGCATGTTATATTTTAATTCTGTAAATTACATTTTGAAAGAGAAAGTTTTAAATTTTAATTTACATACATGAAAGTTTATAGATGTTCAATGTGTCCTCCTCCGGCTGCACGTACAACATCTAGACCAGTGGTGTCAAACTCAATTTTACAGAGGGCCATATATTAAATTTAGAATATGTAGGCGGGCCAGATTCAAATAACAAAAAATTTACTGAATTATTATAACATTTTATTTATTTAATTGTATAGTATAAATAATATACGGTTGTTAAAAATCATATCAAAGTTATAAAAGTTGATAATTATTTTGAGCTCGAGGATCCAGATACCTGACTTCTCTTGTTTTTGACAAGCTCATTGATGTCAGGTAGAGATGGCGTTACTGTCTATCTCTCTCGCTTGTCTAGGCACGCGCTGCCCTTAAAATTACTTATAAATGTACTGTGCGCATTTTAAAACTTCCTTAGAGGAATCGAGTGAAGTCTTAAAGCTCTAAAAAAACATGATTCTTCTTTCTATGACACATTGCGATCGCGGGCCGTATTGATACAGCCCGGGGGCCGGATGCGGCCCGCGGGCCGTATCTTTGACATGACTGATCTAGACGGTAACTGAACTCATCCCAAACTCTCTGACGCATGTCTTGGGTCACTGAGTTGACTGCAGCTGTGATACGATTCCTTAGTTCATTCAAATTGGTGGGAAGAGGTGGTATGTAAACTGCACTTTTCACGAACCCCCACAAGAAAAAGTCACAGGGTGTGAGATCTGGAGACCTCGGTGGCCAAAACTTAAGTGCAGAGTCGTCATTCGCCATGCGACCTATCTATCGTTGACGTATGGATTCATTTACAAAACTGGCTCGTTCCTCAAATGAATGAAGATTCAGGAGATTACATTTTCCAGCAGGACGGAGCTCCACCCCATTGGCATCGCAATGTTCGGCGTTTCCTAAATGAATCCATACGTCAACGATGGATAGGTCGCATGGCGAATGACGACTCTGCACTTAAGTTTTGGCCACCGAGGTCTCCAGATCTCACACCCTGTGACTTTTTCTTGTGGGGGTTCGTGAAAAGTGCAGTTTACATACCACCTCTTCCCACCAATTTGAATGAACTAAGGAATCGTATCACAGCTGCAGTCAACTCAGTGACCCAAGACATGCGTCAGAGAGTTTGGGATGAGTTCAGTTACCATCTAGATGTTGTACGTGCAGCCGGAGGAGGACACATTGAACATCTATAAACTTTCATGTATGTTAATTAAAATTTAAAACTTTCTCTTTCAAAATGTAATTTACAGAATTAAAATATAACATGTAGTTCAGGAAATACAGCTTATTGAAATTGTTTCCATCTTATTGAATCACTCTGTATATTAACCCTTTGAGGACCACGGGCCGATTCGTCGGCCTTTGTGTGTTTTTGCTTGAAGACCGCCAGGCCGATCGGTCGGCCTTAACTGTTAGTGCGAAAAAGACGGCAGGCCGATCCGTCGGCCCGTCGTGTTGTTTATATTGTCGCTGTTTGTATAACAACATGAAACGTGTCCTAAATGCATTTTGGTTATTATTGCAGTAAATAATATATTATGTATATTTAATTTCATATTACGTTGTTTGTTCTGCTATATTATGTCTACATATTCAAAAATAATTTCTTATTCTATCAGCTGTTTGCCGAGAGCAGAACTGAATGTATTGCGTGCAATTGTGTTGTTGTCTTGTGTTTAGTTTGAGGTTATCTCTCGTCAATCATAGTGCAGTTAGATATTAATTTCAGTGTTTATTATTAGTTTTTTAATTGATGTAATTTATTTTTATAATTTGTATTCAGAAAACTAGTGAATCATCAAGGGATTGATATTTGTGTGAAAATTAATTTTTCTAAGCGTGTTTGGACATGATTTTTAATTTTGTCATGTAAAAACGTTTTTGCGTGTAACTTTTTAAATTTTAAATTTAACTTCAACAAAATTTACAAGCATGTACAGAATAAAATTCTCTACAAAATTAATAGGTTTCCCATTTTAAAATTGTTAATAGTTTTCATTCAAAAAAATCAAAAACTTCACTTTTATTTTTTACTTTTTATATTTTTTATAAAAAAGGCTACTGACAAAAAAAGCTTTAAATGTTTTTGAACATCTAGCATAGCGGACTAAAACTGCAAGTATTTCTTGTCATTTCGGTAAAAAAATCACAATAATACCTTTTATATAACTAAAGTTATGAAGATTTTAACTAATGCTTGCAAAACGACCTTTTTCAGTGTGGTCTTTTTCGCACTTCTAATTGATAATGGGATATAAAATTTTTGAACTGACCCGAAAAAATTGTTACGAAAGTTGGTCCTCAAAGGGTTAATTTAATGTCAAAATAAATGCTTTATATCAGAATAGTCCAATTGCTTTTAGTTGATTAATTTGATTTTATTATACTCTGTACTGTTTGCTTTTATAATATTTTTATTGTCAACACAAAATTTAAGGCTGTTTACATTATAGTACAAAGAAATTTACCAGTTCAGTTTCAGTTTCTGTTCAGTGGACAAGAGATTAAAGCGTACTGCAGTACCGGTTAATGATGATACACATGTACCGATCGGTACGTGGTTTGTATAAACTAAAGTAGATACATATATCACTTGACTTAATGATAATATTATACAATCAACGAATTACAAGAAATTAATTCATACAAAAGTGTTAAACACTGGTAACAGTTTAGAGGCATACTTTTCTAACAACCAGTATCTATGTTGACTACTCGGAATAAAATGGACAAGGCAAGTAGAGGGAACATGTACAGTGCAAGCTTCTATTGAAATTACATGTAGTATCTTCTTCTTTTAGTGCGCTATCCGTTTCGGATGTTGGCGACCAGCATGGCAATTCTCACTTTGCTGACAGCAATACGGAAAAGTTCAGCAGATGTCTTTCCGGTCCATTCCCTGAGGTTGTGTAGCCAGGATATTCTTCTTCTTCCTGGTCCTCTCCTTCCATCTATCCTCCCCTGCACAATGAGCTGTATCAAAGAGTATCTGGACTCATTCCGCATGACGTGTCCTAAATACTGAAGTTTACGGATCTTGATGGTGTTCAATATTTCTCTGGATTTCTTCATCCGTCCCAGAGCTTCTTCATTTGTTACATGCTCTGTCCATGATATTTTAAGCATTCTCCGGTACAACCACAATTCAAAGGCTTCTATACGTTTAATCATACTCTTGTTCAATGTCCATGACTCTGCTCCATACAGCAAAATAGAGAAGATGTAGCACCTCAAAAGTCTGATTTTCGTTTCAATGGTAAGATCATGGCTCCTGAAAACTCTGTTCATTTTATTGAAAGCAGCTGTTGCCCTTGCTATGCGATATTTAATCTCCAGTGCCATATCCCAATTTTCATTTATCATTGTTCCCAGGTACATTGTGTGTTTCACACGTTCTAATTGCTGGTTATTGACGAAAATTTTGGCATTGTAGTTTCTGTGCTTGGAGATCAACATGAACTTCGTTTTCTTACTGTTGATATCAAGGCCATATTTGCAACTTACTGTGGCTATTTTGCTCACTAGATGCTGTAGACCTTCTTCACTATCGGCAAGTACTATGGTGTCATCCGCATACCTTATATATACATGTAGTATAGTAGTATATAATTGCATATCACACAAAGTACAGTAAAATAAATTTAAAATGATTTCCCATTAATACGCGATTTATATGAAGCCCTTAACCTTTTTACTGGTACGTTTCGTATTTTAACTGTATACTGTCTTGGCTGGGTAATTTTGGATCATTATTTTGTATGTAAAGAAAAGATCTTATTTGTGATAAATTAGTTTATTTACTATTTATTGCAATTTAGAGCACACTGCACTTGTAAATAAATATTTAAAGAAGTTTTATTTTAGTTTTTTTGTAGTATGATAATTATAAAAAAAGGAAACACACAAGGCAACATTACTTTCAATACATACATCTTTCTTCTTTTCTTTCTCTTTCTTCTACTTTTGTATTTTCACATTAAAATTTACACTATCACTGTTGCTATCTGCCATTTCAGAATCAGAAAACCTTGGCACTAAGGCTACAATTTAGCACTTTTAAGCCAATCAAGAAGTTCAATCTGTTTCATTAAAAACAACTTGTTTTAGCATTTTCTTTTCAGTACATCTGGACATTTTGCATCTTGAAAAAGCAAAGTTGATTTGAAAAATGAACTTTTTGTATGTAAATTGAAACAAGAAAACAAATTGCTGTTGATTAAAACAATGGACTAATATATGAGGGCAGTCCAGAAAGTCTGTCACGTTTTGATATAAAAAAACTAAGTACAAGAAAAAAATTTTATTTTATACATTTGAAAGTGCAACTTAAATGCTATTTTTCTACATAATCACCAAACAAATTAAGACACTTATTATAGCGATGAACTAATTTTGAAATGCCGGCATCATAAAAGTCTACCGCCTGTGATTTTAATCTTGCACAAAATTTGTGGTAACCTAATTTTTCTGTAACAATTTCATGCAATAAACTTTTTGAAATTTGTGGGAAAAAAGTGATAGCTCTCTTATGGTGAATCGACGGTCTTCTCTAATCTTCTCATCGACTTTATTCACAATGTCATCAGTCACGAGGCTTGGCTGTCCACTTCGTTCTTCCTCATGAACATTAGTTCGGCCATTTTTGAACTGAATGCACTAACGCCGTACTCCACTTTCAGTTTCACATTGTTCCCATAAACTTCACAGATTTGGCGATAAATCTCAATTGGTTTATTGTTTTTAGCCAACAAAAACCGTATTACCGACCGTACTTCACAACTGGCGGGATTTTGAATTGCGGCACACATTTTAAATTGTTGTTAAAAAACAACGAAGAGCGACACAGACCTCTCGCTAGCACGGCTGGATAGCCACTGAACGGAGAAACGGCGTGGCACCAAAATGGCCGCGATAGCTCATCCCCTAACGGCTACAACGCAAAACGTGACAGACTTTCTGGACTGCCCTCGTATAATAATTTTACAACTGACTACCCTTCTATTGAGATATCCCACTGACCTTGATATGGAAAAATCCAACTGTATTCATGCAGGCGTGATCATACCTTTTTTACATTTTTGAGCAGAGCTTAAATCTATGTTTTGTAACTAATGTTTGGCCCGTGTAGTATTTACACAATGATATTAAATTCTTTCATTTAATAACATTAAATATTTTACTTAAATGTTTGATAAGGAATGTTGTTGTTTAGGTCATCAGCCAAAAGGCTGGTTTGAACCTGTAGAGGTTTTACTAAGTAAAACGAGGAGTGAAGTGGTTTACCATTGCCTTCCTCACTGAGTGGAAAAGTACGCTTATCAGTATGCCGGGCCCTCTGAAAAGCACATATTTTCCACTTTGCAAATGACACCTTCACTTCATTCACCACAGGGTCTGGCTGTATAATGAAATTCATTACTTTCAGAGGAGATAACTCTGATTAGTGTCTTTTACACCTCTACCTCTTCTGTTTTTAAACGATTCAGTCATTAAATTGGCTGACCGTGTGATAAGAAACAGAACTATTTATTTTAGCCCTGCAGCGAACAGATTGAGTGTAAATAATTTGACACTCCACCTGTCTACTATGGGCGAATTTATATCGATAAGGAATATATATCAATATATTTATAACGCAAAATCCCTTCCAGTATATTTTAAGTAGGAATTCTATTAAATCTTAAATATAGAGTTCAACCAACACAGATTTTTATCACTTTTACATGATTTTAAAGTACTCTTTCTTGATTTGCCCTAAAGTTTTAAACTTGAAATTCATGCTAATATGAGCTTCATTTTACGAAATGAAAAAGAGTAAATTTTGTAAAACGTAGCGGTAGTTGCGTAATGTCTAATGTGATTAACACTAGTGAAGATTAACACAACCAGTCACCGTGATCACGGTGACAGTGATTTTGCATTCACCGTTACTTTTAGTAGTTACTTGTGATTTAGCAATAACTTTGTATTTTCTTAGTACATTTTTCATTTGTTATCATGAAACAATAATAATGTTTTCAGTTGTTATTTCATGATAAATAAAGTTTTGACAAATTAAAAAAATGGGCTACATATATAACTGAAATAAAAATTTAGCCTAAAACTAATTAACACAAGGTATCCAAAATTAGTAATAAAAATAACATTTTGTATAAAAAAGAGAAAGTGCAAGAAACAATATTTACAACTGAAAAATAACAACGCACATTATAAATAAAATAGCTAGGTAGAACGCGGTGTGCAATAAAAATAATACTGTAATGTAATTGTTTTACCGCGATCAGAGATGTAAAGGAACTACCCTCGTTTTGTTTAGTCTAGTAGATGACAAACATAACAAGGGGAAGAGACTGAGAGAGGGAGAGAGGATGAGAGAGAGAGATAAGAGTGCAATAAAGATTGAAGTAAAAAAATAATGGACGTGCCGGTTATCAAAAGAGAGGCGACAAGGAGAGCACTAAGCCCAGTGAACAGACCAACATGTCTTACATAGCTATCATAGGGGCCTTGAAGAAGAGTAAGCATATTATGTCGTTTTGTCTATTAACTGTGAAAAGTGAATGAGCGAGTGAATTTGTCACTAGTTCCTAAGGTAAAGAATTCGTTCTCTCTTAAAAGTGACAGTGAACAGCGAATGAGTAACTGATTATTGTAAAAGTGATTGAAGGAACTGTAGAATTACGGTCGTCCTGCCTTAAACAGTGAATGAGTAAGCGATCTTTGTAACTGTGACTGGTGAACGAGAGGCTGTGCTATATTGTAGAATAGTACGGTGAACATTCGCCGTGTCGTCCTGTCTTCCAGTGACAGAAGAGCAAGCGATTTATGTAACAGTGACTGGGGAACGGTTACTCGCCTATCTGAATAACTGTGGTCACCGTGACTTATAAGTAACCGTGACTCGTTCACAGTGACAGTTCTTTTGTCTCTTCTCTAATTAACACAATAACTTGTTATTGCTATTTATTCTTTATAATTAAAAATTAACATAAAAAACATAAAAGGCATTAAAATACTTACTTTATTAATAATTTTAATAAGTTAATTAATTGTTTAAAAATATGTATGGCTTTTGAGTGGTTCAGTCACCGTCTGAAGCACGAGGAACCGGTTGATCTACATCAAGAATATCGGTTTCTTCTGTTAGTAAAGGAATTTCAAACATTGACCTAAGTCTTTCCACTTCATCTCGTAATATTCGTATTTTCCTTTCATACTCCTGTTCAAAATTAGGAAAAAACATACTGATTCTCCAGAGAAAACACCAGTTAGAATTATGTTTGTTAACTCTTTAGATTGTTACAATTTCAAAAGTAATATTACTAGATTTATTACTATAGAAAGAAATAAAAAATTTTATCTTTTATTTTGCCAACCTGATTGTGTAGTTGTTAAATGAAACTTGACTTGTACACCAGGGGTCCTGGGTTCAATTCCCAATCAAGTCTTATCTATCCCCTTTATTATATACATTAGTATTAATGTGCAAAGCAATTGGATGCATAAAAAGACACTGGTAGTGATGGAATGTTGTACGGGCATTCACGCTAAACCTATAAGCCCTACAGTGAATGTCATCTTTAATTACCTTTTGTCAGGAATTTTTAAATTAGTTTTCTAAGTGTTGATATGAATAACAGCCATTGCAAATTTATGTATTGTCGCCAACTGGGGCCGACAACATGTGGCCAAGCCTTGCCTTGCAGGATGGGTGGCCCTGAAAAGTGCCGTTGTAGGTAGTCGGACGCGTCGAGCCAGTGTGTGCAGCACAGTGTCCGAAGGGTGACGGCTCAGCTACCGGGTCCCTCAGTGGCAGTTGGGTCCCTATTGCAGCGTGGCAGTGGTGGCCCCCAGAGCCCCACATTATCAGATCGGCGTAAGCCGTTGGCCGATAGCGCAGCTGAGGCGGTTCCCTCTGGGCCTGCACTGACCTCCATCTTCACTGTGGTGTCTATCAACACGCATGGGCTTCTGTCAGCTGACCGGGGCGGTAATGAGGCGTCCACCACTGGTAGCATCGTCCAGGGATGGCTGTAGGTCGTCGGACACATCGACCCGGCGTTTGCAGCTCGGTGTCCAAAGGGTGACGGCTCGGCTACCGGGTTCAAGCCTAACCTTCCCTCAGCAGCAGTTGGGTCCCCACTGTAGTGTGGCAGTGGTGGCCCCCAGAGCCCCGCAATATATATAAAATCAAGTTGTTAAAAGTGTTTGTAGTTTATACAAGGTACGGTTAAAAAGTTCCCGAAATTTGTTAATAGAGATTGATTGAAAGTATGTTTAACATTTTCATCCTATTTACCTTCAAAATACTCTGCTCCTAAATCTACGCACTTATTCCACCGTTCATACAATCGTTGAAAACACTCCTGAAAGCCATTTTTTGAAAGTTCTATGTGCTGTTTCGTCGCATTTTCCATCACCTTTGATGAATCAGCAAAACGATGTCCCTTCAATGTCATTTTCAGTTGTGGAAACAGGTAAAAATCCGGTGGTGCAAGATCGGAAGAATATTGGAGGGTGTTCCAGAGTGGTGACATTGTTCTTTGCAAGGTATTGTTTCACCATTATGGATCGATGTGACAGGGCATTGTCATACAACAAAAACGAATCATTCCCTGCCCATTTTACAGGCTGTAAATTTCATCGAATTGCATCTCTTAACCATTTTAAGATCTCTGTGTACAATTCTTTGTTGATTGTTTTTCCTGTTTGCACAGACAAGTTGTCGAACGCTGAATAATAATATAGGTTCATACAATAGGCTTTGGGTTTCAGTTTAGTAAATAATATTCAAAATGCATTATTCCAATAATTTTTGTAAATATCCAGTTATCCATTTGTTGGCAATTTCTGGATAACTTTCAGACATAACGTACATTACATAAAATATGTCTGGTTTCTGGATGTTGAAGGGTTAATTTTTGAGTAACACCTAATGGGTAAGCGACTTTGCATGGTGACTATAGATAGAAAATTATCTAAAGAACCTTTGCGTGTGTGATGAAAATGTCACCCCACTGCCATGTCAAATGAATAGTGTGGATGCGTGGGAATCTTATTGAGAGATGTTTGCGTCTTTCTGATATAGGTATTTTGGTGGAGGGGATCAGTCCATATCATAGTTTTCTGTACTTCGCTTTGTTCCACCGCTTGAAATCTACTACAGGAAACTATTGCAGTGTTGATGTACAGTGATGCGTGTATATATGTGAATGTGAAACTGAAAGGAAACTATTGAAGTGTTTCACACATATGAAGAAAATTCTAATTTCGAAGTCCTAACAATTTACAGAAGTTTTTACCAAACTCTCTAACTACAAAAAATTAATTTTAAAATCTAAAATAAATTTTAGAAAATTTTATTAACAGTAATAAGGTTGTGAAAACTGCTCTAGAAGTGGTTTTTTTTTCAAAATTCTTTGGCTTAACAATAAACAAAAACCTTAATTAGATTTGGCATAATAGATAAGTTATGTAGGTGATTGTTGTCTATGAATTTCATTTTAAGAAATCTTCGAAAATACTTGGAAAGCTTATTTCTCGCAATAATTCATCTTGCATAGCTACTTTCATTCTGCATTTTGTAGAAAAATATTTTTTACGCAACATGCTCGCTGTCAGTAGTACACACCTAGATGAACTGATGTCAACTGATCCCCTCCGCTGGCAAGCTGTGCAAGAGAGAAAGAAAAAGAGGTGTCCAAAATTGTTGCTCTCTCTCTCTGCACAGTAGAGTTCAGCACAGTTAAG